>CM057455.1:1803650000-1804850000 GCA_016271365.2 Neoceratodus forsteri | reverse complement strand
AAGAACCCAGGGGAAGAATACACAATGGGTGGGGAGGTAGTAACAACAACAAAACAGGAAAGGGACCTGGGGGTAATCATATCAGATGACCTTAAGGTTAGCAAGCAATGTGAGAAGGCAGTAGGGAGGGCCGGGGGTATACAGGGATGTATAGGGAGAGGCATCAGCAGCAGAAAACAGAAAGTTGTTATCCCTCTGTACAGACAGTTGGTGAGACCCCATCTGGAATACTGTGTCCAGTTCTGGAGACCCCATCTCCTCAAGGATATAGACAGGATAGAGGCAGTCCAGAGGAGAGCAACTAAAATGGTGCAGGGTCTGCAAGAGAAGCCGTATGAGGAGAGACTAAAGGAGCTTAATATGTATACCCTTGAGGAAAGAAGGGAGGGGGACATGATAGAAACTTTCAAGTACCTCAAGGGAATCAACAAAGTCCAAAGGGTAGCATCTTTCAGAAAAAGAGACTTGCAAGAACAAGGGGACACAATTTAAAGATAGAAGGAGGGTGGTTCAGGGGCAATGTGAGGAAGTATTATTTCACAGAGAGGGTAGTGGATGCATGGAACAGCCTTCTTGAGGAAGTTGTGGGGTCTAAAACTGTGGGAGAATTCAAGAATGCATGGGACAGACATAAGGCAATTCTTGTGGGGGGCAGGTCGATATAGGCTGTTGGTTAACTAGGATCTGCGGCCTATCCTGTAGGTAGGGAAATGGGCAGACTAGATGGGCCTAGAGGTCCTTATCTGCTGTCAAAGTCTATGTTTCTATGTTTCAGGGTTGATGTGGGGTCCTCCCTAGTGGAGGCTCTAAAGCAGATGGCAGAGGACCCCAAAAGAGGAGGAACTGAATCCTGGTGGGGGACTCCATAGTGAGGGGGATAGAGTTGGGGACAGGTAAGGATGATGAGAGGGAGGTTCGGTGCTTTCCCTGCACCACGACTTGAAAGGATGGAAAGAAGATCCAAAGGATTGCTGGGGCAGCAGGAAGGTAGAGAGAGCTAGACATCATTGTCCATGTGGGGACTAATGACCTGGCTAGGGATGAGCCAGTAATAGTTCAAGTGGAGTTCAGGGAATTGGGGAGGGATCTTAGGCAGGTGGCATGATGTGTGACCTTTTCAGAAGTGCTACCAGTCTACGACAGGGAGGAGGACAGGATTCTTTGCACCAGGAACTTCAATGTATTGTTGAAGGAATGGTGCATACAGGAGGGTTTCAGCTTCATTGGAGACTGGGGCCCCACCTGGAGGGATAAGGGCCTTTACAGGGGTGACAGCCTGCATCTGTCCAAGAGGGGAACCATGGTCCTCAGTGAACAGTTTAAATGCTACATTGGCCAGCACTTAAACTGGCCAAGGGGGAGGCAGAAAGATGAAGGGAGACATAAACTGTCCCCCCTTACAGGCAAACAAGGTCAGCAAGGGAAATCGTGAGGGGATAAACCCCCCAAAAGAACCACATAACAAAGGAATCTGGGGATAGAAGGCAAGAGTGATGAGATAGATAGTGGAGAAAACAAAGGAGGGCAAATGGAAAACAAGAGGGGGGATGGCAGCACAATCTGGAGAGTCATGTGCGCAAAGTCTAGGCAACAAGACTGGAGACCTGGAGGCCACAGTGGCAGAAACAGATCAGGATATGGTTGCAGTAACTGAGTCCTGGTACAATGAAAACCAGGATTGGGATGTAGCCACACCAGGGTATACACTGTTCAGAAAAGGCAGGGTAGGTAAAAAAAGGGGGAGAAGTGGCTCTTTACATTAGAGACAAAATAAAAGCCACAGAAATACAGGGAGAGCAGGGAGGAGCTGAGGTACTGTGGGTAGCCCTGGAAACATGTAAGGGGCCACTTTTAGCATAGGAGTGACCTACAGACCTACAGCATAAGAGGGAGAGGTGAATAAGGACATGATGGAAGCCATCCAAAGGATGGCATGCAAAGGGGAGATGTTGCTGGTGGGGGACTTCAATCTACCAGACGTGGATTGGGGCCTACCAGCTGCAGCAACAGTCAGAAGTAGGGACATCCTGGACTCCCTGCAAGGGGCATTCCGCAGGCAACAAGTTAAGAAGTTCACTCATGGGTGGGCAACATTGGATTTGGTACTGACAAATGGGGGCAGTGTTGCTGATGATATTGTGGGTGACAACCTGGGGTCCAGTGACCACTGTATAGTGTGGTTCAATATAAGGACTGGGCCAGAAATGAGCCGCACTAGGACAAAGGTCCTGGACTGCAGGAAGGCCAGTTTTAGGAAAATGGGAGAATGCCTCAGGGATACCCTGACAGCAGTAGAGGATCTGAGGAGAGTTGAGGAACTATGGGCAAAAATGAAGGAGTAATTGAAAAAGCAAAAAATATCTGTGTTAGGCAGGTTAACAAGGGCAAAAGAAAAAAAGAGACGACTATGGTTCTCTAAAGATGTAGCAGAAAAAGTAAGCACAAAAAAACTAGCATTTAGAAAGTACAAAAATACACAGATAGAGGAGTATAGGGAAAACCACCAGGAGAAGCAACAGGAGGCAGGGAAGGCAGTTAGACACACAAAGGCACAAACAGAGGAGAATATTGCCCAATCAGTAAAAGAAGGGGATAAAACTTTCTTTAGATATATAAATGAGAAGAGGAAGACCAAAGGGGGAATAGGAAGGATAAAAGAGGAAGAAGAAGTTTGCGAGGAGGAGGACCAAAAGATGGCAGACATATTGATAAAATACTTTTGTTCAATATTTACGAAAGAGGGCGTAGGTGATGGGCCAAAGATAAGGGACAAGGGCATAAATGGTAGGGAGACGAACACCAGTTCTTTTACAGAGGAGAAAGTACTCAAGGTACTAGCACAATTAAAAGTAAACAAGGCAATGTGACCTGATGGGGTGCACCCCAGGATACTGAGGGAGCTCAAGGAGGTGCTGGCTGCACCTCTGACAACTCTATTCAAATTATCATTAGACACAGGGGAAGTTCTGAGGGACTTGAGTAGGGCAGATGTGGTCACACTTCATAAACATGGAAACAGGAAGGAGACATGAAATTACTGACCTGTCAGCCTGACTCCTGTAGTGAGCAAAGTAATGGAAACACTACTAAAGGAAAGAATAGTGGAAGATAGTGGAATACCTTGTAACAAGTGAATTACAGGATCCAAGACAACATGGTTTCACAGGGGGAGGTCTTGCCAGACAAACCTGACTGAGTTCTTCTACTGGGTGACCAGATTAGTGGATCAGAGAGGAGCAGTAGATGTGTCCTACCGGGATTTTAGTAAGGCCTTCGACACTGTTCCACATAGAAGACTGGTGAACAAGCTGGCCTGTCTGAGAGTGGGTCAAAAAGTTACAAACTGGGTAAGTAGTTGGTTAAGCAACAGGAGTCAGAGGGTGGTGGTAAATTGTGTCCACTCTGGAGAAGGCAAGGTGACCATAGGGATGCCTCAGGGCTCAATACTAGGCCTGGCCCTCTTCAATGTCTTTATTAGTAACATTATAGAAGGGACAATATTCCTGTTAAGTGAATGACGCAAAAATCTGCAACAGAGTAGGCACACCAAGGGGGGGGGGGGGTGGAAAAAATGAGGGATACTTTGAAAAAGTTGGAAGAATGGTCAAGGATTTGGCAGCTGGGTTTCAATGCAAAAAAGTGCAAAATCATGCACTTGGGGCACAGAAACCCATGAGCTATGTACCAATTAGGAAGGGAAGTACTGGCAACCACAAAACAGGAGAAAGACCTGGGGGTAATCATTTCTGATGACCTGAAGGTAGCCAAGCTGTGTGATAAGGCAGTGAAGAAGGCTAGCAGGATGCTTGGCTGCATAGGGAGGGGTATCACCAGTAGGAAGGAGGTAATATTACCCCTGTACAGATCACTGGTTAGACATCACCTTGAGTACTGTGTCCAGTTCTGGAAGCCCCACCTCTGGAAGGATATTGATAAGGTGATGGTGGTACAAAAGAGGGCTACCAGAATGGTGCAGGGCCTACATCAAAAGCCCTATAAGAAGAGACTCAAGAAACTGAATATGTAATCTCTGGAGGAGAGGAGAGAAAGGGGGAAATGATAGAAACATTCAAATACCTAACAGGTATTAATAAGGTACAGGAAGGTAGCATATTCCATAGAAAAAGATGCTAGAAGACAAGGGGTTAAGCTATGAATTTGGAGGGGGAGGGTCAGAGGAAATGTGAGTAAATACTTCTTCACAGAGTGGGTGATAGAGGCCTGGAAGAGCCTTCCAGTGGAGGTGGTGGGTGCCAAAATGATGACAAGATTCAAACATGCATGGGACAGATACAAATGGACCTTGGTAGTATTCATTTGTTTGTTAACTCTAGGATTACAAGTACCTTTGAGCAGAAACTGCTTGTTTACAAAGGTTCCATGTCAGAGGATGGGGGTAACATACAACAATGGTAAACATGGTAACAGTCATAACATACAGAATAACAAGTACATGATATAGTTCAGTCTATCCATTGCAGAAGAACAACCACAAGCTAGTTTCTAACAGAATTCATGGTGAAGCAGTATACTTGGTAGGAGAAGTCCATAGGAAGCCGGCCGATAGGTGCCGTTGTCGGACAATGATGAAAAGAGTGAGGGGGAACAGGGGCCAGTGGCCATACCAATGAGTGAGTCCGAGAAGAGGGGATGGGAGGGTGAGGGGGGCGAAGGGCGAGAGGGAGGAGGCTGGTGCCAAGAAAGTGAGGCTTGCATGTCAGGTTATAGTAAGGCAAGGGGAGGAGATGACCGGAGATTGATAGGGTCTACAGTGGCATAGTAGGCAGGGAAAATTGGGCAGACTAGGTTGGCCAAGAGGTCCTTATCTGCGACAAGTTCTTTGTTTCTATGTTTCTATCTAATCTATCCTTTATTCTTTAGTGGATCAGGGTGCCCACCCCTTGTACTGTTTCTTCCTCCCTCCCTCCTCCCTTCCAGGTCACCCCCCTTCCCAATATTTATTTCTTCTACATTTAATTTATAGATAAAGTACTAGGCAGACCAGGGTGCCCACCCCTCGTACTGCTTCTCTTGCCCCCTCCACTCCAGGTCACCTACTGCATCCCATAATGCCCACCCCCAGTGCCACTGAAGATCATCCCGACACCAGGGTGCCTAGTCCCCAGTGTTCGCTTGTGTCCCCTGAAACACAGAAAACATGTCCCTTGTTGATCCTTTTTTTTGGTAAACCTGTAAAGAAACAGAAAACAGTCCCTCGGCTATCTGCCTTCCTCCAAGCTCCCACACCCCAAATTTAACTCTGAACATAGACATGTTTTCACACCACCTCACAAACATGACAGGTATAGTTTTTTTACATCCTGGATGAGATGTGTTTCTGCATTTCTGGTGCAAAATGATGTTTCAGCCAGTATACTATAAATGCCCCATTACATGTTTATAAGGGGAGTCATAAAAGGACTATTTTGAAAATCTGGAGACAAAATAAAAAAAAACATTATTAAGAAATGTTGTGTGTAGTACCAGACTTTATCCCATCAGGTAGTGCTTTGTGATCCCATGCTAGTGAGCTGAGTTTGGGGGGGGGGGCTCAGTGAATCAACTGTATGGGGCAAGGGTGTGGGATAATGCTATCATTCAACATCCCCCCAGTCAGGGAAGAAAAGGTGCAGGACTGCCCATATATGCCCAGGTACTATGTAGTGAAGACAACTCTTCTCTTGGCATACAGTCCTGCACCACTGCCTGTGGGTGGCAGAGGGCCCTGTGCATTGTCTGAGAGATGGATTCTTTGCCCCGTGCATCTCTATCCACATGGAAGCACAGAGCCCTTAAGATCCTGCACATCCGCAGCCCACCAGACAGACCCTTGAATTCCTGACATCCATCACTGCACAGAAGTACAGGAACAGCAGGGTCCTGCACTTCTGTAGGCAAACAGAGTCTCTCCTTGAAACAGGGCCCAGAGGGCCATGCACATCTGCATCTGTGTCCCAAATGGACCTATGTGAATCAGGATGCAACTCCACTATCTCATTAAGAAAGGAAACTCTTTGCAAAACACTGTGTTAATGCACCAGTTAGGGTTCGACTCATTGCAACAAATGTAGGGAAATGTGATGTTAAGGTTTCCAACCCTAACTCACAAATACCCCAAGCAGCAAAAGGGCAACACATCCCAAGCAACCACAGATAGCCTTCATCAGGTAAGACAAATAACATACAACTGTTTTCAGATGACACAAATGTAGTAGCACTAATGTGCTACCTTCGTGGATTTGTATCTGCAGTAGCACAGGGCTTGTGCTTATTCAGTCACACCTGTGTGTCTTTGTCATGCTGCATGCATGAGTATGAGTGACTACAGAAGCACAGACCCCATGGAGGCCTCTCCTTCTGTAGACAGAAGACTCCATGGGGCCTGCATCTCTTCAGCCAGAGGTACAGCACTACCAGCCAGGATGCAACACAGTAATGCTGCAGAATATCACAAAAATGCTGTAGTATACTGCAGGGAATACTGCAATTCAATGGCAATTAAGCCCTTTTTTACTGCAGTATTGTGTGACATGTCATTTGCTGCAGATCACTGCATTGCATCATGGCTGGCTCTGTTGTGCTCATGCACACTGTACAAGGTACCTCACTAGGCAGCATGATCTGTTCCTGCATGCTTTTCTGTATGCATTTGTGTAACTGAAAAGCTGCTACCCCTTAAACACTTTCTAGATCTGCTGCTGAAACCATTATACCTACATTGTGACAGTACTTCTGTCTGCATAACTCAGGCCACACAGGGATCTGCTCTTCTGAAGCCAGAAGTCAGTGTGTATGTTTTACACCTATGACTGAAGAGGTGCAGGCCCCTCAGGGGCCTGAGCTTCCGCAGACAGAAGTAGTGTTGCAATTTTGGTACCATGGCTTTTGTGGCACCTGCACTTCTGCAACCAGAGGTCTGTGTGTATGTCTCACACCTTTGGCTGCAGAAGTGTAGGTCCATCAAGTGTTTGTATATGTTACAGAGAGCATGAATACTATACCTGAGGCTACATAAGTGATGCCCCCATAGGGATGTGAGCTTCTGCAGACAAAAGAACTCTTGTAATTTGGGTATTGTGGATTTGTATCTGTGGTTGCAGGGGCCTGTGCTTCCACATACAGAAGTAGTGTTGTGATTGGAGTATTGTAGATTTGTATTTGCAGTGACAAGTGAGTGTGTAAGTCCTGTGGTGTGCAAATATAAATTCACAAGGGTAGCACATCAGTGCTCCTGCATTTGTGTCATTTGGAAACAATTGTATGCTGTTTGTCTTACCTGATGATGGCCGTCTGTTGTTGTCCTTTTGCTACTTTGGGGGGATGGGGAGTTAAGTTTGGAAACCCTAATGCCACATTTCCCTACTTTTGTTGTATTAAGTTGAACCCTAATTGGTACAGTAATGATATCTGGCAGTGTCCAAAGGGCAGAACATCAAATCAATCATAATACCTAAACACGTCACAAGACAATAAATAGCTCATTAAAAAGCAAGCAAGATTCCAATTTTACATGAGTATCAATCAGACAAAAAACAATTGTTTATATCTACAACATTGATGTCTTTGTTCCATTTCATACTTTTGACCAAAAGTATGAAGGTATAAAAACCATATTCAAAAATGGACACTGCTAGGTCGGTCTGTCTGTCTGTCTGTCTATCTATCTATCTATCTATCTATCTATCTATCTATCTATCTATCTGTATATAATCTTTTGCTTACATTGTGCTCTCTGAGCCTCATTATACTTCTCCTCAGCTAAGGAGGCAGATCACAGGACTGGTGTGACTAGCCATGACCGGAGTGAGTAGACGCTGTCTCCTGTGGTAACAACGTTGGGTTAGTATCCAGTTTGTGATTATAACATCTGTACTTAACAAATGGCCACCCTTCTTGTATCTGGCCT
The DNA here is from genome assembly GCA_016271365.2 of Neoceratodus forsteri. Taxonomy (NCBI): domain Eukaryota; kingdom Metazoa; phylum Chordata; order Ceratodontiformes; family Ceratodontidae; genus Neoceratodus; species Neoceratodus forsteri. The sequence goes on along the minus strand of CM057455.1, from coordinate 1,804,842,094 downwards.
GTGCACACATCTGGCACAATGCAGAATTGAGGCAGATGTATGCATTTTCTGCTGCGTCCCGGTATTATACCACAACATTAGTGATGCAACCTGTTGCATCACATGCAACCTGCATGTTCATTGATTGGTGTGCCTTCCTGTTTATATATGCCTCTGGTCCTCTTCTGTGTGGTGCTTTGATAGCACTATGTGTGCAATCTATTGCACACAGGACAGAGAGCATTTGGGCCACCTGTTAAAACTGATGCATTTTGTATGTGTCCTGTCCCCTGGCTGCTGTGGGAATCTGAGGTAGTCTGCAGCCCTCTGTGTTTGTGCACTAAGAAACTGTGTCAGCTGCAGTGACATGGCAGGCTGTGTGACCCCTTGTAATGACACCAGTGGGGGTCTTACATGTACCAGTTTCCAAAGAGCACATTGGTGCTGTGACCTTGAGTCTGACAGAGTATGGTTCCTTCTTATAGCACTCTGTATGGCTTTACTTAGCAATTCACACAGTTCTGGTAGCATGGCTCTGTCCAGCCGCTAACATTCAATGATCTGTCTGCCACTTAGATCCATGAAGGTATGTCATGGTGCTTTGATAACGTGCATGCATGCAGACAGAGCAAATTCCTCTGGGCACGGACATTATCGTGCACATCTCTGTCTTCCTCATTCAGCATCACTTAATACACTGCTAATGGTATTGCAATTGGAGATGCAGTTTTTTAGGCTTGTCACACAGTGCTTGCATTTGCTCATGTGGTTTCAGACTCCCACAAAACATACTTTTAGAGGGCATTAACTAGCAGAGTGCTAATACACACCTAACTCTTACCCTAGGTGTTTTGATTCTTGTATTCTGCATGATATTCATATCCCACTGCTCTGCTCGTGTTGCAGTCACCAGTTTTATACATGGCATGGCAGTCACTTTCAGTTCATTCCCATTTCTTCTGGTGTTCAATCCTTGTGTGTGCTGCACAAACCTTGTCAATAAGTTGCCCTAGGATTTTAAATGACTCTGCTCCATTTGAGACTCCATACTAGCCAAATGCCTACCAAGGAGAGAGGAGAATGTATACCGACAAAGAAAAAAGGAAAAATATCCATTTACACATTTGAACTCAGATGGCATCCCAAGTCATATAAATTTACATACTTTGGCATACATAATCATTTTTAGTAATCCTTAGTAAATTAGGAAGGAGGTGTTTCATTTGGGAACTTCTGAGAATTTCATGTGATTTGAAGCACTTAAAAGCTGAAGTAAATTTTTGTACATAGATACATAGACAGTGTCGGCAGATAAGGGCCTATGGCCCACCCAGTCTGCCCATTTGAGCTTGTAAGTACAGTTTGTTTTCCTAGAAGTCTGTTGCCCCTTACCCCTGACCGCCAGAATTCCTTTATGTCTATCCCATGCATTCTTAAATCCCGTGATTGTTTCAGCCCCCACCACTTCCTCTGGCAGGGTGTTCCACTTGTCCACCACCCGTTCTGTGAAGAAATTCTTTCTCATGTTTCCTCTGAATCGTCCCTCCTCCAACTTCATCCCATGCCCTCTAGTCCTGGAACATCTTTTCGCTTAAAATAGTGTTTTCCTGCACCCTGTTCCTCCCTGTAAGATACTTGTATGTCTCTATCATATCCCTCTCCCTCCTCTCCTCCAGGGAGTACATGTTCAGCTCCTTCAACCTGTCTTCATAGGACTTGTGATGCAATCCATGCACCATCTTTGTTGCCCTCCTCTGAACCTTCTCTACCCTGTCTATGTCCTTACGTGGGTATGGTCTCCAGAACTATACACTGTACTCCAGGTGGGGCCTCACTAGTGTCTTGTATAGCGAATTATGACCTCCCTTTTCCTGCTGGTGATGCCCTGCCTATACATCCCAGCATGCTATGTGCTTTTACCTGCTGCCTTGTCACACTGTTCCTCACCTTGAGGTTATCAGAGATGACAACCCCAAGATCCCTTCCTGCTTGGTGCATGCTATATCCTCACCCCCCAACTGATATATTGTGCCAGGGTTTTTGTGCCCCATATGCATTATCTTGCACTTCTTTGCATTGAATTTCAACTGCCAAACCCCTGACCATTCTTCAAGTTTCTGCAGGTCCCTTCTCATTCTGTCTACACCCTCTGGTGTGTCTACTCTGTTACAGAGCTTTGTGTCATCAGCGAACAGTGAAATTCTGCCTTCTAGGTCCTGCGCAATGTCACTGATGAAGATGTTGAACAGGACCGGTCCCAGCACTGATCCCTGTGGTACCCCACTGGTCACTCTTCCCTCTGTGGCGTGACAGCCATTTACCACCACCCTCTGTGTCCTGCCACCCAGCCAGTTACCTACCCACCACACTACTGTCCTGCCCACACCCATATTCCTCAGTTTGTGTATTAGTCTTCTATGTGGCACAGTGTCAAAGGCCTTGCTGAAGTCCAGATAGGCCATGTCCACTGCCCTCCCGATCCACCTCCTAGTCACCCAGTCAAAAATTCAACGAGGTTGGTCTGACATGACCTCCCCCTGGTGAAACCATGCTGCCTTGGGTCCTGTAGTCCATTGACAACCAGATGTTCCACCAATCTCTCTTTCAGTAGTGCTTCCATGATCTTCCCACTACCGAGGTGAGGCTGACTGGTCTGTAGTTCCCTGCTTCCTCTTTGTTCCCACTTTTGTATAAGGGGACTACATCTGCTGTCCTCCAGTCTTTGGGTACCTCCCCTGTTTCCAGTGATCGGCTAAACAGGATAGCCAGAGGTTCAGCCACCACCTCTCTTAGTTCTTTAAGGACCCTGGGGTGCACCCATCTGGCCCCATTGCTTTATCAACTCTTATTACTTCCAGTTCCTTCAGGACCCTTTCTCGTGTAAAGGGACTTGTGTCCATTCTGCACCATTCTCACCCTTGTACTCCTTCAGACCCATTACCCTCCTCTTCCTCAGTAAAGACTGAGCAGAAATACCTGTTCAAAATTTCAGCTTTACTGTTGTCATCCTCCACGCGGCCCCCATCCTCCCCCTTCAGTCTCACAATCCCTCCCTTTGTCTTTCTTTTTTCACTTTTGTACCTGTAAAAGGTTTTGTCCCCTCTACCCACTGATTTTGCAATGTGTTCTTCTGTCTGAGCTTTGGCTTCCCTTTCTGACCTCCCTGCCTCCCTTTGCTTCTCCTGGTACTTCTCCCTATCCCTTCTGCCTGTGTCTTTTTGTATTGCCTGAATGCAATCTTTTTGGCTTTCACTTTCTTTGCTACCTCTTTGGAAAACCATAATGGTCTCCTCTTCCTTTTCCTCTTGCTAACCTGCTTAATGCATAATTCTGTTGTTCTTGTAATCCCCATTTTAAATACTGCCCACTGTTCCTCAACCCCTGATTCCTGTCCCATTCCCCTTAATGCCTCTTTCAAGTATCTCCCCATTTTCCCAAAGTCTGCCCCCCTAAAATCCAGGATACGTGTTTTTGTGTGGTTTGGTTCTGCTTTTTCTGTGATTTCAAACCACAATGACTGGTGGTCACTGTTTCCCAGGTGCTCCCCCACTGTTACCCCCATCACACTGTCCCTGTTTGTGAGCACAAGGTCCAGTATTGCCTTCTGCCGAGTTGGTTCCATAACCAGTTGCTTGAGGAAGGCACCCTGAAGGGAGTCCAGGATAAATCTGCTCCTAGTTGATGCTGCTGCTGGGATGCTCCAGTCCACGTCTGGAATATTGAAGTCTCCAACCAGTACTACCTCACCCTTGTCTGCCATCCTTTGGATGACTAGCATCAGCTCCCTATCTGTTTCTTCCTCCTGGGCTGGTGGTCTATAGACCACACCTGTGCGGATGGCTGTCCCCATTTTCCTTTCCAGCTTAACCCACAGTATCTCTCCCCCATTTTGTTCCTCCTGGATCTCTGTGGCCCTTATGTCATTTCTCACATACAGTGCCACTCCTCCTCCCTTCCTGCCTGCTCTGTCTCTTCTGAATGTGTTGTAGCCAGGTATGGTCATCTCCCAGTCATGGTTATCATTACACCAGGTTTCAGTGATGGCCACAATGTCCAGGTCTGACTGTACCATGACAGCCTCCTGTAAATGAACAGTCTTCTCATTTGTAATTGTTTTTTCTAATGAGAATTCAAACCCCTGTGATTATAGTAGTACAGTGGAGGTTTGTTAATGGGCATCCTTTTAGAAAGGACAGTCTGGCCCAGAAGCAGCTGTTTAAGTTATGGATACCAGTCCATCTTTCTAGTCATATTTACCTTATTACCTGCTTAATGGGAGCCACTGGATAAAGGGACCATTTAGCTAACCACACACAGTGTTTCCATGAAGAGGCGTCTGCCCTATAAAACGTAAACCTCAAGGGTTAAGGTGTGCATTACGGCTAGCAAGGCAATAGCTGGAGAATGTAATTAGCCATAAGCTGTGAAGTGTGGGAGCACAATGGCAAAACCTCTCTCAGAAAGCACGTAAAAAGCTTCCTTTCACTTTGTATCAGTAACAGCACAATCCTGTTCTGATGTTCTTTTTGTGTAGCCCTTTCTTCCTCCTGATAAAAATGGAATCAGCAGCAGCCTGGGGGGCAGTGAGGAGATGAATACAGAGCTGCAGTATCTCCAGCAGTGAGATTAGGCTGTCAGCCTCCAGAGCACTTCCCTGCAAGAGAACAGATAAGAGGGAAAAGGTGAATGTGAACACTTGTCACAGCAGATGGTGGGCTTGATTTGAAGTAAGAGAAAAAAGCATCACATCAGGGCCAAGTCCATGATGCAGTGCTGCTGAGTGCTTAAAGCACTGTCCTTGACCATGTGACTGTGTGCTTGCTGAGCATTGATGGTATTTCATATGCTTTTGTTGCGACTGCTTTTGCTGGGTGAACACAACAGGACAGTGGGGCACCTTTAATCAACTTGGTGCTTACTGGTGATACTGCTAGTCCTGGGGTAGTTCAGAGATTTTAGGGGATGGCACAGAAATCACGGTGGTTCTAATATAAACATGCACACAGTGTCACAAGGCCATACTCTCCCTTCTTCAATGGTTCAGTTACACATACAGTAAGTATATTACAATGCACTAAATAGCATAACTAAAATAAAATGTAGCATGGCCCACCTACACAAAGTAATAATATTTTGTAGCAAATAAGAGATACAAAAGGGCTTTGCCTGCTTGCTTACAGCCTCCACCCTATTAACTACCGTACTCCTTTTAGTACTGCCACAGGAAGGTTACTTTCTTTAAAATCTTGGATCTGCCACTGCACAAGTAGTACTACAGCAGTTAGCAAACCCTGTAAAAGAGGATGTGGTGCATAAAAATGGCAACAGTAGTTATTTTGCTTTTAGCACGTCTTCAGTAAAATATTTGTATTTTTGAGTCTATTGTGAACACATGGTTCTTTCTGTATTTTTCTAGCTATTTTGCTTTTCCTTGCTTCCTCTGCTGTATCTGTCACTGGTATTCATAGTGGACCACAGTAAACGTGGAGAGAGAGAGAGAGAGAGCGAGCGCAGGAGAATAGCTTGAATAGTATCTATTGTAGCAGTGTCTTACAGTATTGATCACAAAATTTCTGAAACATGCCGTAATAGCTCTCATATATTTCACAATAAAATAAAATAAATCAATATACTGTAACAATGATTTGGTAAAGCCCCTCCTCAGTTATTGTTAAAAGTTACTGGTGTATTAAAGACTTCAACAGGAAACTTTTTATTTATAAAAACAAGTTACAGTTAACAACTATTTATTTATTGAAAACTGGTTACTAGGTAAGGCACACTGAACCGAGGCTTATTTCCAGATGCGACTCAAAAAATGTTGGTTTGCATTATCCTGCAAGAAATCAAGACACATTCTAGAGTTTGGCAGTAATAGCACTGCTTATCTTCTGCTGGCAATTTTGTATGTTCGTATGAGAACATGGATTGTTCATTTCCCTTTATACCTGGCTAGAAGGTGGTCATTTTGCACTCTAAGTCCTGTCTCAGTGCTGTGTCATTGCCTGAAATCCGACTGGAATGGATCATAGAAGGATAACTTCTCCAATCGTGTCTCAAGCTGTGCTGCCACTGCCTGTTCAACAGGCTTTCCCCAAAAAGCCACAAATGTCTACAAGGAAAAAAAAATAAAACCTCAGTGCACAGCATCATGGGTAACACTACAATATGTGATCCACCATGGGGAGGGGGGATAGTGTGACAAGGCTTATGCACAGGGTAAAAGCTGAAACAGTATTCTTCACTTAATCTGATGAATGGAAAATGTGCTTTTGTCCTTAATAGTATGTATGGTCAAGTACAGTCCAGTCACTATTTTCAGCCACCAGAGTACAGGTCAGTATTACCGTCATTGTCTGAGTGAATAATCCAGTTCATTGCAGATGAATAAACATAACACAGACTTTATTCTGGAACCAAACCAGCAGCAAGATGCAAATGTCCCTGTCCACGAGAACCTGCCAAACATTTTCACGTGTGAACGGTGCTTTCTCAAGGCCTTGAGAAAGCGCTGTTCACACACAATTGCATCTTGCTGCTGGCTTGGTTCCAGAAATAAAGTCTATGTTATGTTTATCCGTCTGCTTCGATCTGGATTATTGTGACGGTGAAGCCAAGTTTATCATTGGTGACTTGTGAGTACAAACACTTGGCTCCATTTTATGTGCTTTTGAGGCCACCTATTGCAGTGTTTCGTGCACAGGTCAGTATTGATATGCATGGATCTGAATACTGAAAACATTAAATCAGAGTGCTTTTAGAGCTCTGCTACAGTACATGACTGCTTGGGCCATTTGAGCAGAGGTTTCAATACCCCTTCTTATGAAGTTCTGTTCTGGCACTGATTCCATTTTCTTTTCATTACAACTTACTGAGCCAGCTATCATCATCCACTCAAGGACCTTTCCTCTTGACCCTGGGGCAGGCTTCAATCCTGCTGAAAAGCCCTTGTCTCCATTTAAAAGCACTGTGTGGTGGTAACAGGTAGCTACAGAGGAGTCAACCAGGATGCAACGCAGTACCATCTCCATTTCCCCTCACCCCCAGGATGCCTCTGGAAATGAGCTGTTATCAGCTTAGTATGTCTTTCCTGGTGAAACATCTGAAATAAATAAGTACCTTGCAGGAGATTACATCTCAAAACACTGCATGGCAAATGGGCTTAATTGTCCCGAATACTGTTCCCTGCAGCATTTTGCAGCACTCTGCAATAATGCTTCAAAGTACTGTGTTGTACCCTGTCTGGTTCCATTGATCCAAATGTTTGAGATGCCTGTGCCTCTCTTTGTAGAGTAGGTTCTCGGGTGCAGTGAGTCTTCAGGTGTGTGGGTGGGTGTTGCTAGTTTGGTCAAGAAGGCTGGGTAGTATGGGAGGCTAAAGACATGGTCAAGGCCAAGTCACACAAGATGGGGAAATAAAAATCAGAGGTCTGCTTTGGAAGCATTTAATCAAAACCAATGCAAACCTGAAGTATATGTTTTGTCTGATATGAACTGGTGCTCAAATCCAAATATTAAGGCCCCAACTGAGAATCTGAATGCTGTGTTGCATGTACATCTCTCCTGGGCCACCCCAATAGAAAAGGAAGACAGGGCCCAATTCTCAGTTGCAAAGGGGGGTGGCTGAAAATGGGGAGCATTTTGTTGCCCCTCTATGCCTCCACCCTTTTGCATTGCACACATCCATACTCATTAGTTCCAGGAGGGACCTCTCCCTGTGACTTTGCAGAGATGCAATCATTGTCACAGATGTTACCAGGTACAAATGGGATGTGTGCCCACTATGCCTTGCAGTGATTCTGTATGAATGGAAAAGACACCTGATCTCCACCTCCTCTCAGTACCCCCTTACCTTATGGCCCCTGTGGACCAGTTAGTTGCATTTGCTGTAAGTCTCTGGCACTCCAATAGATGAATCCCCACCCCCAAAAGTATTTTCACTTCATGGCATATAGTGTTACCCTCCACCCCACCCACCCTTGCCAGCCTCAGTCTTTTATGATGACCACTCTTCTGTAGCATTATATCCCCCAGGACAGTTCTCTTCTTCCTCTGGCCCTCCAGTCACAGCCTTGCAAGCCCCACCATGGCACTTAGTGGTTGCAGTAATCACTAAGTGACCAAGACTATGACTGTGAACAGGGGCCCTAGTACAATCAGAGTGAGCACTTACTGTAGGAAATGATTTCCAACCACAGTAGTCCCAGTGCCAAAGATTACCTTGGTAGTTAATCAGTGTAAATGATGTATTTCATTTTATATTTTATCATTTAAAAAAAAATAGTAGTCAATATTTTTTTTTATGCTTGCATGTGCACAAAATGGTTATGTCATTTATTTATAAGTAGCAATATGCAGTATTTTAGCTCTGTGCGGTAAGTGCAGTTTACAAACTATGCCTCCTTAATTTATAACTTTTAACAAGACTATTGCATTAGCATTCAATTTAATTAATCTAATAAAAAGCAGTAGCCCTGGCTAAAGACAGGGCTATGCCTTTTGCTTTAGATATATATATATATATATATATATATATATATATATATATATATATATATATATATATAGATAGATATATATACAGTATATATATATTAGACGAATAAATCCATAGCTAACTACAGTACACATATGAGGGATAATTGCTACATACTCACATGTGCCAAAACCTGAGACAGATCTTTATAAAATGTGATGGGAAAATTATGCACATCAAGATAATATAAAAATGAATTGGACTTAATAGAATTAATTTGTGAATGTAAATGAGCTTATTAAAGAGTCTTTCTTTAGTAACTTGTGAAGAAATAATTGTGTAACAGCTAATAAAATGATCGTTAATGAGAACATCATGTCTTCATTTGCAAAGGAAAATAAAATGTATACATGGGCACTGGCATATCAAATTGAGAAGTAATTGCAAATAAACAAGTTTTATTAAAGTCTCAAACATATTTTAGTATTTTTCAAAGGTATAATGTGTGCTGTTTTTGTAATCAGAACTAATACAGAATCACACACATAAATATTCAGCTGGATCATAAACACCCAGTTTTGCACGTGTAGATAAGGCCAGCATATACCAGGATGCTCTAGTTCAATAAGTGAGTCTGGAACATGTCCTAAAGAAAGTACACATGCTTTAATAAAACCGGGAGGCGAATGACTGCTTCAATGCCCAACCACAGAATTTCACAAGCACAGTGCTCTGACAGCATTATGTTACTATTTGTAACAATTGTACCACTTTGACAGCCAGTACCAACCTTTATTTCCCCTAAAGAAGAATTGGTAGCTCAAGAACTATTTAGTAGAGCCATAATATGACTTGACAACCCTGCCTTCTATACACCTTGTGACTATGCCAGCCAGCATGTTGAAATTATGCTCAAGACTGTAATAAGTTCAACATCATCTTTTGTCTATGCAGCTCTTCGGAGAATTTTATAGAGAATAATGGATGGGTAGGTGGTTATAATGAGGATTTTAAACACCCCAGAGGCATGGGATGCCGGATAAACCCCGAGAGCAAGGCTTGAGGGGTTTATTAAGGAATCCCACACCGAGGGTTTGTGTAAAATCTGAGTTTTGACCACCTACCCATCCTTTATTTTGTACAATATCTGGTTCCATTTTCTCGCCACCATGATGTCAATTTTTATAATGTGAGCAGTTCTGAAAGAGAGGTCACTTTCGGTTTTGCTCTCTGTCAGCTGAATTGACTATTTAAAATCTAGCTTCCATTTCATTCTCACATTTCATTTTTTTACCTTGTATGATTTATTTCTTGTTTTTTTTCCTCAGGTTACTTCAGTGTGCAGCACAGAACTGACAGAGCAACTGGTGGTACCGAAGATGAGGGAGACTGTACTTGTGAGCCGCAAGCATTTGTTTCTGATGTGAGAGTGACTCATGCTCCTCCATAGAGAAAGCTGGAGCATGTTGTTTGTTTTAACCAGCAGGTTATAAGGACAAAGTTACAACCAGCTTTCTCTATGGGAAACAATGAAAGCCAGTTATTATAAGACTGCATCATACTTTTTTTTTTATGTTTGTACTATGAATACTGTGCTGTGAAAAAGTGATTTTTTTAAACAAATTGTAACATAACATTTAAGTACTGAAGTGTCTATTTGGTTGAGCCAAGGGTTAACTGAAGGCAAAAATATATTTTATTTCTAGCACTGTATGTATATTTCTGTGTTGACAGGGAATCTGCTGGAACCAAATTTTAAAAAATTGAGATTCACAAAGTGACAAAATTAAGTAAATGAAACTCTGGTTACTTAATTATAAAGTGAGCATGAGGTGTACAGGCAACAAATAGTTTGTTAATAAAAATGTATTTTGTTGATAGATATACAGTTTGGGTGAGATATTCAGAAGGGTTGCGCTGTTGCGCCATGAGCAACCCACTGATGCACCCGGCGCGATATTCAAAGTGAGAGTGAGCCTGGCACAAATCCTGATATGCCGGAGCGCATCAGTAATGTATGTGGTGCAGGTAGGGGGAGCATGCCCATGCATACTCCGCATCGATATTCAACCCAGGATGTGCTGAGCCCATGCATGCGCAACCCCTACCTGCGCTGCACACAGGTGAGCCAAAAAAAAAAGGAGAACAGCTGGCCACTCACAGGTGAGCTGCCATATTGCAGGGTGCAACACGGCAGCTGCTTCCTGTGGGTGGCCACCTGAGCTCTGGCGGCACCTTTGTGGTGGCGCCCCCCCACCCGATCGCGGGCATTTGTTATGATTAATAGTCCTATATCCCTGGTGGTCCAGTGGACCACTCGCAGCCCGATCATGGGCATTTGTGTAAAATAATTGTCCTACATCCCTGGTGGTTTTGTGTAAAATAATTGTCCTATATCCCTGGTGGTCCAGTGGACCGCTCGCAGCCCGATCGCGGGCATTTGTGTAAAATAATTGTCCTACATCCCTGGTGGTCCAGTGGACTGCTTGCAGCCTGACCACGGGCATTTGTGTAAAATAATTGTCCTATATCTCTGGTGGTCCAGTGGACCGCTCACAGCCTGATCGTGGGCATCTGTGTAAAATAATCGTCCTATATCCTGGTGGTCCAGCGGCCCTCCCCACCCACCACTGAGCCCCAGCACCCTGCTCCCCGGTCAGCAGCGGGTGGCAACTCCCCACCACTAGCTGCCCTACTGCCGCTCGACTGACTACATACGGTAGGGCTCTATGTCCATTGTCCACAGCATGGGCCAATGGGCGCCCAGAACTATACCATACTACACGGTCAGATTTGTGCAGATGGATCATTCCATATCTGGACTTTGTATAATGTCAATGCGATCTCGCCCGATGTACGCTACAGCAGACCAATAATGTCTAACTTTCCGTATGCAGTCGGTCAGTCAGCGGCGTCGAAGCGGCTGGCAAATGAGGGGCTATTAGACCTCTCTTTTGTACGCCCTTGCCCGCGGTCAGACTTGAGAGCAGTCCACTGGACCACTGAGGATATAGGACGATTATTGATATACATATGCCCGCGATCGGGTGCAGAGCAGTCCACTGGACCACCAGGGATATGGGACGATTATTTACACAAATGCCCATGATCGGGCAGTGGGTGCTTTGCCACTTGTGCAGGGTATCGGTCCCCGACGGCTGCAGCCTGGCAGGGGCGCCAGGCGCAAGTCGCCGGGATTGGCGCACCTGCATGCAACAAGAGTAATGACATGCAATGGCCCCATTTGCACCTCTTGCATACATTATGGCCCCATTTGCATGTGCACTTTTGAATACCAGCGGTTGTTGCACCTAGCACAACGGAACTTGCGCTAGCGCATCCCCCTACTCCACTCTGGCCACTTGTGCTGGTGCAGTGCCACTGCGCCATGTGCACTGTGGGTGGCCAAGTTGCGATATTCAATGATGCTGTGCCATGGCACAGCTCCATTGAATATCATCCTGTCAACACCCCAGTGCATCCAAGTTGCGCTGCACCCAGGCTTGCGCCACAGCCTGGCGCAGTCTGAATATCCCACCCTATGTGTTTTAATTACAAACTACCACCTTGTAATATATGGATTTTTAAAATAATACAAACATAAAGCATACAAAAAAATCCCTGTAATACAACTGTCAAAAACTGATAATACCATCATTGGTGCCCATAACAGCACAACCTCAAGACTTCCCCACATGGTAAGCTTGTTCCTAAGATCCCCAAGGCAACCTCCTATACATACTTTGTGATGTTCCTGAAACCGTGCCTCCTGATCGGACGTAGTTTCTCTGTGGGTGGGCATAACAGTTCAAAAAACATGGTGGCTGTATCTCGCTTAGCGACAGAAAATCTTCCCTTCACTCTTCTGCTGGGTTAGGTACTAAATCCCAACAACCATAATCCTGACATGTAAAATCCTGACAACACAAAATACTGGCATACCAAAATCCCAACATGAAAAATCCTGACATTACAATTGCCCATATTTACATAAATCTGACATGTATAACAAATAATAAATCGCAACTTACCATCATTGCTGTTCATTCCATTCTGCAGTAATCCATTTATCCAGTCTGATCAAGAAATTCAGTAATCCAATTAACAACACCATTAAAATGTATATCTTTAATTATATTAATAGTTAAAAGTTAACTTAAATGTTAAAACGCTGTATTTAAAGTCTTTATAGTGTCAGATTATGCGCAATCCCCATAAGATGATCTAAGCAAACCTTTCCAGGTGATCTAGGCAAGCCTCATACGATCTTTTCAATTGTTGTCTCTGCCCAAAATATAATTTTCTTCAAGCCATGCCAACAGTGGAGCACTATTATCTGGCATAATACTTTTCACTTCTACGAATGCTGCTTTTATTTCATCAGGTGGCAGAAAAGCCAGAGCAACAAGGTGCCTCATGAGGAGACTGAACTCAGGGTCACTGCCATACTATGGTGCTAAATCCAGCCCCTGTAGCCTTCTCCACACTGTTTGTCCAAAATGAAACAAACACCCCTTATCAGACGTTTCAGGATACTCTATTTTGCAGGCATTTACTGCCGCCTGCTCAAAATCCATTATTATAAACTCAGGCAACAAATTTAAATCAGACACAACTGCCAAGTCATGAAGGTCCTGAAATAGTCAATGATGGTAAATTACAATTTGTTGTTTGTTATACATGGTGGGATTATGTGAATACAGGCAATTGTAATGTCAGGATTTTTCATGTCTGGATGTTGGTGTGTCAGTATTTTGTGTTGTCAGGATTTTACATGTTGGAATTACGGTTATCAGGATTTAGTACGGATCCCCTTCTGCTGATCCTTTTGTTTGTTTGTTTTTTTATCTCTGCTAGTTCCGCGGAATTATCTGGTGGATCCTGCATACACTGAGGCAAGAATAGAACTGAAAGGTAAGAGAAACTAAGACAGACAGCGAGTGAGGTGGGGCAGAGTGGCATAGGTGTTCATGAAGAGAGTGAGTGAGTCCTCACTGCAGTGGCTGCCCGGCCACACAGCACCCCATAAACAAAGAGCTGTGCACAAAAAATCAGATCCATATATTACAAAAAATAAAAAATAAGTGAGTATGTATCACTCGGAAGCAATACCATCTCGAGGTTCTGGGGACAAGGGAACCTCTTGATGGTATTACTCCCTTGTAAGTCACACTCATCTATCTATTATTCCGCATTAAAGGGGCATGGTTGTGCCCCTATATTTAGGGTTATGAAGGCACTTCTATGTTAAACTCGAAATTTTGCACGTTAATAACTTTGGACCTGTTCAACAGATTTGCATGAAATGTGGTATGCATGGTGGGGCATGGTAGATCTCTTGATTTGCCACATTTTGGTTTGGTGAGACTTACAGTTTTTGCACACCAAAATGCCGGAAAATTCACTTTTCGCCAGTTTTGGGGGCAGGTTTTATGGATTTTGTCCATGGTGCTGCGCCACTGTTGTGTGGCATGCCAGTCTGCAACTTGTTATGTTGAAAGAGCTTGGGTCAAGGAACATAACACTTTTTGTTTGGTGGAAAGATATTAATCCATTCAAAAGTTATTAAAGTTTTAAGTTCCCATTATAAGTCTATGGGAAAATTTATATGGTTATTTTGCAAAAGAAGAATGGGGTTTTAGCCATCTGGTCCCTCCTCACAATCAAAGAATTTGCAGGCTCACGAGCAAAGAATCTTTAATTGTGAAGAATTCTTTGATCGTGATGGCCACCATCTTGTTTTCATTTTGAGGTCAGAAAAAAACAAATATCACAGCTCACGGGTGACTTCTGAAGTAAAACTATGATGGGTTTTGCTCAGGGGTCTTCCCTCTATTGAGCCATGGCTGTGGTTTCTTGTAAGTATGTAAAAAAATAGAGTTTTAACATTTTTTATTCTTTGATCGCGTGCCTGCAAATTCTGGGTTGCGAGCCTGCAAATTCTTTGATTGCGAGATTCTTTGACCGCGATCTTTGATCGCGAGGGAAGGACTAGCTGGCCAGATTTAAAAATCAAATATCTCAGCCCAGGGTGGCTTATGATGTCAAACTAGGATGGATTTTGATCAGGGGGCTTTGTTCTATCGAGTCATGCCTGCTTTTAAATGTACAGTATTTCTCTGAAAAAACTGAGTTTTAACATTTTTTAATCCTTTGATTGTGAGCCTGCAAATTCTTTGGTCTCGAACCTGCAAATTCTTTGATCACAAGATTCTTTGATCGCGATCTTTGTTTGCTAGGGAGGTACTAGATGATCAGATTTGGAAGGACCAGATAGCCCAATGTTCACAACTTTTAAAATTAAATACAGTATATCAGAAACAGTTTGGTCTTTTAACTTGAAATTTGGAGGGTGTTGAAGGGATGTCTTGCAGATGTGAATTATGGTGTTTAGGTGCCAGAAAATACATTTTGTTGTGGAGATATTCAGTGGCACAGTTTACATTTTGTGGAGAGCGTTTTGCATTGTGGTACTTGCTTGAAATTTACAGGGTAGCTAGCCTTACTGCCATGTATGTACTTTTCAGTGGTTAGGTGTGTAAAATGTAAATAGGTACGGAATTATGCCACTCCAATGAATGGAAATCTCAAACTTTAAAATGCAATATCTCGGAAACGGTTTGGTCTTTTAGCTTGAAATTTGGAGGGTGTTGAGGGGATGTCCTGTACATGTGAATTGTGTTATTTAGGTATTAGACAATTAATTTGCTGTGGAGATATTGCATGACGCTCTTTACATTTTGTGTATAGCATTTTGCATTGTGGTAGTGGCTTGACATTTATAGGGTAGCTAGCCTTACTGCCATGGAGGTAATTTTCAGTGGTTAGGTGTCTGAAATGTAAACAGGTGTGGAATTATGCCATTCTGATGAATGAAACTTTGTTTTGTTTCAAGCTGGTGGGCCCCACACTCCCATCAATATGTGCTCTCACCAATAGATATGATATTCAGTACTTGTACTGTTATGTTAGGCAGAAATTTACAAGTTGGTGGGCCCCGCACTCCCACCAACTTGCTTGAATTTGTACTTTTCTATGTTTTCTCAAAAAGTAAGGAAATTCTATGCAAAAACTGCGTTAATGCATCATTTAGGGTTAAAACACAAAAAGTCAGGAAATTAGACCTTTAGAGTTGCCCCTCCCCCCTTGTGTACCCTCCATCATCCGAGATTGACAGATGCTGGGGTGTGTCATTGGGGTTGTGGGGCCTAAATGTCACCCCATTATTCTTTACTGTGGCTTGTGAATATGATAACACATGGAATGGGGTGACATTTAGCCTCCCACAACTATGATCACCCCATCATCTGTCAATCTCGGATGATGGAGGGGTACATGGGGGAGGGCAACCCTAAAGGTCTCATTTCCTGACTTTTTGTGTTTTAACCCTAAATGATGCATTAATGCAGTTGTTTTTTGTATAGAATATATATATACAGTGTGTATATATATATATATATATATATATACACACACAAGTGTGTGTATATATATATATATATATATATAGAGAGAGAGAGAGAGAGAGAGATGAATAGATCGATAGAGAGATAGACAGACAGACAAGCACACACATATATACAGTATATATATATATATATATATATCAATAAAATGGGTAGGGAGTTTCATGGATCCTGACTGGCTGAAAGGTACCCTGGCCAGTGTCCTTATGAGATGATAATGTGCCAGCTGGTACCTCTTCAGCCAGTCAGGACTCACCACAAGACAGATCATTGCACCACCATATGTAATCCTGTGCTCTGGCAGCCCGATCAAGTGAGCATGGCACATGTGCTGCTAGAAGGTGGCTTTCAAATGAAATTCCAGACCGCTCCTACACTGTCTCCAGAAGTGGGAGTAAGCAACTTTTTAAGTTCAATGGCCAAATGTTTTGTAATTTAATAAAAAAAGCTACTGCAAGCAACTGTCATGGTCTCTCAATGTCGTCATGAAGCCAACTGTGAAAATAAAAACATTAGCTCCTATGGCAGCTTGTAAGGGACACGTTCGCTCTCAGCCTACATCAGCCACTGTCTTGCTCTCACTCAAAAAACAAACTGAGAAAAGAAAAGATACAATAAACTAAACTAGAAGTTCTGAACATGTGTGTGGGGGGGGGGCAGACAGACAGACAGACACCACAGCCCTCTAGTGGCACAACACCTCCATTCCATTACAAAGCCATAAGACATTAAGGGCCAGATATTCAAAGCTTTGCACCGTGCGCAAACCGTTTGCACGGGTTTAGCACGGGATTAGCGTGGGTCTGCTATATTCAAAAGGCCAAATAGCATGGGCAGACTGCATTAGCTCTGGGCAAACCATAATATATGCAAAGGGCAAACTGAATATGAATACAGGCACTATGAGATATTCAGCGACTAGCGCTGTGCTAAGGTGTTTAGCGAGACTTAGTGCAACCCTTTGCATGGTACAAATTACTGCCAAGGAAAAGCTGGTCTTAACTCTGGGCAAACAGCTTTGCGCGACATTGTGGCCTTCAGTGGCATTAGCGCATCCTTGCACAATCCTACCATATGGCTTTGACACAGATAAAAAGCCAGACATGGAGGAAACATGCTGCTCACTGATGGCACCACAATGATGCCAACTGCTGCCTCCAGTCCCAGCCATGCCAGGCAGTATGTGGTGACCCAGCCCCTGGGGACCATCATGGTATTGTGTCTATACAGCACACACCTGCAGACCATATGTCTGTGGTGACCAACAGATGCCAGCACACACATGCAGCACTGTGGGCATGGTGGGTGTTGAGGGAAGGTTGTAAGGGTGGCCAGGCCTCGCCACAGACTGGGTGAAGCCACAAGACTGGGACACAGCATGCAGTGCACATGGTCAGTATTGGGAATACCCTAATACCAGTGTGCCTGTCCGATCATACATGCCCCCCCTGGTCACATACCGCACAGCTGTACATACACCACAGCACACACAGATGACCATGTCTATGTCACTATGTGCATCCCATGCCAGAGGTGCAGCATCTGTGGGTCACACAATAGTGTGACAGTACTGTCCACTGGCAGTACACACTTGCAAGGTGGGTTTGTCACTGTGTACAGTGCAGTGGTCGTCACTACCCTACACACCATAGGCACTGCTGTGTCCCTCACACTACTGGCCCCCTTGCTACTGTGGTGTCTGCTGTGCACTGTAGCATGCCCTACAGTGTGACAGTTGCATGCATCACCACCACCGTCTGTGCCTATGCTGTGTTGTCCCCTGGGGTACACACTGCTATGCTGTACTGCATACATGTTGCCTGCAGCTACCATCATGCACTGTCAGACTAACCTACAGGTGGAGCTGCGACCAGACCTGGCCAGCCCCTGTACTTCCAGACTGACCTACAGGTGGAGCTGTGGGACCCTGCAGTAACACTGGGCAAACTGCATGCAAATCAGGGCATAATGAGATGCTAATCTGGATGTTTCCCAGAGACTACCTAAGTAGGCTCATTTGCATGTCACTTTTGAATATGGCAAAGTTTAGTGCTGGGCAAATGGCTTAGCTCCATGCTAAAGCCACGCAAATGTGTTAGTGTGGCGCTAATGGTTCAGGAACTATTTTACAGTTTTGAACACTGTTCTTTCACATCCGCTGCTGCCTGCAGCTGTACTGGGTCCACGCATTTGCTGGCACACACATTGGCCACATAGTTCACCTCTACCTACCTTCACGTCACTGTGCACTGTGTTGCTGTTGTGGTTTGCACTTCCTGGTTACTATATTTACAGCTGTCTTATTCCAGGGCTACGTTTGCCCTGCACCCCCAGCTCAGTTTGCCTAGCCTCATTCCCATGCTATATTCTGACGCTGTTTGCCCCGGGCTATTCCTTTTGAATATAGCTTGCTTTGTGCTCTGGGCTACGTTTGCCTGCTGGGCAGTGCTAATTTAGCCCCAGGGCAAAATTTTGAATATCTAGCCCTAAGAATGTAGGGACTACTTTTTCATTTTGGAGTATTTCTTTAAACAATTTTTTTTCCTTACACTTTTTATGTTTAATTTTTTGCACTTTACTTGGGGACCCATTTTATAAGTGCAGGAAGACACTCCAAAGTGTGGGTTATGGCCTGGTAAGAGTACTTCCAGGTGCACAGCTGCAGAACCTGGGTATGGCAGTCAATACCACATGCTGGTTCCAGAACTATCTGACTCATAGAAGCCACTGTGTCAAAGTTGGGCAAACAGTGTCTAGATCCAGAGAAGTATCATTAAGGGGTCCCCCAAGGGTCAATACTGGGGCCCCTACTTTTCAGCCTTTTTTTAAACAATATTCCTAAAGCATGTGTTGCTAAACTTATCCTATATGCCAACGATGCAGTGCTTCTCAACAGCAATACATCCCATGACGCCCTCCAATCTGAACTACAGAACTCTTTCAACAAACTAGAGGACTGGTTCTGCAGGCGTAAACTTCTACGAAATTATAAAAAGACCAAGGCCATGCTTATATCCAGTCCCCAGCACAAAAAGAGGCTCCCATCCCTCGTCGTCTCCAACACAGTCAGCGAACTGTTGGAACAAGTGCACTCATTCAAGAACCTGGGGGTCACCCTAGATGACACCCTCACCTTCACCCAACACATTGACTCAGTGGTTAAGGTGGTAAACACTAAGTTGGGTGTCCTCTATAGACACAGGAAATATCTCACCCCTGAGGCCCTCCGTGCCTCAGTCTCCAGCTCCATCCTATCAACCATTGATTATGGCCTGGTGGTCTACGGAGCAGCAACAGATATGGCACTAAAGAGGGTTCATATTGCTCTCAATAAAGCCTGTAGACTCACCCTGGGTGCGTATCATCATATATACACTTGCTCTCTGTATGAATGGACTAATTGGCAGCCTCTGAAGAACAGGATCAAGTTCCAAACCTGCCTCCTGGGTTAGGCAAACCACCCCATGTATCCAACATCCTCTCACCGATTGCTACCCTCTATGACACCAGAGGTAGGATGAGGGGGCCCTATCAACACCTTTATGTCAAACTGCGCTTGGACAACATGCCTTCACCTATAGGGCTCCCCAGTGGCTTAACGAAATCCCTGTGCCCATTCAAACCTCCAAATGCCTATCACACTTCAAAACTGGACTAAAGCAACACCTTACATCAATCACAAAGTGTGACTGCCTCTGAAGGCTAGTCCCTCCCTCTCCTTAGCCTCCCAAGCTCATATGGTAGTCCTGCTGCACCCACTCCTCAGTACAGCTAGTGTCTGCTCTCCATAGTAGCCACTGTTCCCCTCCTTTGGTACTCTTCCCCTCCATTATTCTACACCTTCCCCCTGAATTGACACTAGGCATCCACTCTCTTTCCCCCATCCCCCCTTGGTCCCTCCTGCCCCCCACCTCTTCTGACATGCCTAGGACCAACTCCATCCCCATGATGCTTTCAGCATGCATGCTTCTCCCCCTGAGTACCTCCCTTCATCATAACACCATCCCCGCACCACTTCCCTCCCCATTTCCCCTGTATGATCATTTAGTCAAGCACTTTTCCCCTCTGGTGCCATCTTCCCCATTCCACCCTTCCCCCTGGTACCCCCCAGCCACTATTTCACCCTCCTATTTTGGCAAAGCCCCAAGACGAGGCTGCTTACCCTTCCTAAGTCTCCTGTCAACTCGAAAGGGGGTCCTCCCCTGTTTTTCCCCACATAGCTCACCACTGCATTTCTATATCCTTAACTGACGCTGTAGTAATTCCATGGTACTAGTGATAACACTGTAATATTGTAACCTATGCATGTTCTATACCTGCTTAATGTAATATGTCTGTCTGTCAACCTGACGTGGAGCCTTTGTAAAAGAGCTTGTGCTCAAAGGTCTTCTCCGAATCGTTAAAAAAAAAAATAAAATAAAGGCACTCAGCGCAAGCACCTTATGCCTCATAACACATCTCTGCATTGTTCAGGGGGGAAATTCTCAAGACAGAGTTTTATGATGGTAACTTATCCAGTTTCTGAGATCCGGATATATCATTTTTATAGAAATGCCTTAATTTCTTAGACTTGTATTATACCTTTTTTGCTCTCACCTACAAGCTAGATGGTACAAAGTCATTTCCAAAACTTTCAGAGTAAAAGGGGTAGTGCCTTTTAAAGGTTTTGTGAAAAAATATTAATCGGTTCCAGAGTTATAATAATTTATTTATTTATTTATTTTTGAGAATGCTCAGTAGGATTTAAGGACAACCCTCTGAAATGACAATAACATTTTGCTTTCTGGGTACTTTGCTTTCACACAACTCAGTTTTGTTAGGGTCATGAGAAAAATGTTCAGGTCATGATAGCTGTAATCTTGTCTTCTTTTTCAACAAAAACAACAACATGAAAATTTAGAAGAAACAACATGTAAAATTCATAAACATCATGATTTTTGATTTATTTGTTTATTAGAATTTTGGTAACCAGGTAAGCCCGCTGAGACCATGCAGTCCCTTTTTCAGGTCAACCCAGGAGACAAATACAACACAATACAATACAGTATAGTACAATACAATACAGTACAATACAGTACAATACAATACAATACAATACAAATCAGTGAATTCAAAGGTTACAACCAAGTACAAGGGAGACAAGAATTACATAGATTACATAGTCATTATACAGTGGGATAAACAAATATACAACATTTTTATTACTTTGAAAATATACATAATTACAGATGTCACTGTAAAATCTGGCAGTCATGCTCATTTTCTTCTGGTGCCCTACTGTTGACTTATTTACCCTGATATGTTGACACCTGACAAATCTCCAGTAAATGTTAGCGTTTTCTATGGTTTGAAAATTTTAAACCTGAATTTGCATTGCTTTTGTTGTGGTTAATCATTTTTATTTTATTAAAAACAACCAACACATACAGAGACAACTGATAACAAACATAGAAACACTGAGAGCAAAGACTGCAGAGCTACGGACAAAATATAGCATGTGTAAAGAGCCCATAATTTGCCTTAGCAAAGTCCATATAAAATGCTGGAAATGAGTAACAAGCTATGAGAGAAACTGGGCTCCAGCTCCGATATATTGTCCAAAAGAGACAAGTCAACTGAACTGTCTAAGGCAAGGATATGACCAAACAACAAAAGGAGATGGTTGGGCTCCTGTGATTTTTCAGATTCAGCAAGAGGAGAAGTGATCCTGGGGCCAGGAAGGCAAAAAAAAAAAAAAAGATATTAGCACATCATAGCTCTGAAACAGTAAACTGTAAACATTACTAGCAATAAAGCAGTAAAACAACCAAGTGAAGTAATAACCCCAAACAGCTACCCAGTAACCTGGAAACATAGACAGGCGGGCCATAACCCAAAAATTAGTTTGGTGATAAACTACAATGAGAAAGTATGCTAATCACCAACATGTGAGGTGCCTGTTGTGCAATAATCAGAATTTAAGATGGGGGGCCATACCTTGTAGTAATGGTTCAGTGTGGAGTCTGCAATGCTGAAGAGCCTCTCATATGTGGCCAGCTGGCCTGCCGCTAGCAGACACTCCTGTATGCAGGGGATTTGGGTTGTTGTCCATCTGCAGAGTAGCAATCAATTTGCCACTACCCCTATTGCTGTGATCCGTTGGGCTACTGTGGAAAACTTAGGGATGTCCAAGGGGAAGCAACCTAGGAGAAGAATTTCTGCCTTGGTGGGGAAGACCTCCCTACCACTTTAGCACTAATGCATTGCACCTGCACCCAGAAGTGGTGGATATCCAGGAAGTCTCACAGTATGTGAAATAAGGAGGCCCCTGGGCTAGAACATCTCCAGCAAGAGTCATTCGTAAGGAGACCCATCAATTTGAGGGCCCAAGCAGGTATGGTACCATCTATGGAGGGTTTTATTTTGGCTAAGTCAGCTTCTGCCATCACAACAAGCTTTATGTAGTCTAAACCAGCAGTTTTCCCATTGGGGTCAGAAATGGCAATGCCCACCTCAGCTGCCCAATTACATCAGGCCATTTGTGTGAGGTCCACTTTCATATCTCTGATGGCGTGGTAGATGGTACCCACCATGCTAGTGGTTCAAGAAGTCCAGATTGAGAATGGATGTGTATTATGTGTGAATAAGAGCATAGTACTTTCCTGGGGGACTGCGTGAATGGCTTCGCAAAGCTGGTTATATGTCCAGAAGGTTTGAGGTAGAAGATAGAAATCTCAGAGACCCTGAAAGGAATTTAAAAATTAAGTACCTGGGGAGAACAGGTCCTTGGCATAATGAATATCTTTTTTCTTCCAAGTGGGCCAGTGGATAGAAAATCATCCAATGGAGATTCCCAAGTTGTCCCATAGTGGGGCTATGACTTAGGGTATAGGCATTCTTGGATATAAGTGTGTAATTTCTTCCAGTAAGATATGGAGATCCTCATAGTAGGTGTCAGATGTGGTGGCTTAGCTTACCTGTCATATATAGGACAGAAGGAGAATGCCCCCAAGCAGAGTACCTTCAAGCTGTAGCCACAGTGGGCCATCCACCAAGTTGCCCTTGAACAAGCATACAGTTTGGGTGGAAATGTAAGCTACTGATAGACCTGGAACCAGAGTAGTCCCCAGCCTTCCCTGCTCCAGTGAGCCCTGAGTTTTAACTTGCTGTACCATGGTAGTTTCCCATCCCACAAGATGTTATCCAGGACTTTATCAATCTTGTGGATTCAGAGCTGGGGGATCTTCATGGGTAGATGCACCAGGACATGAAGAAATTTGGAGGCAATGATAATTTTGGTGGCATTTATCTTCCCAGCTAGGGAAAGCTGGAGGGATTTCCAACACTGCAAGTCTTATTTGGTGACCTCTAGGAGGAGGAGGCTACAACTCATAGCTAACATCTTGTTGATGCACCTGTGCAGCTGGATTACCAAATAGGTCATACCCTGATCAGCCCAGGTGAGGCCTGATCCCACAAGGCATTCAGGTTTGCATGCCAAACTAAGGGGTAGGACTTCAGTCTTGCCCTGGTTGATTTGGAGGCCAGAGATCCATGAGAAGGAGTCCAGCAGGGATAATATATATGGGATAGCCTGTTTGACATCTGCCAGAGTGATGAGGAGATAATCTGCGTACAGAAAAGTAGTAAACTCATTATCGTGGACCCAGATCCCTTGGATCTGAGGATGCTCCCTCAAGGCGATAGCCAAGGGTTCAATGGCCAGAATGAAAAGGAGGGGGAGAGGGGCAGCCCTGCCTTGTGCCTTTCTAATAATGGAAAACTTCAGATCTGAGGCCATTGGTAAGGACTGAGGACAAAGGTGATGAATAAAGTATCGGAACCCAGGTGCAAAACTGAGGCCCAAATCCCAGAGTCTCTAGCGTGGAGAGTAAGTATTGCCATTCAATGGAGTTAAAGACTTTTTCAAAGTATACTACTAGAGCTACAGTAGGTGAGCTACTGTGATGGTACACTTGGATGATAGTGAGAGTAAGGTCTGTAGATGATCTGAGCCAAGCCTGCCTTTCACAAACCCAACCTGGGTTAGGTGGATTAGCCCAGGGAGTACTTTTACAAGTCGGATTGCCAGTATTTTGGCCAACACCTTGGCATCTGCATCAATGAGGGAAATGGGTCTGTAGTTGCCAGGAAGAGTAGAGTCCTTGCCCTTCTTTGAAAGCACCATCATTACAGCTTCCCGCAGGAAAGGTGATAGTGTGGCAGTGACAAGGAACTCTGGGAAAACTCTTAGCAGGTACAGGGAGATCTCTGGAGGCAACAGGTGGTAGAAATTCACTGGGTATACATCCCCCCCAGGAGCTCTGTGTCAGTGCAGTGATATGATGGTCTGTTTGACCTCTTGACAGTATATTGGACAGTCCAATTCCTCTATTTGAATTGGTTGGATGGTTGAGATTGGAAGTTTTTTTTTAGGAAGGCCCTTACCATCTCAGCTTGTGGAAGGGATGGCAGTGCATACAAGCTGGTATAGAACTGCTGAATGACAGTACTAACGTGTTTTGGATCACTACTCATAGTGACATCAAAGTACTTGAGAAATTGAATAAGGGTGTTGACCCTCCAGCATTTGAGATGGTAGGCCAGAAGTTTTCTGCACTTGTCTCACCTTTCCCAAAATGAGTGCTGTAGATGGTGAAGAGTCAGCTCAGCTTTCTGCAAAAGGAGCACATTTAATTTGATTCTTATGCCAGTAAGCTTGGTCAGTAAGGCCTTCGGAGGGGAGAATGGGGATGTTTTGTATTCCACCTCAGCTGCCTGAAGTTCATGCTCTAGGGCACATTGTTCAGCCTCTCTGTCTCACCTTCTATGCACCGCATATGCCATGATCTAAGCCCTAAGAGTAACCTTGAAGGCCCCCCATGTGGACCCTTTTGATACCTTCCCATTTTCCTGCCAGTAAGCCTGTACCTCTTTGGAGAGCTATTCTTTAAACTGTGAGTCTTTCAATAAGAGCAGATCAAGCCTCCAAAAGGAGGACCTTGGAGATGAGGGACCCCCAGAGCATGTTTAGCTCAACCAGAGCATGATCGGATATAATAATGGAATGTAAGAGAGATTTGGCGAGCTTAGGAAGCTGGGAAGAGCTAATTAGCCACATGTCCAGTCTACTCGTGGAGCCATGTGTTAATGATTGCGAGGAGTAGTTCTCATCTTGGGGATGCTAAGATCACAAGGCATCCAGGAGGTCATGTTCATGCATCGGCGCCCTAAGGGCCTGAGTGCTTGTTGATGAGGCTCTGTGGAGGTGCCCTATCTATCTACATGTGGCTCGAGTATTACATTAAAGTCTCCTTCATTAATTATCGGGATCCCATCCTGAAAGAAGTCTAATAGAGTTTGGCTGAGATCATGGAAGAAGGTGGGGTCATCACTGCTGGGTCCGTAAACATTAGCTAATACTATGAGGTCCACTGGGGTGCTTATCGGTACTAATACCCACCTCCCTGATTTAGCTGAGCGGGACTCCCTTACAGTCCAGGGCAGAGATTTGTGAATAAGACAGAAACCCCATGTTTGGATGAGGGAATGGCATTATGACATTGCGTCCCCTCTCAATCTCGCTTCCGTTTACCAGATTCAGGCTTTGTCAGTTTGATCTGCTGAAGAAAGGCGAGGAGGGTTCTGAGGCATTTGAGGTGTGACAGAACCTTATTCCTTCTTACCAGGGAACTGAACCCCAGAACCTTCCAACTTACAAAGTTCAACTCTATTGTGGTCTAAAAGAGATAACACAGATCATTTGCTCCCCCCGGAGTAGTATTCAGGATTTCTCCCCAGGAAATAGACCCCCTAGTTATAATCCCACCACCCCCCCCCGGCTTTTTCAAATATTTGGCCAGTTGCCCTCATGCTTTAGGTAGCAACAACACACACACACCAACAAACAGTCAACACATTGTTCATTACCCCTTCTTCACCCCCCCCCGAACACATGAAGGTAATCATCTCCGACATTGGCATGGGCATACCTAGTGACCGGGTACCAACAGAGCACTCAGAGAGGAGCATGTCCACACAACAGTCCACCATAAACCCTGCCATATACAGTTTGGGCCATCTGAGGGTGGTAATAGGATGACGCAGTGTAGAGCATACATAAATGGCTGCTTCTAAAAAAAAGGAAACAAAAGAAAATAAAATACTCCAAGTCATACATAGGCTGTGGCTGGGTGAATAAATGGGGCTAGAGCTTTTTGGGAGGAGGACGCTTGCCCTCCTGATGTGGGACTGGAAGTGGCTTACTCTGCAGGTTACAGGGTAGAGGAAATAAAACAAGAAGGAAAGCCTGTGGGAGAAGATGCCAGGGTGACTGGGTTATGCAAATGAACAGTAACACTGTGAATGTGATTAAATCGCACATATCGCAAAGCTCTGGTACCCTCCCTGCCCTCTATCTGGCCAACCCTGTGCTAGTCACTCCTATCACCAGCAATTCTTGCAGGGCATGCTTCCAGTAAAGGAGGATGCCAAAATCCAATACATGACGCAATGACCCACCTCTTGGAGAGGGTCCTGCCTTCTGGACAAAGAGGTGGAGTAGCTGGAATTGCTGTGCTTTCCTGGACAAGGGGACATTATACAATAGGGCATTTCTATGGGCCATGCCTTAAATCAGTAAGTGTTGTCTGAACCTACCAACAGTAATAGAAATATGGGGAGGCAGCACTGCTTTAAGAAGAGCTAACCCTTAATTGATGTAGAGTCCCGATTGGAGGAACTCACAGTTGCTATGCTTCCCTTTCTCCTCGTGTCAAACATTATAAAAGGACATGCAGAGTTATAATTTATGCCTTTCATTCAGTCTGCAGAAGGAGTTGCAATCTGCGAACCATCTCCAGAGGGTCAGGTTATGGCATCCTCTGCACTGGTGGAACCACTGACAGGAAGTGGAGCTGTAGCCATGGTCTGGGCCCAGGATTTGAAGTTGGAAGACCCTGGGCCTATTTCAGTTAACTCTGGAGGAGCTGGAGCATGGGTGAGTGGCCATAGGATCTTCCCTGAGCAAGACAGCAAAATGTTTTTCCCCCAGCGGGCCTGAGGGAGCTTTGGAGGAGTCCTTAGAGACCACACTTTGGCTGCTACTCCAAGACCATAGTCGAAGTGACCTTTCCTTCTGATGGGCCTCTGCAGCTTTCCACAGCTGGTTCTTCTGTTTTTGCTTGGGTGAGATCTGCTAGGAATCTTCATCACTCTGTGGGTAGTAGGATGAAGGGCCCACCCAGCAGCCTACATGATGGTCCAGGGCTGGGGTGATATCCATTGGAGTAGAAGCTGCATCCTTGAACCTGTTTGTGCTGGTGGGCCTGTATCTCACAAGGATCAGTTTAGGCCAGTGCTTTCTGAGGTATTCCTCAGTCACCTCTGGGGTGTCAAAATAGTTGGTCTTTCCATTTACTGTGAGCTGGAGTGTAGCTGGATAATGGAGCTAGTACTGTAGGCCTAATCTGTACATGCACATCTTGTTGCTGTCAAGGCTCAGTAATGCTCTGAGAGGGCGGGGGAGTAGTCCACAAAGATTTGTATCAGGTGCCCCCATCAGTGAAGTTCTTGTCATTCCCTAGCCAGGTGCATGATCTGTTCTTTATCCTGAAATCAAAGAAACCTGGCTAGGCTGGGATGGGGTCAGGCTCTAGCCACTGGCTTGGGGCTAAAGAGCAGTGTACCCTATCTTTCTCCAGAGGGCCTCTCCACTTGTGACTGAAGAGATCAGGCAAAGTCTGCTGAAGAAAATGCAGGATGCTCTGGCCTTCTCTGCCCTCTGGAAACCTCACAAAGTACAGGTTGTTTCTGCTGCTCTAATTTTCCATATCTTCAAGCCTGCACCACATCAGGCAGATGGTGCAGTCTTTGTTCACTAATGTGTGCATGCAGTTGACTGATCCAATCCTCGGTGTTGGTGATCTGCTGCTCCACCACATTAAAACAATGAGACATTTCGATGATATTAGCATTGACACTTTGCGTAGCCAGCTCGACCTTAGACAGTTGGGCCATCAGGTGTTAAAACATGCCCTTTCTTTCTTTTAGATTGCTGTTGGCAGACTGTACAGCAGCCATTGCCATCGTGACTGTTTCATATGCTTTGCAGAATCATGGATGGGATGGAGACGGCACCGGTGTCAAACTGCAGATCAGCTGGAGCAGGGTACCCAAGTCTGGCACCAATCGACTCAGCAGGTAATCAGCAATTAAATTGGATAAGCAGCTGTAGACAAAATGAATGAGGACTATGATAATTGTCAGATATATGCAGGGTCTTAGGCAGAGAAAAGCAGCCATCTTGGTTAGCTGCCTAGCCACACCCCCTTGCACCTCTTTTGTTGTGCCCCTCTCTAGAGTATGTACATTCACTAATCTGTAGTGTTTGCTTGTCTTTTTTTTCCTATCTCAAAATTAGCAGCACAGGTCTGTGCAGTACTGAGGCACATGTATTTGGTATTTTCTTTCCTCCAGATGTGTTATGTGTTTTTCTTTTTTTAACAAATTAATATAAATCATGATGACAATTACATCATATAACACTTGGATCTCATTACCAATATCCTGAAGATACACACTATTTATTAGATAGATGTATACATCTCATTAAATAGCTGTGTCATTTAAAATAAATATTAAATTGTGACATGCACAGTGTAAACAAACAAGCACACATAGATGTGTATTTCATTTTGGCATTCAATGGAATGTCACAGTACATTGTGAACATGTCACTCTGAGCAGAGGTTACCCCAAACAAAATTTAGATTAATCAAATAGATTGAAAATGAAAACTTTTGTTTGAAATAAAAATAGTTTTCTTGAATTTCATTAACAGATAAATGAATATGACTTCGGGATTTTGTGGTCTGCAAGTCACATTATTTGTATGCCCCCAGCCCCCCCAAAGACATAGGTGGAGACACTGGGTGCCCACTCCCAGGGCCGCCTTATGCTATGCTGATACTGAGGTGCCCAATCCCCAGTGTTGGTCTAGTCTCCCTGAAATAAAGAAAACTGCCCTTCATTGATCTTTTATTTTGTAATTTAAATCTAAAAAGAAGAAAACATACCCTTGTCAGTCTCTGCCTCCACACCCACCACACATCCTACCCCAACCCCCCACTCAGCTCCCACCACCCCATACCCTCCACACACCCTCACTCACCTAAAGATAGTCCAACACTGTTGATCCTCTCTTCAATCTGAAAGACGTCCTCCTCTGGGAACTATGACTGCAATATGAGGAAGTAAGGTAAGTCCAGTTAATGTCTTTCAATGCATTTTGAACTTTTACTCATAACTTTGTTATTTTTAAATACTTTCAACTCCACCATTTGAACAAGTCATTTTGAAACCTCGGCTCATTTATTTATTTGTTTAAACTTGTGTTCACCTGGTGAGCACATGAGCCTGTGGCCCTTTTCATGTGCGACCTGAGACCATTATATCAAATAGTTAAGTTGTTACAAAACATATAATACAGTAATACAAAAACTGAAACACATAATCTTCAGTATGTACAGATTAAGAAAAACATACATATACCATCAACAACAAGGTAGGTGAAATCTTTTAAATCCAGAGTGAAAGGTGATTTTGCAGTTGCTATGCAAAAATCACCTTTCAGGCAGCGTTTAAAAATTTTTACCTCCTGGGTTCATGAGGCAGGTGGTAAGAAGACTAGTTTGAAAATTTGGTGGAAAATATGGCAAAATTACACAGTTATGAGTGAACACTGAAACATGTCAATGTCCACTCATTACTTCACTAATTTTCAATAATTTTCCACCAAATTCTGAACATGCCCTTTTTGCGACCTCAACTCATGCACAAGGCAAGTGATTTTTTTTTTCCAATGTGATGGATTTCACAGTCACACTGTGAAATCACCTTTCAAACAGGATTTGAAAATTTCCACCTACTGGGTTCATGACTTGAGGTCATAAGAAGACTATGTTCAAAACTGGGGATCAGAATATTAAAAACATCAAAGTTATGAAGGTACTGTACATTAAAAAGTTTCCATGCTCACTGATAACTTTGGTAATTTTAAATATTTTGACTCCAAATTTTCAACATAGCTATTTTTCCCACCAACCCATGAATAAATGTGATGGGTGTCATTTATCAGATCCATGCCAAACTTTGTTTCTGCAGTTGTAGTGCAAAATGATGTTTTGGTCAGTATTCTAGAAATGCTGTGTGTCATGTTTATAGGAGGTAGTCATAAAACAACTGAGTTGAAAATTTGGGGTCAAAATAAAAAACAATTTAGAAATGTTGAATGCAGGGCCAGCCTCTTGCCCAGTGCATAGTGCTTTGTGATCCCATGTTGGTCAGTTGAGTTCAGGGGCAAGCTCAGTGAGCCAGCTGGCTGGGCTGAGGCAGGGGGCAGTGCTTCCCTGTGGTACAATCCCCTGCCTGGGAAGGGAAGGGAAAGGAAGGGAATGGAAGGGAAGGGAAAGGGAAGGTGTAG
This sequence comes from Neoceratodus forsteri, assembly GCA_016271365.2. Classification (NCBI taxonomy): domain Eukaryota; kingdom Metazoa; phylum Chordata; order Ceratodontiformes; family Ceratodontidae; genus Neoceratodus; species Neoceratodus forsteri. The sequence goes on along the minus strand of CM057455.1, from coordinate 1,804,811,713 downwards.
GGTCAGCCGCATGGTCCAAAGTAACTATGCAGTAAAGAGAATTCTTCCCTTGACATAGGACCCTGCACCTATAAACTCATGGACCATGGCTGCTAGAGGACCCTGTGCTTCAGTTAATAGATAGACTCTTTGCCCTGTGCATTTGTATCTGTAGTCACATGGAAGCGCAGGGCCCAGAGGTCCTGTGCTTCCATAGCCCACCACTCAGCCCCACAAATTTTTGACATCTGTTGTCATATAGAAGTTCAGGGCCTCCTCAGGCAGATAGACTCTTCCCTTGGTGCAGGGCCCTCTCTGCATTTGTTCTGAATGAATGGGGATATGATTCCGCTATCTCAAAAAGAAAGGAAACTCATTGAAAAAAACTGTACAATGCACCAGTTAGGGTTCAACTTGCTTCCATAAAAGTAGAGAAAGGAGGTGTTAGGGTATCCAACCTTAACTCATTACCCCACCCCACTCCAAGCAGCAAAATGACAAGAACATGCAAGCAACCACAGACAGCCATCATCAGGTAAGACAAACCATATATAATTGTTTCCGGATTACACAAATGCAGTAGCACTGATGTGCTACCTTTGTGGATTTGTATCTGTGGCTACAGAAGCACAGACCCCACATGAGCCTGTGTTTTTGCAGCCACAACTTTGTGTGTATGTCTTATAGAATGCATTAGTACTTGTGGCTGCAGAAGCGCTAGCCTCACAGGGGTCTGCACTTCTGCAGACAGAAGTACAGAGGTCTGTGCTTCTGCAACCAGAACTATATGTGTATGTCTTACAGTGTGCATGAGTACCTGTGGCTGCAGAAGTACTTTTGCAATTAAGGTATCATGGATTTCTGTATGTACCTACATAAGTGCAAGCCCCATAGGGGCCTGCGCTTCTGCAACCAGAAGTCAGTGTGTATGTCTTACGCCTACAGCTGCAGAGACACAGGCCCCTTAGGGGCTTGTGCTTCTGCAGACAGAAGAACTCTTGCAATTTGGGTATCATGGATTTTTATCTGTGGCTGCACGGGCCTGTGCTTCTGCACACAGAAGTTGTGATGTGGTTTGAGTATTGTGGATGCCTATCTGCAGCTAGAAGTGTGTATGTCTTACAGTGTGCATACCACCAATACAAATCCACAAAGGTAGTACATGAGTGCTCCTGCATCTGTGTCATCTGGAAATAGTTGTGTGTTGTTTGTCTTACCTGATGACGGCTGTCTGTGGTTGCTTATGTGGTCTCGTCATTTTGCTGCTAGAGGTGGGGGGGGAGTTAGGGTTGGAAATCCTAATGCCACATTTTCCTACTTTTGTTATGGTAAGTCGAACCCTAACTGGTACATTAGCACAGTTTTTTCAATGAACATATATATATATATTATAGGGGCACGGTTGCACCCCTATAGTTAGGGTTGAGTAGCCTGTTTAATGTTAAACCTCATTTTGTGCACCTTAATAACTTTTGTGTTCTCTGACAAAATAAGCCAACATTTGGCATGTATGGTCAGGCTGCCAGAGTCTCAAGATATGAAAAGCTTTGTGATGGCATCTTGTTCCGGTTTTGAGATATGGAGCACCAGAAAACTGAAAAAAAAAAACATTTTTGGTTTTCCTATACTTAACATTGTGTATTTGTTGCTCTCCCATACAGCCCAGATGGTGTGGAATTTTTTCATGACATTTTCAGGGCTGAATGGGCCCATACCAAAGATGTGCCTTTGGAAGGTTTTGTGAAAAAATGTTATTCTGTTTTAGAGTTATAACAGTGCTTGAGTTAACATTCCAGTGTGACTGGTAAAAAAAAAAAAAACTATTGCGAATGGTAAAAAAAACTATCATGAAAGGTTAAAATAATTTACTTGTCATGGGGGGAGAAAACAGTTGCAATGGCCATCATTTTCTTTTTACTGCTTAAACTTACAATCAGTCAAAGTACAAACAAATTACTGTATGTATTCAATGCAAAGAAGTGCAAAGTAATGCACCTGGGAAACAAAACCCAGGGAAGAGTACACAATGGGGGGGGGGGGGTACTAACAACAACAAAAATGGAAAAGGACCTGGGCTAGTCATATCAGATGACCTAAAGGTAGGCAAGCAATATGAGAAGGCAGTAAGGAGGGCTGGGGGATACTGGGATATATAGGGAGAGGCATCACCAGTAGAAAACAGGAAGTTGTATCCCTCTGTACAGACAGTTGGTGAGACCCCATCTGGAATACTGCGTGCAGTTCTGGAGACCTCATCTCTGCAAGGACATAGACAGGATGGAGGCAGTCCAGAGGTGGGCAACTAAAATGGTGAGGGTCTGCACCAAAAGCCATATGAAGAGAGACCAAGGCCCTGTCCAGACTAGCGATGAGCTGTAAAAACATTTTTTAAATCGTTACCATTCAGTCCGTTTGTGTGCGTCCACATTTAAGAGCTGGATCATTTTTTAAACTGTTACTCTGCATCCACATTGGTGTTTTCTCTCCATTTTCTGGTAACATTTTAAGAAGCATTACAGTCCTCTGGAGGCCGCCCCTGCCCACCCATATCGCAGCAATCAGCAATGCACTACACGCTGCGACGCATGGTCCCATAAGGCATTGCGGCGTCTCCATGTAAACAGACCACTGACATGGAGGTGCCTGATTTAAACACTGCTGTTTTGCTCTGCCTGAATCGCTGGTTCATGAAGTGGCAGCTAGTGATGAGGGAGAGACAACATCACCGGGTAGCACGCCACTTGCAGGCACATAGATTTCAACAGATGCAGCAGCATACTATTGCTGCTGTGAATGACCTGCTTCTCTCTATAACACTGAACATTGTGACAGTTGACAGAGTAGTGTGGAGATATCCGAGGTTCACTGACTGGTGGGAGTAGATAGTGCTTTCTTCTTGGACTGATGAGTAATGGCTCAGTAATTTCTGCATGTCTAAACAGACTTTTACAGCTTTGTGCACAGAACTGAGCCCACACAAAAAGCGGTCCAACACAGTACTGCGCAAGGCTGTTGAAGTGCAGCACGGCTTGCCATTAGCTTGTGGTGCCTTGCCACCAACGTGGAATATCGAACCCTTGGGCACCTGTTCGGGGTTGGTAGATCTACTGTCAGGGAGATAGTAATCAATGTGTTCAAGGCCATTGTCTGTGTCATGCTACCCAAGGTGATCTGAATACATAATGTGCCAGACATCATACAGGGGTTCGAGAGTGAGTGGGGTTCCCCCTATTGTGGGGGTGGAGGGCAATTGATGGTACCCACTTCCCAATTCTGTCACCTCCTAGTAATGCCCATGAATTCTACAACAGTAAATCTTACTATTCTGTAGTGATGCAGGCTCTGGTTGGCCATAAATCTCATTTTCTGGACATTAACGTTGGATGGCCTGACAAGGTTCACGATGCTCGGGTGCTCAGGAATAGTCAATTATACAAGCTAGGACAGAGTGGTCAACTGTTCCCTTCTGTGCCTCAAGACATCAATGGGGTCAGTGTACCAGTTGTGATATTGGGAAACCCAGCCTATCCTCTTCTGCCTTGACTCATGAAGCCCTATTCTGATTTTGGAAATGACCTTCGCCATAATTGTAACTACCATCTGAGCAGTGCCCAAATGGTAGTGGAATCTGCCTTCGGCAGATTGAAAGGCTGTTGGAGATGTCTACTCAAGAGAAATGAATATGCCATTCAGGATGTCCCTTATGTGATAGGAGCCTGCTGTGCATTGCATAACCTTTGTGAGGATAAGTCAGAGGCCTTTCTGGCAAGTTGGGTCTCAGAAGCCTAGTGCTGCCAGTTCCCTCAACCAGCTGACCAAGACTGTCTTCTCCCAGGTGAATTATCTGTGGCAGCCATGAATCACCAGGCCACTGAGATACAGGATGCACTAGCAGAATATGTCAACAACCATTAATGTGTGTGACAGTACTGTCAGTTGTATCTGTGAGCTTAGCAGCACAGCATACAAGTGGTACATTATATATTGTATATTTGTGAAGTTAAAGCAGGACAAGCTGTAGATGTTAACATGCTTCTTTATTACAACTGTCATGAGAAACTACTCAGATAGAAACAGAAAAGGAAGCACATTTGTAATAACATATACAAGTTAGTTAAAACTTATAAAGGTAACTGGAAAAATAATTGTTTCAACAGTTAATATTTTGAAATGTGTATCTTGTTGCATGAAATCTATAATGTATTTGAAATGTATGCAATCTTATTATGTAATCTTAGCAGTGTCAGTGGCTCAGTACGTAGAACACTCGCCTCTGAGGCTGGGAGATCAGAGGACTATGGGTTCAGTTCCCACATCTGGCACTTGGGCTAATATCCCAGTACTGGCACTGTAATGCAGCATGAGAGGGGTGCTGCACTTCTGAGGTGCCGTCTTTCAGATGAGACGTTAAACCGAGGTCCCATCTGCCTGGACTGGTGGTAGTTCAGGTGGATGTTAAAGATCCCATGGCACTTATCGAAAAGAGTAGGGGAATTTCCCCGGTGTCCAGGCCAAATTTCCCTCATTCACTAAAAATACCACCAACAGCTTAATCTGGTTCAAGGCCAGTTGGCATTCATCTGTATCCCTCTCCCCCGGGTCGTGCCTGAAAATAGGCAGGATTTGTCTAGTGCACTTACCCGGTCAACAAAAACTAAATAAAAAAAAATATTGCACAACAAATATGTCCTAAAACTGTAGTGTTTTTAACACTGGAATTGCTAATTAAACATGTTTAATAACCTATACTGTACAACAGTAAAACTGTTAAAATGTAGTTTAAACGTTAAACTTTTGAATACGAAACTCATGGTTCTGGTTCTGAATGTGTACTGCACAATATGTATTAAAACCATAGATACCACCTACAAATGTGTGTCATCCTTATTACTGCAGTGCTGCAGTGACAACACCACACAGCAGTAACAGAGTGAATAGCATTAACAGTGGAAAGTTAACTAAGTATTCTGACTGACTGCTCAAAGAAAAGCAGTTCTTGTCAGTAGTGCCAGAACAAGAAGGTGATGTATAGCAATCATCATGCAGTCAGAGGCACACATGTGGTCAGAACCTTATTACCGTACTGACAGATACCCATACCTACAAGGTTGTCCAAGTAACATCATCACCCATTAAGGCCTGTGTGAAACCGCCATGGAAAAAGTACCAGTATGATTATGGGTGTTGTTGTAATATTGTCCCATGTCACTGTGTGTAGATTGTGACATAGTATCACATATATTGGCAGCCTGTCCAACACGTGAAGCCACTACACCAGCAGCATTCATGTTGTTCACTGATGCAGTACTGACCACCTGCATGGGAGCAGTACTCAGTGATGCCTGTGCTGACGATAATGGGGTGGGGTTACCAAACGTGGGTACTGGTGCAGTACTGACCACCTGCATGGGAGCAGTACTCAGTGATGCCTGTGCTGACGATAATGGGGTGGGATTACCAAATGTGGGGACTGGTACACTTGCTATATAAGGAAAGGACAGTGCACTACCACCACACTGTGGAGCGGGAGCAATACCACCTGATATTCCAGATTGGTGGCTATGACTTGTAGTATTTGCACCCTGTGTAGGTGTACATGTTTGTGCATTTTGTGCTGCCACACTAGGAGGCCGATAATGGCCAGACAGTAGCACTAAGATATTTCTGAAAAACTCTGCATTCTGCTCTGCCTCCAGCCTATGTAATCTTTCTTCCATCTCCCTCTCCTCCCGGACCCTCTCCCTCTCCATGGCCATCAGCTCCTTATGTTGCTCCATCAGCATTTTCCTAGTGGGCTCGAAGACTACCTCAGCAAGCTCCTGCATCCGACTGACCCTCTTCTTCTTTCTGAGGCTGCATAGTGGCTCACTGTTGGATGTCCGCTTGTGCCAAGCAGCGTTCACATCAGAGGATGCAGTGCTGCTGCCAGATGTTCCACATGGGCTTGATGTGCCCTCACCAGCAAACTCACTATCTAAGCTGACGGATGACTCGGCAGCCTGACCAACATCTGCAGTAAATAAGGTTAACACATGCTGAGTTGGTATGCTGCGGGGGTTGAAGGCATGCATAATGGAGCAAATGGCAACACACCTGATTCTGGAAGCTCAGTGACAGGGTAGTCTTCTACATCAAGTTCAGGGTACGGAGGGTCCACCTCTGTTTCAATTTCACTGCTTTCAAGGACACGAAGTGGATCAGATGTGGGTTTTGTGCCCAATATGCAATCAAGCTGGTCAAAAAAAGTACATACAACCCGATGACTGCCAGATTGGCGATTGCTGTCCTTCACCTTATGATACCTGACCTTTAGCTGCTTTATTTTATCTCGGCACGGTTTGGCTGACTGCTCAATTCCATTTTCAAATAAATACTCAGCCACCTTCTGGTATACTACAATATTTCTCCTGGAACTATTTAACTCCTCTTGCATACACTCCTGTGACCAAAAATCAAGCAGGAGTTTAGTAGCCTCTTCAGGCCAACTTGCGCCACAATCACTCATTGCTGCCATGTATACTGCTACTCAACTGCACAGAGGACGGTATTTGAACTTTCCCACTCAGCGCTGTTGACACTGTGCATGTACTTCCTGGTAGGCACCATGCGCACATGCCACAACACCGCACTATGCTCTCGGAAGGTGAAGCAGTGTATTGTGGATCGCTGGAGGACACATTTCACACAACAACACTTGATTCACCTGTCTGCACTACTCAGCAGACTGAAGAAAACTAAGGTAACATTTCAGTAACCATGCTAAAGACCAGCTCTTTGGTGGTTAAAAAATGGTTTAGGGAATGCTTCTTAAAATGTTATAGGTATGGGCTGGCCTGCTGGCGCAGCGGTTGGATTTCTGCTTAGACACTGGCGAACCAGGTTCGGGGAATGAGCCCAGGTCATCGGAGGCCAGCTGGGAGGAGAAAGATTGAGCATCCTAAGGAGTGCTCTCCTTCTCTGGGGGTGGGGGTTCTTGCGGTCCGGCACGAGTGGCACCTAGCAGCAGCAAGGTATATCGCCCGAGGCACTGACGCACGGTCAAGGGGACTCTGGGGTGGGAAAGATGCTAGCATCATTGCACGTCTCCACCCCAGCCTATAGGGATTAAAATCCCTTTCTGCAATGTGTCTCTATGATGCCCTGCCCCCAGACTCAATGAGCCGCCTGGCCGAGTGCTTCCCCAACCAGATACAGATTCACGGCACCGGTGCCCTCTATGGTGCCATGCCCCACTTCCTGGGAGATATGCCAGGAATGACCAGGGGAGTGAGGGGCTTATAAGGCGGTGGAGTCTCAGGAACGCCATGACCAGGGTGGAAACCTGACGTACGGCAGAGAAGGGGCCAAAAGTAAGACAAATTAAAAAAAACAAACATTATAGGTATGGACGCTACCATTTTTAGACCAAGTGGTAACGTTACAGGACACCAGTAAAGTTACCAAACCACTAGTCTGGACAGGGCCTAAAGGAGCTTAGTATGTATACCCTTGAGTAAAGGAGGGAGAGGGGAACATGATAGAAACATCTAAATACCTCAAGGGAATAAACAAAGTCCAATAGGGTAGCATCTTTCAGAAAAACAGATGTGCAAGAACAAGAGGGCACAATCTGAAGATAGAGGGGGGACATCTCAGGGGCAACATGAGGAAGTATTTTTTCATGGGGAGGGTGGTGGATGCATGGAACTGCCTTCCTCAGGAGGTTGTGGGGTCAAAAACAGTGGGAGAATTCAAGAATGCATGGGACAGACATAAGGCAATTCTGGTGGGGGTTAGGAAGACGTAGGCTGTTGGTTAACTAGGATCTGCAGCTTATCCAATAGGTAGGAAAATGGGCAGACTGGGTGGGCCAAGTGGTCCTTATCTGCCTTCAAAGTCTATGGTTCTATGTTTCTATGTTTTAAAAAAAAAACACCTGAATCTAGCTAAATGGGATCCGATTAGCTAGATTCTGGTGTTTGTTTTTAAAGTTGCCAGCAATACCTTTTCTGGGCACCTAAAATCCAGGGGGTGCGGGCTTAGCAAGAAGAGCTGTTCACCCATGTTCTCTGAATGAGAACAGTGGGACTTTCTTGACTTCTGCAGCCACAGCTGGAACTCATGCTATGGGCTTCGGTGAGAGCAGTGAGACGCTGTTTCTCTGGTGTCTAGTGCCACCCTCATTGCCCTCCCTTTCAGTATGTTATGTTTCCATGGTGTCTAGTTGCACCCCCACCCTCCGATTGCTGTCTCCATGTTTATATTATCTTTCCCTGGTGTTTAGTGGCACCCCGACCCTCAGATCGTTATCCCCATAATGGAGTTATCTGGTGTGCAGTGGCACCCCCACCCTCTGGCCGCTGTCCCCATAATAAATGTATCTTTCTCTGGTGTCTAGTGGCACCCCCCACCCTCCGATCACAGTCTTGTAATGAATGTATCTTTCTCTGGTGTCTAGTAGCACCCCCTCCCTTTGATTGCCGTCCCCATTATGGATGTATCTTTCCCTGGTATCTAGTGGCAACCCCCACCCTCTGATCGCTGTCCCCATAATGAATATATCTTTCCCTGATGTCTAGTGACACCCCTACCCTCTGATCACTGTCCCCATAATGAATCTAACTTTCTGTGGTGTCTGGTGGCTCCCCTCCACCCTCTGATCACCGACCCCATAATGAATGTATCTTTTCCTGGTGTCTAGTGGCACCCCCCCACCCACTGATTGACATCCCTGTAATGAATTTATCTTTCCCTTGTGTCTAGTGGCACCCCCCAGCCTCCATTCACCTTCTCAGTCTGAATTAAAGAAAACCTTCTCTCAATGTTTTTTTAACCTGCAAGAAAAAAGACAGTCCCTTATTGATCTGACCCCGCCCCCCACCTCCCACTCAGCACCCACCACCCCACACCCCAGTACCTCCACACACCCTCACTCACCTGAACAGATCACAGGACTAAGAGCCACTAAGACATGTCTTGCTGCTGGAACCACCGACTGCCATATGAGAAACTAAGGTAAGTGCGGTTCAGTGTATTTCAATGGGGTTTTGAACTTTGATGAATAACTTTGCCATTTTTGCATATTTTGACCCCAAATTTTCAACATAACCTTTTTGGGACCCCACCTCATGACCAATGATGGTGGTGGAATTATGCAAATCAAGCATAAGAGGCAATTTCTTGGTCCCCTGTCAAAAACACCTTTCGGGTGGGATCTCAATATTTTCACTGCCCTTGTTCATGAGGTGGGGTCATAAGGAGGCTATGTTGAAAATTTGGGGTCAACATATGTAAAAATTGCAAAGTTATATGTGTACATTGAAATTTTACTACACTCACTCATAACTTCGGTAATTGTAAATACTTTGACCCCAAATTTTCAACATAGCCATTTTTTTTTTTTTTTTTTTTTACACACCTCATGAATGTGACAGCTGTCATTTTTCAAATGCTGGCCTAAATGTGTTTTCGCACCTGTTGTACAGAATAAAGTTTTGATGCCGCGGAATTATGTTTCAGTTGGGATTTGAACATTTTCACTACTGGATTCATGAGGTGGGGTAATAAGAAGGCTATGCTGAAAATGTGGTGTGCAAATACAGTAAAATGCCAGGGTTATTTGTGAATGTTACAGTATTTAAACGTTAGCTCACAACTTCACTTATTTTCACTATTTTGACTACAATCTTTCAGTATAGTGATTTTTTTACACCACCTCATTAACGGGACGTGTAATTTTTAAAATCCTGGATGAGATGTGTTTTTGCTCTTCTGGTGCGAAATGACATTCGGCTAGTATACTATAAATGGTACACGTCGTGTTTAAAAGGTGAATCATAAAATGAGTATCTTGAAAATTTGAGGTCAAAACTGAAAAAAACAATATATAATTGTTAACAAATTTTGTGCGTAGTGCCATACTTGACCCCAACAGGTATGATTTGATCCCATGCTGGTGAGCTGAGTTTGGGGGTGAGCTCAGTGACCCAGCTGGATGTGGTGAGGTTGGGGGGATTGTGCCGTTATGCAACACCCCCCAAGCCACGGGAATGAAAGATGCAGGGTTGTCTGCACAGGCCATGGTACCATATAGTGAAGGCAACTGTGATGTCCTCTTGGCATAGGGCCCTGGACCTCTACACCCCTGGGTGGCAGAGGGCCCTGTGCATTCGCTGACAGATGCACGCTTTGCCCTGTGTATCTGTATCTGCTACCACATGGAAGTGCAAGGATCACAAGACCATGCACTTCCATAGCCTACCAGACATCCCCATGAATTGTTCACATCCGTCGCTTCACTGAAGTACAGGACCCACAAGGGCCTGCACTTCTGTAAGTGGATACAGTCTTCCATTGGTCAAGAGCATCAAGTCCCAAAGGGATATGCAAGAATGAGGATATGATTCCACTATCTCAAAAAGAAAGGATATTCTTTGCAAAAAACCTTGTCAGTGCACCAGTTTGGGTAACATAATGCCACAAAAGTAGGGAAATGTGGCATTAGGGTTTCCAACCCTAACACCCCACACCACTCCCAAGCAGCAAAAGGAAAAAACATTAGGGTTTGGGGGTCTCTGGAGTCTTGGCGAATCAGTGGTGGAGTCTTCCTTGGTAGTTGTCAACCCTAATGCCCATCCCATTCCATGAGCAAACATCACCACACGTGATCTTCTTTCTCGTGAAGAAAGGCACAACAAATTGTGTTGACAACCTGTGGCGAGACGTACTTCTTTACCTTTTAGAGTGTATCATTATAAGGCAGTGACTTGGAGCTGTACCTTGTGCTTCACATTGGAGGCTATGGACTGGGGGCGAGGGGTGGGCATTAGAGTTGACAACCCCCAAGGAAGATCCCACCACTGATTAGCCAAGACTCCAGAGACCCAAAACCTTTTTGTTTTTTCCTTTTGCTGCTTGGGGGGGTGGGGGAGGGCATTAGGGTTTGAAACCCTAACACCACATTTCCCTACTTTTGTGACATTAAGTTACACTAACTAGTGGATTACTGAAGTTTTTTTTGCCAAGTATATATACTGTATAATATATGGATGGGAACTTCCCCCCATAGAAAAGGCCATCATTTATTTCTCCGTACACCTGTGACTTATCCATAGATTCATAGACATGTGTCGGCAGAAAAGGACCCTCCTAGCCCATCAAGTCTGCCCATTCCCCCTCCCTACTTGTCCCCCTCCTCCAAAATTCCCCCCTCTTCCCTTGACAGTCCACTGTGTTTGTCCCAGGCCTTCTTGAAACCCTCCACTGTACTGGCCCTCATCACCTCCTCCAGCCGTCCATTCCAGGGCTCAGCCACTCTCTCCATGAAGTAATACTTCCTAACTTTCCCCCTAAACCTTTCTCCCTTCAATCTCAATCCATGCCCCCTAGTTCTTGTATCTACCTTTTCTACAAATAAGCTCTACCCCACTTTATTGCTCCCCTTCACATACTTGAATGTTTTGATCATTTCCCCTCTCTCTCTTCTTGTCTCCAGAGGATACAAATCCAGTTCCTTCAACCTCTCCTCATACATATGTCTTCCCACTTAGTACATGCACCATTTTAGAGGCCCTTCTCTACACCCTTTCCATGCCATCTATGTCTTTTCGTAGATGGGGCCTCCAGAACTGTACCCCATACTCCAGGTGTGGCCTAACCATGGAGCTGTAGAGTGGCATCAGCACCTCCCTCGTTCTGCTGATTATCCCCCTCATAATGCATGACAGCATCCTGTTAGCTTTGCCCACTGCCTTGCTGCACTGGGTCCCCACCCTAAGGTCATCAGTGATTATAACTCCTAGATCATTCTCCTGCCTGATTGCAGCCAGTATCTTCCCCCTAGTGTGTATGTGGTGTTTGGATTCCTCCTCTCCAAGTGCATCACTGTGTATTTCCTGACATTGAACTTTAGCTACCATGTTTCCGACCACTTTTTCAGCAATTTTAGATCCTTCTTCATTGCCTCCACCACCCCCCGGGGTGTCCACCCTGTTGCTGAGTTTTGTATCGTCCGTAAAAAGGCAGACCTTCCCCTGAAGCCCCTCTGCTATGTCACTGACATAGATGTTAAACAGAATGGGCCCCAACACCAACCCCTGGGGCCCCACTCATAACCCTTTTCTCCCCAGAGTGCACCCCACTGACCATCACCCTTTGGCTTCTACCCATCAGCTAGCTCTCCACCCATCTTGTTATTTTTCTGCCCCACCCCCAGACTCCCCAACTTATTGACAAGTCATTTGTAGGGCACCATGTCGAAAGCCTTCCCAAAGTCCAGGTGGGCCACCCTTGTCATCTCATCAAAGAATTCAGTCAGGTTTGTCTAACATGACCAATCCTGAGTGAAGCTAAGCTGCTGAATGACTTGCAGCCCCTCCTCTTCCAAATAGCTGACCACCCTTTCTTTCAATATTGTCTCCATTACTTTACCCACCACCAATGTGAGACTTGACTGGGTAATAATTGCCCACCACCTCCCTGCTACCACTTTTATGAAGTGGCACTATGTCTGCCTTCTTCCAGTCCTCCGGTACCCACCTTGTATCCAGGTACAAGTTAAATAGCCCCACCAATGGTTCCACCATTACCCCCTTAATTCCCTCAGCACCATAGGGTGTAGGCTATCTGGGCCCATGGCCTTGTTCACCCTCAGCCTACCTAATTCCTCCCTTATCTCTTCCACACTGATTGAACTAGGATCCACCCCCCTTTCCCTTTTCGCTCAGCGCTGTCCCCTTCCTTCCCCCTCTGTTGTAAAAACTGAGCTGAAGTATCCATTCAGCACCTCAGTTTTCCTGAAATCCCCTTCCATCTGCAGTCCCCCCTCCCCCTTAATATTTACTGCCCTCCCCTTACCTTCTTCCTTTCTCCTATGTACCAAAAAAATGTCTTGTCCCCCCATTTGGCCTGCCTAGCAATCCTCTCCTCTGCTTCTGCTTTAGCCTTCCTAATCCTCTGCCCTGCCACCCTCAGCTTCTCTTTGTAAGTTTCCTTATCCTCCCTCCTCTGCATCCTCTTCTATTCCTTGAAAGCCCTTTTCTTCTCCTGTATTGCATCCCTCACTTCCCTATTGAACCACAGCAACCTCCTCCTTCTTTTGTTCTTCCTCGCCCTCCTTAAACACTCCACTGTCACTTTAAGGAGTCCCCCCTTGATCTTTTTCTGAAGTTCTTCCTCCCCTTCCTCCATCATCTCCCACCCACCCCACTTCCTTCCAGAATATCTCCCTCATCCAGGGAAAATCTGCCCCCTTCCCAAAATCTAGGACCTTTGTGGTGGTTTGACTAGCCTCATACCATGCTCTGACCTTGAAGCACACTGTGCTCTGGTCACTATCTCCCAGGCTGGCCCCCACCCCCACTCCCACTCCCTCCATGCTATCTCTGTTGGTTAGGACCATGTCAAGTATGTTTCCCTCCCTTGTGGGCTCCCTGACCAGCTGCTGCAGGAAGGCACCCTGTAGCGACCCTAGAATCTCCCCACTACTAGCCAACCTTGCTGATGGGATATCCCAGTCTATATCTGGGAGATTTAGGTTCCCCACCAGCAGAATCTCCCCTTTTCAAGCCATTCCTTGAACCTCCTGCAGCACTGCATGTCCATTTCCTCACTCTGCATAGGGGTCTGTATACCACCCCTAGTCTTAATGCTGCCCCAGCCTTCCTCTCCAGCATGATCCATATGCTTTCCACTTCTCTCTGCTCTTCCATCCCTTCCGTGACCTTGAGTCCATCCCCGATGTATAGCGCTAGTCCTCCCCACTTTCTACCAATCCTATCCCTCCTAAATAATCTGTACCCTGGGACTCCCACTTCCCAGCCATGGTGCTTGGACCACCAGGTCTCAATTACGGCTACAATATCTAATCTTTCACCCTCCATTAATGCTTCTAAATCTACCCTCTTATTCCCCAGGCTTCTGGCATTTGTGGAAAACACCTTCCACCAATTTTCCTCCCCATCCCCCCAACCCCAAGCATGTTTTTGCTTAACATTCCTTCACTGCCCTGGGGGGGGCTGTATGCCCCTGACACTTCAGTCTTTGGCGCATCATTGGTGAGTCATTTTACTCCCCGAGTCAGTTTAAACCATATGTTTGCTCAATGAATTCCTTCAATTTGATTCTCAGGACTGCCTTTCTCTCTCTGTTTAGGTGTAGCCTGTCCTGGGCATATAGGCTTTCGTCACTCCATGTTGCCCTCCAGTCCCCCACTAACCCATACTCCCACTGCCTGCACCATCCCCCTAGCCATTGGTTGAACTCCCTGATCCTTTGTTTCCTTTCAGTGCTCACTTTAGGTACAGGCAACACCTCTGAAAAAGCTATAGATCGGAAACATAGGCTGCTACAAAACCTAGCAAGCACTGTGAATCTGGACTGTTCTTCCAGCAGGCTATGCCCATCCAAATCATTTGTCCCCAGATGGAAAATCAGGTGTGTTTTCTCATCCGGTGACTTGCCCCATGATGGAATATGATGAATTACCTCTGATGCTGTTATACCTGGCAAACACTCCACCCAAACCTCACTACCCCTGACCCCCCATTTCATTCCTCTTAAAATCGAGTCCCCAGTGAGAAGGACCCTGCCCCTGTTTTGCTTATTATTTATTACCTTTTTCTTATTCCTAGTTATAGGTGACCCTTATACCTCCCTTTTCTTTTCAGCTCCTTTGAGTCCCTCCTCACTCTGGGCCTTGCCCCCGCCCCCAAAGTTGCTCCTCCCTTACACTTCCCACTGGTGTTATCTGCTTCACTACTACTCCTTGCCTCCCTAACATCTGTCACCATACCCCCTCCTTGCCCTTCTGCTGCCATTGCTCCTCATATTTTCTCTTTGACTTGGTAACCTTCTCATTCACCTCCTCTGTTTTGCCCTCTAGACACTTGCTATCTTGAGCCTCTCCTTTACCTCCTGGCTTCCCTTCAGATTCCCCCTCTTCCTTATCCTCCTTTACGGTACCTCTCTCCTCCTCCTCCTGCAAACTCAGTTCTATCCTTCCTGCATTGGTGCCGTCCCCGTGTTCCCATCTCTCTTCCCTTCTGTTTATCCCCTTTTCTGGGCCACGCCTGTTGCTTCCCCTGGTCCTTTTAGCACTCCTTCCCCAAGTTTGCCTGCTAGTGGAGTGTACCTCGTGGACACTGTAATACCTTTCCCATCTTGTGGCATCCTACCCCTACTGATGAGATACGTGGCCTTCCTTGAGGTCCCCTTCCCCTAGTCTTTATTTCTTGCCAGACATATCTCTCCTCACCTTCTGGTTCTGGACTTTTTCCTCCCTGTCCCCCCTCCCATTCGGCCCCAACAAGTCTCTATCCCCCCAGCCGGTCCCTGTTGTGTATCTATGTTCACCTACATTGGCCCTCGTGCCTGTTGCACCCCTAACTCTTTTTCTGGCACCTCCCCCAGTTTGACCTGCTTGCTCCACCTCCTGTCCTTTCCAACATCTTGCCTACCATCCCCAACTCATGTACCTTCTGCATGTCTCCTTTCCAGTTCCCTTATTGACAAAGACATTTCCTTTTTTAGCCACAATAGCTCAGCCTCCAGCCTCCCTAGCCTTTGACAAACTGGGCACTCCCCTAGCCTCCACAGATTGTTCCTGAATATGGCTGCTCCCCAGTTGCTGCACCCCACAATCCTCCCTCTTCTGTGTCCCCTACCCCCCTTCCTCAACCAGCTCTCTCTCTCTCCTCATGCTGCCACTGACCCTTCCCCTGATGCGCCCTTGTACTCTGCCCCCTCCACCAACTTCCATCATCCCTCCCGCTGATCCATTCCCCCCTCTCTCCCCATGCCTCTCTTGCTCCATGTAATCAGGTAGAAATAAAACCTTCAGAAAATGAGCTGTATTCCAAACCTTCACTGTGTAATCAGCTCACTCTCTTAATACCCCTAAATTATATTTGCACAACCTTTATGATGACAATTCTGCTGCACGCACCCTCTGACCCTCTTTCCTACTTAGCCAACTTTCCACATTAATAATTAGTCTCACCAAAAACAGTTTCCCCAATTCCAGTTTATGTGCACTTGTGAACAGACCCCGTTCTGCATTAAATCCTTCCCTAGTCCCAGATTTGCTTGCAGTTATGAATAGCCCCCTTTCTGCCTTAAGTCCTTCCATACCAAAAGAAGCTTATTCTGGGAGCTTTAAGCTGCACTGCCCTTTCCACACTTCTAACTATTCTAAGCAGCCTACTACAAACATTTTCAATGTAATCATTAAATAGCTCAAGAGATGATACAAGTCTACCCCTCACAGGTACAGTACTGCTTGTTTAAATCAGCTCCCCAGTTAATTAAAACAGTCTGAATCAGAGTCGCAGTTCATTTACCAGTCCCTCAGGGTTTTGCTTTGTTGAATTCCAGCCCACTGTCTGCTAATAATAAAAGTACAGATTACCAGAGTCACAATACCTTGTTTCCAGTGGAATCCACACCCTACCAACTCCTAAATTGCCCCCCATGCTCTCCTACTGCTCCTCCCTTCTCTCCGCCTTCTGCATTCTCTTCATTGATCAGACTCTCTTCAGGGAGTGGGAAACCTGTATTTAATAGTGGGGTGGTGTGGCACTGGTGGGTGAGAGAAAAAATCAAGCCCACAGCTCTGTTGTGCATTGTGCGAATGTGACTGGCCTCAGTCTGTTAAGGCCCAGCCACTCCCTTGAAGCTAGAGTCCCTGGTGATGACTGGCTCCTCCAGGAGCCCTCTCCTCACTGGTGATTGGCCTGTCTGTTGCACCACCGAGCAGCCACTGGTGCGGTGCAGCCCCTCCTCTTCTCTCTGACTCCTGCCGCAGACTTGGGTACTTCCTCCCTGACACCTGAAAGCCACCAATGTGGCCCCGACCCTCCACAATGTGACTACAGCCACCAATGCTACCTGTGCCGCAGACGCAGCAAGCCCACAGCTCTCTTGTGCATTGTCTGAATGCAACTGGGCTTAGTCTTTGAAGACCAGTCACTCCCTTGAAGCTGGCACCCCTAGTGGAGATTGGTTCTTCCAACAGCCCTCTCCTCGCTGGCACTTGGCCCATCTGTTGCACTGCCAAGCAACCACTGGTGCGATGTGGCCCCTCTTCTCTCTGGCTCCTGCCACAGACTCGGGTACTTCCTCCCTGACTAATGGAAGCCGCCAATGTGGCTCCCGACCCTCCACATTGTGGCTACAGCCACCAATACCACCAGTGCCATGGATGCGGCAAGCCCACAGCTCTCTCTCAATTAAAAGTATACACCTGCACTAATCAAACAATTACAGCTATACACCTGCACTAATCAAACAATTACAGCTATACATCTGCACTAATCAAACAATTACAGCTATATACCCACACTAATCAAACAATTACAACTATACACCTGCACTAATCAAACAATTACAGCTATACACCCACACTAATCAAACAATTACAGCTATACACCTGCACTAATGAAACAATTACAGCTATACACCTGCACTAATCAAACAATTACAGTTGTATACTAGCACTAATTAAAGCTAGATACATCCACTAATCAAACAATTAATGGGACAATACTGATAACATAATTAATACAAAATTAGGAAGCTAGCTGAACCAATTAACAAGCTGTAAAATAACCTGGAAAAAAGACACACAAAACCCCCAAACCCAGAAATCTCCCAAACTCCCATCTACTCTCACTATACATCATTCTCTCCTTGCTGCAGGAGACCTTTGGGTGCCATAACATGAATGCAAATGCGATCTACATAACAATAACCATCCTAGTGTATTGTATTCAACAAACAATGAGTAAGGCTGGGACACTCAGAGGTATACCCATTGAGGGAGCTAATTAGGGCAATAAAGCCACTTGTTCTTCAGGCTCATGGCCATATAGCCCTAATTAGCACACTTGATGAGTATACATCCTCGTATACCACCCTTACCCATTATTTATGATAGATAGATAGATAGATAATACATGGATGGGAACTTTTCCCTGTAGAAAAAGCCAGTATTTATTTCCCTGTACACCTATGGCTAATATATCAATTAAAAGTATATATCTGCACTAATCAAACAATTGCAGCTATATACCAGAGCTAATATAACAATTACAGCTACATACATACACTAATTAAGGCTATATACCTACATTAATCAAACAATTAATGGCACAATACTGATAATACATTTAACACATCATTAGGAAGCTAGTCAAACCAATTTATAAGCTGTGAAAGAACCTGGAAAAAGATGAACAAAACCCTCCCAAACCCAGAAATCCCACAAACTCCTTCCTGCACTCACCGCACACTGCTCCCTCCTTGCTGCAAGAGACCTTCAGGTGCCATAACATGATCGTAAATGCAAGCTCCATAACAATCATCATCCTAATGTATTATATTCAACAAACAATGGGTAAGGGTGGAACACTCAGAAGTATACCCATCTTCAGGGTTAATTAGCGTAAAGCCGCTGCCCTTCAGGCTGTGCCTTATAGCCCCACTAGTCTTCTCGAAGGGTATACATCCTTGTATACCACTTTTACCCATTATTTACTATATTATAGTGGTGTGAAGGCACCACTATAGTTAGGGTTGAGTAGCTTGTTTAATGTTAAATCTAAAATTTTGAACAACAATGTCTTTGCCTCCTTTTGACAAAAATAGCTGAAACTTTCTGTGTCTGGTCTAGGAGGCAAGGTCTTGATGTGTGAACATTTTTGTGATGGCAACTTGTGCAGTTTCTGAGATACAGCTGTCTCATTTCTAATTTTTTCCTATGCAAACATTTTATTTTGCTCTCATCTACAGCCTACATGGAATGGAATTTTTGCCCCAAACGTGCAGGGGACAGGTGATGTGTCCCAAAGTAGTGCCTTTGACAGGTCTGGTGAAAAAATATAAAGGGGTTGCAGAGTTATAAGGATTTAAATTTAAGTGTTTTCATAATTTTTTTTTCTGTGTAGAGCTTTTTTTTGCTATCGCTGCATCAAAAAAGGTATTGAGGCATCGAAAAATGTGTCACGGCATCAAAAAAGATGTCACAGCATAAACAAAGGTGTCATGGCATCATTTATGGTTTCATGGTAGAATAAATAATGTTGCACCACTAAATAAATTTGTGATGCTACTTTTCCAGATATGTCTGTTTCTTTGTCACTTCATTAGAAACAAACCGTTTGAACTTATGGGCTCAAATTTTCAGGGTAGCAAGGGCTTGCCCCACAGATAAGCCTTTTGCTAGTTGCTGAAAAGTTTCATCTGTTGCATAGTTATAAGATTTTGAAGTTTTGTCATTTCCCATAGGATAACATTGCAATGGTCGGAGTACATTTCGGAAGCTGTACCTCGAAAATGTTTCGAGATATGGACTCACTGCGACGAACAGCTTAGTACACCTTTAGGTGTACTAAGCTGGTATGCATGTTTCCAGGCCTTGTTTACAGATGCAGGGGAAATTTCTATGAATGGGCCTACAGTGATTGTGATACCGTGCCATGCATTCACAATGTGATATCTGAATTTGTTTACCAACACAAAAATGAGGGTCACTTACAATATGCATGCATGGGAGCACATGGACAAATAACATTATGGACTGATGGCACCACAGGGCCTCAAGGACCCTGTGATCCTACAGGGAGATGAGGGTATATTATAATCTCTCTAACCTTATGGATAGATCGGAGCGCAGGACCCAGAGGGCCCTGGGTTCCCACATGCAAATGAGGGACAATTACAATATGCATGCATGAGAGGGCCCAGTGCTCCCACATGCACAACATTTTTTTTTCTGTGTCACGCTTTTTTTACCATTGAGGCATCAAAAAAAAAAAATGTATTGTAGCATCAAAAGTTATCATGGCATCAGAAAAGGTGTCATGGTATTATTTATGGTTTTGCAGTAGAATAAATAATGTACCATTAAATAAATTTGAGATACTACTTTTCCAGATATGTCTGTGTCTTTGTCACTTTATTACAAATAAACAGTTTGCACTTATCAGCTGAAATTTGCAGGGTAAAAGAACTTGCCCCACAGATGTGCCTTTTGCTGGTTTGCTGAGAAATTTTTTATCTGTTGCATGGTTATAAGATTCTGAAGTTTTGTGATTTCCCATAGGATAACATTGCTATTTTCTGGGTACATTTCAGAATCTATATCTTGAAAATGCTTTGGGATATGGACTTGCTGTGATTCACAGCTTAGTACACCTTTAGGTGTACTAAGCTATTATGCATGTTTCCAGGCCTTGTTTACAGGTGCGGGGGAAATTTTTATGAATGGGCCTACAGTGACTGTGATACTGTGCCATGCATTCACAATGTGACATCTGTACTGGTGTGCCTACACAAAAATGAGGGCCACTTATAATATGAATACATGGGAGCACATGGACATAGAACATTATGGACTCAAGGCACTGCAGAGCCCAAGGGCCCTGTGGTCTTACAGGGAAATGTGGGTTCACTATAATCTCTCTAAACTTATGGATAGATGGAAATGCAGGGCCCAGAGGGCCCTGCGTTCTCACATGCAAATGAGAGACAATTACAATATGCATGCATGGTGCCCTGTGCTCCCACATACACATATGCTACCATTATGGGAGCACACAGTAAAATAAAGATACTATTATACTATCTCAAAACATAAGGAAATAAATTCAAAAAACTATGTTAATGCTCTAGTTAAGGCCAAAGCCACAAAAGTAGGGAAATGTGGCATTAGGGTTTTCAAAGCTAATACCCCACACCCACCCTGCACACACCAACAGGCATCGGGGGGGTGCCTTGAGGCTGTCAAACCTAATGCTCACTCCATTCTCCTATACTGTACCTATCTCAGCTTATTTACTTATGGAATGGTGTGCGCATTAGGGCCGATGACCCCAAGCCCCCCATGCCTGTTGGTGTGTGCAGGGTGGGTGTGGGGTATTAGCTTTGAAAACCCTAACGCCACATTTCCCTACTTTTTTGGCTTTGACCCTAACTAGAGCATTAACACAGTTTCTTTGCAATTTATATATTATATGGATGGTGATTTTTTCCCATACAAAAGGCCTTTGTTTATTTCCCTGTATACCAGTAACTAAATTATCAATTAAAATTATATACCTACACTAATCAAACAATTAAAAGTATATAGCTACATTAACTAAAAGTATACAGTACATCTACACTAATCAATCAATTAAAAGTATATACCTACACCAATAAAAAGTATTCACCTACACTTCATTTAACTCTATGGGACAATATTAATAACATACGTAACACATCCTTAGGAAGCTAGCCAAACCAATTAACAAGCTGCAAAAGAACCTGGTAAAAATACACTTACACAAAACCCTCCCAAACCCAGAAACCTCCCAAACTTCTACCTGCACTCACTCCACACCATTATCCCTTTGCTGCAAGAGGCCTTCAGGTGCCCTAACATGAGGGCAAATGAGATTTCCATAAAAACGACTGCCTAATGTGTTCAACGAACAATGGAGAAGGGTGGCACAGTCAGAATTATACCCATCTGGGGGCTAATTAGTGCAATAAAGCCACTCATTCTTTTGGGCTCATGGCCTTATAGCCCCAATTAGCATCTCGATGGGTATACATCCTCGTATATAACCTTTACCCATTATTTATTCTGTCTGTCTCTCTATCTATTATAAAACATGATATGTGACCACTGCTTTGACTCACTTCCACAAAATGAGTGATGTCACTAAACATAGAAAAATAAAAGATAAGGTGAACTTAAATGACTGAACTATGAAATGTCTGTTAATCTTTAAAAATAGTTTTATAATGAATACTGAGCTCATCAGAGGTTTGCTCAGCAAAAATGTAACTATGTTATTTAAAGCTATAATGAACTTCTCTATCACTAGGTCTTAGACCATGTTCTGATACAATTAAGCCAGTGCATAAAAACATTAGGGCCCCCATATTCAAAAGGTCAATGCAGCACTAAGCAGGCAAGTGCCACACTAACTGTGAATAGTGTCACACTCTGGGTGGGACCATATTCATAGGCCCCTGGAGTACCACCCAAACCTGGCAGTGTGATTGCACAAAAGATACCACTTTGTATAGACAAATGAGGGATCCCTCAGACATAAATGGATCAACAGGGGTTACTAGTGAGGTGCTGCAGTTTTCAGTTTGGGGTTACTAGTGATGTGCCGCAGGGTTCAGTATTAGAGGACCAGTCCTCTTCAATGTCTTTGTAAGTGACATTGCAGAGGCACTGGAAGGAAAAGTATGTCTCTTTGTAGATGACACAAAGATCTGCAACAGAGTTGATGCACAAGGTGGGGTGGAAAGGATGAGAAGGGACTTGGCAAGGTTAGAGGAATGGTCAAATGTATGGCAGCTTAGATTTAATGCTAAGTGCAAGGTAATGCACCTGGGAAACAAAAACCCAGAGGAAGAGTACACAATGGGGGGTGAGATACTAGCAACAACAAAAATGGAAAGGGACCTGGGGGTAGTCATATCAGATGACTTAAAGGTGGGCAAGCAATGTGAGAGGGCAGTTAGGAGGGCTGGGGAGATACTGGGATGCATAGGGAGAGGCATCACCAGTAGAAAACAGGAAGTTGTTATCCCTCTGTACAGACAGCTGGTGAGACTCCATCTGGAGTACTGTGTGCAGTTCTGGAGACCCAATCTCCGCAAGAACATAAACAAGATGGAAGCTGTCCAGAGGAGGGCAACTAAAATGGTGCAGGGTCTGCACTGGAAGACATATGAAGAGAGACTAAAGAAGCTTAATATGTATAGCCTCGAGGAAAGGAGGGAGAGGGGGGACATGATAGAAACTTTCAAGTACCTCAAGGGAATCAACAAAGTCCAAGAGGGTAGCATCTTTCAAAAAAAAAAAAAAAGATGTGCAAGAACAAGGGGGCACAATTTGAAGATAGAGTGGGGGCAGCTCAGTATTTTTTTTACAGAGAGGGTTATGGATGCATGGAACGGCCTTCCGGAGGAGGTTGTGGAGTCAAAAACAGTGGTTGAATTCAAGCATGCATGGGACAACCATAAGGCAATTCTAGGGGGTTGGGGTAGAAAGAAGTAGGCTGCTGGTTAACTAGGATCTGCAGCTTATCCATTAGGTAGGGAAATGGGCAGACTGGGTGGGCCAAGTGGTCCTTATCTGCCGTCAAATTCTATGTTTCTATGTTAACAGTATAGTCACTGTTTTTAGCAGTGCTAAACAGCCACCAGTGTGGTGTTGTTTACTGCCGCCAAAACCTGGCCTTAACCATGCGGTAAGGCAGCACCTCCACCCCTCCAAATGCTGGACAGGTGTAATACAGGTGAAATCCTTGGTTTCTAATGGTCCCCCCCCACTGATCACCCATGTTCTACAGTAAAATTCATGCCCTGACATTAAGAGGCACCCTCCCCCTGATCACCCATAGTTGACACATACCTTGTATTCCTGGTAGTCTAGTGGAACCCCTCCCTCCAATCACCCAGATTTGAAACAGAACTCTTATCCCTGGTGGTCAAGCACCCACCCAAGTGCCACCACCCTGTCCATGTGTCAACCCCCCATCCGACCACCTGCTGAGGACCTCCACCTCCCTTACCCTGGTCTTGGG
The DNA here is from genome assembly GCA_016271365.2 of Neoceratodus forsteri. NCBI lineage: Eukaryota > Metazoa > Chordata > Ceratodontiformes > Ceratodontidae > Neoceratodus > Neoceratodus forsteri. Next base: position 1,804,788,170 of record CM057455.1, on the reverse strand, counting down.
TTCGGCAGCACATGATGGCAACCTTCACTCACCTCCTCCATCGGCTGCCATCTGACAGTTGTAGCGATGATTTCATGTGCTATAGAAACCATTGTTTCTACAGTACATGTGATCATGCTCTGTAAATGTAAGATGGTGGCTGGTCAAGGAGGTGAGCAGAGGACTGTGCCAGTCACTGTTGTGTGCTGCAGAACTGGTGACCAGGGTAAGGGGGGGCAGGGAGTCCTTAGCAGGTGGCCAGGTGGGGGTTGGACACATGGATGAGGGGGTGGAACTTGATTAGAGGGAATGCTAGACCACCAGGGATATGAGTTCTGTTTCAAACCTGGATGATTGAAGGGAGACCACTAGACTACCAAGGATACAAGATATGTGTAAAACATGGTGATTGGGGAAGGGGGCCACTAGATGCCAGAGTCTCTTTATGTCAACTGCCCAGCATGGGCACTAGGTGGCGACTGTGCACATGCAAATGAGCCTTTCATGGACATGCAAATAGCCCCTTAGTGTCATGCATGCCCAATGGATTAATTTACATGGTAGGGCTGCATATAGATCACAGGGGCCATGGTGCTATCCCATTTTGAGAGTGGCAGTGTTGAGCAAGTTACTTTTTTGATTACTTTTGGAAACTTGTTCCAGGAAGCTCTGTGCAGTCACTAGCAAGGATGGAGACGTACTGGAAAAAGTAATGCACCTTACAGTTAAAATTACTTATGTCTTTTTATACAAAAGAAATATGTAACTGTAACTAATTACATTTATTTGAAAGTAACTAGTAACTAAATTATTACTTTCAAAAAATTTAATCTATGATAGTTATTCATTATTTTTGTATTGTTTTGTATTAAAAGAAATAAGTAACTATAATTGCAAGGTGTATTACTTTTTCCTAGTGCTTCTCCGTCCTTGCTAGTGGCTGCACAGATCTTCCTGGAACAAGTTTCCAAATGTAATAGAAAGTAATAGAAAAAGTAACTTACCCAACACTGGGGAGCGGTATCTCCTGTGGGCCATGTGCAGCCTTGGGCCACTGCTGGCTCAGCACACAGTGACTTAGTACTACGCTGGCAAGGTCCCACATTCAGACAGTACACTTCACTGGAGTGTACCTACTGTCTGAATACAGCTCAGAGTCAGCTGTGTTCTATGTGAAGAGCAGTGCTACCGGTCTGCATGCTATCGGCCAGCTCAGAATAAGGGGTCCTATGTCTAATAGTTTATAAGCAGTGCTCCTACTTTTATGAATTATTTAGCAGAGAAGATGCCAATTGCTTTTTCCACCTCAGTTGAAAGTGTGAAACAATATAATTTAAGATGACAAAGTACTTTCATGCCACCTGTACATTTGACACTAGCTTTGTTACAAGTTAGTATGAATGAACAATTCATATGGATGATTTTCTTTGCGTGACTTCTGCTTCTATAAATGTTGTATTACAGCTATCCATTTGTCCACCCTGAAGAAGGGAACTATACCCACAAAATGTTGACAACAATGGATTTACTGAACTGGAATCAAGAAACTAGATATGTATTATACTCACATTTTTTTTGGGTGAGAGAGTCAACTTTTTCCATTGCAATTTATGTTTGCTTGCACGCATGTGCAAGAAACATAGTGCCATCATCCAAGTTTTCAGAGGTGTGGCAGCCGTCTTCCAATTCAGTCAGTGTGTTTGCAGGCACAGTCGCAGTTCTCCAATCAACTCTGCAGCTGTCTATGACAGCAGTGGAAAACGCAGTGCCATACAGTTGAAACGGAAAGCACCGCTTCAGTGAGCAGCACTCCCTCCACACGCACGCAGCACACGCACTGCAGGCATATTATGTGGCTCATGCTCCCCCCATGCACATACTGGTATGGCCGATGGGGGTGCCCAATCCCCCATCGGCTCCACTGACCCCCCAAAAAAAGCTTTCCAGGTGCCATGCTGAGCACACGTCCATATGGCCAATGGGGTTGCCCAATTCCCCATCGGCTACAGGCCCCCCCAAAAAAGCTTTACAGTGCCACGCTGGGAGCCCACTCCAGCGTGGCACAAGTCCATATGGCCGACAGGGGTGCCCAATCCCCCGTCGGCTCTAGACCCCACCAAACAGCCTTAAAGCTGTAATGCTGGGAGCCCACCCCAGCGTGGCAAATGTCCCATGTCATCTTCCTTAAAAAAAAAAACTGTAAAAAGAAAACATTCCCTTGGTGGTCTCTCTCAGCCCACCCGTGCCCACCCACTGCACAACCTGCCTCCCCATACCTCTCCTCACCCCAGACTTACCTCCGGAGCTCAGCGTGATGATCTTCAGTGGACCGGGAACACATCTGCACTCTTCAAAGCCGACCATGAACTGAGGAAATGCCGGTAAGCTGAATAATGGAATAAATAGGGTTTTTTCAACTTTAATGCATATCTCAGGCATTTTTTGGAATTTAACAAATTTTCAACATGGGGTTTTAGGACACCCCATGAATTCTTGAACTGTCATGGCATTAATCGGGCCCAAAGGGTGATTTTGCAGTCACTGTGCAAAATCACCTTTCAGGGACCAATTAACGAAACAGTGCCTGTGTTCATAAGGTGGGGTCTCAAAAAGCCTATGTTGCAAATTTGTGAAAACATTTCTAAAACTTGTTTTTAGGAGCGTATGCTATGTAGTTCCTATGCACGTCAGAAGTTGCCACACATTTTTATTATTTGCACTCTGGATTTTCAACATTGCCATTTTACCACACCTCCTTATGAGCAGTATAGCTGTCATTTTTCACATCTCACCCAAAATGTGTTTCCACGCATGTAGTGCACAATGGCGCAGTCGGTGTGCGAAATCAAGGTATGGGACACATTAAGAAAATCACAGTGACACTGTTCATGAGCAGAGGTCTTAAAATGGCTATGTTGAAAATTTGGTGAAAAAATCCCTAAAATGACTGTTTTAGAGTGCATGTTATGCGAAAGTTCAACAAGACACTGCAAGTTTGCAATTTTTGAGTATTTAGACGCTATATTTTCAACATTGCCATTTTATTACACTTCCTTATGAGCAGTACAGCTGCCTTTTTTTACATCTCACCCAAAATGTGTTTCCGCACATGTAGTGCACAATGGTGTAGTCGGTGTGCGAAAGCAATGTTTGGGACAGATTAAGAAAATCACAGTTACACTGTTTATGAGCAGGTCTTAAAATGGCTATGTTGAAAATTTGGTGACAAAATCCATAAAATGACTGTGTTATGAGTGAGCATTGTGCAGTTTCCATGCACCCTCGTAAGTTCATGACTTTGTAATATTTTCAGTCCAGATTTTCACCAGTGGCATTTTTCCACACTTCCTTATGAACAGTACAGCTGTCATTTTTCACAACATGGCCGAAATGTGTTTTCACACTTTCAGCACAGAAATGCATGGTCGCTGTGGGAAATCATTGTTTGGGACAGATAAAGAAAATCACAGTGGCACTGTTCATGATCGGAGGCCCCAAAATGCCTGTGTTGACAATCTGCTGTAAAAAATCCCAAAACTAATTACATTATGGGTGTGCGTTGCACAGTTTCTATGCATGCTCGTGACTTCACCAGTTTTTTAAATATTTTCACTGCAGATTTTCAACATTGCCATTTTTTACACCTCCCCATAAACAGTACAGCTGTCACTTTTCACATCTTGTTTGGAATGTGTTTTTGCACCTGTGGTGCTAAATGCCATAGTTGCTATGCAAAAGCAGTTTTCGGCTAACAAACTGATATTGCCACTGTTCATGAGGTGGGGGTCACAAAAAAAATGTTGAAAATTTGGAGTGAAAATACCAACGAATGCCTGAGGCATTAGGGTTTCTGACCATAATGCCCCACCCTGTAGAGAATGACAGGCATCAGGGGTTTGACTTGGGATTCTCACCTGTAATGCTAATACCATTCCACACCCTGCAGCCAGTGAGAGGCATCAAGGTATGTCCTGGACTCTTTGGCCCCAAAGTTCACCCCATTCTCCTATACCGCACCCATCTCACCATATTTCCTGATGGAATGAGGTGCGCATAAGGGCCAAAGACCCCAAGGCACACCATGACACTTGTCGGTGTCTGCAGGGTAGGGTGTGGTGAAATGGCGTGGCCGTTATGCCTGATGACCCAAAGGCACACCACAATGCTTGTCAGTCTTGGCAGGGTGGTGGTGGGGTTGGCTTCAGTTCAATACTTCACTGCCATTCCTATTATGCAGCTCTGTAACTCCTACACTACCAATGCCAATGCCAGCAAGCAAACATTCGGCACTGACAAATGCTTGTTTTAGTTAGCGTCCTAGAAGGGACAGACTCATTCCTGTTTTCTACTTCACCTGCTGGGTTGGAGGGCAGGCCACACTAGACTGGTGTTTTCTGATGAAGAGAGGAATTCACAGGCCAAACCCTTTTAGCAGCAAACTATTTTTCCAGGTCTTTAATGTACAGTAGCTGTTACACAAGAAACATAGAAATGCTGCAGTATGTTGGATCAGAGGTACTGTACTGACCTGTTTAATAGGTGATACCCGCTTTGGCAGTCTTGTTGGCCTGTCTTGCTTAAGAATTTGCATACTCATGATGCTGTGCATGGGGGCTGAGCCTTTAGAGTATAGTTAGGGTTTAGAGAGATGCACAAAAAACAAACAATTTGGTGCTTTCTTCTCTCCTTGCATGCCTTTTTATGGATCCTGTGCACTATTCCTGAAAACCGCCTCTTCAGCATGGTAACTCCGTGTGTACTAAATGACTGATGCTACAGGAACATGGGAAATGCTTGAAGGAAAAAGGCCAAGGGTCCCTCATTTTTGTCAACTGCCTTGCAGATAGCTGAAGCATTCAGTATTATTAAAAATAGTTGTAGCAATTGTTTAAAGCAGCAGTTTAGCAAAACATAGTTTTCCAAAAAGCCTGCTTTGCAGCTTTAATTAAAAGTATTACCACACATTATAAAACTGTTTTTCTAGATGATTCCTTTTCTGTTTCTAGAACATAACCCTTTGTCAGTTTTGCAAGGCTATTTCTAAGTCACATGAAACAACTATCTTTTTTATCTTGAGAGAAAAGTAATTTCAAACATTTACAAAATACCAAAGGTCTGTTTGAACTGGACAATATTAAGTCTGCTACAGTTAAACAGTGGTGTCATTTATTTGCCCAACTTAGCTACATTGCTGTTTTAGTTGGAAGTGATGCCAGGAAATGTCATGAACATTGGCACAGTTGAGAAGAAAACCATAAGTGGCGGAAATCTGGGGGGACCTCGGACCAAGCGATTCTCCTGTTCCTCCCAGACATACCAATTATTTTATGAGGTGTGCTTGTTGTGACCCTCCTTTCCCAAATGAAATAAGTGTGGTACCAGTAATATTATTCTGGACCCTTCTTATAAACCAGGCGTTGCACCTAAATGAAGCTATCCCAATTTCTATATTTCAAGTATGGTAAATAAAACAAGTTATTTTCCATGAGAAACTGATCCAACCTGAGTTTCAGACGTTCAACCCTCCTCACTTCCATTACTTCCTTGGGAGCTTTTCATATAGATTTACCACTGTTTGGGAGAAAACATGCTTCATCACATTACCCATCCCCCTTATTTTAATTAGTTTCCTTCTTTAAAAAAATCATTTTAGGTCTTCTAATTATGCTTCCAACCTTTCCAAAAGGGTGATGTCCTCTTCCTACTATGCCTCAGATCTGTCCTTCTGCAGTAGGGGTCCAGTGAGAGAACAGTTTAGAGTAGGCAGAGGAAGGGCAGTCCTAATAGACATCCCTCCCTAGGATTCCTCCTCCCTCAGAGTAAAGATGGTTGAACTAGCAGGTGCCAATCTGGAGCTACAGCAGTAAATTTAAAAAAATAGAATCACATTTAAAAAATATGTGGCTAGAACTAGCCTCTAGCACCTTACCTACTGAGTGAGCCACTTCTGATTTTATTTTTTAAGACATCCATTTCAATGATACTAACAGGCTGCTGTTTATCTACAGGCAATGTGCAATGCAGATGGGTGCAGTCTGAGCAGCAACACAAAGTACCTCAGTTTTGATTCAGTGGGAACACGTTTCCTCTGGAGGTCTAGTTAGTCTCTTCAGTTGCAATGTTTATAGAATGTGAACTGCCTTACACTAGAAACTACACTGAGGTCATCAAGCTCACACTTTACCTGCAGGCAGTGCTGAAAAATAAGAGTGTTATATCCATCACACCTAACAGACCCCTACATAAATCACATGTCAAACTGCTTAAGTGTGCTCGGTTTCAACCAGCCCATGCAGCGAGACATTGCTGAAGTGGACAAGGTTTTCAACTGAAGGAACTTCATATTTGAACCACTCCCACTCAAAGTATGGGTTAGGATTTGTGTCAGTTTTTGAATGCTCCTCCATGCCCCTCTGTGCCTGACTCCATCAGGTCCCACAGGTGTCCCCTCTGCCTTCTGGTCTTACCTCTCACCACTGCCTACTCACCTCAAATCTCCCCAGGTGGTCCATCCTTCCTTCTGCACAGGGACATCTCAGTCTTTGAACATCCCCTGCTACAACCAGTGGAGAAGGGCACTTCCTACGTCTCAGGTGATAGTGAAAGGGGATCCAAAATGCCAAGGGACATGAGATGAGTACGGGGCAGTCATCTGGCACACTAAAGAGTGTTGTTTCCTCTTTTCTCCCCCCACCTCCACTAAAGGCCCACAAGCCATGGTTTCTTACTGGTGTGCAGATGTGTGGTTTGGACATCAGTATCAAGTGCATCACTGCCAAACCTCAATTAGGAGCAGCTCTAAGATCATTATATGCCAGACTCTCCCAAAGGAGGACAGCATCTGTGTGGATACTCCTTTGCTCTTTCAGCTGGCTACCGCTCCTGCTGCCCTGGGCCCAGGTTGTGAACTCAGATTGCCAGTGTGCCGAGCAGGAGCACCACCATGTAATACTGTGAAGCCACTTCTTGAATTAGTATCAACACTTAACAGGTAAGTAGAGATTGCCTTACTGCTTACCTTTGTAACCTTGCTGCTACCATTGCCTATCCTTGTAACATTACTGCTACCATTGGCTACCTTTGTAAGGTTGGTGCTACCATTACCTACCTTAGAAACTTTACTGCTACAATTGCCTACTTTTGTAATGTTGCTGCTACAATTACTTACCTTAGTAACTTTGCTGCTACAATTGATTACCTTTGTAGTGTTGTTGCTACCATTGCTTGCCTTTGTAACACTGCTGCTACACTTGCCTACTTTTGTAACTTTGCTGCTACTGTTGCCTACCTTTGAAACGTTGCTGCTACAGTTGCCTACCTTTATTTTTCTGCTACAATCACCAACTTTCGTAACTTTGCTGCTACAATTGCTACCTTTGTAACATTCTTGCTACAACTGCCTACCTTTATAATGTTGTTGCTACAATTGCCTACCTTTGTAGTGTTGCTGCTATCATTTCCTACCTTTGTAATGTTGCTGATACTATTACCTACCTTTGTAACTATACTTCTACAACTGTCTACCTTTGCAATGTTGCTGCTACCATCACCAACCTTTGCAATGTTGTTGCTACTGTTGCCTACTTCTGTAACTTTGCTATTATTATTGCCTTCTTTTTTAACTGTCCTGCTACCATTGCCTACGTCTGTAATGCTGTTGCCACCATTGCCTACCTTTGTAACCTTGCTGCTACCATCCCCTACTTTTATAATGTTGCTGCTATCATTGATTACCTTGCAACTTTGCTGCTACCATTGCCTACATTTGTAACTTTGCTGCTAAAATTGCCTTCCTTTGTAATGTTGCAGCTACCATTATGTAACTTTGAAACTTTGCTGTTATTGTTGCCCAACTCTGTAACTTTTCTGCTACCATAGCCTACAGTACCTTCATAATGTTGCTGCCACCACTGCCTACCTTTGTAACTTTACCATTACCACTGCCTATGTTTGTAACATTTTTGATACCATAACCTCATTTTGTAACTTTGTTGCAACCATTTCCTACCTCTGTAACTTTACTGCTACTTTTGTCAACCTTCCTAACTATGCAGCTACAATTTCCAACCTTTGCAATGTTGCTGCTACTGGTGCCTACTTTTGTAAATTTGCTATTATTATTACCTGCCTTTGTAACTACCTGCTACCACTGCAGACCTTTGTAATTTTGCTGCTACTATTTCCTACCTTTTAGAGGTACAAAATAATTGAGAACTCACCGACCCATATTGAAAATGCTACTATTAAGATTTCAAACAAGGTGCCAAAATTTATTTCAGGTGCCATTAAAAACATGCCTTGATGCATTTCGGACAAAGATTCCTTTCTCAAAAGACAATGTTTTTAATAGCAATTGAAATAAGATTGTAGCACCTTGTTTGAAAAAAAAAATTTGATGTTGCTGTTACCATTACCTAGCTTTGAAACGTTTCTGCCGTTATTGCCTACTTTTGGAACTTTGTGGCTACCATTGAATACCTTTGTGGCTTTGCTGATACTATTGCCTATCTTTGTAACTTTGCTACCACAGTTGCCTACCTTTGTAACATTCCTGCCACCATTGTCTGCCTTTATAACTTTGCTGCTACCACTGCCTACCTTTGTAACTTTGCTGCTACCTTGCCTATGTTTGTAGCTTTGTTGCTTCAATTACCTACCTTTGCAATATAGCTGCTTACATTGCTTACCTTTGTAACTGTCCTGCTACCATTGCCTACCTTTGTAACATTGTTGCTACCACTGCCAACATTTGTAACTTTGCTGCTACTGTACCATCTCATTGTTGCTGCTACTCCTACCTACCTTTGTAACCATGTTGCTACCACTGCCTACTTTGTAACATTGCTGCTACCATTGCTTTGTTGCTGCTACTATTGTCTACATTTGTAACATTGCTTCTACTGCTGCCTGCCTTAGTAAATTTGATACCATAATTACAGTGCCTACCTTTGCAGTTTTGCTGCGGTCATTGCCTACCTTGCTAATGTTGATGTAACAATTGCCTATCTTTGCCATTTTGCTGCAATGATTGAATACCTTTGTAACACTTCTGCTACAATTGCCTATCTTTGTAACTGTGCTGCCACCATTACCTACCTTTGCAATTTTGCTGCTACAATTGACTACCTTTGCAAGATTGCTGCTACCATTGCCTACCTTTGTAACACTGCTGCTATTACCTACCTTTGTAACTTTTCTGTTACAATTGCCTACTATGGTAATGTTGCTGCTACCATTACCTACCTTTGCTGCTACCACTTCCTCCCTTTATAACTTTGTTTCTACCTTTCCCTGCTTTTGTAATTTGCTGTCACAATTGCTTACATTGGTAACATTGCTGCTAACATTTTATATCTTTGTTACTTTGTTGCTACCACTGCCTTCCTTTTAACTTTGCTGCTACAGCTGCCTACACTTGTAAACTGCCTTCCTTTGTACATTTGCTGCTACCACTGCCTACCTTTGTAACTTTGCAGCTACTTCTGCCTGCCTTAGTAACTTTGTTGCTACCTCTGCCTAGTTTTGTAACTTTGCTGTTATCATTGCCTTCCTTTGCAAGTTTAATGCTGCCACTGTCTGCTTTTCTACTTTTGCTGATACCATTGCTTGCCTTGGTAAAGTAAAGTTACGTAAGAGCTTACTGTAACAGTAGATGTTTGAGAGAGGCTCTTGCAGTAGGCAATAAACATAAGGACTGAGCCACCAGGTGCTAAGATCACACAGAAAACTTAGCTAGCAGTGTCTGGTGAGGGACCGCCAACCTGATGTCATGTGACTGATGTCAACCTAATTTTATATAGTGAACAGTCACCACTCCCACCTCCAGTTCTCCGCTGGAGACCTGTGAAAAGATTTGACAGCAGAAGGAGAGGGCTCCTGGGGCCACTAGAAAAGGCTGAGCAGAAGAGTAGCAGCAGCAGGGGGAAGGAAGGAGGAAAAACCCTTGCGTACTGCAAGAGCCTCTCTCAAAGATCTACTGTTATGGTAAGTTCTTACATAACTGTACTATCTTACTTTGAGAGGGCTCTTACAGTAGGTAATAACCAAAAGGACTGAGTCCCAAGCAGTGTGAGTCAAACAGAGACTGAACACATGAGGCAGGAAAAGTCTACAATGGGGAGGAATTAAGATAGAAGGCCTTGAAGGGTGGCTAGTCCAAAGTCAACCTTGTGTCTAGAGGCAGTGTCCAGACTGCAATGCTTTGTGACTGTGTGGACAAGTGGCTGCTGTGCAAATGTCTGTGGCAGAAACATTTCTGAAACAAGCAATAGAAGCAGCCATGCCTCTGGTTGAATGCCCTTTAACTTCCCTCAGAAGGAGTTTGTTGTGCTTCTGATAGCAAAACAGAATAGTTTGCTAACCATTTAGATAGTTTTGAAACTGCTGCACCATCCCTTTTGGGTGCAAAGGAAGCAAAAAGCTGATCCATTTTAGGGACTGATTTCATCCAATTTGTGTAGTAATGCAAAATTCTGTGCACATCCACAATGTGCAGAATTGTCTCCCCTTGATTAGAGTGCTCAGGGTGATACTCTGGCAAGTGCGAGTGTATACTGTAGTCTGATTCAAAGTAAACTCAGAAACAACCTTTTGTAGGAACTTAGGATTTGTACACAGAGCCATCAAATAAGTCTCCTTACACCTGAGAGCCTGAAGCTCAGAAATCATTAGAGCAGAAGTAATAGCAACTGAAAACAGTGCTTTCTAAGACAGCGCAGCTCACCACTGGTTCAAAAGGAGGCAGAGTGAGCTTCTCAAGGATAAAGTTCTGATCCCACAGAGGACTAGGGTTCCTGACCAGGGGTTTCACATGGAGTATTCCCTTCAGAAAAGTACCGGAGACCTCCAACTGAGACAGGATTTTGCCTTCCAGTGTGGTAGAAGATAGATAGGTGAACCTTCATAGAAGAATAACTGAGTTCCAGGTCAGAGAGATGAAGCAGGTACTCTAAGACCTGAGGAACAGGGCACAAAAAAGGGTCCCAACCATTGGAGGCTGCCCAGATGGAAAATCTCATCCACTTCATTATGTAGGTGGTTCTTGTAGATGTCTTTCTGGCCTCTACAAGGTCTTCACTGACTCTAGGACAGACCCCAAAGTGAGAGGCAGCTATGTCTGATGGCGCACATGAAGGTGATGGACAAGCCTGCCCTGATCCTGGGTCAGAAGACCCTGGCAGAGGGGAAGAGGAACTGGAGGCTCCACCCCTAACTGCTAGAATGGGGGAACAATATTTGGTGAGGCCAATATGGAGCGATGAGGATCATCTGAGCTCCTTCTACTTGGAGCTTGAGGAGAACCCTCTGCAGGAATGAGAAGGGAGGGAAGGTGTACAAGAACCTTCCACCCAGCAAAGAGACAGCATGACTCACCAAAAAACACCAGGCCCAGGAACAGGCTAGCAAAAATTGTGTAGTTTTGTGTTTCATGGGGAGGCAAACAGATCAAAATCTGGACAACCCCACAGGTGGAAGATATCCTCGACCACCGACTGATGCAGTTCCCACTCATGAGCCCTTGCCCGAGTGTGGATGAGACTGGCCACTTGGATATTCTGGATACTCGGGATGTGCACTGCAGTTAGCTGGAGCTAGTGCTGAACTGCTCAATATCACACTCGCATTGCTTCCCGCACAAGGGCTATGACCGAATGCCTCCCTGCTTGTTTAGATACCAGACCACGCACATGTCCAAATGGATCAGAAGTGGTACCAGGATGAGAAGGGGTTGAAATGCCTGGAAGGCATACCACACAGCACACATTGTGAGCATGTTTATGTGCAGTGAGAGCTCCCATTGAGATCTAGATCCCTGGATTCTGTGATCTCACAGGTGTGCTCCCCAGCCCAGACCTGATGCATCTGTTGTCAGTGTCTGAACTGGAGGGAGATGCTGGAAGAGCACCCCTCGGCAGAGATTTTCCAGATCCTGCCACCACAGGAGAGCCTGTCACATAGGGTTGGACACCAGAACCCTGTGATCCAGGTTATCCAACCTCTGATTCCACTGTACCCTGAGGGCCCATTGCATAACCTGCATGTGTAGCTGGGCCAGGGGCACCATGGGAATGGCCACCGCCATAAGACCTAGGGGGCAGAGAACTGTTCTGGCTATTGTCCAATGACTGGAGGCCACAAGTTGAGCTTGCTTCTGCAGCATTTTTGCCCTGTATAAGTGGAGGAAAGCCTGATACTGGAAAGTATCCAGCATTGCCCCAATGAATTGAAGGTGCTGGGAAGGAGAGAGATGAGACTTGGGGTAATTCACTGTGGCCCCCACCCTGTGGAATAGATCCAGGGTAGCCACTAGAAACATCCCCCAGGCCATCCCTTGATGAGGACAGAAGCTAATAGTCAAGGTACAGGAACACATAGCGGCCCTGACACCACAAAGATGCTGCCACCACCACTAGGCTCTTGGTGAACACCTTGGATGCCAAAGAGAGGCAAAAGGGAAGAGCCTTGAACTGGACATACTTCCCCTGGAAGGTAAACTGGAGGAAGCAGTGGTGGGCAGGGAATATAGGGATATGCATGTAGGCATCCTGCATATCCAGGGTGCAGAGTCAGTGTCCCTAATGGAGCAGTGGCAGCAGTCCTGGGAGAGTCCACATGCAAAACCATTTGTACTCAACATATGGGATAAGCATGTTTGGGTCCAGTATCAGCCAAAGGTCTCCTGTCTTCTTTGGGACCAGGGAGAAGTGGGAGTAATACCCCTTTCTCACCTGGCCCTGAGGAACTGGCTTTATGGTGCACATTCGCAACAGAGCCACAATCTCCTCTCTGATGAGTGGAATGTGACTATGCAGGTAATGAGAGTGACCTGGAAGATTTTCTGGAGAGCTATCTGTGAATTCTATCCTGTGACTTTGAGCTATGAGCTGAAGCATGCAAGAGTCTGTCATTATCGCCTCCCACCCAGACAGATGGCTGGCAAATCTGTCCCCAACAGGCTTCTCTGGAACTGTGGGTGGAGAAGAGGGTGTGGGTTTGGAGTCAAGAAGCAGAGGGAGGGTTGGGGAGTGCCACCTCGGAAGTTCTGTGTGACTTGGCAGGAGGGGTAGAGGCAAATGAGGGAGCCCAGCATTTGCCTGACACTTGACAGGCTGCTGTCTTGTCTGGCACCTCTGTTGTCAATGAAAAGGAAGTCAAGACTTTGGATTGGTATGGTAGAGGGAATGCACTGAATGAAGAACCTTCTCTTGCTCCTGCAGTTTGGTCATTATATCCTGGATGTCCACTCTGAAGAGTACCAATCTCCTGAAGAGAGCATCTAGAATGGATGCTTGGACATCCTGGGCAAAACCTGATACTTGCAACCAGGCATGTCTACAAAAACAAACCACTGTCACAGTACTTCTGGTGGAAGTATCAATGGCATCATAAGTCACCTGTAAGGTATGATGGCCTGTAATCTCTGCCGTCTTGATCATCTGCTGAATTTTGGTCTTGGCCTCAGAGTCTGGCAAGGCCTCAGATGCTGTTTTCAGTTTGCAGAGGATGGCCTTTTGATAGCAGACCATGTGGGCTTCATAATTCAGAGCCTGCAAAGCCAAAGTAGAGGACGAGTAGACCTTTCGGCTAAACTGGTCAAGTTGCCTCGACTCTTTATTTGGAGGGGAGGTACTCATATGCTTCAGCTGCTTAGAGCGGTCATGAGCTGCATTGATAACCACTGAATCAGCTTTGGGGTGATTAATTAGGTGATTTTTCCCTTCAGGAGCGTGGTACAATCTGTCCATTTTCTTGGAAATGGCTGTGACAGATAACAGTTGTTGCCATATGGTTTGGGCTAAAACATTGTGTGGCCCCATCCATGGGGGAATGAAGAGGGGGTTCAGCTCCAGGAGGTCAAGATGCTTTGCCAATTTTCGTCTCTGGGGATCTTGCTCCTCTGTCCTCCATCCTTTGGTCTCCTGAATTTTTCAGAGGATACCCAAGAAGGAGGGATCCTCTGGGGGGGGGGACTTAGGAGTCTCCTTAGACTTGGGGTCCTCCGGTGGAAGGGACTCAGAGCCCGAGTAAGAGGAAGAGTCAGACTTGGAGTCTGGCAAAGGACTCCTATGTGGAGACAGGAACCTTCAATGGAGGTCCTCTGTCTGAGGATCAGTCAGCCCATGACCTCAGTTATCCCCTGTGGAGGCACCCAACATGCGTCTGAAAGCTGGGGAGTGGTGCTTTGTTCCACCAGGAATCAAAGAGAGCATCATAGTCCACAGGGGCTTGCAGAGGAGCCTGTAGAGGATATGGGTAGGCTGGCGGGTGATACCCAGATGGCAGATAGCCCGGCATTGGGTACCCTTGCATCAGGTAGCCCAGCGTTGGATACCCTGGCATTGGATACCCAGGTGGTGGATACCCTGATGTTGGATAACTTAGAGTCAGATACCCTGGCATCGGGTAGCCTGGTGTTGGGTACCCTGATGTAGGGTAGCCCAGCGTTGTGTAGCCCAACATTAGATAACCTGGAGAAGAACCCAATGGCAGGGCTGAGGGACCTGGGGGAGGGCCTGAAGCGAGGCCAGAAGGACCAGGTTGTGGGGTATTTAGGTCTGGGCCAAAAGGGGGACCTGACATCAGCTAGGATAGGTGATGGGTGCTTTCGGGGTCTGGGGTATGGCATGCCACCCAGATGGAGGAATCACAGATGGGTTAGCCAAGGGGTCACCAGGAGGGTGCAGTGTAGGGTGGCCCAGCACTGGATGACTGACAGGGCCAGTGGGCGGTGGTACCCCTGGCTCCAGGTGGGTTGGAATGTCTGAAGGCCCCACCAGAGGAGACAGAGGGTTGTCCTGAGGGGGAGATTCCCCTTGGAGTGGCTGTGGCTGAAGTGACAGGGGGCGCTGATCTGAAGGACCGACGTCAGAACTCGAATTGGGGTCTGACAGGAGCACGGGGCTGTGCAGATGTTGGCAGAACCGGTGTCTGACTTACCAGCTGAACCACTCGACTTAGACCCTGGTTGAGGTTTGAAGGGTCTAAGGGTGGAAGTAGCCTCCGAATCCTGTTAAGAGCTTGAGTAGTGGGTCCAAATGCCGCTCAAAATAAGGAGGGGCAGGATTGGCCAGAGGGGCACCTCCCTTACTGGTAGAGGGCCACTCACTGGTCGCATCCTCTGAAGAGAGCCGCAGCCTGGAAGGAGACCGATCCTGCTCCTGGTGTTTGTCTTTGTCCCAATTGTGCTTCTTCTGCTTGGAGGAATGGGAGCCTGAAGAGCCCCCAGGTGATGAAGAAATGCTCCACACCTGCTGCAGCTCCTTTTCCATTGAAGCCAATTTTTGTTCGAAAAGATGGGCTTCCAGGACTTTCAGATGGTGTTTTCATGTGGCCTGGTTGAAGCTCTGGCAGGCTTCACAGTCCTTGGGGTTGTGGGCAGGCCCCAGGCAGAGGAGACACGAGGTCTGGCCATCTTTCTGTGGTATCTGCTTGCCGCAGGCACACTTGTTCTTGCGGGATTCAGTAGAAGAAGGAAAAGACATGCAATCCAATGTTGAAAATATAAATTTTTGAAAGAAAATAAAGAATTTCGAAAGATATACTTATTGAAAATGGCAGTCAACTGTAGCAGCATTCAGCAAGGTCCGACATGTGCAGGTCAATGACAGGAAAGAACTGGAGGTGGGCGTGGGGACCACCCACTATATACAGTTGGGCCAACATTGGTCAAATGACATCGGGTGGGCAGTCCTCCACCAGACACTGTTAGCGAAGGTTTTCATGTGGTCCTTGTGCCTGGCAGCTCAGTCCTTATGGTTATTGCCTACTGCAAGAGCTCTCCTGAAGTAAGATCTTTGCTGCCAAAATTGCCTACTTTGTACTGTTGCTGCTATGACTGCCTGCCTTTGTAATGTTGCTGTGTCAATTGCCTACCTTTGACACATTGCTGTTACAATTGCCTACTTTTGTAATGCTGCAGCTACCAATGCCAAAGTTTGTAACATTGCTGCTTGCTGCTACTGTTGCCTACTTTTATAACTTTGCTGTTATTATTGCTTACTCTTTGCAACTTTGTTTGCTACCATTGCATGCCTTTCTAATTTTGCTGCTACCATTGCCTACCTTTGTAACTTTGCTGCTGAAATTGCCTTCCTTTTTAATGTTACTGCTACAGTACAATTGCCTACCTTTTTAATGTTTCTGCTACCATTGCCTACTTTTGTAACTTTTCTCTGCAGCTGCCTGTATTTGCAACATTGCTGCTACCATTGCTACTTTTGTAACTTTGCTGCTACCACTGCCCACTTTTGTAAATTGGTTGCTACCACTGCATACCTTTGTAACTTTACTGTTATCATTACCTTCCTTTGTAACTTTGCTGCTACCATTGACTGCCTTTGTAATGTGGCTACTACCATTGCCTACCTTTGTAATGTTGCTAGTCCAATTGCCTACCTTTGTAACATTATTGCCACAATTGCCTACCTTTGTAACTCTGCAGCTACTATTGACAACCTTTGTAATTTTGCTGCTACTGTTGCCTATTTGCATAATTTTGCTGTTATTCTTGCCTACCTTCGGTAACTTTGCTGCTACCATTACCTACCTTTGTAACTTTGCTGCTGTTATAACCTACCTTTGTAACTGCTACTATTATTGCCTACATTTGTAGCTTTGCTGCTAAAATTGCCTTCCTTTGTAATGCTCCTGCTACCATTGTCTACCTCTGTAACTTTGCTCTACAATTGCCTACCTTTGTAACATTGCTGCTTCTATTGCTTACCTTTGTAACTTTGTGCTACCACAGCCCACCTTTGTAAATTGGCTGCTAATGCTGCATACCTTTGTAACATTGCTGTTTTCATTACCTTCTTTTGTAACTTTGCTGCTACCACTGTCTACTTTTTTAACTTTGTTGCTACCACTAACTACCTTTTGTAACTTTGCTGCTACCTTTGACTACCATTGTAACTTTGCAGTTAAAATTGCCTACCATTGAAATGTTGCAGCTACCATTACCCACCTTTGCTACTTTGCTGCTACCACTGTCTTCCTTTGCAGGATTGTTGCTATGTTACTTATACCATTGCGTACCTTTGTAACATTGCTACTTCAGATGCCTACCTTTGTAACATTGCTACTACCATTTCCTGCCTTTATAACGTTGCTGCTACTACTGCCTACCTTTGTAACATTACTTCTACCACTTCCTAGCATTGTAACATTGCTGCTATCATTGCCTTCCTTTATAATATTGCTCCTACCATTACCTTCCTTTGAAACATTGCTGCTGTCACTGCCTGTCTTAGCAACTTTGCTGCAACAATCACCACCTTTGTAATTTTTCTGCTACCATTGCCTACCTTAGTAATGTTTTTGCTACCACTGCCTACCATTGTAACTTTGCTACCTTGTAACTTTACTGATATGATTGTCTACCTTTGAAACGTTCCTGCTAGACTTTCCTTCAGACATTTCTGCTATCATTGCCTACCTTTGTATCTTTACTGCTACCTTTGCCTACCTTTGTAACTATGCTGCTACACTTGACTACCTTTGTAATGTTGCAGCTTTCATTACCAACCTTTGTAACTTTGCTGCTACCATTGTATACCTTTGTAATGTTGCTGCTACCATAGCCTTTATTTTTGATATTACTGCTACCGTTGCCTATATTTGTAATGTTGCTTCTACCATTGCCTGCGTTTGTAATGTTGTTGCTACCATTGCCTCCCTTTGTAACTTTACTGCTACATTTGCTTACCTTTTTAACATTGATGCTACCATTATTTGCCTTTGTAACTTTGCTGCTACCATTGCCTACCTTTGTAATTTTTCTGCTATAATTACCTATCTTTGTAACATTGCTGCTATAACTGTCTACCTTTGAAATGTTGCTGCTGCCATTGTCTACCTTTCTCACTTTGCTGCTGCCATCCCCTGGGATCCTCTTGTAAATGAGAACTGCTGCACATTTCAAGGGGTTCTATCCTGGGGAGTGGAACTCAAAATAAATAAATAAGCTGCAAAACATCAACCTGCAGACTTTTAAGATTCTCCTGCTTGATTGTTACTTCTGATCACACTTTCTCTTGGGATTGTATATGTAGTAGTAGTAGTAAAACTTTTATTCAGCAAATGAATCAGTAGCTCAGCTGAGAGAAGTTCATTTTCAGTAGGGTTCTGATTTACAATGATACTTCAGTTGTTATTACATAGTCATACTACAGTTATTACATGAAACATACAGTCACACAATTAAGTACAAACATTTTAAATATACATAAAATAAATCCAAATATAAAATTGCACACAGATACAATTACAGTCAATCCCAGGTCTTATTTTGTTTTCTCCTCCCTTTGCTGTTACAATTACCTGTCTTTGTAATGTTGCTACTACTACCATTACCTACCTTTGTAACTTTGCTGTCAGGAAATGGTAACATTCCTGTGGTAAAAGAGAGACAACTTTGTCATGTAATTCTTCTGCTAGTCACACTGCTGGGGCGCAAATAGAATTCTACTAGTGACTGGATGCAATGCAGTAGGTTTCTATGCTAGTCTTATGTGCCTGCTAGACACAGTCATTATGGGATAATGCTTTTTGTCAGTTCCATTCAGAATGTTAAAAACATGTCTTATGACTTTCATTGCATTGTCATTTTACTAAAAATGAAGTGGCCATATAAAAGAAAGTAAAAAGATAAAGCATGGAGTTCTGCATTATTCAGCCCTCCCAGACTGTTAGGGTGGGCCATGCCCTCCAGGACCTTTTCTGTTTACAGGACTGCATAACACTCAGCGTTTCATTGCAAACTCACAAATGTAACCATGATTGATTTTTATTGTCTGCTATTCCATTGTCTGTATTGCAAAGTGGTGACTCCTAGTGAACTCTGAAACTGTCTTGCCATAATTGAACACCATTGATCCCCACTGCTCTGGCAGTAATATAATATAATATAATATAGAACGTTCTAGCTGAAATGTGAAATGCTCTAACAGTACTATTCAATTTGAAATAAATAAATGCCTGACGTAGACCCCTAAAACATGAGAAAGCTACCAAAATTATATTATAAAGAGAGAGTTTGAAAAGAGGCAGCCAGCATTTCATTACTGCACCCAAGGGCTACTGGTAAGGTTCACCCTGAATTAATTAATGTAACTGGTTTATTTGCATAACACAATCTTATTTGAGTCCATAAGGCAGGAGTAGCACTCTGGATGTCTATGGTGACCCAATGCACACACATCCAATATCAGAGTGACCTGAGGAGGGTCCCTGAGGGAGGGAACCCCAATAAGCAGATGCTGCCAGTCCTGCCACCACTGCAGTGATCTCTACAGAGGGGCACCAGCACTGACTGGTTGCATGAGAAACTGGTGTATTTAAACCACTGAGGTTGCAGAATCCATTGAGGGATCTGTATAGGGAGCCATCAATATGGATGCTGCCATGAGGCCCAATAACAGAAGTATAGTACTTACATAGAATTTGAAGGCAGATAAGGACCGCTTGGCTCACCCAGTCTGCCCATTTTGCTACCTACAGGATAAGCTGCAGATCCTAGTTAACCAGCAGCCTACTGGCTGAGATCATGTCACTTCTTCAAGTGCTTGATCTTGCTGGATCCCTGCTGCAACAAGTCACAAAAACTAAGTACTTAGGAGCCTTTTTAGATCCTAATCTTACCTTTTCACCTCATATTAGTAAAACAGTTAAGACTGTAAACCAGAAACTTGCTGTTTTGTATAGGATTAAGGATCGTCTTACAAGGGAAGCAAGGGAATCCATATCCAAAAGTGTGTTATTGTCTACATTGCATTCTAATTCTTTCCTGTTTTCCTGTTTCTAAACTTACAACTAAGGATCTGGATTTAGTTAATAAAACATTTAATTCAATATGCAGATTCATAACAGCTAAGCCATACAAGACTCGTCACTGTATTTTATATGATGATCTTGGATGATTGCCCCTTAAGTTACATTTTCAATATAACTTAGGCTGTTTGCTTAAGAAAATGATTAATTTAGAATGCAAATCCCCTATATGCCTTACTTGAATTTAAGGAAGATACCAGAACACTTGGTTCGTCTTCTGCATTATGTCTAACATTACCCAGAATTTCAACACATATGGGTGAGAGGGCTTTTTCATTCCAGTGCTCTCTATTATGGATTTGTTTTTGTCTCAGCACTGTATAGCTGCCTCTAGACATGTCAACTTTAAAAAGCTTTTATCTAGTTACTTGCTAACATGACAGCTAAAGGGGTGGTTCTGATAATGGGAGACTTCAACATGCCAGATACAGATTGGTCAATACCAGCAGGAACATCTGCCAGAACTAGACACATGCTGGATTCCCTGCAGGGGGAGGGCCTCAAACAACTGGTACAACAACCCACAAGAGACAGGGCTATCCTAGATCTAGTACTGACTAACAGGGAAAGGATCTCAGATCTCCAGGTAGAAGGTCACCTGGGGGTCAGTGACCATCACATGGT
Source organism: Neoceratodus forsteri (assembly GCA_016271365.2). Taxonomy (NCBI): domain Eukaryota; kingdom Metazoa; phylum Chordata; order Ceratodontiformes; family Ceratodontidae; genus Neoceratodus; species Neoceratodus forsteri. The sequence continues at coordinate 1,804,767,740 of CM057455.1, read as the reverse complement.
ATGGTTCAATTTGGCCACTAGAACTAAATCATTCCATTTCAAGGCAAAACTATGGGACTCCAGAAGAGCTGACTTTGATAAGATGGCCAACAGAGTTAAGCTAGCCCTGGCAAAAAGAAATACAGGTGAGGGGGTACGGGCAAAGTGGGCAAGCATTAAGGATGCAATACTTGAAGCAAGATCCCATGGTGTTAGAGAGAAAAGGAAGTGCAAGAGAAGAAGGAAACCATTTTGGTTCTCAAAAACAGTAGCAGAAAAGGTCAGAGCCAAAAGGCTGGCCTTCAGGAAATATAAGGGAATGCAGCAGGATGAAGATAGGGAGGCATACCAAACTTCTCTACGAGAAGCAGGGAAGGCAGTAAGGCAGGCAAAGGCCCAAACCAAGGAAACACTAGCACAAACAGTAAAAGAAGGTGACAAGACTTTCTATAGATACATTAGTGAAAGGAGAAAGTCCAGTGGGGGTATTGCTAAGATCAAATGGGATAAGGGGGCATATGAGGAGGAAGACCATGTAAAAGCATCTATCCTAAATAGATACTTCTGCTCAGTGTTTACTGAAGAGAAGGTAGGGCAGGGCTCGCAGCTCAGCACTATGGACACGGGGGGAGGGAGGTGTGCACTAGTCCCTTCACAAAAGAAAGGGTCCTACAAGAGCTCAATAAGCTCAGGGTGGACAAGGTAATGGTACCTGATGGCATACTTCCCAGGGTACTAAAGGAGCTAAGGGTGGAACTAACAGAGCCATTAGCAGAACTGTTTAGTTGGTGGCTCAAGAACTGCACACAGTACTCATGTGCAGCCAAACCAAGGAGCTATACAGAGGCAGAATTACCTCTTTATTCCTTCCATAAAGAATAACTTCCTTATATCCTTTTTAAACATTCTGCTCATAAAAGTCAATGCATAACCTCATATCACAGCGCCCTCATTCCTTGCGAAGAGTTCACTGTAGTCGACTCTGTTGATTTCCTGAAAGTGCTGCACTTATAAGTCTCACTATTATCTCCTCACCAGTGTGTACATATTAAGTCTCACCAGCCACTCACCATACAATTTCCCCTGCTGTCCACAGATCATTTTTATAGCCCTCCTATAGACAGACACCAGGCAGTCCCTGTCCAACATTATGTGAAGATTCCAGAACTGTGCACCATACTTTAGGTGTGGCCTCTCCAAGGAGTTGTAAAGAGAAAGAATCACCTCCTTACTCCTACTACCCTAGCCCTAGGTCATTAACCTTTTAGCAACCTTCTGCAGGGGACAGCTAATACCTGCCTTACTTCTTTCTACACCCTGTGTTGCAGCCTATCTATGCCAGGATACTTGCTGACTAAAACAGAACTGAAATACTCATTCAATACATCCACTTTGCCCGGGTAATGGCTTATCTTCCACCTCACTGTCTCCTTGGATGGCCTTTCCATTTCCTCCATCTTTTTCATTCTTTTACAAATATATCTGAAGATGGCTTTGTTATTGACCTTCATTCCCTCAGCTATCCTGAACTCTGCCTCTGCTAGTTCTCTCTCTAGTGCTTTTTCCTTGGTCACCCTTATACTAACTGAAGGCAAACCTTTGTCCCTTACTGCCTTTCTCATTTCCCTGGAGAACAATAATGAATTCTTACATCTTGTTTCTCTTCCCTGCATGAACCATCATGGCTGCAAATCCCTTCAGGAGCCAATTATCCAAATATGGGAACACATTCAGCTTCTCCTGACAAAAGGCCATCGCTATCACAACAAAGCATTTGTAAATAAATGTGGTGCCAAGGATAAGCCAAAGGGCAATATTTGGCATTGAAACTCAAAGCCCTCTATCCAAAATCACAAAAATTGTATGTGGCATTTCCTGATTTGTATGTGGAGATAAGCATCCTGAATATCCTGCACACACATCCAGTCTCCTTGAGACAGCAGCAAAAGGAGTGGCCTCAGAGACAGTGTGGGAGACTGTTTGTAAATCATATGTTCATAGATCCAGGATGGTATTAAACCCTGCTGTTTCTTTTTGCAGTACTAGGAAGTAGCTGGAATAAAGCCACAGGTTAAATTTTGGTATAAACTGGCTGAATTGTCTGTTTTCCCAGTAAAGTCTTGGCATCCTCCTAAAGGATGGCCAAGAGCTCCAGCTGATAGTCAGAAGACCAAGGGGCACCTCTGGCATCTCAGAGATGAATTCCAGTGCAAAGCCTGATTAGATTATTATTTCCAAGCGCCCCCCCCCAAACACACACACACACACACCTGGAGTGATGATCTGCCACTGGTGCAAAACCATCATGATCCTGCCTCCACATGAATATTCAGAAGTAGAGCAGGAGGGAAGGGGAGCCAGAAGAAGGTGGAGGAGTAGCTTGCTGTTTACTGTCTCTACCACAACCTCATGGGACCTTTTAAGGGGCACCCATGTGCTGCTGCTGCTGGCATATCAGTAGACTGTGACATTGGCTACTGAGGAAGGGCATCTCGCAGAACGGCACCGCTTCCAAGGCTAATGTGAGTTGGGCACCTGGAGCAGAAGGGTGATTGGGCCACAGTGGCGACTAAGGCATTAGGATGACTGGGGCACAATGGCGACTAGGGCATTAGGGCGACTGGCCAAAATGGTGACCAAAATTTCATGTGCACGCATGCAACTGACGACAGCAACACACCCAAGCGGGCAGCCAGCCCACTGCACAGGCCCCCAGCAATGCCGAGGAGCAGCTTTGGACCCCCCAGCACACACTGCCATGGACAGGGGAAGTGCATGGGAGGGCAGGCTGCAGGCAAGCTGCTCTCATGGCGGGCACAGCACCGCCATCGGCACCTTGTAGGACAGCTGCCGTGGGTTCGAACCCCATGGCCGGCACATACAGCTATACAGACAGGCAGAGTAGGGCAGTAGGCAGGGAACAGATGTAAATGCTCACCTCAGCAGCCATGCTCATTCCCGTCATCAATACAGGCACCTCACTCCACAATGCTACTGCAGCACGAGTGCGGCAGGGGGATACCGCTGGACACACTGGCTCTGCGACTGTACAACACGTTCACAATCACAAGCACACACACACACACACACGCCTTTTTTTGTCCCAGACCACCATGAGGGAAGATGAGCAAAGGGGGTGGAACTGCCAGCGGCATGTCCTTATGCCAGCACTGGGGGCAGGCTGTAGGCATGGGGGACAGCCACAGGATCACACAGCAAGCCCTTAAAGGGGCATGGGGTGCCACCCATGCCTGTCACACTAGACCAGCCTGTGAGGGCTTTAAACCACAACCTACCTCATGAGCCAGAAGGGGGAGGCCACTCTGATTCTACCGCAGGTACATGTACCACAGGGATAAGGAGAAACTAGGGAAGGTGTACTGGAGGTGTGTGCAGGGCCACAGGCATGCATGCCCAGTGCAGGCATACACCATTGCCAAATATGTGGTGTACACTAGCTGGCCACATAACCACACCCTGGATCCAGGGGAGGTCAGCATCAGGGGCGTGATGGCGGGTGTGTGGGAACGTGCACAGACGAGCCTGGAGACCACCACCCAGGTCATAGTGCAGGCCACCACTGGGGTGACCAATGCTATTGCTGGCAGGCTGCCCGCTGTGCCCCTGATGCGCCACACTGTGCAGCATGTGCAGCAAGCTGCACAGGGCTGTCCCCCTATGCCTGGCAGCATGGCCGACCTCGCCCTGCCCCTGGCATACACCATCACGCGTCACGGGGCACAGTTCCTACAATACTACCGTAGCCCTGCAGGGGACTGCACACTGATATTCGCCACACAGTGTGACCTGACATTCCTGTCTGGGAGCCAGGACTAGTTCCTGAATGGCACCTTTCACACCACACCACCACTTTTTGGGCAGCTCTGTTAGGTCCATGGCCTGCAGTTCAGTTTAGTCCTGCCAGCCATGTACATTCTGATGTGTACACAGAGCACACCTACACGAGAACATTCACAGAACTGCTTTGGCTACTGTGCAGTGACCAGCTGCAGTCCGCCCTCATGGACTTTGAGTGGACTGCTTGGCATGCCTTCGCCACTGTCTTTGAGGGCACCATCTTGCATGGCTGCTTCTACCACTTCTGCCAGGCAGTGTAGCGGTGGATGCAGTGCAATGCATCACTGTTCGAGTGCTACTCCATGGATGTGGAGTGTGCATTGCAGGTCCACATGCTCCTTGCACTCGCCTTTGTGCCACCGGATGATGTGGCAACAGTGTATGGGGAATTGGTGGACACATCCTACTACTAGGTGCACAACATGCTCCTGTTTCTGCTGCTGGACTACATGGAGGACACCTGGGTCGGGCACCCAGTGGGGCGATGTTCCATTAGACCATGTGGAATATGTATGAGCCAGCGTGCAGCAGGCAGGCGCGGACGAACAACGTGGTGGAGGAATGGCACCAGGTGTTCAACACCCGGCTCAGTGCCTGCCATTCTAACATCTGGTGGTTCTTAGACTGCCTCATGGAGGAGCAGCGACTCACCGCTGTGCACATGGAGCAGCTCGTCTCCAGCACTGGGGCCACCTCATCGAAGAGGCAGTATAGGGACCTCACACACCACATTGAGGCCATTGTGGTGGAGTACGGGGTATGCAGTATGGTGAACTACCTCTGGGGTCTTGCACACAACTTCCAGATGCAAGTGTAGTCCACCTGGGTACCCCCCACCTCACCTGACCACCCCTCCATCCGGTCATTGCTGCCTGCCCTGTCTGCCGCTGTGCTGTCACCCATTCTGGCTAGCCTGTGCACCCTTCCACTGTATGCCCCCCACCCATGCACTGCCCCAGTGGCCAGCCCTGTGCCCACGGGCCCCTGGCACCCATCGCCATGGTGGCCTGGCCGCCAGGCCTGCATTGTGTACAGCCTCTGGTACCTACTGCTTGCACATCACAGGCCACCCTGTGTGTGGCCTCCTGCACCTTAGGTGCCTCCCGCCTGTGCCAGCCCACTAGCCCACTGCTGTGCCACGGCCTCCCCCAGCTTTGCCATGGATGGTCACGGCTGTCATTGTCCTGCTGGCCTCATGGCCCCCCCCAATGTGTGCCCATCCAAGTCCCTGCCTCTGCACCATTGGTGTCTCCCGTGTTCACAGTCCTGATGTGTGTGTGCATTACCACCTGCCCCCCTGTCCCTCGCCTTGCCTGCCGTGCGCCCGTCCCATCCATGTCCATGTCCTGTCACCCTCGGTGCATCCTCCGTTGTTCCTCATTCCCCTGTGATGGTGTGGTAGCATTTTTTTTTTGATTTCCCGGGTTGCCTTTCTGACGCGTGCTGCACTTGTGTGGGTGCCGTTCTGGCTGTCGCCTGGTTGCCGTCACCCTTCTGCGGGTCACCCTTCCGCGGTCGCCCACATCACATAGAACCGGTATGTCTGGTAGTTAGCACATTAGAGAACAAGTGTGGCTAAAGTAAAACTCCTCTTTCCCATAATATTCAGCTTTCTGGATTTACTATCAGGGGGCCTAGTGCTGATGTGTTGAGGTGTTTTGGACCTATCATGAGTAGATATGATTACCAGAGTCTGTTTCAGCTGGGTAAAGTAATGGTGCTATCCCTAGGAGCCACATACTGCTTGTCTGCCTTCCTAGATACAGTTGACAAGATACTAGACCCATTCCTGAGTCATAGTGGTATATTTTAGTGCTGGAAAAATGTGATGAATCGTCACAGAAGAGGCTGATAGAATCTCCAAGAAATCACACAGATTCTTTTTAGTGAAATCTGCTTCCTCCATGGGGTGGTCTACAAAGTCTCCTGAGCCAACTTTCTGATAGTTTGAAAGGAAAAGTCCTCAGGAGGACACCTGGGGTGTAATAAACTGTTTCTGCACTATCAGACGATGCAGTGGACCCTGTAACTGACCGGAAACACTTCTTCCTCTTCCTCTCTGGAAAAGTCCTTCTCCATTATCTCAAGATTATACTCCTCCTCCTCTTATGAAGAGGAAGACAAGGTTCCTGACCAGGAGCCAGGACCCTTACAGGGGCAAAGGCTTCACAGGCCCTGTCAGTGCCATGCGTTGCTGCATTACAAGCAGGCCTGGAACAAATGCCATATACAATGTTGAAGGTAACTTAGGCAACAATCTCTGTAGCAACTCTGAGAACTGCGCCAAATGGTGACGCTGCCTGAGTCAACATCAATGGATGGAGATGCTGTCATTGATGTTGCTGTCAACACTGCTGAACCAGGATTCAGTGACAGCAAGTTCTGCATTTTCATAGACCACACAGGCTGCTCCAGCCCCATCAATGGTGTTTAGTGCCCTTCCACTTTAGGTTGTGGTTGTTCAGTGGCTGAACCAGGAGTTGGCACTGCATGTCAGACATTGGTCTGACTTTCCTTCCTTGGCTGCAGGGACTTTAAGAGGAGTCTCACTGAATTGCTGAGATGCTCAGCAGATGAAGACTGTCACCGAGAGCCTAACTGCCCAGAGTCATCACTTTTCCTGGCTGCATGGTGACACCATTCAGGCAACAGTGCAGACTTCAACTTTGATGATTTTTTTTGCCAGCAAATTTGTACCTAAAGTCGGCAGAGGAGCATGCAGTTTACCTGTGAAAGTACCTTGCTTGGCATCTGTAGACTCGGCAGCATACAATGCTGAGATGAATGGTCCATGGCAATCCAGAGCACAGTATCAATGAGTTTAGGTAGAAGGAGGAAACTTAGTTGGTATGAGAAAAAAATACTTGGATGGTAAACAAATGACAGCTAAGCACTAAATTCCATAGATCTGACATGCACTTAGCAGGTAGAAAAGAAGTGAAATGGATTGTGGCTGGCCACACTATATAGGTGATACCAAGGCATCTAACATAATACATAGAGGTGTATGGCAACATGGGTGGTTCTAGCTATAAAGTCTCCTGCAAGGTCCTGACAGCACTTTCATACAGTCAAATGTGTGTGGCTCTGTGACAGAGATATTCTTGAAGATCAACAGTTACTTAACCATAAAACTCAATATTATCAGACAATACAAAATACAATTTCTCAAAAGCATGAAAAATATACAAGCAAGAAGAAGTAATCAATGTCTATAAAAGACAGGGACATAATTGCTGCATTGAAAGCTTTAAAAGAGTTTTGCTGGATCTGCAAATCATGTGCCCCATGTCAGGTCCACAGACAAATAAGAAGGTACTCACTGCCTACAGTGTAAAAAGAAGGAAAGAAACAACCGACTCTACATAATAATGTTTACCCATGCACCAGCTGTCGATGCCAGGAAACTGTCTCTATAAAAAGAAATCCAAGGCCTTACAAAGTTCTGAAATCCAGGCTTAGCCAGTCTGATTCTTGCTGTCTGAGTCCGAGTCATAGTGCCATCTGCTCTGAATTTTGCCTTGTCTGGTTACCCATCTTCTGGCTTTCTGCCCATCATTAAAGAGCGAGACATTGCCATTATGCACAACCCTGTTATCACCATTCTCTGCCTTCCTTCCTCCCCCTACCCCACCCTCTCTCCCTCATACCTCCCTCCATTCCTTTCCCCCTCTTCCTCCAACCAGTTCTCCTTCTTTCTTCCCACCCCTTTCTCCCCTCCCACCATTTTTCTCCAGCTGCCCCTCCCTATGGCCTGCACCTGTTTGCTGATTATCACCCACCCTGTCCTGTTCCTGACATTACAGCCAAGGTGTGCTGGTACATCATGCTCTTCATGTTATCATCTTGTTTGGCTATTAATCATTGATTATATGATTTTGTACAGTATATTTTGTTCATTATGTCTTATTGTACCACTGTGCTTGTTACTTGTATTTTTCTATTATGAACTTAACCCTTTTCCCCGCTCCTTCTAGGAAGCATCTCGAAACGAGATTTATGGCTCAGTATGTCTCTCCTGGTAAATCTCTTTTAAATAAATAAATAAGTAAACCATAAGTCATGTGGGAAAGGCAAAAGAGTAAAAACTTCAGCCTCTTAAGCTTTGCACACTGCATCAAATCTCAATTTGCTTCTGCCTTATAACTAAGGTAATGTGTGAAGAGAATAACTCTTGGGTTCCATCCTACAGAATCTGGCCATGGTGAAATGCTATGCACAAAGGGGCAGAGAAACACCACAGTGAGGGACTGAGTCAATGTTTTCTTAGTTTGGCTTTGTCAGCTGCCATATAAACTGCTATTTTAGCCACTTTAAGGTTTTAAATTCATTCCATTTTCTTCCTTTGTTGTTTGAATCTGTTAGAGTTTAATAATAAAAGGGATGTTTTCTAGTGGAAGAGTTAAGCATTAATAAAAATATTCTTTATCAGTTCCCAAAGATCAGCAAAGTTTGAGTCATAGATTTGGGGCATTCCTATGCATGAGAGATTTTTATATCCGAGTGTATTATCTGTTATTTCTATTTTTCAGTAAACCACAACAGTATAAGATCCCTTGTATTAACTGTAGCTGAGGAATCATTTGTCAGAGATTTGTCTTGAACGGGTTCAGCATTTTTTTTTAAGGACACTAACCTATGTGTTCAAGTTGGACATTTCTACCTTGACGTTTCAAAACTCTGCTGTATGGCATTAGCCCAAGCAATTAATTTCTCCAGTTTCTTGTCAGATGAATCACAGAGCTCACAGTGTTTAGCCAGAGTATCAACAATGCAAAGGCTTGCCTGTGGTTTGGTGGGTGGGAGTGACTATCACACCCCCTTCCTGAGATATATAAACTAGCTTCCTGGCCTAGTGGCCAAGAGGACTGAAGCACCTTGGGCACTTTACCTTTTCCCACATGAACTACACGGGCTCGGGAATGAACTCGGGTCATGGAGGGTTGGGCGGGGAGAGGAGGATCCAGCCTCTACAGGACTGCTCTTCTCCTCTGGGTAGGGGTGGCTGCTGTTCCCACTGCTTGTCTGTCCTCTAGCAGAGGCTGGGAGGCAGGCAGCTCAGGATTGCAACTTGGGAAGGAGGGATAACTGCCATCAATGTCCATGTGTGGGTACCTTCAGTTGGCATTGCACGTCTGTTCCCCAGGGGAGGAAAAGAGGAAAATAGCCGGGTGCAGCGCAGGATGAAAATGACACCTCACAGACTCTGCACTGGCTACAGTGCCCTCTCCCTGAACTAGATCCATTTATCAGTGGTGAGGTGCTGCCCTCGATCCCTGCTGGGGGGGGGCATAGGGGAAGCACCAAGATGAATGAAAGTCCATGGAATGCCAGATAACGGGGCTGGGGTGGTCAGTGAATGGAGCTGCCTGCACCAGAGTGTGGCGATAAAAAGACTAACTGCAAATAAACCAGCTTCCTTTAGTCTCATTTGTAAGCTCATTTTCCTTGCTGTAACTGGAGGCTCTGCCTCCCTTCTCACTCACTCCATCTTCCCCACCCTTGGTTGCTGCCGACAGTCCCTTTTGGCCTTTCTGTCTGGGTTTTGCCTTCTAATGCTCTGGGTTAGTATTTTGTTTGTAGCTTTCTACTTTCTGCCTTTTAGGGCAGCCACTCGGCTGCTGTTTGTCTTTGTGCAACTTAATACTTACTTGCAATGTGTTTTCAGTGTGCCTACTTGATTCGATGTCCTGCCTGTTTTGCTGCAGTATTTCATAGCTGTTTTCACAATGTGTTTTGTCTGCTTTTCATATCGAAATACTTGCAGCTTTCTCTCTGTTTACCTACTGTCATAACCAGCACTTGCAACCTTTTCCCTGCAGTTCCTCTGCATGCTTTGCATTCATTTGTTCAACAGCTGCAACCACTTAACTCAGTCTGGCTCATTATCCTCCTCATTTCCTGCTAACTCTAATGTGGTTCTCCTTACCCTCTACTGCTGTGCTTTCTGATAGCAACACCACTAAGCCTAAATATCTCATGGTTTCTGCAATTCACAACCACCCATAAACTGTATACAGTGGCATTATGACTCCAACACCACCAAACCTAAGGATCTCAGAGTTTTTCAATCTACAACCCACCCAAAACCCATCCTCACTGCATTTTGTTCTGATCTTCCCTGTTTGTCCAGCTGTCCAATCAATCTTGCTGCATTGACTGGCTGCCAGCATATTCCCTCAGTAAGCCAGCTTGCCATTGCCTCCAAACGGCTCAGCATCCTAGGCACTGCCTCTTAGACACTTAAAGAGACAGTACTCATTTTTGTCTGTGTCCATGTATGTAACCCCTAGATGGCGCTATCCCAGGGGCTACTACCCCTGCCTGATTTTCCACTAACAGGTTGAGGGGCCTGGATCCAATGGCGGGTGCCTCCACCCAGAGGTCAGGGTTTACAATAGTTAAACTAACTTGGTCACAGCCCTCTGGGACACTGCAACCCCCTTTCTTCCCACTAGTGGCCCACACAATACATCAGAATTACCTTTACAGTATACACTTACCCCAGGACTGGTTCCGCACTGGGACCTCCTGTGAAATAAGATACAGTGCAACAATCACAGTACAGTACTTTAACATAGACAAATACCTCAGGCAGTATAACTTTGCTGAAACAAGCAGCTCTGATTTATTTAGGGGATATAACAAGGACAGGGGAAATCAGGTTAATTAGCTTATCACTCTACTCATCTACCAGGCTCTGTGCACAGGCCTATCCCTATCAGTTACTGTCCCTGGGTACCCAAGCCCTAGTGGCTAGTCCAAACCGTGGCAGCTGGTAGGGGCCCTTTCACACAGAGAAAAGGAGAATTAAACAGTCAGTACAGTGTAATTCCATTTGGATTTAATGTGGCAATTCAACAGGGAGCGACCCTGAATTAGTACTCACGACCTCCAAATAAGATAGGGTCCTTCAATGTCAGCAGGGCTACTCTTGAGCTCCAAGAGACTCCTCACACATTTATATGGTAAACAGTCACAGGCAAAAGTCACTTAATGGCAGCAGGATTCACTTGAGGTACACAAACCTCTTCACACATTTATATGGTAAAAGAAAGCACTATACCAGGCAGGCTGCATCTGTATCCCGATCGCAATTACTGCACAATACCGGGAGAACACACAGCAGATTCAGTTCCTGACAGACCGAGTGCAATTTTCAGCAATTCCTCCAGTCTTCTACAGGGTGAGCCTGGTTTCTACTCTTCAGATATCCTTTGATTCTCTTCACAGGACGGATTCAGTCCTAACAAGCTGCAGACGGAACTCTGGACCTTACACATGTTTTTGACTAAAACTGTGCACTGAAGGAGCACAGGTTCCTTTCCCTTCACTGCCAAAGCTCAACTGAAACTCCCAACAGACAAACCGGCACTTCCTTTGAGTTCCTCCCAGTTCTTGACTGGATTGGCTGTCACCACAATAGACTGCTGCTGTTGGTCCAAAAGGCGTCAAGTCTAAACTACATCTCCCAGAGTCACTGCCCATACAATCCTCTGTGGCTGGCTCAGATTATGAGTCCAAGTTCTGATTCGTCCAAGGCACCATTTTAGAGCTAGCTTACCCACACTGATTGGTCCAGTTCAGCAGTTCAAAACCAGAATGGGGAACTAGGCAGACACAGTTCTGACTGCAAAGAAAGCAGGTTAGACAAACTGTAATTTCATTATTACTGTAAATGATTTCTGGCAAACAGTTACATCTTTCAGATAGGTTCCTTTGCACTCCTAGTGACTGCAAAATGGATTGAATTGGCAGCAGCTCGAGTGGTACTCAAACAGAAAAGCACACAGTCCCCCATACAAACTAATTATGTCTGCAAGCAGACAGCTCTTAAAGAGACAGTACCAGAGGTTCTAAAAACACTCACTGATAAATGGCTTAAACGCCAAACACCATTCAGGCTTGGAGCATTCAAGCAAGCTCCTGGAAGTCTTTTGGGAACCCCCATTTGCAGGGGGGTTACATGTAGATAATCTAAACTCCTGCTGGTTTGCTTTCAGCTCAGTGTTCTTAGTATCCAGAGTTGTCTACATTGTCTTTTCAAGCCCCTTTTCTCTTGCATACCCAGATGAAGCAAAGTAGCCTCAGTCCTTCTCTGGGGAAGCTTTTCTTGCACAGTTGGTTTCAAAGTGGCTGGACCCTGATGGACCTAGTCTCATTCCTGCTCCATGTCATTTCATCACTCCTAGGTGGTGTTGGCCCCCTTTGTCAGTGCCCTCCATCTCTGAGTCAGTGGCCATGGGGTCCTAGCCATATCAGTGGTACCGGTTAGGATGAGTTGCCATATCAGGTACCAGCTTTCAGCCACTCCCTTAATCAGGTCCCTTTCCCAGAGCCACACTTTGGGGATAGCACACCAACAAGCTGTACAAGCATTGGTCCGTACTGTGGTTGCATATACCCATTACACTTCTGTAATAGTCAGCACTGTTTGCAGTGCAAGAAACATATCTGTGTTAGCAGTCTATGCTCGCTGTGGGTAAACAATGAACAAGAGGTTGGCAGGGCTGGGAGATACCACTGCCATCTTTCCAGGCCCTTATACACACAGAACAGGGTTCCTTCAGAACAGATATCCATCCAGTAGACCAGCTACTGCATCCAAAGGATTCTGCTCTCTTGTCTTTTAAAGCCTTCTGTCAATGGTTCTCTCCTTCTTAGTTTTCTTGAGGTCGAGACATATTTATTCTGTCTTTTAAAGAGTTTTATCTTGTCTAGCCAAACACAGAGCTCAAACAGGCAGCTGCTTTCTAGATGCCATCTTGCCATTGCTTTACAGAATTTGTGTAAGTGCACCACCGCTGGCCACCCACATGCATCATTGGGCCTATTCTGTTTCAGTGGCTTGGCACCCAGTGGTGCACTAAGAGTTTCCAGTGGGGAGTGACCCCCATATAGATGGACCATCCAGCAACTGTATACTGCATGTGTGGTAAGAGGCAGGCAACTTTGTTTGGGACTGAGCTAGAAATGGTGCTTATATTATTGCCCACTTAATATCCAAATATGGGTGCACCTGGAAAAGCAAGAAGAGCAGCCCTGAGAATATAAGCTGGGCTTAGAAGAGCACCAGAGAACCAGCTGGACTGTATATACTACCTTATTATTTATCTAACCCCCGTTCTCCCATTTAGGGCCTTGCAGTCCTTAAATTTAGTTCCCTGTTCTTTTGTTTGTAATCCTTGTCTGAGTATGTATTGCTTCATGGAGTATAAGGTGCATGCTTATCAGGGTAACTATTATTGCACTGTATGGGTTCACAGGTGGGGTGATCCCATGGGAAGGCAGGGAGGTACTGCAGCGCAACAGGTTCTACCATACTTATACCAAGTCCACTTAAACCATTTTCTGGGTGGAATTACTTCACAATTTATTTAGATCTTGGATACAGACCACCCAAAAAGAAGTTTAATGACACAGATCCCTCAGTCTTACCCACAAGGCAGGGTCGCAGCTGCAACATCCACAATGACCAGGTTACACAAGACAAGAATAAAATAGCATAAAATAGTAATGTTGCATTTATATAGTGTTTTTATGCATTCAGTATCCCAAAGTACTTAACAAAGCAGTGAGTTAAATACGGGTAGGGCAGTGACCGTATACAGAGAAAGAGAACCGCGTTTATACATTTAGAAACACACTATATAATCTTGGACTACTGCATTAGAACTGGCTGTGCATTGAGAGGACTAATACTGTCCAGGACACCAAGGTAATCCTTTTTTCAAACAGTACCATGTCCATGAGCACAATCACCAGGAAAGGCCATGAGGGATCTTAGAGTTGGCTTCTTGTCCACTACATGCTACCAGCTTTGCTTGTAGGTTGTTTTGCCATTACACATTATGTCCCATGTTTATGACCCCTGTCATGCCTGAAGACAGTCCCTGGGTTCAGTGCACCCTGCTGACAAACAAACAACCAAAAAAAAAAATATATCACAGCCAAAGGATGGCACCTCCAGTCCAATAGCATCAGTGCTAGATGTGAACCCAGGCCATGGGTATGAGACTCAAGCAGGTGGTCCTTTGGCTAAAAGGAGTGCTAACAGTGAGTCACATTGTCACAACACAAAATGCTGTCTACATGTGGGTCCAGGACAAGAGGCGAGCCATTAAGTAGCCACAGTAGAAGTTTTGCAGGTAATTCTAAACATCCTAGAACAGTTGAAACCCTAAATTAAAATGTGGAGCACTTGTATCACATGAGATTGACGCAAGTAATTTGAGAGTGCTATAGAAATACACAGAATTGGATTCCTTTGTATAGTTGATTTATTGAATTGTAATAGGGTTGGCAGTATAGCCTAGAGGTTAGAACAGTGAGCTATGAACAAGCTTGGTACATCCAGTAGACCTAGGTTTGATTCCCACAAGCTACAATTGTGTACTGTGTGACCCTGAGTACATCAATTAACCTCCCTGTGCTCCCGGGTCAAACCTGTAATGGCCCTAATGCCCAGTGGACCTTACTTGGTTACCAGATATATATTACCACATACTGAGATGAGTATGAATAGATAGGCCACTGACAGAGCAAAGGTCGATGGCACATTTATAAGGTAGAAAAAGAAATGGGCAGACTGGATGGGCCTTGAGGTCCTTATCTGCCATCAACTTCTATGTTTCTATACTGCAATAAGTGGATAAACTCTATGCTTTCTCATTGAGGCTTGTTCAGTGGCTATATTTTAACTGTTTATCATTGATGCTTCTGTAATTATCTTTATTTTATAAATGTGTTTCTCATGTGCACTGTATTTGACTTTTTTATCACTCTGTATATGTCATTTATGTAACTTCTGTGCTCCACCAGGTCTTGCCTGAAAATTGGCATTGTATGTCTGGTGCATTTACTCGGTTAACACATACTGAATGAAAAACTAAAGAAATAACTATAAAAATGTGGCAGTCAGCCATCTCCTTCTACAGCACATTTATTGAATTTGCAACTTCCTCCACAACAAGAAAAGGACAAAAATAATGTCTGAAGTACTGTAGGTCTACTGCAGCAAATGCTTACCTCCGTATCAGAACTCATGCATTACCCTGGTGAAACATGGTCTGAGGGTTGCCGTTCCCAGATTTACCACTCCTTAAAGCCAAGATAAAAAGCTGTTATTTACAATTCCCTAGACCACTGATATTTATTTGCCAGGCTAAGATGTAAGATGTACTGCTGACAAAAGAAATGACAGCCCAGTGATTTGAGTGGAATCAGAAAGAACAGTGTTAAGTGCTATTAGAGACTATATAAGTAGGTCATGTCATTTGCTTGGTTTTGAATGCATTGGTTACTCAGTCAAACCAAGCAGGGAGAAATTCCCTCTTCTTGTGATGCATCGGCACATCAGCTCAGGATTTAGACCCCGTGGCCCCTCAGATTCCATAAAAGGAATCCTTTCTCTCCTAAATGTGCTGAAAATGACTGCAGAATCCCATAAAGACAAAAAAGGACATCCTGAAATGCCATGGGCAGAAAATGATATGGGAAAAAGAGATCTGAAATGGTCTCGTGGGTAGTAAAAAAGGGTTTGGTGAGTATTGTACTTATGAAATGCAGGGTGCTCTGAAGAAGAGACAATTTGCTTCCATTTGAGCAATGTCCGGCCTGTAAAATATTTCATATTTAAAATTAACATGCAAACTAAAACCAAATGATTCTCTGCTAAGCTTTCTATCCCCTTAATGAGGAGGAAATATGTTAAGGAAAAAGGGAGAGTGTGGCTCAGGCTTTGAAGGCACCAGACTTGTCTGGAGGTTGATATGCGTCAGTCAGGTCTGTAACAGAGCGGCCTGTCAGGGCACCATTCTCCGGGACGCAAGTTCCCGCTAACTGATAACACTCTAAATAACAGGTGAGTGACTCCTGGCAGAAAGGAGATTGTCTGACCTCATTGTTTGCCTTTTTCCCTCTTTGTTCTTCACAAATAAAGGTTTTTTAATAAACTGAAAGGTCCTCCGCTCCCGCCTGATGATAAAATGAAAGGAACCAGTGAGGTATGGTACAATGTGGCAGCGGAAAAGGAGAAGCTCATCAGAAAATAACAAAGGTGCAAGTTAAAGATAAGGCGGCTGTCAGAGATTAATCCTGCCGGCCTGATTGTTTTCTTTAATACCAGGGCCTGCAATAGCAAGTGATAAGTTTGCTGAGTAATTTGGTTTTTGGGTGAAGGAATAAAATTCAGGTATGCTTCGTAATTGATTTTCTTTTCTATAGTTTTTTTTTTCCTTCAAAACATTAAACAAAAAAATCTGCTTTGACTACACTTTTCTTTCGCAGACCCTATTCAGGCTATTTCTTTCTGTGGGATGGAGCTTTGAGAGGCAGTTCTGGAAGCTGTGCTTTCAAGCACAAAAACTGTCTTTTTGTTGATATACTTAAATGCAAAAAAAATGTCATCTCATTTTAATATCCTGGAGAATATGAACAAAATTAATTTTCAAAGAAGAAAATATGGAAACTGAAAAAAATTGAATACATTGTTATTCAAAGGCTGGCTTTTTGTGCAGAATTAAATAAAGGAGCTAATACAGGTTCCCTCTTATATGAACTAGAGTTATTTTTTGTTAAAGATCATATGATACCTTATAAAGAAAAGGAATGTTACCATATTCACTGTTGAATCTAATGCATGCCTTTGCTTCACCCTTATAGCCTGGTTATGGAAAATGAATTTTAAGTTTTTTTTTATTCTGTGTTTAACTCCTTATCGCCTAGCCTGCCCCCATCTTCCAGCACCCACCAGCCCTGTCACCCACCTTCTCCAGGACTTACCTTCACCACTTACACAGGATCAACTTCTGCTGGGTGAGTGTCACTGTCAGTAGAATGGGGCCTGTGAGGGTGCCAGTATTATCTTTCTGAATAAGAAGGGTCCCCCAGGTTTTCTCCTCAGGGGTTCCCCACTTGCAAAGAAGTATATGTATACTTATCAGCATCTGAGGTTGGGCTTCCCCTGAGTGTGCGTCCCACTGGGCTGCCACCTTGCTTCTGCTAGAATGCAGGCAAGCAGTGGGACACAGTGTTCCCTCCTCCATTTCCAAGGGAAGAGAGCCATCCATAGGACACTCTATCCTCCCTGCCCTGGCCAGCACTCAAACCTGCTTCTCAGCCCAAGTCACTAGTGTAGCAAACAATAATACAGATATTTTGATGACAGACTGCTCGATCCACAAAAAAACAAGGAGGTCTGCACTCCAGCGTAAGGGTGCAGAGTGTGGCTACAAGGGCACAGAGGTCCTGCTCTGCACATGCAGAGAACTCAGTGCATACACAGCCTCCAATGCAGCCCGGCCAAGGCCTGCCCTGACCTGACTTTTGCTATTCCCCATGTGGCTCAGTCATGGGCAAGCAAAATGTCGTGGACACATCTCCACATAAAGCAAGACCTGCTTTCTGTGCTGGGGACAGCATGCAGAGGATAGTAGCATAACACTACCAAGTGGACAGAAGTAACATTTGTGAGCACTCCACTTAAGTGTCCCCTCCACACATGCTCCTCAGTCCCTCATAGGGTCGATCTGATCCTCTGCCTTATGCCCCCAGCCCTCTGAGATACAGCAGTATAGAGAGCTAGGGCAGGGACCTGATTTATTAAATTATGGCTTCCCTTTCAGGGATAAGATATTCCTTGGAAGACTAACATATCCCACAACCCCCTGCTCCTTGAGGAGCAGAGTATCCAGTCTAGCGCTGGGCTGGGCCTCTGATTGAATGCTTGCTGTTTAGCCCTGCTCTTATCTCCCACGCAAATGCCCCATCCCCTCCACACTCCAATCAGCACGTGAAGTGGGGAGGGCAGGGGCTGTGGATGTTGGCACTAGTGTGGGCATCTGCAAGTGTGGGGCTATGTTGCCCAGAAATGTGCCTTTGGGATATATCTGGGCCATCTCAGTGGATCAAGCCTTATCTTTGCCCTAAATTGATTCTACATTCCAGTCATTTTTAGAACAATGTGGTGTCACACGGGATGATGCTATGCCTAATCACGCTGTGGTTAGGCACAGCTTTACACTGTGCAACATCACAAGGTTATAAAAATGATTGTGTAACACCCCGCCTGTCCCCAAAGGGGGATTACCTTTAGTTCCTTACCTGGGAACAGCTGCCTATCCTTCCACTCCATGAGCCAGCCACTGAACATACCTTTGTGCTCCTGTTCTCCACAGACTACAGCTGGGGGAGCAAGCAGAACACAAGGCAGGTTCCTTTTTGTTCTTTGCACCACAGATGTGCAATAGGAACTGAAGATGTGGCTAGGGTTGATAATTGTAGAGTGGCTTTGCTGACAAGGCACTGGGCCTTAAAAGAAAAAAAGGAAAAAAACCTTGACTCCTTGCCACAGAGTCAACAGGGAGCATGGAAAGAGAGAGAGAGAGAGAGAGAGAAGCCACATTGGGGAGTAGAACACATTGCTGTGCTCATAGATGCTCCTCAAACACCACAGCACAAGCCCAACAGATGGCAAATTGGGTCTGGAAGCTAAAAAACTGATTTGTAGTGTTGGAATAATGCCAGGATACACATCAAAACAAATGGAACAGGGACAGAAGGTAATACAATTTAAAAAAAAAAAAAAAAAGAATACCCAGGAGGGCACGATGCAGCCCTCTTTTTGTTACCCTGATCCCACAGTGCTGTGGAAAGGGCCCAGAGGGAAAGTCACTGTAGAGAAACAGAATTTACTGACAGAAAAGTACTGCTTGGTCCTCCCAATCTGTCCAGATGGTCCCTGTCTAGTCTGTCTCTACAAACTCTATCTAGACCTCGGTGACCCTCTCTTCTCCCAGCCTGTTTACTTCTGTTCCCCTATGTCTATTCTCCTGCATGCTTGAAGAGCTCTTCTGTTTTCACCTCCACCATGTTCCACTACACTGGCAGTCTGTTACAGGTATCCACCACTCTTTCAGCAAATTAGTACTTCCTAACATCCCTCTTGAACTCCCCCCTCAGCTTCATCACATGCCCTCTTATCCTAGTGCACTTTAATATTTGAAAGAGGCTCCTCTCATGTACCCTGTTCACCCATGTGAGGTATGTGTAGATCTCTATCATGTCCCCTCTCACTCTCCTGTCTTTCAAGATGTTCATGTTGCGATCCCTAAGTCTCTCCTCAGAGGGCTTTTGATGCAACTCCCTGCATGATTTTACTTGCCCTCTGCTGGACTGCCTCCTCCCTGTCTATGTCCTTTCTGAGGTGCAGCCTACATAACTGGACACAATATTCCAGGTGGAGTCTCACCAGCGAGTGATATAGTGGCAACATCACCTCCCTCCTCCTGCTGGTGATACCTCTCCCTTTGCATACCAGCATCCCACTGGCCCTACCCACTGCTCTGTCACACTGCGCTGCCACTTTGAGGTGATCAGATATGATAACTCTGAGGTCCCTTTCCTGCTTATTGACTGACAGTACCTCCCCCATCCTATACTCATCTCCTGGGGTCCTATGCCTTAGGTGCATGATTTTGAACTTTTTAGCAATGAACCCCAACTATTCTGCTCTTGACTGCTCCTCTAGTTTCCCAAGATCCATCCACATTCTCTCCAGCCCCTCCTGAGTGTTCACTGTATTGCAGATTTTGGTGTCATCTGCAAAAAGGCATACTTCCCTTCCAGCTCTTCTGTCACTCATGAAGACATTGAAGAGGACCAGTCCTAGTACTGAGCCGTGAAGCACCCCACTGATTACTCTCCGTTCATTAGGAAGAATACCGTTAACCACCACCCTCTGTTGTCTATCCATTGACCAGTTCCTTACCCAATTCCCACATTGGATCCCACCCCTTGTCTGCTCAATTTCTTTATCAGTCTCCTTTGCGTCAAAGTGCTGAAGGCCTTGCTGAAGTCCAGATAGACCATGTCCACTGCTTTCCCCTAATCTACTATATTTCCCTGGGTCAGCTAGTTAAAGAAATCCATCATGTCTGTTTCCAGTGAGCTGTTGAAAAAGACTGTCAGTGGAGAAGCTAGCACCTCCCTGAGTTCCTTTAGTACCTTTGAATGTATCTTGTCTGGTCCCAATGCCTTGTCCGCTTTCAGAGCTGCTTGTTGCTTCAGGACTCTTTCCTCTGAAAATGGACGTATGTCCACATTCCCCCCCCCCCCACACACACACACACTTTGTTTCTTCTGCTCCCTGGTGGTCTGTCCACCTCACCCTCCACTGTGAATACCAAGCAGATTTACCTGCTCAGAATGTCAACTTTTTCTTAATCCTCTTCTGCACAGTCTCCTCCTCCACACGCCTTATCCTCACTATCCCTCTGCTTACTTTTGACTTCTCACTTACGTACCTGAAGAAAGTCTTATCCCCTTTAGCTACCCCTTTGGCTATCCTTTCCTCTGTCTGTACCCCAAATTGCCTTTACTGCTTGTCTCTGTTTTACTTGGTATACCTACATGTCTTCCTCCCTCTGCTTTTCTTTATACTTCCTGAATGCCATCTTGTTATCCCTCACCACCCTGGCCACTTCCCTAGGGAACCATATTGGTCTCTTTTTCCTTCTATTTATACTCACTTCATTTATGCAGAGGTTGGTTGCCTTAATTATGCCTTCCCTTATTTTCTGCCACTGTGCCTCTGCCCAGGGCTGCAGCTATGAATTCTGGGGCCCCGGACAAGTCACTTGAAATGGGCCCCTGTTTCCCAAACCAGGTAATGCCAGGGGTAATGCCAGCTCCTCAAGTGGGTCCCTCCCGAGCTCAGGCCCCGGACAACATCCCCACTTTTCCCCCCATTACTGCGGCCCTGCCTCTACCCCTCCCTGGCAAACCCCCCTCCCCATGAGGCAGTCTCCAAGGCATTCTCTGATTTCTTTAAAATCTACCCTCCTCAAGTCTAGGACTCTCATCCTCATCCGGTTTGCTTCTGTTCCCATCTTAATGTTAAAATATACTGTACAGTGATCACTGGTACCTAGAGGACTGCCGACTCTGATATCTGCAATTCTTTCCCTGTTAGTAAGCACCAGGTCTAGCACTGTCCCATTTCTGATGGGTTCCTTGATTAGCTGCCTGAAAAATCTCCTTGTAGGGAGTCAAGGATGCCCCAGCTCCTTGCCAAAGCTGCAGTTGGAAGGTTCCAATCCATGTCTGGCAGACTGAAGCCCCCAAGTGGCAGCACCTCCCCCTTACTTACCATCCTGATGATGGCTTCCTCAAGTGCTTATCCAACTCCTCTCCTTGTGCCGGAGGTCTACATACCACCTCTGTACAGATAGCAGCCCCAGTACCTGTCTCCAGGATACCCCACAGCACCTCCAGCCCTACTCTTTCCTCTGAGTGCCTCTGTGCTTCCATGACCTTTATTCCCTCTCACACATATAGTACAACCCTTCCTTACCCAGGGGTTAAACTGGGCAGGAACTCACCGGAACTCATTTCCACCTCCTCTAACTCCTTTCTCCATTGAATACTATTAGAGAGTTCCACCTCCAACAAATGTAGAGATTACAGTTCCACCTCCTAAACATTTCCATTTTAACCACTGTCCTTACCTCATCCCCTCCCTGTTTCTCCTGAACAGAAAGTAGCCTGGAATGGCCATGTCACAGATGTGGCTATCAGTGTACCACAACTACACTATGGCCACCAAATCCAGGCTAACCTCCACCATGATGCAGTGCACCTTCTAGAAAGAAAGCCATTTCAGGCCGTTATGTTTTAGAACAGGGGCCCAGCTGATGGGTGGTCTACCTTGATGATTAATAACAGGGTAACTTCACAACAGGGCAATGATGCGAACACTACCCCACTCCACCTGGAAGTAAAATATACAAGTGGCCAATTCAGGCAGAAAAAATATTGTATTTGTAAAATTTGCCATGTGGGGGAGGGTGTGCACTGAATTCTCTGTTTTAACTGATGTATGCCATAACGCAGTAGCGCCCCTAATGAAAAAGACATTTAAGGTGCAGTATGTGAATGAGCAAGGGTTGAGCTGTTATTTTCTGTTTGCCTCTGCCATGATGACCTCCAGGTCTGGAATTTTATTTCCTATACCTTACTCCACCCTTGGTCTGCTTTCCTGTTCCCCCCACCCCACCAGTGCTGTTTGCTGAAGCTTCCCCTGACCCCCTCTTGCCTTGTTACCTTCTCCATTACCTATCTCTTTTACTCCTTTCTTTTTGCTTTTCTGATTATACCCCCTTGTCCTCTGTCATGTACCCACCACTGTCTTCTGGCACCCCTGCTCTAGGGGATTTTACTCCCTTTGCACTCTCCCACCCTGCTGCTTCATCATCTGGGGGAGCAATTGTTCCCTCCCCTCATTTTACAGCATCCTATGGGCTAGATTTAATGCTCATCCAAGTAGCAATTAAACCTGCCACTAAGGACTGTGGTCCTCCTCCTGGAATGATGTATGCCATCTCTCCCATAGATGCCCATATCCTTCCAGGTTAGCACCAGTCTCCATTGTAGCCAGAGTCTATCAGAAGGATCTCACTGACTCTGGATCCACCTCTTCTTAGCCCTGCTAAGCAAAAGTGAGTGCCCTGCAAGATAGGGGCTGTTGAACTCTAGAATGCATAATGGAAAGGGTACTAAAATGGGACCAATCATAGAACTTCTTTTACCCCTTGTGACTACATCAGCCAATAGACACTAAAGCTTTAGAAATGTATATTTGCAGCCGGCCCAGTGGTGTAGAGGGCTGAGACATTTATGCCTTACCTCCTGCTATGCTGGCAACCCATGCTCAAGGTGTGAGTGGGTTGCTTGGGATCAGCCAGGGAAGGAGAGGATCGATCATCCAGAGGACAGCTCTCCTCTACCAGGAAGGGTGGCTTGGCACTCACATTGAATGGCTGCCCCCAGGTGGAGGTCTGGAGGCAGAACAGGTCAAAAACATCAACAAAAGTACAGTGCTGCAGGACTCTGCAGCATGCATACACCGCCATGTATGTGCACTAAAGTGTAATGCCCCAACAACAGGGGTAAAAGGGAGAAAAGAAGTGGAAAACACCTTCACCAGAAAGATGAAGATCGACCCCCTGCAGGCTCCGCACTTATGATCAGGTGGCAGAGGATGAATGGTGGAAGGTTAGTCCAGGAGGAGTGGGATGATGGGGCTGGGGGGATTGATCAGATTGGGCCCCTGGGAAGACCAGGAGATAAAGTACATATAAAAAAAAAGAAAAGAAATGTATGTCTGCAAAGATCCCAGTAGCTTGGCCTGCTATTTTAAATTTGCCTGAGACAAAGTAGAGTACAGATATGCTTTCTGCAGCTCAGCCATTTGGGTGAGATTTGCCAGATATCCCTGCCCGGAATGTATCCCAAAGAGAATCATAGCCTGGTACTAAAGGACCTGCAAAGGACATTAGTATTTGTGGCAGTTGTGGTGCTGAAGATTTTATATTGTGTGAGAGATCAGTCACCTCTCTCAACAGAACCTCCTGTCAGCATTCATCCTGGTACAGGCCCCATCATTAAGGCCTTGTGTAACTACCTACCCTTGGATAGGTGAAGAAGAGCACCCCCCCCCAGCTTGGATGATCATTAAGGCAGCATCATCAGAAGTCTTTCTACATAACTTGTGCCCTTCAACACTGGAGGTGCATTGAGTCTGCTGGTCTTGTTTCAGCTGCTCAGTTGTCCAGATCACCAAGCAGGATGCTTGAGAGTGTCTGCTACAGCTGCCAGTGTATGAGGTCATTACCGAATCCGGGCTTGCCCTGTCCTGCGACAGTTATACTGTAGTTCAATGGAATATCAGGTTCCTCACGTAGGAATGTCTACGTAACACAGAAAAGATTGGCAGGGTTTAGTAGGATTGGAACAATAGTGGGAAGCAAATGGTTAGATAAAAAGGAGCGTACTGAGATAGTCTGGCAAGTACTGTAGTACGTGGAATGCTTGTGCAACATGGTCGTAACTTTGGCTTCTGCTCACTCTCTTCCCTGCTACAGGGACTACAACCCTTTCAAAGTGTTGTAAGGACATAATAACCTTCCTAAGTAGGGTTCCACTACTGGAAATGTAACAGGGATAAAGTACATTAGGGAAGAAGGCTCAGAAGAGCAACCAAATACACAGATGAGCACTTACAGTGAAGCTCACCAGGATGAAACCCAATTCTAAGGCATTCTGCAGTATGCTGCAGCAGGGTTGCTGCAGAAAACAATGTAATTTCAATGGGAATTAATCCTGTTTGTCATGTAGGAAAATGTGGCACTGCCAGAATGAAATGAATGTCACAGTTTCCTGCATGACAAAAGGGACTAATTGCCATTGAAATTACATTGTTTTCCCGGTAGCACTGCTGCAGCATTCTGTAGAGTGCTATAAAATGCTGTAGAATTGGGTTTCATCCTGGCAAGCTTCACTGTACTTTATTTGTTTATTTATTTGATTCTCAGAAATTACCTTTCAGTCAGTGACTCATTTACAAAGGCTCCACATCAGGTTGGACAGAAGACAAAGTAATACAGCATTGTACAAGTTGTGACATTTGGCCAGCTGGTTCTAATTGCTCTATGATTTAAAAAAATATAACATGGTGTGTGGGATTGTCTGTCATGAGACATCCTGTGCTCCTGGGATGACCCCCAGGTTTCAGTTCAAATGACAGGATATGTTAAACAGCAGATCTCTGTAATGTGATTAACTTCCAAGAAGTCACATTTTATAGCCTTGTTTAAGAGCTGTGCTTCTTTGAAGCTAAGAACTAAATATCCATGTTATGATGTCTTCAGAGGAAAAACAGTTAATTTCAACAGGTGTTAAAAAGCTATATGGCACCTAAGTGAGATATGGCAGAGTTAGTCATAAATGTCCTGTGATGTCTTTGAAAAGCAGGAAACCACAATAGATCAAAGGAAAGACTCAAGATCAAAGAGTTATATTGGGAAATGAGTTTTTGCTGATGTCAGCTTACTTAATATACCTCCTGAGTGATAAGACATCCTGGTTGTATAGTGTTTAATATACAAGGAGGAGCTAGGTGACATCATGGAAGAGGCAGGTTTAGAGACAGTTTAAACTATTCTGTATCTGATCTTTAGACACACTTTTTTTGTGGGCTCCTAGAAAACAACATCTACTTAAAGCACTGTTTAGAAGGTAATACATTAGATAGGAAAGTCTAATTGTATTGTGGTAGGGGTTTGTGTTTTTACTTTAACCTTGTTCTTTTAAGTGAGTGTATGCTTTGTGATATACGGTTCTGTGTTTACATTTTACATATGTTTTATCTATTTTTAAGTAAATGTATATTTAAAGAGACTGCCTGGTGTGCCTACGAAATTCTTTTTTTTGCATGTGAAGTACAGATGGTTAAAGTTGACATTGTTCATAAGCTTAATGGTAATGCCAAATTGGGAAAAGGTAAGAGTTTTCCTAAGGTCCTTCATAGAGTGTTTAGGGTTCATTTTGGATACCTGGATAGGTGCCCTTAGGCGAAAGATGTCTGGCATTCCCCAAAGAGCAGAATTATCTGAGCTTGTACATTTGGGTACATTAGCATAAGGTTCACAGTTTGAATCCCTCCAGAACTTGAGACCAAAGGTGATTCAGGCCCACAAACAGACAGGAGGGTTACCCTGTTCTGTTAACTGTTCACAATACTGTGCTCAGAGGTTGGCACTGTGGGAGCAGAGGGCCTGGCCTGCTGAGTGCGGTTGTGAAACGAGTATCCAACAATAAGAAGTTACGTGGTCAAAAAGAGAATAGGCAAAAGTCTGAGACATTGTCAAAATAGTGTGAATGAGCAGCTTCAATACAGAAGTAGTACTTTGTAATATATAACAGGAGAGTTTTGTTCAACAATTTGCATTAGGTTGCAGGAACAAAATTAGGTAACAGTCAAGAGACTTAGTCAAAAGGGAGCATTCAATAGCATAAGAAAGGTAGGGGAATAAGGGGAAACTGGTAAAGGACATTATAAAATGGGTAGGCTAAACCAGCCAATCAGAGATCTAGCTCACCATGCATGAAATATGTTTCATGCATGGGTTAAAAAAAAGGACGACAGTAAAAAGGCAAATGTCATTAAGCGTTAGAACATCAGCATTTAAAAATGCTGCCATTGTTCTTTCCTCACTAACATCGAGTCACCCTGCTGTTAGGAACAACAATTCTGAGGTGAGCCCCGCTACAAACTGTAACTGAGTGAAGTATTTAATTCAGTACAGATCAGGAGAAGCAGTATAGATAGTGCCTTGAAAACTGACCCCAAGTCCGTTTCTCCGAAACCCCACAGCCAACACTAGTCGGGATGAAAACACCTCAGTAAAGCAAGTCCCTGCATTACTTCAGCTTCTGTTAGCGACTAGCATGGCATGCCCCCTTCCATTTACATAACTAGTGGCTGGATGGAAACTCATACTGCTACTCTCTAGTGCTCAGAGGGGTACAACATCAACATTCTAACCTAAAATGCCATGTACTTCCTTCCCGGTATGCTACCGGTATTTAGACTGCATCTTTAGGCACACTCCAGAGCTCCCGCTGCAGAATCTGAGCGATTTTCCTCCCTTTGCAGCACAAACTGATATTCCACTATCGGGCAGGAAGCACTACCATATTTTTTTTTTCAGTCATTTTCGGCGGTGCCTTGCTGCTTCGGGGGACACTGAACATGGGAAATATTTGAACAACAGTGCATGGGGTTTGTTAATGTGAGAAATCTGCAAGTTGTGTCTCAGCAGCTGCAGCTTTTTTTTCTTACTGTCCATCTTACAGCATGGATCATTATCTGGAGGTTTTGCATTTCCAAATAAAACAATTCCGTCCACCATTTTACGTTTCACAAGGTATACCCTGCTTTTCAGTTAACTTTTAGTTCGATGCATAATTACTATGTCTTACTTAGGGATGGCAATGATAGCAAGGTAGAAGTATAGTGCTATATGCAAATGAGCTACTGCATATTAACACAAAATTCAGGCGGAAGGACTACTTTATCATAGATTTGCAGAAGAAAATATATTTTCTCCTTGTAATCATTCTTTTTCTAACTGTGAAAAGTTATATAAAAATAGTAGACCATTTTATAAGTGCAATAAGACTCTCCAGGGTGTGCATGGAACATATTTTACTGCATGCCAGGGGCTAAAGGCATTCGGCCAAGAACTCATACCTTATTATGCCCCTAGCCATGTGGTAAAATATGTTCCATGCACACCCTATCGTGTCTTATTGCTTACGCGACATGTCATGGGGGAAAATTAGGGCAGGAATAAGGCAGGGAAATGAGAGGGCAGCGAAGGTTAGGAGCAATCACAGGAGCTGCTTGCTAGGAGGTACAACCTAAGCTTAGTTTTGAATGAATCCAGCTTTTGTTCTGTCAGGATATCAGCAGGCAGGTTGTTTAGACATGTTGGAGCCCTATATATAAATGACCACTGGCATTGGGAAGTTCTATACCAGGGGACAGCGAATGAGGCTTTGGAGGCACTTTCTGTGTTTCTGGGAGTGGCTGTGGACATAATGAGTGACCACGTGGAGAGTGGACTTAAACTGAGAGGGATTTTCTTAACAAGCAAGCATAACTGATAATGACCCTGCTCCAAAGGTTCAGACAGTTAATCTGAGCATAGAGGTTGCACATGTGAGTAAGTCTGTAGGCTTCAGAGACTAGTTGACATGCTTTATTGAGGGCAACCTTTATTCTGTTGAGTACTGCATCCGCAGCAGAGCTGTAAATAACTAGCCCGTAATCAATGAATGGAGCTAGATACAGCCATCCTGATTGCGTCAGGGTCATGAAGTGTCTGTGTCTGTAAAGGGATCCAATCCTAAGATTGACAGCTTTACAGACCAGGTTGACATGCTCGTGGAATGTTAGGGAGGAGTTAAGGGTAACTCCAAGATACCGGAAGCAGCTGACTTGCTCAAGTGGCTGGTGACAGTGACTTGAAGATGTTGAGGCGTGAGCCTTTGTGCGTGTTGTATGGGTTAGCAAAGATCATAACTTTGTTTTTTTTTATATTTAATTATGAGTTTATGGTCAGAGAACATAGAAACATAGAACTTGACGGCAGAAAATGACTGCAAGGCCCATCCAGTCTGCCCATTTTTTCTACCTTATGAATGTGCCACAGGCCTTTACTCTGTCAATGGCCTATTTATTCATACTCATCTGTATTACTCCCTTATGCCTATCCCATGCCTGCCTGAAGCCCTGCACTGTATTCATATCCACCACTTCCTGAGGTAGGCCATTCCATACATCCACCACACTTTCTGTGAAAAAGAACTTCCTCACATTACCCCTTAATCGGCCTCTCTCTAATCTCATTCTGTGTCCTCTTGTCCTGCTATTTTTCTTATATTGAAACATGGTAGACTCTTTCACCTTGTTAATGCCTGTAAGATGTTTGAATGTTTCAATCATATCACCTCTGTCCCTCCTTTGCTCTAGGGTATACATATTGAGCTCTGTTAATCTGTCCTCATATGTTTTCTGATGCAGTCCCTGCACCATTTTGGTTGCCCTTCTTTGGACTGCCTCAATTTTGTTAATGCTCTTGTGCAGGTGCAGCCTCCAGTACTGCATGCAGTACTCCAGATGGGACCTAACCAGTGTCTTGTAAAGAGGGATTATTACCTCCCTCTTACAACTTGTGATAGCCCTACTAATACACCCCCAACATCCCTCTAGCCTTACCTACTGCTTTAGTGGTCTGCTTGGATGATTTCAGGTCATCTGTGATGATGATGCCCAACTCTCTTTCCTCCCTTGTAATTGCCAGCAACTCCCCTCCTGATCTATAGGTAGCTTCAATATTTCTCTTCCCTATGTGCATGATCTTGCACTTCTTTGTATTAAACCCCAGTTGCCACCCTTCAGACCATTTTGTCAGTTTTTCTAGATCTCTTCTCATTCTGCCCACTCCATCTGGATCATCTACTCTGTTGCAGATCTTGGTGTCATCTGCAAACAGGCAAACCTTACCCTCCTGTCCATCTGCAATGTCACTGATGAAGATATTGAAGAGGGCTGGCCCCAGGACTGATCCCTGAGGTACCCCTCTTGTAACTTGCATCTCTTCTAATTGTATACCATTTACCACCACTCTCTGTTTTCTGTCTGCCAACCAGTTTGCCACCCAGTTGACCAACTTCTGACCCACCCTGAGCCTACTCAGCTCATTAATCAATCTTCTATGTGGAACAGTATCAAAAGCTTTGCTGAAGTCAAGGTCTGGTTACCCAGTCAAAGAAATCTATGAGATTAGTTTGACAGAACCTTCCTGTTGTAAACCCATGCTGTCCTGGATCCTGTGCTCCTGAGGATTTCAGGTGTGGTACTATCCTTTCCTTAAGGAGTGCCTGCATAATATTTCCCACTACTGAGGTAAGACTGACTGGTCTGTAGTTCCCTGCCTCCTCCCTGCTGCCACTCTTGTGGAGTGGGATCACATGAGCCCTTCCCCAGTCTTCTGGGACCTCTCCTGTGCTCAGAGACTCACTAAACAGTTCTGCTAATGGCTCTGCTAGTTCCACCCTTAGCTTCTTTAGTACTATGGGATGTATGCCATCAGGTCCTATTGCCTTCTCCACCCTGAGCCAAGAGAGCTCTTGTAGGACCCTTTCTTTTGTGAAGGGACTAGTGCACACCTCCCTCCCCCCCCGTGCCCATGGTGCTGAGCTGTGTGCCCTGCCCTACCTTCTCCTCAGTAAATACTGAGCAGAAGTATCTCTTTAGGATAGATGTTTTTCCTTGGTCCTCCTCCACACACTTCCCCTTAACCCCTTTGATCTTAGCAATACACCCTCTGTACTTTCTCCTTTCACTAATGTATCTGTAGAAAGTCTTGTCCCCTTCTTTTACTGTTCGTGCTAATGTTTCCTCAGTTTGGGCCTTTGCCTGCCTTACTACCTTCCTTGTTTCCCTTAGGGAAGTTTGGTATGCTTCCCTATCTTCGTCCCACTGCGTTCTCTTATATTTCCTGAAGGCCAGCCTTTTGGCTCTGATCTTTCCTGCTATTGTTTTTGAGAATCAAAGTGGTTTCCTCCTTCTTGTGCTCTTGTTTTTCTCCCCAACACAATGGGATGTTTCATCAAGTACTGCATCCTTAATGCTTGTCCACTTTGCCTGTACCCCCTCACCTGTATTTCTTCTTGCCAGGGCTAGCTTAACTCTGTTGGCCATCTTGTCAAAGTCGGCTCCTCTGAAGTCCCATATTTTTGCTTTGGAATGGGATGATTTCATTCTAGTGGCCAAATTGAACCATACCATGTGATGGTCACTGGCCCCCAGGTGACCTTCTACCTGGAGATGTGTAATCCTTTCCCCATTAGTCAGTACTAAATCCAGGATAGCTCTGTCTCTTGTGGGTTGTTGTACCAACTGTTTGAGGCTCTCACCCTGTAGGGAATCCACTATGTGTCTAGTTCTGGTTGCTGCTGATATTGACTAATCTGTATCTGGCATGTTGAAGTCTCCCATTATCAGAACCTCCCCTTTAGCAGTCATGTTTTGTATATCTTCTAACAGTAATGTCTCTATGCCCTTCCCCTGGTCTGGAGGCCTGTAGACAACCCAGTTCATATGGATGTCCCATTTCCTGTTTCCGGGGTGACCCACAGTTCTTCTGGCTCCTTATGTGTATTCTGAATTTCTGTAGCTTTGATATTTTCATTGACATAAAAGGCCACCCCCTTCCCTTTTAGTACCTCTGTCTTTTCTGAACAGTGCATAGCCAGGTACTGAAGTCTCCCAAGTGTGGTTACTGGTGATCCATGTCTCACTAATGGCTACTATATCCAGTTTAGCCTGTGTCATTGTTTCCTCTAGGTCTGTGATCTTGTTTCCCAGATTGTGGGCATTTGTGTACATGATTTTCCATTGACTAGATTTCAGTGTGTTAGTTGTGGGGCGAGTTCCAGCTTTTCCCCTGTGCATCGTATGGGGAGCCAGACCTGTTTCCTTAACTGGTGATGCAAATGAACTACAAACATGCTGAACTCCTGTTTGAGCACTAGCTGAGGGGGGAAGGGTGTTCTTCCTGTTTGATGTATCGGGTGCTGCACCCCTCTCCCAAATTGCTAGTTTAAATATTCTGCAAAGACATAAACATCTGCCCCAATGCACTGACTCCCTCCTTAGTAGGATGCTGTCCATTGAATTTAAAGAATGTTCACTCCCAAAACTGTTGCCAGTTTTGTACAAATTTGTGTCCTTTTTCCTGGCACCAGCCCTTGAGCCACATGTTTAGCTGCCCTATCTCCCTTTCTCTGACCTTCAGTCCATCTGCCCCCTCTTCCAGACCAGCAGGATCTCAGAGAAGGAGATGCCGGATGAAATGGATGACAGTTTGTCTCCCAGCTGGTCAGGTGTGCCTTAGTCTCCACAACTGATTGGCTAGCGAGATCATTAGTCCCTATATGTACCAGGACATCAATGTTTTCTCTTGCTTCCTGCATGATTTTAGCAATGTGGTCAGTGCCTTTCTACACTGATGTACCTGGGACACATCTGACCATTACCCCCAGCTGGAGGTAGGTATCAACTCCCCAAATCATGGAGTCTCCAATGATCAGAAGTGTTTTGGATTTCCTTTTTTGTTTTGGTCCCTGTTTTGGGCATGTTTTGTAGTGCTAGCTCCTCTGCTGCAGTGTCCTCCACCTCTTTGTTTGATTTCAGAGATAGAGGCAGATACCTGTTTGTAGTTTTTATATGGTTTGTGGAGGTGATACATTGGTGAGCACTGAGTGATGGGACACCTGATTTTCCCCTTCTAACCACCTGCCAACCTCCTGGACCAGCTACCCTCTGTGGTCAAGGTGCTTCAGTTGGATGTTGGGGAAGTAGCAGGTGGTTCTTGTAATATATTTCCTCCTGAATATGCAATTTGAGGCATGCAGTCTCTGCCCATGCTGTCCGGAGCTGAGCCCTTAGATCTCCGATGGTTCAGCATGTAGGACAGCATCCTAAATCCTGTATAACTGCCTTTTTGAAAAAGTGTCCTGCAGTATCTGCAGTCAATAATATCCATTCCAGTTGAGCTGCTGAGTTTATAACCAGATCTGAGTAACTAGAAGGAAAATGAAAGCAAAAGTTTGAGTTATTTTCTTTATATTTTTTTGTTTTGTTTGTTTTTGTATAACTTTTTAAGAGAAGTTAAATTAATTGTGCCCCTGTAAGTGAGGTCACTGTGTGGATACCCCTCTGATCCTCCTCTTCCTACTTTGCTACAGGAAATGTCACCACTGTGCTACTCTATAAAAGAAGTGTAGCATGGGGTGGTTGGGGTTGGGGGTGGGTGGTTGGGCCCTTCCCCTGTCAACAAAGATGAACCACTGACAAAAGAAACAAGGAGGTAAGAGCAGAAACAATCAACCAACAACAAATGCAGTTGCTATCCCTCAGTCTGTATCTCGTATTTGCTCCTGTAATTAGCCCCCGAAAGCTTAGCCTAATGATAGATAAAACTATAAAACCTGTAAGCACCACCTGTAACAATTTCACAGAAGATATACTGTACCCCGTAAAAACACTTTGCTACAGAGAAAAATAAAGCAGTACAAAAGTAACAAAACCTGTAAACACAACCTGCAGAATGATTTAACAGAAGATATACCTTGCAAAAAACAATTTGAATCAGAGAAGATTACAGCAGTAATATGTAAGCACAAAACAGTAACAAACATGTAGGCACACCCTGTAACAATGCAACAGGAAGTATACCCTGCAACAGCAAAGCAACACACAGTAAATCTGCCTAGCCAAAAGAAGCCTTACTTTTTTCCTTGCTCTGATAATGTTGTTCCTTGCTCTGTCTTTACAAGCAAACCTAGAAGAAAATAGCTCAGGTGAAGCTAGGTGCCTTTGTCAGCAAACCAAGTTTCAGCTTCAGTGAAACACTTTTGTAGTATACCCTCAAGATGGGCAGGGTCAAGGTGACTGGAAAAGATGATAGCATCATCAGCATAAAGAAGAAGACTGCTGGACCAGACAGAGTGAAGGGAGTTGAGGAAAAGACTGAAGAGAAGAGGACCCAGGCTAGAACCCCATGGGATTCCAGAATGGATGGGGAGGATGGAGGAAAGGGTATCATGTATCTTGACACGCTGAGTTCTATTAGAGAGATAGTTTGAAAACCAGGTGGTGGCATCAGATGAGATGCCAAGGTATGGGAGGATGGAGATTAGGAGGGTGTAGTTGACTGTGTCAAAAGCTTTTGTGAGGTCTATGTACACAGACCCCACAAGGTGACCATGGTCCAGAGCTCTGTGGGTGAAGTCAGAAAATTCTAGAAAGGCAGTGGAAGTACTATGTCCCTTCCTAAAGCCATGTTGTTGGGGGCATTGGAGGTTGTATTTAGTGAGGTAGTCCAATAATTGATCTGAAACAATCCTTTCTAGTGCTTTCAAAAGTGGAGGGAGGATTGATATGGGATGATCGTTACTGCAAGAGGCCCTATTGTCACTTTTGTGGATGAAGGTTACTATAGTGGCTTTTCATTGCTGTGGGGAACTGTCCAAGACAGAGAGACTGGTTAAGCAGTCTAGTGAAGGGGAGCAGGACTGAATCAAGTGCCAGAAGCAGAAGTTTCAAATCTAGAGTGTCACTGTTGCATCTGAACATATCTAGGACATGGAGGATGTATCTGTATGCTTCCTTGGGAGAGACTATCCTAAAGCAGAAGGGGGTGCAGAGCTAGTACCCTATGAGGAAGGTTTGGTATTAGTTGAAGGGGAGATAAAATGGAAGTCCAGGGGGGAGGACCCCGCTGAGGTCCAAGAAGGTGGTGTTGAAAGTGTTGACGATGAGCCAGTGGTCTTGGGAGGTGGTGCTGTTGATGTTGAGGAGGGTGGGGGGGAGGTAGTTTTGCCAGAGAAGTTTTTTTTGGGTTGGCACAAAACTTTCTACCATTTCCACAGGACGAGGAGAGGTTCTGTTGGAAGTGGGCAACCTTAGCTTGGTGAATCTGTCAAGTACAAGAGTTATGAGCCATTTTGTACCTCTGCCAGTCTGTGGGCCACCAGAGGCACAGGCTTTATACCAGATATTGTCCCTTGGGGCCATGGTCCTGAGAAGAGAGGGGGTGATCCAGGGCTGGGAGTTACTTCTGATAGTTCTTTTGATGTAAGAGGTGAATGTGTCGTAAGCTAGGTTATAGGTGGCAATAAAGTGAGAGCTAGGTCGATATTGGGGGTTGTGTCAATGACGGACCAGTCACTGTTGAGGAGATAGGCCCGGAATTGCTTAAGAGTACCTTTTTTAAGGGAGCAGTGGAGGATTTGTTTGGCCGGGAGTTTAGGGGAGCAGTTTGACCAGTGGCAAAGGACTAACGAGTGGTTGCTAATTGAGTCCAGCAGGACCACAGTACTAGAGAAGTGCTTAGGATGATTAGTAAGGATGAGATCAATTAAAGAACTTGTTCCAGTTCTATAGTTTGTTCTGGTTGGAGAAGGGACTAGTTGTGAGAGGTTTAACATTACCATTGCATCTAGGAGCAGGGCAGAATTATTGGCAAGCCACTTTACATTAAAAACCCCAAGTAGGATTACCTCAAAACTGTTAGGAAGGTGGCAACCCAGTCAAGGTTGGCATTGAAATCAGAAGCAGCATTATGTGGGGGAATATAGACAGAGAGGGCAATGAGAGATTTGCTATTGTGCCCAATTGTGATTTTAATTGCTAGGGCCTGAGCATCAGGCCCAGTGATGATAGGAGGAAGTGCCAGTCCTTGTAGCAAGTTATTTAGATAAATGGTGCAGCCCCCCCCCCTTTTTCCCAGCCTGTCATTACTAAATAGTGTATAGCCATCCAGGCAACAGCGGAGTCAGGAGTTTTTGTTGAGAGCCATGTCTCGACTACTGCGAGGATATCCGGACTATGCTGTTTGACTCCAACTTGCAGCTGGTCAAGTTTAGGCAAGAGGCTGCGGATATTTATAGAGGCAAATTTGAGGCCACCCAGGTTACTGGGGGGGGGAGGGAGGGGGGAGGAAACAGAGCCAGGGTTAGGATGGATATTGCCTAAAAGCAAGAGGAGGAGTAGGCAGTGACAAATCAGTGCAGTTTTAAGAAGTTTAGGTTTTGCCTGGGTACATCATAGGATGGGTTTGGGGCTAAATGTTGGAAGTGCAGAGAGTGGACATAGGTAGCTAGAAGTAGGGAGTGACAATTAATCTGGTAGCTAAGTAAAGCATGAGGAAGTTGGGGTATGGTCAGGAGGTAAGAGGTGTAACTGGCAGTAGTATGGTGTGAAACCATTGCAGTCTCAAGGGGTGGGTAGAGGTGGGGCAGGGGGTTGGCAGTAGGGGTGGAGGTTGGGCAAGCATGAGAAGCAGTAGAGGTAGGAGACAGCATATAGAGGATCCCATCATTATAAGAGAGGAAAAGAAAAGGAAGGGACAGAGAGTAGGAAATGCTGAGGCAGTATCACAGGTAAGCTGGGTGGGGGTTGGGGTAGATGTGAGACAGGCAAAGGAGAGTTAGGGACAGAGAGTGAGAAATGCTAGGGCAGTACCACAGGAGAGCTGGGGGATGGGGGGGAAGGCATGCATGGAGCAAGTGAGAGGGAAGGGTTGAACAGAGTGTGGGAGACTGAAGTATAGGGATGCCAACAGAACAGGAAGAAGAGTGCCAGATTAGGTAGCATAGTGGTAAAGCACCCAACTACTGTGTGAGAGGTTGGAGGTTCAAATCTGGTGAGGGGAAGGGGAAGGGAAGGGAAGAGAGGTGAGGAGAGGAGAATAGTTGAGGGAAAGAAGAAAGGGAGAGTGGGAGACCAGGGAAGAATCTAGAGGAGGCAGAAGGGAATGAGTAAAAAGGTGGGGAGTGGAAGGGATATGGATTGCTCTAGTCTGACCCATACTGGTGACTAAATATAATAAGCTAGTGGGAAAATAGGGATTTAGAATAAGACCAGATGCAAGGTCACATGATCAGACCAGATGCAAGGTCACATGATCAATCACATGACTACCACCACCCTATATAGCTAAGGACAGCCCAGGGAGGGTGGATGGGTGGGCAGGGCAGTTGAAGCATAGCGTAGATGGGCTGACACCCTGTGAAGCAGCAGGGAGCAGGCAAGTAGAGCAGGAGGCTCATCAGCACCTCTTCTTGGTAGACAGTACCTGTGCAGCTCCATCCATCAATGTTCCAGCTCCTGCTTCAGTTGGAGCAAGTATGTGGGGGGGGTTAGCAATAGGAGAACAGCCAGGAGAAGGGATGCCAGTACTGAAGAGGGAATGCCCCAGTTGGAACGTATAGTAGGATTACCATCCAGCTCCAACTCTGGGCAAAATTAAGCATTGTTAAAATTATGACCATCGGCATGGAAGACAGGAAAATCTCCCCTATGGATGAAACCTTTTGGGAACCAAGGGCTTAGTTGCCATCCCTCTTAGCTTAAGCTGTTAATTATGGTGGATCTGATCACTGCAAAATGTGGAATACAATTCAGGGGAGGAGTTTAGATGGGAAGGTTTGTACACAATCCCTCTAATGGGATAATGCCATGAAGTGCTGTGAGTCAATCTGCACAGCCAGGTAAGGCCCCTTCACTCACAATGAGGGCCCTTCCTTCAAGGCCTGAACTTGAGAGAAGCAATTGCTGAATGGCTTTTGCCTGACCTTGGGTCCAAGAGAAGTCCTAAACTATGACTGATGATGATGATAGGGGAATATGGATAAGACCAGATAAACCATAGACAGATGCTGGAAGAATTGTATGGAGAGGTGCTGTCAACTTTATCTGCAAGACCAAAGGGACCCCAAGGCAAGGGCCCTACACTCAAAGTGCCAGAGATTATGACAAAACACTGAACCATCTGCATGGCTAAAAGGGTCCCCATACACTGAGAGGGTTCAACTCTTCAGAAACAGGAAGTCGCTGAAGAGAACAAGAGGGCATGCAATAAAGCTGGCAGAGGGAAAATTTAGGAGGGATGTGAGGAAGTTCTTCTTCACTGAATGCCTGGAACAGTCTTCCAGCTGAGGTAGTAGAGGCAAAAACAGTGGTGGGATTCAAATATGCATGACATAAGCACAAGGGAATCTTGGTATGGAAGTGGATGGATAGCCGGAGATCAGGTAGGGTCTATGGTGACAGTATAGGCAGGGAAAAATGGGCAGACTTGGTGGAAAATCAGTCCTTATCTCACACAAATTATATGTTTCTATGTAACTACATCACAGGGGGGCACTGAGTCACTCTGCACGACTAAGGGAGCCCCAGTGTTATGAGTCCTACTCTCCAGGTGAGTTAGGAGCAATGGGAATACCAAGGGGTGCCTTTACATCACTCTGCATAGCTAGAAGGATCCCTGCTCAGCAAGGTCCCCATCCTTGAGATGTGGACTTCATTGAAATACAGCAAGCATGACAACCTCCTGGGCTGATAGCCCAGTATGCCCACAAAGATTGCCCTGAAGGGGCAGGAAATTAAAAAAGGCACGTGTCTGTTGAAGAGAAGCAAGGGGAAGGAGTGCAGCCCCAGTAGGTTGAAAGAAATGGAGAATGAAGCTCGGGCAGATTGAAGAGGCAGATGCCAAAGAAGGTTATATGAGGCTTGACAAGGAGGGCAAATGTCCAATAAACAATATGGTATGGAGGGCATTGCCTGATATAGGTTGGAGAATGAGTGAAAAGCCAAAAAGTGTTATGATGGCACAGAAGCAGCACTAAGCAGGTGAGCATGGTAAGTGGACCAGGAGGGGGAGGGCAGGCCAGGGGGGCACTAAGGGTGAGACAGAGGAAGGCCAGCAAATGGAAGCTAGGAGGAAGGGCCCAGTAGATAGAGGGGCATGAGAGTAGCAGGGAGAGGCAAAGGACCCAGGCATGGGAGCAAGGGGAGGCAGAATGGGCAGAGCAGGAGTCAAGGCCCAGAGTACGGGGTAACCAGCAAACATAGGGATCAGAATCAGGGAAGCAGGGAGGAGCCTGCAAAAGTTCAGCGGAGGGAGGCAGAGCCAGGGAAGCCATCACATGCAGCAGCATGAGCCCCACACATGTAGCAGAAAAAGTGGCTAGGCGGATGCACCACTGTGCAGCACAAACCCATAGCATGAGACATGGGACCAGGGTGACACCTGCAGGGAAGCTTGGAAACCCAGAAAGAACCACAGCCACAAGAAGAGCAGAGAAATAGTGCCATGGAGCACACTGGGGCAAGAGAGGAGGATGGGATGCCTTAGAAGCAGCAGGCGTAGGTGGGGGGTGGCAAACTGACAATAGGAGTAAAAACCAGTTAACCAGGCAGGAGAATGAAAGAGAGGGCAGGACAAGTGGGTATGCCATACATGATCACTCTGTTCTGCACAGTCAAACTTGGCCATATAGTTAAAAGGTAGTAAATACTGAAACAAGATATGTTCTTGCAAAAAAGAAAATCATGATTTGTTAATCACATATTGACGTATATTTACCACATTTACTGTCCTGCTTTAAAGTGCAAAAATGATATAACTATTCCACCAGTGCAAATTATCTCGCTAGACCTCACCAACAGCTTTTGTACTTTAAAGCAGGACAGTAAATGTGGTTAATGTATGTCAATAGTTTGGTAACCAGGTGAGGATCACTACGCACAAGTGCCTGTTTTCAGGGGCGACCTGGGAACACTGGGGTGGTTAAATGACTTGCTCAGAGTCACACAGTATGCAAGTGGAGGTTGTGGGATTTAAACCTAGGTCTGCTGGATGTACCAAGCTTATTCACAGCTCATTACTCTAACCTCTAGGCTATACTGCCATAATATGCCAATAATAAATCAAGATGTTTTGCAAGAATGTATCTAGTTTCAGTATTTACTGCCTTTTTACTATACATCTGCATCGGGCTATTCAGGACCAAATTGTTTAAGGGCTGGCATTTTTGGA
Source organism: Neoceratodus forsteri (assembly GCA_016271365.2). Classification (NCBI taxonomy): domain Eukaryota; kingdom Metazoa; phylum Chordata; order Ceratodontiformes; family Ceratodontidae; genus Neoceratodus; species Neoceratodus forsteri. Next base: position 1,804,729,107 of record CM057455.1, on the reverse strand, counting down.
TCTGGCTGACCAGGTTTTGCACCCTCTTCCTTGCATTGAGTACATACTATATATCAGTGTATGATACCGAACTATGAGGCAAAATTATCATGCTGCTTGGTCACTATAGCTCACAGCATTGTGGGAGGAGCCATACTGAGTTTTTATTTTGTCCTGTAGCCAGACCTCACCATTTTTAGCAATAAAGTACTGCTCTCATAGTTTTTCCCGCAAACAGTAACCGAGTCTAAGAGAACTACTGTTTGGTAACCAGAACACACAATGGAAATGGAGCTAAAATCTAAAATGAGTGAAGAGGAGCAGGAGACACTGGGTGCTTTTCATTTTTATGTTTGCTTGCACACATATGCAAGAAACATAGTGCCATCATCAGAGATTTCGGAGGTGTGTCACCTCCTCCTCCAATTCAGGCAGTGTGCTGGCAGGCGGCCCTGTAAGCCAATGCATTTTGGAGCTGTCTATGACCGCGCTCCAAAATGCAGAGTACACATGATTGAAAGGGAGCTACGCTTGAGTGAACAGCATGATAAGAAGCTGCTCATCGCAGCTCCCGCCCCAGCTGCAGGCGTCATTGCCCCCACGTATGAGCCGACGGGTGCCCAATCCTCGCCGGGCTGAGCTGCATCGTCTCCTCCCACCCTCCCAGTAGTTGGTGCCATGCGGGCCCACCCCAGCATGGCAGTCATTTTGCCGACGGGATGCCCAATCCCCATCGCTGTCGCCCCTGTCCTTGTGCCACGCTGGGAGCTCACCCAGCGCGTGGCAAACGCCCACGCAGTTTTTGTTTTATTTTTGATGCCGACGGGGTGCCCAATCCCCATCGGCTGAGCAACCTCCCAAAGCCTTGTGCCGCGTGGGAGCCCACCCCAGCGTGGCAAGCGTCCCAAGTCTTTTTTTGTAACCTGTAAAAACAAACGGTCCCGCATGACACGTCTCCGAACCCCTCCCACAACCCGCACCCACCCACTGCGCGCCCAGCCTCCCCACCCCCTCACCCCATACTTACCTCCGACCGGCGCGACGATCTTCGGTGGACCGGGAACACGTCTGCACTCTTCAAAGCCGACCGCGAACTGAGGAAATGCCGGTAAGCTGTATAATGGGCTAGATAGGAGGGTTCAACTTTGTGCATATCTCAGGCATTTTGGGAATTTTTGCAGCAAATTTTCAACATGGGGTTTTGGGACCCTTCTCATGAGTGATGTCACTGTCATGGCGTTATTCAGGCTCGAGGGTGATTTCTCACAGTGACTGCACGGTGACTGTGAAATCACCCTTCAGGACAAACCACCACCATGACAGTGACATCATTCATGAAGAGACCACTCCATGTTAATTTTGGTGCCAAATCTAAAATTACTGTTTATACGTATGGTTGCGAGTTCCTCGCGGGCTCGTAAGTTCGCCAAATTTCAATATTTTCACTCCGGATTTTCAGCATTGCCATTTCACCACACCCTCTTATGAGTAGTACAGCTGTCATTTTTCACATCTCACCCAAAATGTGTTTCCGCCCTTGTAGCGCAGAATGGCACAGTCGGTATGCGAAATCAATGTACGGGACAAATTAAGAAAATCACAGTGACACTGTTCATGAGCAGAGGTCTTGAAATGGCTATGTTGAAAATTTGGTGAAAAAATTCCTAAAAATGACTGTTTCTGGCGTCGTTGTGCAGTTCTCACCATGCGCTCATGGGTTGCGAATTTTCAATATTTCCACTCCAGATTTTCAACATTGCCATTTTCCACACCTTCTTATGAGTAGTACAGCTGTCATTTTTCACATCTCACCCAAAAGCGTTTTCGCCCATGTAGCACACAATGGGCGCAGTGGCAGCTGCAAACTCAGTGTATGGGACACATTAAGAAAATCACAGTGTCACTGTTCATGGGCAGAGATCTTAAAATGGCAATGTTGAAAATTTGGTGACAAAATTCCTAAAATGACTGTTTTACGAGTGTCGTTGCAGTTCCCACACGCTCGTAGGTTTGCGAATTTTCAATATTTCCACTCCAGATTTCCAACATTGCCATTTTTCCACACCTCCTTATGAGCAGTACAGCTGTCATTTTTCGCATCCTGCCCAAAACATGTTTCCGCCCATGTAGCGCACAATGGCGCAGTCGTTGTGCAAACTCAATGTATGGGACACATTAACAAAACCACAGTGACACTGTTCATGAGCAGAGGTCTTAAAATGGCTATGTTGAAAATTTGGTGAAAAAATGCCTAAAAATGACTTTTACGAGAGTGCGTTGCACAGTTCCTATGCATGCTCGTAAGTTTGCAAATTTAATATTTTCACTCCAGATTGTCAACATGTCCATTTTATTAAACTTCCTTCAGAACAGTACAGCTGCAATTTTTCATATGTCACCCAAAATGTGTTATTGCACATGTAGCGCACAATGGTGCTGTTGGTGTGCGAAAGCAATGTTTAGGACAGATTAAGGAAATCACAGTTACACTGTTCATGAGCAGAGGTCTTAAATGGCTATGTTGAAAATTTGGTGACAAAAGTCCATAAAATGACTGTGTTATGAGTGAGCATTGTGCAGTTTCCACGCATCCTCGTTAGTTCATGACTTTGTAATATTTTCAGTCAGATTTTCACTAGTGGCATTTTCAACACTTCCTTATGAACAGTACAGCTGCCATTTTTCACAACATGGCGAAGTGTGTTTCACACTTCCAGTGCAAATCGTGGTCGCTGTGGGAAATCATTGTTCGGCACAGATAAAGAAGATCACAGTGACACAGTTCATGATCGGGCACCAAAATGCCTGAGTTGACAATCTGCTATAAAATATCCCCAACCTAATTATATAACAGGTGTGCGTTGCACAGTTTCTATGTACACTCGTGACTTCACCATTTTTTTAAATATTTTCACTACACATTTGCAACATAGCCATTTTACACCTCCCCATGAAAGAGTACAGCTGTCATTTTTACATCCTGTTCAGAATATTTTGCACCTGTGGTGCTAAATCCGTAGTCACTGTGCATAAGCAGCTTTCAGCTACACAACTGATATTCCCCTGTTCATGAGGTGGGGTCACAAAACAAACATGTTGAAAATTTGGAGTTAAAATACCAATGAATGCCTGAGGTATTAGGCTTTTCAACTAAATCGCCCAACCCTATAGAGAATGACAGGAATCAGGGTGTGACTTGGGATTCTTTGCCTGTGATGCTCATACCATTCCACACCCTGCAGTCACTGAGAGGCATCGAGGTATGCCTTGGACTCTTCAGCCCCAAACTTCACCCTACTCTCTATATCGCCCATCTCACCATATTTCCTAACGAAATGGAGTTCGCACAGAGCCAAAGACCCCAAGAACACGTGACACTTGCCAGTCTCTGCAGAGTGGGGTGTGGTGAAATGGCATGGCCATTATGCCTGACGACCCAAACGCACACCCCACTGCCTGTCACTCTCTGCAGGGTGGTGGTGGGGTTGGCTTCAGTTCAATACTTCACTGCCATTTCTATTACGCAGCTCTGTAACTTCTACACTAGCACTGCCAATGCCAGCAAGCAAACATTCGGCATTGACAAATGCTTGTCTTAGGAAGCCATATATGCAAATACTTTAAAGAAGGACCAAGCAAAAATCTGCAAAGAACAGCTCAAAAGATAATCCCGCCATAGGTACAGAACCATTAAAAAAGTGGTTTACTCAATCAGGAAAACTTTTACCTGCAGAGTAAAACTTGGCATGTAATATACTATCTCTTGAAATGTGCCATGAAAACAAACTGGCACTGAGGGGACTAAGCTTTACAAAGACCCCCTCTGGTAATATGAAGAATTTTAAATGCCAAAGGGACTGGACTGGGAAGCTACACACAGCAAATGCTGTGAAAAGTTAATCAGGATATTGATTTAATGGGTGTACACAACCATTTGGAATAATGCTCATGCAACTTGTTGGTAGCCAGAGGCTAGTTGGTTGGTTGGTTGGATGTTGACTGTCATTTGTAATTACTTTGGCCAGTCATACTGTCTATCCCCAGAGGGACTTCCACCCTCTTAGGTTACTGGGAAAGTGAAGGAACCCTGTTTTTTTAAAGTGCATCTTTATTAAAAAAAACCTGGGTACAGAATGTTCACATCCTGTTACGAACAGGAAAAAGCAAACAGACAATAAGCTCAACATATTAAAAGTTACCTATATGTGTAATATATGCTGTTGTCTCTTTAAGATTCCATCAGTATGGGTCATGCACTCAGGAAATAGAGTGCACGTGTAACCAGTTTGAGCCAGTGTGTCCAAGACCCCAGTGTGTCTCCTGAGCCTACTGAGTTCCGTTATGCAGTTGGAAAATAAATATAAGATAGCTGTTTCACTTAAATGAGTCTTGGAATCTGTTTTGTGATCCTGCTTCTGTTTGGTATAGTGGTCTCCAGTGCAACTCTACAGAAACTAATGAAAGAAACAAAGGTAACAGAAAGGTATACAACATGGTGTCAGAAGTGAAAGCCAATCCAGGAGAGACACAGTAAACAAATACAAAGAACTTGGGACCAGAAAACAGTGAGTACCTAGAATATTGCAAAAGAAGATTTGCACAGTCTTAAATAGAACTGAAGTTAGAACTGAACGTGTGTGTGTGTGTTAGTCATGGAGCAATTTAAGCCACCCAATCCTTTAGTATTAATTGGAAATCTTGGTGAAAATTGGAGGAGATGGGAACAAATGCTGCAGCTTTACATGACAGCAACTGGTGTCAGTGATAAATCTGAAAAATTGAAAATAGCTATTCTGTTACACACTATTGGTGATGAAGGATTAGAATTATACAACACTATGAATATAACATATGCAGATCCTCAAGCACCCACAATAGCTGAAGTGATTGAAGCATTTAGAAAGTACTGCAATCCAAGGAAAAATGACATCAATTCTCGGCACACCCCATGCAAGAGTCAACTGGTATAGACCAATTAAGCAATATACCCCAACAGGGTGTGGGTATACTAGAGGATTTACCATGGCTGGTGTGGTTCGGTCCCGAGGCACAGCCAAGGGACTTAACCACACCAGTAGTGGTAAATCCTCCATATCCACCCCTGAGGTATATTATATTTATACAAAGTTCTAATGGCTTTTTTTTTTTCCATTAAAAAAATTTAAATGTCCGTTTGTGTTAAAAGTTGCTGCTCCTTTGTTTTTCACTGTAGCGGTACTGCTCGGATTTTTTTGCAAGTTCTGCGCATGTGCCGGAGGATCGCGGATTTCAACCGCCACTGTTCCGAATTTTTTTCGCCTTCTTTGCTTTGGAGAGAATGAACTGCATTTTCTTTCTCTTTTTCTTTCAGTTGCTTCATTTTTTCGGAATGGTGCGGCAGTTTTTCTGAACTTTTCAGGCTAGTGATAGACTATCAGTTGTGGGGTAAGGACAAGGTAATCTTGCTGTTGTCTGTGAGTTTGGCAGTGGTGTGTTTGTGAGGAATGGAGGGATTTGCCAGGGAGTTCCTGATGCGGCTGAGTGGTGGCTGGCACCTTTTCCAGTGGGTATTCTGGAGGATTTACAATGCTGGAAAGGTGTCAGCCAGCCAATCAAAATGCAGGATTCTCTCTTTTTTTTTTTTTTGCCCGTTGTATAATTTCTAACTGAGTTGAAACAAAAAGCACGGCACTGTGAATTTGGTGACACAGAACACCTGATGCTAAGAGATAAAATTTTGTTTAGTGTAACCAATGTTGTTCTTAAAGAAAAACTTCTAGCTGATCTTGATTTAACATTAGAAAAAGCTGTGAACATTTACAGAGTGAAAGAGATCACAAAGGCCAAGGTGCAAGTAATGGCAGGAAGCACCCAGGAGAGGTCAGTACAAGCTCTTATACAGTACAGTGGTAAAAAGGAGAACAGAAAAGCAGACAACAGGAGCACATAAGGCTTGCGTCAAGTGAAATTGAAATGTCAAAGTTGTGGGAAGGTCCACTAGCTAAAACAGTGCCCCACATATGGTGCATATATCACAAGTGCAGAGGAAAAAAAATCAGTATTCCAAGGTTTGTAGAACCAAAAACCCAGAAGCCAGTACCAGTAAAAAGAAATCTAGAGAGATAGACACATTATTTGTTGGAGTAATACACGAAATGAACTCCAGCAGAGTGGAAGAAGAACTGGATGAAGCCCGGTATGCAGATGTTAATATTGCAAAAACTGTTGTTAAATTTAAACTTGACACAGGTGCAGAGGCAAACGTAATTCCACTTGAAACGGTTAACAAGTTGCCAAGTCCTGTAAAGATAAGGCCTACCAACACATTGCTAGTAACTTATGGGGGAACATGAACTGTACCTCAAGGTTGTGCCACATTGCAAGCAGAAGTGCAAAACAAGAAAACTAATCTGCTGTTCTTCATTACAAATGAAAATACTGCACCTTTACTTGGACGGAGAGAATGGTGTTGAACTGGACTTGATACGAAGAATTAATTCTGTGCATGTGCAATCTCCAGCAACATAAGAAGCATTAATTGCACAATATCCTACAGTATTTGAAGGTCTAGGTAATTTCCCGGGAGCACATCATATTCACGTGGACACTAGTCACTCTGGCAATACATGGCTGTAGAAAAATTCCCTATGCAGTCATGGACAAATTGAAAAACACCTTACAACAGCTACAGGAGTCGGGTGTTATAAGTCCAGTGCAGGTGCCCATGGCCTGGGTGAACAGTCTTGTAATCACAGAAAAAAGAAATGGAACCTTGAGAGTCTGCCTGGATCCAAGAGACTTCAATAAGGCAGTGAAAATACAACATTTTTCCATTCCGACCCCTGTGGATGTACAGTGCATGCTGGCTGGAAAGCAGATATTCACCATACTCAATGAAAAGGATGGTTACTGGCAGGTAATCCTAGATGAAGACTCTTCACTGCTGTGTACTTTTAATACCCCATGGGGCGCTACCAGTTTAACAGACTACCATTTGGGACAAAATCTGCAAGTGAGGTATTTCAGCAGAAAAATGCAGAAGCTTTTGGTGACATTGATGGTGTCCACATCATAGCAGATGACATGATCATAGCCGCATGCACAAAAGAATAGCATGATCAAATATTGCGTCAAGTCATGGAGAGAGCGCAAAAGATCAATGTCAAATTCAACAAAGACAAAATACAATACATGGTGAATCAAGTTAAATACATGGGCCATATCATTACTTCAGAGGGAGTAAAGCCAGATGAAGGGAAAGTAACAGCAATAAACAACATGAAGCCACTAGAGGACAGGAAAGTACTAATGCATCTACTGGGCATGGCCAGGTACCTAGCCCAGTATATACCAAACAAAGCATCTTTAACTGCACCACTGAGAGTGCTGCTTAAAAAAGACATAGTGTGGTAATGGGGACCAGAGCATGAAAAGGATCTGAAAGATTTAAAGGAAGCCCTGACAAAAGCACCTGTCCTTAGTTTTTATGATCCTGCAAAGCCACTAGAAATACAAGCAGATGCATCGAAAGATGGTCTAGGAGCATGTCTGATGCAAGCAGGATGACCTATTGCACATGCATCCCGTGCGCTGTCCTGTGCAGAACAAAACTATGCACAAATTGAAAAGGAATTGTTAGCTATAGTGTTTGCTACAAAGAAGTTCCACCAGTATGTATACGGAGTCATAGTAAAAGTTCAATCAGATCACAAACCTCTAGAAGCTATTCTTTAAAGGCCATTGGGGCAAGCTCCTGCCAGGCTACAGAGAATGTTGCTGCAACTACAAAGGTATGATATGATTGTGTCATATACTCCAGGAAAACTTATGTGCATAGCTGGCACGCTTTCAAGGGCAGTTGAAAGTGACAGTTCTGACAACACTGAAGAAATCTTTGATGAAAAAGTTATATATGCAATGTAGATGACAGAAACTTTAAGCCCAGAGCTGCTAAATATGCTTACTGAGGAAACACAGAAAGATGAACCACTGAAAGCTGCAATAGAGATGCACAAGAGGGGATGGCCACAGAGAAGAAAACAGCTGCCACCTACTTTAGAAATATTCTGCCCAATACGACAGTCACTGGCAATAGAGAATGGACTGCTCATGTCTGGAGACAGAGTGGTAATACTGCAAGGTGCCAGAGCAGAGATGCTAAAAAGATTACATGTTGCTTACCAAGGGATCCAAAGATCAAAAACTAAAGCTAGGATGGTCATGTACTGGCCAGGAATGTCTAAAGACATAAAACAAATGGTCAAAAGTTGCAAAGTGTGTCAAGAAAATCCTTCAAGCAATCAAAAAGAGACATTGTGGTCCCACCAGATTCCTGAATTACCCTGGTACAAGCTAGCTGCAGACATTTTTGATTTTAAAGGGAGATCCTTTTTGCTGCTTGTATGTTATTTTTCAAAATATCCAGAAGTGCTGAGACTGCAAGATAAAACATCTAGCACAATAATTGCCAAACTCAAGTCAGTATTCTCGAGGCATGGGATACAAAAGAAATGGTCACAGACAACATGCCTTTCTCTAGTAAAGAAATACACTCTTTTACAACACAGTGGGGAATACAGTTGATCTATTCCAGTACAGGATACCCACAGTCAAATGGTCAGGCTGAGAGAATGATTAAAACTGTAAAACTGATCTTTAAGAAGACATCCCACACTGGAACTGACCCACATTTAGCACTCTTGAGCCCACAGAACACTTCCATTTCAGGTATGCAATACTCACCTTCTCAGCTACTAATGGGCAGAGTGTTAAGAAGCACCTTACCAGAAACAAGACAGGTACTTCAACCACATGTACCTAAAGGAGCCCATTGCAAACTTAAACTACTACAAAAGAAGCAGAGGGAGTATTACAACTGTGGTGCCAAAGACTTATCCATACTACATCCAGGAGGCAGAGTATGTATGGAGACAGCTCAAGGATGGCAGCCAGCGACAGTTGAGGACACTAGACCTGAACCCAGATCATGCACCATTGTTACACCAAGTGGTGCACGTTTTCACAGGAACAGACATCACCTGAGACATGACAGGACTGTTACAACAGCCGCTGAAGCAGCAAATGGTGAACAGGTGATAGAGACAGGCAATACTTCAGAACAGAGTGTGGAAGTGCCTGAGATGGAACCTATTCAACTTCTGGACTCAGTAGAAGTCAAAGACCCAAGTTTGCTACCAGAGTCTCCTACTGGTGTACTGAGGCTCACTCGAAGAGGAAGGAGAGTGAAGATGCCTGTCAAGCATAATGACTATGTTTTAGGTTAGTGGTACACACCTGAATTCATCAAGGATAAGTGCCGGAAACTTTCCTTTGGACATTTTGAAAGATTCAGTATAGGTGTTAAAGAGACTCTAAAGTGGACATTTGAAATGTTAATTGTTTGTGGGCAATTCAGTTAAAAAAGGGGGATGTAATATATGTTGTTGTCTCTTTATGACTCCATCAGTATGGGTCATGCACTCAGGAAATGGAGTGCATGTGTAACCAGTCTGAGCCAGCATGGCCAAGACTCCAATGTGTCTGCTGAGCCTACTGAATTATGTTATGCAGTTGGAAAATACATATAAGATGGCTGTTTTACTTAAATGAGTCTTGGAATCTGTTTTGTGATCCTGTTCCTGTTTGGTATATTGGTCTCCAGTGCAACTCTACAGAAACTAATGAAAAGAAACAAAGGTATCAGAAAGGTATACAACAATATGTACTGCAAGTCTCAGCTATATAATTTAAATACTTCCTAAAAGGCATAGCAGTCCAGTGACCTACTCAGCCACCTGTTTATATTAGAACTTGAGACCCTGGAAATTCCTCATCCATCCCCCCCCCCGCCCGCCCCGTCGTTTCTAGACAAGATGGATTGGAGTCGAGTGAAATCCACACTGAGTGAATGGGAGTGCATGACATTTACAACTGTGAAGGTTCTGGAGGGGCATCACTCAGCATCCACCTGGTCCACTGCCAGGTGAAGATATGTGATCAGAGGTTCACTTTAAAAGTGAGCTCCTCCATAAACTGAATGTTCTGGACTACTGAAACCCAGGACTGAACTGATGGAGGATCTGACTGGAGCCAGTGCCAGGTGATGGCTTTATGTGCCACAGCTAGTAAAATATTCCACAGGTAAATCATATCCCTGCCAGTTACATCAGGCAGGGGGGAAACCCAAGATAGCAATCTCAAATGCAACTGGAGTCCCAACTGCAAAAAAAGTGCTGTTAGCCTAGATTTAACTTGGTGCCAAAATTCAGACAGTATGCGGCAGTCCCAAAAAATATGAGTATGGATTGCTTGGGTTTCACTGCATCTCCTCCAGCATGCCAGAGAGAAGCGGGTACTCCACTTGGCCTGTATAACCAGTGTACAAAAGAAACAAGAACTGACTTTCCAGGCAAACTCTTGCCACAATGATGAACAGGTAGATCTCAGACTTAATTGAAATATTTTAGCCAGTCCATTTCCGGAAGATCCACACTGGCCTCTTTGTGCCATTTCTATTTGATATTGAGTGCCTCGTCACCATGTAATGGCTTAATAGCATTATGCAAAGCAAAGATCTCCCTCTGTGTGTGGTACCCTTCAGGATTGCATCTATGGTGGTGAGTAGTGGTTTTACCCTCTGATTATCTGGGGTAGCCTGATGCTGCTCTTGTATGTAGGTGTATAGTTGAAACAATCTGAAGTGGTCAGAATGTGGAAGTTAAAAGAATTGTTGAAGGGAGCGAAAGTCTAGAAGGGTGTCTCCCTGCAAGACCTGGATTTAGAAGCAAAGCCCCACTCTGGACCACCTCCAAAAAGCCAGGTCAAGTTATGCTGATTAGAATCATGAATCCGACCCAAACCAATGGATGGCCACAGTAAAGGTCCTATGCTGAATTTTTTCCATAGGCGGTGCACCCCATGTAGGGTATTCTGAACAGAAAGGAGGGAGAGGTCCCCATTATGTTTCTTAAAAAATAAGTCCATTGCATGTGCCAGTAAGGGTGCTCCCTCCTCTTCCCATATCTCCATCAGCTTCCAATTAGCTGTGTAGGTTGGAGCATGCCACATAAGGGTGTTACAGAGGTGGATAGCATGGTAATAATCCTCCAGATTAGGCAAAGCTCTTGCCCCTGAGGCTCTAGGGCTTGTAACAGTTTATATTTGAGTCTAGGGCATTTAGAAACACATGCATATTTTGAAATAATGTGTTGCCACTACTGAAAATGTTTTTTACTAAGAAGAATGGGAAGACATTGAAATAAATAAAGGAAGCGAGAGAGAATGTTCATTAAAATTGAATGAATACAAGAATACATTGGATAATTCAACAAGGACCAACGGTTAATGTCTGGCTACACTTAAGTGAGCATCAGGTGGTTGACCGTGATCAGTTTTGTTAGGTTCTTGGGCACCTGGATCTAAAAAATATTTAATTTGAATTGCTCCCCAATTAACTGGTAGCAACTGCATAATATGTGTTGTAGGGGTATAATTTAATAACCTCTGTTTTTGATTTATTAAGGACATACCCTGCGTGTTGTTGAAACATCTTGAGGGTAGCCCAGACTTCTGTGATAGAGGCTTCTGGGTGAGCCAGGTACAACAAGACATCATCAGCATATAACAAAACTTTTGTAAAAGACCACCAACCTCAATACCCTCTATTCTGGGATTATCTCTGATAGCCTTGGCCAGAGGCTCAATATAATGAGCAAAAAGGAGCAGCAAAAGTAGACAACACTGCTGGGTTCCCCTGTAAAAGCTAAATCTAGAGGATACGCCTCTGATAGTTCGGATGTAGGCCTGAGGGGAGGAACATAGGGCTTGAAATCCCTTCCACAAACTCCCACAGGAAACCAAAGGTTATGAGGGTGAGAAACAAAAAGCTCCAAATGACTTTATTGAAAGCGTTTTTGTCATCAAGACTCATGAGTCACAGTGGACTTCTCAACTGCTGAATGACCTTGATGATATTTAGAGTGCGCTGAATGTTGTCTGGTACCTGCCGGCCTGCAATGAACTCTGTTTGATCCAGATGGACAGTACTAGGGATCATGGGGGTGGAGCCTCCCAGCCAAAACAGAAGTAAAGATTTTATAGCCAACATTAAGGAGGAATATCGGATGGTAGGAACCCCATAAGGTGGGATCCTTATCCTCCTTAGGCAAGACTGAGATGGTGATATAATTCCATAATGGAGGAGGTTTCTCGCCGTCATTCCAAACCATGTGAAACACCCTCCCCAATAATGGGGTGAATTCCTTCTGAAATGTTTTATAAAACTCACCACTAAAACCAGCCATGCCAGGGCATTTACCAACTTTCAGGTATTTAATAGCAGCCAGGATCTCAGAGTATGTTATTGAGGCCATCAACATCCTTCCTTGTTCAGGTTTCAATTAGGGGAGATTTAAGGACAATAGAAATACACTCTTGGAAACAAAGGAGATTTCTTGATGGGGGCTATAAAATGACTGATAATATACAGTAACACGAAGGCCTTTGAAATGTGTTCATATTTATGGATCAAGTTGCCCGTCTCTGCAAAGGAATCCTCTTGAGTACGGTTCCACCTCTAGAGGTGCCATGGGAATATAACTCCTTTGGCTAAAGGTAGCTTAGGAAGAAACCCAAGGAGAAACGTGAGTCACTGGATGTGGAGGAGGTGTGGGTGGTGGGAGCAAAAAAAGGGAGCTCTCAAATTCGGCTTATAAGGCAATCCTGTGGTTTGATGAGTAGGGCAACCAGTCACTCCCCCTTCCTAATTAGCCCAGGAAGGGGGAATGACTGGTTGCTCCACTCATCAAACCACAGGATTGATTTTTAATTGCACGAGTGCATACATCCACAGTGTTGCGTAATGATTGTGTAACTTGTTGATAGCCAAAGGCTAGTTGTACGGTTAGGTGCTGACTGTCATTTTTAGTTACTTTAGCCATTCACACTCTGTTCCCTGAGGGAGTACTGCTCTGCTGGGGTACTAGTAAGGCAAATAAACCTTCTTGAGGAGGGTTCTACCCCTAGAGGGCCATTGGAACATGATTCTTTTGGCTAAAATGTACCTTAGGAAGGAGCCCAGAAGAACTGCATAGCAGGAGGTGCAGATAGAGAAGAGCAAAGTGATGAGAGAGACTGCTGATCATGAGTGATCAGTAATAGCAGATGGAGGGATGACTTCCAGAAGAATAGCAGAATTGTAGGAGAAGGAAGGCAACCATCTGACACCAATTCACAGCGGAAATTCCCAATACTTGGAAAATGGTATTAGACAACTACTTTATGTCCTTTGGCACTCAGGATAGAAAAAGACCCTGGTAGAGTAAATCTCTAGGGATCTTTGGCCTCGGTCACCATCCCCCACGCATGGATACTACTATTAGGCTCATTGTGCTTATTTGGAATACCATTTCAGGCTAAGCCTTTGGAGGGATACCTCTCGCTTTATTCCTCTAATGGGATAACATTGTGGGAGTGCCGTGAGTAAATCTCGGTGCGAAAAGAGGCACCTCATGGAAGGAGGTCCCCCAAAAAGTGGATGGAGGACAGAGTGACTGCTGAAAGGCCAGCACCCAGCCTTGAGACCATGAGGAGGCCTAATCTTGACTGGAAACTAAAATAAGGTGCTATGGAATGAGATTACATGGACCTTAGGCAGACACAGGAAGTCTAACTTTAGGAGGTGCTATTGATGTGGACTGCACAGCTAAAGGAACCCAAGTGAGCTCAGAGCCACATTCTCTGGCAGCTGAAATCTTAAATACTACACCTTGAGTTGTCACTGACCATGGGTCCGCACAGCTGAAGCTTCCCCCTGAATAGTGAACCTTGCCACCATCCAGTGAGTCTACCAGGATGTCCTGCAGGAGACAAGCCGCCTGAAAAGAACCCCTGCTTGTGATGAGGGACTCACCTTCAAGATGCAGACTTTGAGGGGAGTGAGTGACCTTGACTGATAATGGTCAGTATGAATGCATTCATAGAGCCTGATGGTATGATGCAGAAATGAACTGGCTGGTAAGCCATATGGTGATGCTGACAGGCCGCATGCTTGTGAGCAGTATGATGCTTGGAAGGCTTATTGCTTGTGTGACCCTGTGTGGTGGCTTACCTTGTTTGCCCCCATTTGCCCCACTTTGCCACCAGTTCCACTGTTTCCCCCAAGCATTCTCTGCTCCTGGCCCAAGCCCCAGATGCCCTTGAGTCTCCATCCAGCCCCTGTATGCTTGGTAGTTCGGAGTGAGGCTGGAGGAGCAAGCTATGAAGCAGCTGCTCGTTTCCAGCACAAATGTGTGAGCGGGTGGCCAGTGCATGTGCAGCATTGCATTTTTGCTTTCTTACTACTGTAGCAGTAAAACAGGTGGCTCTCCAGTGGTCCCGGTTCCCGATTATGGCAGAACAGTGACTGGAGACCTGAATGGGGCACAAGAGGAGCCTCAGTATATTTTAAATAAAGAGCACCTAAAGTATCAGCATTGGGGCAGCCTAATGAATATTAATGAGGGCAGCATTAATGTTAATTAGAGAGCCTGCCTGCTGCCTAGGAACACTGTATTTTGGCAGCAACAACAGATGTGGGGCTGAACAAAATTGTTAAACTTTGCAATTGTTTGGTAGGGCACAGAAGATGCTTTGAGACTGTGGAGCATGAGAGAAGTAAAAATTACTATTCTGCCTGCACCAGGACTTTTAAGTGGGACAGTGTATGGACTGTTTGTAGACTGTATTTGTCAGTGGCCATATTTTCAGCCTTTGACCCTCTTTACAGCCAATCAGAGAGCAAGATTGTTACTAAGGACTTGTGGGACTGTGCAGATGCTTTGTGGAGGTAAAAAGCAGGGACAATGCTTGGCACCCATTTGAGAAATCAATCAGGTGTCGAACGAGCCTAATGAATATTAATGTTTTAGCCAGACAATTGAATCAGCCAATCATAAGCTGCCAGAAACTCCCAAAACCCAAGAGACTTTTTGTTCTGAGACCAGTTTGGTGGGAGTCCCTCTACAGGGAAGAGGGCTCTGGCCCCTTGCTAAAGAAATGTGGCTGCAAGGATTGGAGTGGCTGGCCTGGGGATTGCCAGTTACTTGCCCCCCAGGGCCCATCTGCAGGCACCTCTCTGGGCTGAGGGAGGAGGTTGCTCATCTCCAGGCTGAGTTGGCCAGGATTTGTGGGACCTCCTCTCCCACCCAGGGACCACCAGGGTCACTGCCATTGCCTCAGAGGTTGCCAAGAAAGAGGAGTGGTTGGACCACAGTGAGCTCAGGGGTGGTGAGGGTGGTGGAACAGAGGCGCATCCCTCCAGTTGTACCTCTCCACAATTTCTATGCTGTTCTGGAAAAGTGTGGTTCCTTTATGGAGGCACCCACAGTGGAGACTAAGGAGGATGCTGGGAACCTCCACAATGGAGACCCACAGGAGGGTGGCATGGGACCCCACAAGGAAGAAACAACTCCATTGTTAGAAGGTAGAACTGGGAGGAAGGGAGAGGGAGGTGGCGTGCCTGCCTGGCACCATGGCTTGGAGGGACAGGGAGCGAATCCTCAGAATCACAGGAGCAGCTGCACAGGGGATGGAGCTGGATGTCATTGTCCACCTAGGGACAAATGACCTGGCTAAGAAAGGGATCAGAGCAGTGCAAGAAGTGTTTGTGGAGATGGGAGGGGCCTTAGAGAAATAGCACACAAGGTAACCTTCTTGGAGGTGCTGCCTGTCTATGGCACGGATGAGGCTAGGGTGCTCCACACAATGGGATTCAATCAGTGGTTGAAAAACTGGTGCAGAGCTCAGGGATTTGGCTTCATTGGGGACTGGGGGGTCCACCTGGATGGATGCAGGCCTATACTGGCGTGATGGTCTGCATCTGTTCAGGAGGGGAATCAGGATCCTATGTGATAGGTTTAAATACTTTATTGGCAAGCATTTAAACTAGCCAAGGGGGAGGCACTGGAAAGGAGAAGGGAAATCCTAGCCCCCCCAAAAAAATCAGGGTACTAAGTGAGGTAGACACCAACATAGGGATGTCAATAGGGAGAAGCTCGGGGGTAAATGGACAAAGTGACAAACGCAATAAGGACAGGGATGGGGCAAAAAGGGGTAAGGCCATCAATAAATGGAGGGTAATGAGTACCAATGCACATAGTCTGGACAACAAGCTCCCTGAACTGGTGGCCTTGATGGAAGAGGGATGCCTGGCTATCGTAGTAGTCACAGAAACATGGTACACAGAGAACCATGACTGGGATGTTAACATACCAGGGTACACAAAATACAGGAGAGACAGGAAGAGCAGAAGAGGGGGGGAGTAGCTCTCTATGTAAGGGAAGGGATAAAAGCAACTGAACAAAAGAGTAAACAGGGAGGAGAGAGGCACTGTGGGTCACCTTAGAGACTGAAAATGGCACCACAATCCACACAGGGGTTGTATACAGACCCCCATGTCAGGGGGAGGGAATGGACAAGGATATGATAGAAGGCATACTTAGGATGGCAGAGAAAGGGGAGATACTGTTGATTGGGGACCTTAACATGCCAGATGTTAACTGGAGCACCTTGGCTGCAGCCACATCCAAAAGCAGGGCCATTCTTGATGCCCTTCAGGTGGCATGCCTCAGACAGCTAGTTTTGGAACCTACTCATGAGGGAGCAATCTTAGACCTCATACTCTCAAATGGGGATAGTGAGAGGATCTCAGATCTAGAAGTGGGTAACCATTTGGGAACAAGTGATCACCAAACAGTGTGGTTCATGATAAACTCAGCTACAGAGTCAAGCCATACAAAAGTGAGGGTCCTGGACTTGGAGGGCTGACTTTGGCAAAATGGGAGAGTGCCTAGAAAAGCACTAGCAAACAGGCTAGAAGGAGGGTGGAGCAACAATGGGAAATATCAAACTGCCATCACAGAGGCAACAAGCCTTGTGTGAAGCAAATAAACAAATCAAAATGAAAGAAAAGCTACTATGGTTCTCAAAAGAAGGGTGAAGGTTAGGAGAAAAGATAGCATTTAGGAAGTATAAGGAAACACAGAAGGAGCAGGACAGAGAACTGTACCAGTTAAGGCAGAAGGAAGCAGGGAGGGTGGTCAGAATAGCAAAGGCACAAACTGAGGAAAAGAAAGCCAACTCAGTTAAGAAGGGGGGTAATACCTTTTATAGGCATATCAGGGAGTGTAGAAAGACAAAGGGAGGGATAGTGAGGCTGAATAGAATGGATGGTGGGTGGGCAGAGAGTGACAGTGAAAATGCAGGGATACTGAATGAATACTTCTGTTCACTATTCACAAAAGAGGAACTGGGGGAGGTGGCTGATCCAATTAACAGAAGCAATCTGGAGAGGGGGGTCAATCCCAGTCCTTTCACAGAAGAAAGGGTTCTGAAAGAACTCCTAAAACTGAAGGTGGACAAAGCAATGGGGCCTGATGGAATTCACCCTAGAATTCTAAAAGAATTAAGCAGAGAAATAGTGACACCACTGACTACCCTTTATAACAAATCATGGGAGGATGGAGTGGTACCTGAGGACTGGAAGAAGGCTGATGTGATTCCCCTTCACAAAAGTGGGAGCAAGACAGAGGCAGAAAACTACAGACCTGTCAGTTTGGCCTCTGTGGTAGGGAAAGTGATGGAATCACTTCTGAAGGAAAGAATTGTTGAGTACCTAGAGGCCAGTAAGGCACAGGACCCAAGGCAGCATGGGTTCACAGCGGGAAGGTCATGTCAGACGAATCCAATTGATTTCTTTGACTGGGTGACCAAAGTAGTAGACCAGGGAGGGGTTGTGGACATGGCCTACCTAGACTTTAGCAAGGCATTTGACACAGTCCCACACAAAAGATTAGTAGTCAAATTAACCAGCCTTGGAGTGGGTCCCAGGGTGGTAGCCTGGGTAAAACATTGGCTGAACAACAGGACACAGAAGGTAATTGTAAATGGAGTCCACTCTGAAGAAAGAGGGGTTACTAGTGGGGTACCGCAGGATTCAGTACTGGGTCCAGTCCTTTTTAATGTCTTTATAAGTGACATTGCAGAGGGACTGGAAGGAAAAGTATGCCTCTTTGCACATGACACAAAGATCTGCAACAGGGTTGATACACAAGGAGGCATGGAAAGGATGAGAAGGGACTTGGCAAGGTTGGAGGAATGGTCAGAAGTATGGCAGCTTGATTCAATGCAAAGAAGTGCAAGTAACGCACCTGGGAAACAAAACCCAGGGGAGATTACACAATGGGGGAGGTAGTAACAACAACAAAAAATGAAAGGGGCCTGGGGAATCATATCAGATGACCTTAAGGTTGGCAAGCAATGTGAGAAGGCAGTAGGGAGGGCTGGGGATACTGGGATGTATAGGGAGAGGCATCACCAACAGAAAACAGGAAGTCGTTATCCCCCTGTACAGACAGTTGATGAGACCCCATCTGGAGTACTGCGTCCAGTTCTGGAGACTCCATCTCCACAAGGACATAGACAGGATGGAGGCAGTTCAGAGGAGGGCAACTAAAATGGTGCAGGGTCTGCAAGAGAAGCCATGTGAGGAGAGGCTAAAGGAGCTTAATATGTGTACCCTTGAGGAAAGGAAGGAGAGGGGGACATGATAGAAACATTTAAGTACCTCAGTGGAATCAACAAAGTCCAAGAGGGTAGCATCTTTCAGAAAAAGAGATGTGCAAGAACAAGGGGACACAATTTGAAGATAGAGGGGAACGGCTCAGGGCAATGTGAAGGAATTTTTTTCACAGAGAGGGGTGGTGGATGCATGGAACAGCCTTCCTGAGGAGGTTGTGGGGTCTAAAACAGTGGGAGAATTCAAGAATGCATGCGACAGACATAAGGCAATTTTTGTGGGGGTAGGAAGAAATAGGCTGTTGGTTAAATAGCATCTGCAGCTTATCTTCTAGGTAGGGAAATGGGCAGACTAGGTGGGCCAAGCGGTCCTTATCTGCCTTCAAAGTCTATGTTTCTATGTTTCTAGGGCCAGCAGTTGCCTTTCCACACTTGGGAAGATTTTGCCTACAGAATCCTGATTCATGATCTCAGCTATGAGAGAGCAGTAAGAGATCTGCCTGCAATTGCAATTGGCAGATTGAAGCCCTCCCCACAGCCTCCTGAAACCCCCCCACGGACGGAGCGATCCCCTGCACACACAGTGTGGTCGTGAGGGCTGGCTGATTGAAGCCCTTCCCACAGCCTCCTGAACCCCCGCCGGATGGAGCGATCCCCTGCACACACAGTGCGGTCGTGAGGCTGGCAATTGAAGCCTCCCACAGCCTCCTGAAACCCCCCACCGGACGGAGTGATCCCCTGCACACACAGTGCGGCCGTGAGGGCTGGCAGATTGAAGCCTCCCCACAGCCTCCTGAACTCCCACCCCCCAAGGATGGAGCTGATCCCCTGTACACAGGGTGCGGCCGTGAGGGCTGGCAGATTGAAGCCCTCCCCACAGCCTCCTGAACCCCCAGCTGGACGGAAGCGTCCCTGCACACACAGTGTGGTTGTGAGGGCTGGCAGATTGAAGCCCTCCCCACAGCCTCCTGAAACCCCCCACAGATGTGGCGATCCCTGCACACACAGTGCGGTCGTGAGGGCTGGCAGATTGAAGCCCTCCCACAGCCTCCTGAACCCCCCACCACGGACGGAGCGATCCCTGCACAGTGCGGCCGCGAGGGCTGGCAGATTGAAGCCTCCCACAGCCTCCTGAACCCCCGGACGGGAGTAACCCCTGCACACACAGGTAGTGTTTTCAGCCAGCAGCTGCCTCCCGGAGCTGCGTGAATGGAATTTGAATTTGCTACTTTTTCTACATCGGGTCTGAAATTATAGGGCGGAACTTTACTCCTGTGCACCTCGCTTTTGCATGAAATACATAGGACTGCACTAGATTTTATTTTCCCTGCCATTTCTGTATAATTTCACCTGAGAACTGAGCACACCATGTTTATGGATCGTTTACTGTTTGCAGAATTGTGTAAATGAATTCTCAGACCGGACTGTTTAGAAACCTGTTTTAAACTAGTGCAATTCCCAGCCTGAATTTTATTTCAATTTCATCCAATTTCAATAAAGTAAAATCATGTGCATAATAGAGTTTGTAAGCTCCTCCTCCCACTCACCTACCTCGAGTATTAATTGCTGCTTCTTTGTCCTCCTCCTGCAGTGCAGTGCGTGAGGGCTGGCAGATTGAAGCCCTCCCACAGCCTCCTGAAACCCCCACGAAGGACGGAGCAATCCCCTGCACACACAGGTAGTGTTCCCAGCTAACAGCTGCCTCCAGACTCTAGCCCTCCTGCATCACAGCATGAGCTCCCCTACCCACCCACCACCCTTGGTCGGCTCTTACTTATATAGTGTGACCTCACGTGGTTATAAACCAATCAGCCCACTTTCCCATTAGCTCCTTATACCTTCCTACCACCAGTGGCCTCCCTTGAGCTGACTCTTAAATCTCATCCTCTATGGTCATATTAATTCTTATCTTTTGTAAACACGTTAGAAAAATACAAGTAGGGAAAATGCAATTCCTTACATTTTCAGTCATCATGCTTTGCCTAACTGTTTCCTCCCTCCCACCTTCTTCTTACCCCAAGCCACCTGAGCCATCTCCATTTCTCTCTACAGTGACCAAGCCACCCCTCCACTCCTCCTCCTTGGCACAAGTAGTCCAACACCAGCCCCACTGGCACAATTGGCCACTGGGGGCCTCTATCCCTCCTCCTGCGTTCCATGCTGCGAAACCTGCTCTTTCCATCCCCCTCTACTCGGCCCTAGGATGGACTTCCGTTCACCACCCTCTCCACACCGTCATGTGCATTACCTGAAGTTCATATGCGCTATCAAGGCACATTCTGGCCCTTCTTATTATTATAGCCGGGGACATTGAACTTAACCAGGTCCACCTGCAACCATAGCCTCCCAACCCCAGTATCAGCTACTGCACCTCCCTAAAGGACTTAAAATTATCCACCTAAATATATGCAGTATCCTAAACAAAATAGCAACCCTGCAAACAACTGTCCTTGCACTTCGCCCTGATATAGTTATTATCACTGAATCATGGTTAAAGCCGCACAACCAGGATGCAGAATTCTCCATTCGTGGTTTTTCCCTCATACGCCAGGACAGACAGGGCAGAAAGAAGGGAGGTGGCACAGACATGTATATCTCCTCCTATCTCCAGTTCTCTAGAATCCCCCTGCCTGCCCCTATTCCTTCTGTTGACTCCCTTTTAATCAAAATCCCTCTGCCTCACTCCATTCCAATTTATATCGCTGCATCTTACTGTCTACCTGGTACTCCTCTGGGTTGCATTATTGACCATCTTGGCAACCTGAGGTCACACACGGAGGGCGGGGAACTTCATATCCTTGGTGATTTCAACCTGAACTGGCTAGGCAGTGCAGCCTCCAAATCACGTCAACAAGTAAATGCCCTAAACTTGTCCCAGCAAATGGTGGAACCCACTCGCCTAAACCTTAAATCAAACAAGCACACACTCCTGGATTGGGCTTTAACTACCCACCCCCATCGGATCTGTAAAGCTGGCCTACTACCTGACTCCCTTAGTGATCACCATATGATTTTTATTGTGAGAAAAATCTTCCGCCCCATGGCACCCTCACCCCGGGTGCTTCAAAACAGAGCCTATAAGTCTCTTAACCTGACTGCTCTCCTAAATGACCTCTCTAGTATTGATTGGTCTTTCATCCCTAGGGCCACCTCTACAGATGATGCCCTAAACTTTTTCTCTGTAAATTTCCTCGCCATCTGGGACCGACATGCACCCCTAAGAAGATCCCGGGTAAGAGGTTCCCACTTACCATGGGTAACTACTACACTCATGGAACTCCTTCATACCAGGAACTGTGCCTGGAAATCTTTTAAGGCTACAGGTGATCAAACAGCTCAGCTACACTACCGGTCATTAAGAAACGCCTGTACAAGACACATACGACAGGCTAAATCAAACTACTTTTAAACTGCTTTCAACAACAACTTCTCTCACTCCGCTCATTTCTGGAAGTCTATTAAATTCCTCCTCTCCCCACCTGCCCAACCCCCTACTCCCACTCTAAACATTGCTGGTAATTCCATTACTGATCCTAGCTTGGTTGCCTCTGAGTTTAACTCTTACTTTTCCTCCTTGTCTTCTTCCTTCCTCCTCTCATCCCTATCTCGTCCACCCCCTTCTGTACCTACCCGGCCACCTTCTGTCTCCGGCCAGTCTCATCTAGCCAGGTACTAAAATACTGCAGGCGTAGACCCATTAAAGGAAAATGTCCATCGGCCTCGATTCCAAGATGCTTCTGCTCTCTGCTCCTGCCATAGCATACCCACTAGCTCTGCTGTTTAACTTGTCTTTTAAACTCGGGGCTGTCCCCAACTTATGGAAACAAGTCACTGTCGTTCCACTACCTAAAGGAGGGGACCTGTCCTCTCCATCCAACTACCATCCTATATCCCTGCTCCCTGTCCTAGCAAAGATTCAAGAGTGACTCGTTCTCTCTCAGCTCTATAATTATCTCGATACTATATCCTTTTTTAACCCTTTCCAGGCCGGTTTCAGGAAAAATCACTCCACCACCACCTCCCTTCTTCGTCTTACTAATGCAATCCTCACGGGAATGGACAAAGGAGAATTAACAGCTGCCATTTTCATTGACCTGATGAAGGCTTTTGACACAGTCTCCCATCCCTTGCTGCTGGCTAAACTTACCCAAGCAGGACTGTCAAAAAACACAGTTGACTGGTTCCACTCTTACCTGGCTGACAGGTCCCAATCAGTCCGCATTGGCTCGGCCAGATCCACCTCACTCCCTGTCACCAGTGGTGTCCCCCAAGGGTCTGTACTCGGCCTGCTGCTGTTCTCTGTCTTTCTTAATGACCTGCCTGCAGCCTGCCTACAAACATCTATCCACATGTATGCTGACGACACGGTGCTGTTTGCCTCTGGCCCATCCTCTAGTGCTGTGACAGCCTGCCTACAGCAGGATTTCGATTCCATCCAACGTTGGTTCACCTTAAACCAGCTACACCTAAACCCTTAAAAAACAGTCTCCCTCACCTTCGGCTCCCGGTCCAAAATAGCACGGCTTCCTGCACCTCCTACGTTCTACACTTTGAATAGCTCCCCACTAGAGGCCTGCACCTCTCGTTATCTTGGGGTCTGGCTAGACCAGCATCTTGACTTTTAGTGCATATCCGGCACTACACACAAAATTGCACCCTATGTTGGGGCCCTCTACCGGAATAAAAATTGCATCCCTCTACGCGCTAGACAAGCAATAGTGCAAAAATGATCCTACCTATTATTGATTACGGGATGTGCGTCTCACTGTACCGCACCTCCCCAATTTTCCCTAGCTAGGCTGGATCCCTTTTAACTCTTTTTGTCAGCTTCATAAACCTCCCCTCCCAATACCCACCACTGTCCTCTACCAATCCCTGGACCTCCCATCTCTTCATAATAGAAGACTGCTCCACTGCGCTAAAACCTCTTGTCAAGTTCTGGTCACATACCCTCCCCTCCTACCTGTCTTCCTCCTTAGCCACCTTCACTCCTCCTACTTATGCTCTTCGAAATATCGATGCTCGGCTCCTACATATCCACCACAGATCCACCAGGTCAGGCCAGGCTGCTTTCAGCTTCAGGTTGCCCAAACTATGGAACTCCCTGTCAGCTGACATCAGACATTCCTCAAGCACTCCTCAACTGAATGCTCTTCTCAGACTGCGCCAGCTACCAACTGCAACTGTAACCTCCCTCCTTTGTCCTCCCCTCGTCTCCATAATCCTCCCAGTTGTGCAGCAACATGTTCTATTTCTAACTTGTGGTTCTGCTCCTACCATGTCTGGTAACACATTATAGTGATTAAGTATCTATAACTGTACCTGTAACTGTACTGAACTGTCTCACCTACTGCCTGTACTCTGCCAATGTATGCTGTTGTTTTTGCTGTAACCCCCCCTACCCCCAGGGCGCATCTGGAATCGAGCAGTACTCTGCTCAGCATGCCTTCCTGGTAAATCTCTTAAATAAATAAATAAATAAATTGTGAAAGAGCTGCAAGAATGTCTACCTCATTGGAGAGAGCGCTGCAAAAGCTGTAACTTTATCTGTGAGAGAGCTGCATAAACAATCCTGAATGACTAAAAACCTACTCTAAAGTGCAAGAGAGATGGAGACCTGCTTGGAGCCAAGATGCCACTAGATCCAAGAGGTGCTCATGTATGTGTGCACCCTGCATTACTTCAGTGCCAGAATAACATGGGACTTCTGTTCAGTGAATGACCATGGATGGTCCTGTGTTTGTGAAATGGCCATGTGATGCTCCATTTACTGCAGGAATGGAATGGGAGTCTCCCTGGGATGAGGAGCTCACCAGAAATTGCCTATGCAAATTTTAAAGTTCTGATTGGAGCTGCAATGCTATGCTTGCCGAGAAGGACTGTTTGCTTCTGATTCATCTTATGAGAAGCTTCAGTGTAAAGTAAAGTTATTGCAATGTAAAGCATCTAAGTTGGTTGGGAGTATTGCCTTAAGCTGCAGTGTTTAACTTGGTTGGGAGACTTGCCTTAAGCTGTAGTGTTTAACTTGGTTGGGAGACTTGCCTTAAGCTCCAGTGTCTATCTCCAGGAGTGAGAAAAGAGACTTTTGTCTGAGACTGTGTCTAACCATAAAGGGCCACAGCTGGTATGCAGGCACCATGGTTGAAAAGCAGGCCTAACAAAATGTGCCTAACTGTCAGAGAGAGAGAGAGAGAGAGAGAGAGAGAGAGATTTATATTTAAAATCAGCATTTGGAGTTAGCCAGGTAGTGTGCCATCATTGCACCTCCCCCTGAGGGGTCAAACCTAGATGTGGGGGTCTGAGGCATGCAGGCCCTGGTGCTTTTGCTGGTATGAATTTCCAGAATGTGACTTCAGCCTTAAAAGATGGGCAACTGCTAAAGAAAGCTGAGAGAAGCTCCAGCCTGCAAAAGCTGCAAGAGCCTGCAGGTCAGAAAGAGGGGGGTTCTGCTGCAAGCCTTCGCCATGCACCTCGGCTCATATCAAGTCCTGCAAATTGTCTACCTCATATGTGCCTGCAAGAATCCTTGCTACATCTGCAAATGTCTGACTACAGAACCATGAGTAAGCAGATCTAGCTCTGTGTTAGGAGGGACCGTAAATAGTTGCTATTATGTATTGCCATATTCAGTATCTAATGTCCAAGCTGCTAAAGTGTGGGATTTACCTGCTTATTCTCAGAGTTCAAGTTAAAAAAGTAACCCAAGAAGAGATAAAGGTTATCTTGATTTATATCAAGCACGCCAACGCCGGCCAACCAGCTGCAACAGTATCAGTCCTGCAACATTTAGTACTGGGTACCCAGAGGTATAGACTTGTGGTGTTCTATTTGGAAGTGGGGACTGATACCAATTGGGATATTCTAATGTCTAAAGATCTAAAGCAGCTAAGGTAGTTAGAAAGGCTACTTTGAATCTCTCAGAAGGTTGGTGGGTAGCCAGCCTTAAAGCTGTTTAAATTTTAAACTGCAATATGGTTGTTCAGATTGCAATGCCAAGAATGCAAACTTAAAACTGTTGTTTAACCTCTGCATCCATCTACCCTTTCCTAACCCTACATCCCTTGTAAATAAGTGGTTGGTTAACCGTTTTTTTTACAAAACTGAGTCATGAGCATATTATTAGAGTGAGTCAATAATTCAACAGAATGGAATTTGTGGGTTTTGGTTTATCCTGATCCATGTGTGGGGTGACTGTGTGAAATGTAGGTGGGTACAGACTGTGTGTGGTTGTTGATGTGCAATATGGCTGCCACTGTACATTCGTTCACTTCACTACCAGTCTAGCATTGCTTGTAAAGCACTTTGGGACTCTGTGTGTATGAAAAGCACTATATAAATGCTGATTCTTCTTCTTCTACAGCATCCCAGGGGGTTGTACTGCTAGAAATCAGACCCACTTTTAAAATAGACTCTGAGTGGAGGCACTGCGCTAAATAATGCTATCTCGGGAAAGAACCACTGTAATATCAAAAACAGGAACCCAGGCCCCTCAGCCTTGGTTATGGGCCCACAAGACAGGGGTAGTAACCCATTGGGACATGGCATCCGGGTTACACTTGTTAGCAGTATGAAGTGGCCAGCAGGCTGATTGTTTAGCTAATGAAGGACTGGAATGATAGAATGTGAACTGAATGACAAGGTACTGAAAGTATGAATGCATATCAAAGGCCATAGTCATAGAAAGAACTAAGCCATGAGCAGAAACACAAGAGCAGTAGTACACTCAGGTCTGTGAGAAAATGTTGAAACAAAGTGCCTGCGAAGGCTGAGTGGAAAGATTTAGTTTAAAGGCTGCAGCTGTTGGCAGAGCCAGGTGGTGTAAACTGAATGCAAAGCATGCAGAGGAAAATGCAGTGAAACATTTGCAGGGGTTTGTTATGAACAGCAAGTAAATCTGTGAACAGGTAGCAAGTGTTTGGTTATGAAAAGTAAGCAAAGCAGACTGAAAACAGACACAAAATATTGCAGTACAACAGAGGCAGGATACAGAATCAAGCAGGCACACTGAAAATATATTGCAAGTAAATGCTGTGTTACATGAGAACAAACAGCAGCAGGAATGGCTGCCCTAAAAAATGCAGAAAGTAGAAAGCTACCACCAGAGCAGCAAACAAAATACTGACCCAGAGCTGCAGAAGGAGACCGAAACAGGAAGGCCCAAAACAATTAAGAGAAAAGCAGCAACCAGAGGGAGGAAGGGAAGCAACGCCTCTGGTTGCAACAAAGAAAAGGAGCTTCTGAATGAGCCTGAAGGAAGCTGGTTTATATAGCCCGGTATGGGGGGGGGGGATTGGTTTGTCTCTCTCCCACCTATCAAACCAGTCTTACCTCCTAATTTTGGAAGATACTGGTATGTTAATCAACAATGTAAGTCTGGGTCCCACCTTGTCTAGGAGCTTGTAATGGTACTTCTCATCCAGGGGAGAGGCCACTCACACCAGAAACCTGTACCTCAAGCTTCAGCACCACCACACGTCTGGGAAACAGGGACCAGGGGCAACAGTAACCACAGGAGTACCAGTAACAGCAGACCACTCACAGTGGACTGTCCTTGCTGGGGGCTGGGATCAAGCAGGTCAGTGTTTATTAACCATTTACAATGTTACACATGATCATAGGGGAGCAACATAGCGTAGCATTTGTGCCAAGTGGCGGCATCACATTAAATACTAGAATCACCTTATGTTTCATAGAACGTTTGCACCAGTTCATTCCAGGGGTGGATCCAGGATTTTAAGAATTGTCCTGTGGCAGGAATAAAAGGGCAGAGCCAAATATAAGGACGGAACCAAATAGGGGTGGCTATTGGATGAAATAATGCTTGAGGATTCATTACTGTGCACTTAATGCAATGGCTGTGGTGGGCCACAAGGAAGTTAATTTTAGTTATTTTGTACATATTAAAACACTAATGCTGCTTAGTGTAACATCAAATGAATTATTCTTCTGTAATGCACACTTTTTTTGTACTTAATCAAAATGAAGTTACAATAACATTCACGTGGACACTTCATTTGTTTAGTGGTTTATTAACACTATAATTTTGTTTGGTTACACAATACACCTTCATGCAATTATAGATTTTATGTGGCTCAATTAGTTTGATCAAGATGCTGTAAAAAAAAAGTTATTAATTTTTCCAATATTTCTTGTAAAACCTAGTCTAGATGGAACTGAAACTCTTTTATGTTTTCTAATACACAGTATTGGACAATGGTCAGAGATAGAATCGGACAACACACTGTATTTTTTAACATTGTCTGGTCTATTTGTTATTAGCCAGTCGTTAGTTGTGTGGTTATTTTGTTTTATAGTTGTAATGAATGGGAAAGTATATCAACTGGGAAAAAGTAGTGGAATTCATTTCTCTTTTAGTCTTTCCCAGCTCTCTACTTCTCCCCCAATCACAATTTGCATCCCCCATTAGAATATGTTCTCTTCTGTTTTTATGGTAGCTAGCCCAAGATTCAAAAATCTTGTGTTCTCCTATATTACATTTAGGTGGACAATAAAAGCAAGTCAGATATAAGTGTTTGCAATTTGGTGCCCCCAACAATAGTCTTATTGCTATAAAATCTATTTTGTCATTTAGTGGTCCTTTCTCAACTTCTTGGGTAATTAATGTATCCCTTTCATAAAACATACCCCACCCCCCTTTATACCCACCGTGTCCTGTCTAAAAAAGGAATAACCTCCCAAATCTAGTTAACTTCTCAAGGTGTTCAACTTACCATATACCATTTATGGCTCATAAACATTCTTATGGAGTTGACTTTCATCTTGCTTTCTCTTATGTGTACTGGGGAATGGATCCACATGGATCCCGGCAACCTCTATTTCAAGGAGGCCCACCACTACTCCAAGGCACCTCTCAGCTGGCCGGATGGTGTTCCCACTTTGATGCAAGGTTACAGGGTGACCCTCCTGGCATTGTCATCTGGAGGTCCCCTCCTCACTACCAAAGGAGTGAGAAGCAAGGATCCTAAGGCGGTTCTACCTCTCTGCTTCTCAGTCTCTGATAGTGCTCTGGAACTGCCTAAAGGCTGCTAGATCCAGCTAGCCTTCTCCATTCATAGGAAAAGGGGAAGGGCAGGCCCATGAATATTTATGTTGAGCATCACTGACTGAGTCAAACACTCTTTCTCCTAGCTGAGGTCCAGCAGGAAGCAGCCGTCATGGACCAATTTAACCTTCTGAGTGTTCCATAGTAGACTGTCATGAGCTTGGGAGAAGACAGAGGCTGGTTAGAACAATAAATTTCAAAAGAATCAACAGTGATGGGATTGAAACTGTTCCAGTTCAAAAATAAACAGGCACTAGTCAATGCCAATGATGTGTGACTACATATTTTTATAATACAAATTTGGTGTGAAGAAAAGTATGGAAGAGATAGATGAAATGAGGGAGCTGAATGGTCTTTTATGCTGTGGGAGCATCTGTGCCAAGGGGACTGGCTGGCTATTTAGGTATTCGGTTTGGTGGAGGGGGGAAGACTCACAGAATCACAGTGGAGTGTGGTTCCTATATGAATGACCTCCTTTCCAAGGAGGGGGCAGGCTGGATCGCCACCAAGCATAGCTCCTATACGAATGCCCCCCCAATGAGGGGAGCGGGCTAGTTTGCCACCGAGCATGTCTTCTATACAGAAGCCTGCCTCTCACCAGTGGGGCTGGATTGCCACCAAGCGTGGCACCTAATATACCCTCCGACAGTTGGCCAAGATGGCCTACCTCTGTGGCAGGCAGCTGGTTGGATCCTTGCCACTCCTATGTGGGGACTGGCATGACCCACATCAGTGGCCACCATCTAGTTTGGCACTGGCATTCACCTGTGTCCCTCATCACTGCAAATCAAACATATTATTATGGCTTTAGTGGGGAAAAGTAGGTTCTGGAGGTGTGTCAGACTTTGAGCCAGTGAGGTGGCTGGAAATCAGACTGCTGCCAATAGTGGTTTATCTGGCTGTTGACACAGGATTTTGCACTGGAAATGATACTTTTAAAGGAGCTTTGCTGCACCAGTGAGTATGCTGGGTTTTGTCATGCTGTCTGATGCTCTTCCCCAACCATGCCACTTCCTTTCCTAGTATTGCAGAACTTTTGCACACTGGCAGAGCTGGCTAAGTTTAATGCCACCAGCAGGCCATGTGTGCCTATTCATTTCAATGCCAAAATTCAAAAGCTTCCTTTAGCAACAATCAGTGTTCACTTTGGGTTCCCACCTCAGAGATACAATTGATGTCCTTAATAAGCTCAGTGGCTTTATATGGGAATACAACTTCATTTGGCTTGGTATTGATATGGAATATGTGTACACTTGTAGCAGACACAGTGATGGTCTAAGGAAAGTAAATATTTCCTGGAAAAAAGTAAACAAAGAGATTTAATTCTTACACAATTTATTCTTCAAGGGCTAGAATGTTTTTACAGCACAACTTCTTCACATTTGATAAGGATGTTTCTTTTTTGCAACTCTACAGTATGGCAATAGGTGCAAGTGTGGCACCATCATCTGCTAACCTGTTTTTGAGTATGGTGGAGGTGAGGATAGTATTCAAGTAATGAAGCAAATCCACACATAGGTGGCATCGTCAAATGGTATCCCTTTATTGATGATGTCATCTGCGTGGGGGAAGTTCATGGGAGCAGATGGGAGAATTTATGCAGTGGCTGAACAGAAAGTATCTGTATCTTAGATTCACATACAATATACCCTTGATAGGGAAAATATTGACTTTCTGGATGTGACCATATCCAGTGAATAGTTTAAAACAGTGAAAAAAAGGGTTACAGGAAAAGTACTACACCTAATGCTTTAAAGATAGTTGACACCTCCCACCTCACTAAGTTTAAAGGAAATTTCAGATGTAGGGAAACTACTAACATATTGTGATAGCTATCCTCATGGACAGTTATTCCAGCCAGGATTTGTTAAGAAATAAGATATCATACCTTTGTGGTATGCCTCGTAACTTTTATGTAGACCCAGCCAGCTCACGCAATTTCTGGTGCCCTGGTGCTTCTGGCATGCCCCTGCTCTTCAGCATGTAATGACATGTGGCCAGGGAGAGCGCAGGGGCGCACCCCAATGAAATGAATAAGACTTGATTTTTCTCATGTTTTTAAGCTCAAGAATGGTCATCTAGAGATTAATAAAGGCCACCATTCGACTAACAAGGCCCTTGTTATTCGAGAGGTGTCCTTTATTAATCTGTATATGACCATTCTTTAGCTTAAAATTGGAAGAAAAATCAAGCCCCATTCATTTCAGGGGTGGGCCCCCGCACTCTCCCTGGCCACATATCATTATGTGCTGGAGAGCAGGGGCGTGTCAGAAGCACCAGGACACCAGAAATTGAGCGAGCCGGCTGGGTCTACATAAAAGTTACAAGGCATACCACTAAGGTATGGTATCTTATTTCTTAACAAATCCTGGCTAGAATAACTGTCCATGAGGGCAGCTACCACAATATGTGAGTGGTAGCTGCTCTCAGATGGGTCGGAAAATCACTTTAAGAACTTGATCCCCTATCGCTAATTTCTGCAGATACACAGAAATCAGTGAAAGGATGATGACTTTGAACAACACAGCAATCTTTGTGGCTTGTGCCAGGGATCTTGCTACTACCACAGGGAAAACTGAGGCTATGCAAGGCTAACAGAGGCACTGCCCTCAACAAGGAAGCTGGGAGGGAAAACAACGTTCCAGAAAAAGCTGGTAGCCAACTGAATGATGGCTGAGTTCAGCCTGATCAGGTAATAACCCTGTGAACAGGGTATATCCCAGAGAGATGAGCTGCCAGCCAGGAGAAAAACCACTATGAAAACAAAAGAGGTTGTGCGTGTCAATTATCTAGTCTGTTATGAGGCTAGCCAAGTTATAAGCAGCCAAAGATTCCAAAATAACATCAGTAATTAAAGTTGAACTTCATGAGTTGTTTGTGAAATTGTGGAATTTTGTTATACTTCTGTCGAGGCTGTGTCAATACATATTGCCCAGTCATGCACTTGACTTGCCATTGTAGAGGAAGATAAAGGCTGGGTAAAGTGGCAAGGTAGCATTCATGGAAAACGCCATAATACAAGTATAGTGCTGAGTTATGAGCCATGAAGAATAGCCACGGTCATCACTGTGCACTAGCCTGAATTCTTGCAATATGCCAGATAACCACTAGAGCTCACTGACTTAATGACTTGTAGACGTGCAAGCACAGCATTGTTTCTGTATAATGCCACCTGCTAACTCTTTAACAACCCTGTAGACAACAATGTGTATTTTTACTGTTTGAAAACAGTGCACCAAGTGATACCAAGCCTCAAGCCTTACAACTAGTTGTAACTTAGGCCACTGTGACAGAAGTATCTAGATATCTCTAGTCAAGAGGGAGCATGATGCTGGGCATTACTGCCACCGGAGTGTGGGAGGGGTATTGCCGGTGGGTCATGATGCCAGTGCAGGTAAGGTGATTCAGTGGTGATAAGTGCTTTGCAAAGGCTGAATTCCACAAGTGGAATTCTAGTGTCATTACCTATTATGCATCCATGAATTTTTGAGCAAATGTTTCCAATTAGTATTTTCTAAAGTATCTACAATAAATTTTTACTCACTAAACCACATTTTTTTTTCCAATTGTTTAATCAGGTGAGACACACTAAGCTGAAAGCTTTTTCACAGGTGCAACCTGGGAGCACAGGGAAGTTAAATGACTTGCTTAGGGTCACACAGTATATGCAAGTGGGGGCTGTGGGATTCAAATCCAGGTCTCCAGATTTGCAGCTCAGAGCCTTAAACCACTGCACTATACTGCATCCCTTTATCCCTCCATTTATCCAGCATAATTAGATTCCAGGATATATTTATTTTGGTATGTATGCCAAAATCTTGAACATTTATCTGCAATAGCAGTGGAGCTATAAACATCCAAATATTTTGAAAATGTTCATACAATGTAACAAATAAATTGCAAAATGTTGAACTCCTGTAACTTACAATTTACACAGCCAATTACCTCTCTATTTAGAAGCTTCTATGACTCTTTCAAGAAAGAATGCATATAAATTTTCAGTTATCTAACTCCAAAGGTGGCTACACTGTAAGCATAAAAATATTTTCAGAAACTTTCACATGCATAATAAATCACTATATTTTGAACCCCTATAACATCCCAGCCCCTCATTCAAATGTGATGACACTTGACATTATTTTAGGGCCCTGTACATGCAATATGCATGCTACATGTAATGTCTGTACCTGTAATACTGACCACTTTATGATCAATGAAAAAATTTAAAAACATTACACAAAATTCCCACATTTTCATGAACATTTTGTGAAACTGGAATTTGCTCATTTTATCACAACAATAACCCAGATGGCAATAGATTCATTGGAACTGATTGAGTACCACCACCAAGGAGAGGTTTTGATAGAGCAAACAGACTTCTGAAAAATTAGTGTGAATGGATTTTCCTTACAAAAAGTATAAAGTCAACAGGCTTAAATGATAAGTGTGATTTCCATCCATTCTTATTTAACTGAAGTACTGAATAATTATGGACTAATTAATAGATATAATCAATCATGTGGGTTCAACGTGTAGTCGATCACACTATATCAGATATAGTGCATTATGATTATGTTTTTGTTCTGTGTAGTTAATAATTAAATGTCTGTTTTTTTTTTCTTAGGAATTTGTTAAACCTCTGTCTCTGGAGACTTCTAACTCTTTTGTTCTGGAGTGGAACCCATTTTCAAGTAGAACCCAAAATAATTCCCAGCAGCAGTGGAAACTGAGGAATTGAGGTGAACCCATGGAACCTAAAACCAATGAGATCTACACTTTTGTCTTGCCCTATATGCTCTAATCATTGCTTGAAATTATGAGAGTAGCTTTTAAATTGTTTATGTTTTTAGTGAGATCTAGTATAGTGATTAGGATTGCCATAAACTGAAGGTCACAATTGCTTCACTGTATTTAAACCATTATGAAAGTTATGCTATGTGATATAGCAATGTATAGAGCCTGTATTTAAAAGAAATTTAAATACAAGTATATATTGAAAGAATAATCCATGAGCCTGTCTTTAAAAGTCATTCAGGGAAAAGCAGTCTCTGTCCTCTGATGAAGGCTCATTCAGGAGCTGAAGTACTGGGTTGCTGTTATTAAGGCCTGGTGAGATTATTTACACTGTTTCATATACTGGTATGTTTTGCACTTTTTCACTTTAAAGCAAGACAGTAAATGTTTTAAAAATATGTTAATATGTGATTAATAAATGAAGATTTTTTGCAAGAACAAAATAAAAAGCTGGGGTAGCTGCTGATGTCTGATGAGATTATTTTCACTGTTTTGTATACTTTTTCACTTTTTCACTTTAAAGCAGGACAGTAAAATTGACAAATAATATGTGATAAATTATTTGTTTTGCAAGAACATATCCTGTTTCAGCATTTACTACTTGTTTAATATATATCTGGATTTGACTGTGCAGAGTTACGCATCTATGGACGGTTACTTGTTTGGAGCTGGCTGCCCAGACTCTGCACCCCCTCTTTGCACCAAGCTTGTGTATCAGTATATGAAATGGAACCAGGTGGGTACACTGGCAGTGACGCAGATGCTGCAGCAAACAAAGCATTCAATGAATGCTTGGGCATGTACAGTTTAAGTCCCACTTGGTGGGAGGTGTGGCAAGTGTCACCCACAACCCCACTGAACTATAGGCAAAGCTCTTCAGTTAGAGAGAGACTAGTTAGGGTACCTGGACCAGTGCTGCATAAACTCTGAGTATGTCCAGAAGACAAGTTTCCTAATGTATATCAACATCTTACCACAGGTTCTGTTAAAGATTACTCTGGAATCCTAAATTGTATTTTATCCACTGGTATGGTGCTGTTTCAGCCTCAACCAGGCTTGCAACCTTTGCTACCAGTGTGCACACCAAGAACTGCATGAGCTCCCATTAGTGAGTTTGGTGTATCACCTGGTACACTGTGGCGGGGGGGGGGGGATTACTGAGAAATTCAGAAACATTGCCTGTTAATCTAAGGTGGTGCATTTCTGAGTAGGGATTTTAGTTTTTATGTTGCTGTTTATTACTTTAACCTTACCCTTTCACCCATAGCCCATGTTCCTGTACCCCCCCAGTAAAATTATTTCATATTGTTTGTACCATATACTGCCTCAGTTGCAATGCTTGCATTGTACGCAATTGCTGCTTTACCTGCTATACTGTATATTGCACAACGGTTATTTTGGGGTAGTGTATGCATATTATTTGGGTTCCTTATCCCTGTGGGTGGGAGCTTATATTTCCTGTGGGGAAGCATCCTTGCAACTTCTGCTAGAAGGATCCCTATAGGTGGAGGCACTGTGACATATCCAAGTCCCAATGTCACCCCAAATTTAGGTACTATCCACCTGAAAGCCCAAAGACTTAGAAACTCTTGATCAACTACTTGGTTTTGTTACTTACCTCTTGGTGGGGTGGTTACAGTGGAAACGTAGTATCAATATAGAGCAGACATGGTCATCAGTGTCTCTGGACTGTTGCCAGCCATAGGTACTTCAAGTACCTCATTTAAAAGAGCATTTCATGTTATTTCAAACTATGATGGTCATGGTTCATAAATGTTCTCTTTAAGGGGTGCTGTCAGAGCCCTAGTGAGTGTGTAGTGGATACGAGGTGCTTTTTTGGTGCAGTAACTCCTCTCCCCTCAAAGCGTGGTGAAGCCTTTGATGTAATTGCAGCCTTTATCTCTTTCTTTTGGAGGCATGAGCTCAGGTCTGGCGATTTTTGGTATTGCTCTCATCAAGTGAGTTGTCTCAGTTTGAGGTAAGTCCTTTCTGTACTAATGGTACAAAGGTGCTGTCCACCAATACACAATGGTCATAGCAATAACAGCACACATCACTCTTAATAACATACTGTAAACCATTAATGTGGAATGCAGTTAGCATAAGCTTCTGGAAGAAGTCCCAGGGGTGCCAGATTTACTGGGGGAGGGACACCAAATGCAATTTGGTTGGTTGCAGATAAAACAAAACTAAGTGACCCCCTCCTAACTGGTGCATCAGCCAATCCACCAGCCCCAGAATTAAGGAACAGTTGCAAAGCCTGTGGAATTAGTTTGGGCCAAAAGTATGTAGGAAGCTAGTTGACATATTAGGCACCTTTTAAAAACAGCTATTTGTAATCCAAAAGAAATGGGACACTGTAAATTCCAAATGCAAATGAAAGAGAGATCCCAAAAATGAAGTTCCAACACTTTCAATGTACTGTACTCCTATGAGCTTTACCTTGGTAGCCGGTTGATTATTGTTATTATTAGCTTTTATCGACATGAGACACAGATTGCTTCTATCTTCCGGTATGACCTGGGAGGTTACCAGACAAGCAATACAAACCCATACAATATGATACACTATAGCAGATACAGTAGTATATGGATTATGCAATAGGAATAAAAAGAAAGTACAGGCTACAAAAAAGCACAGAGCAGGTACTAAACATGCCAGCCCATAGAAAGACGTAATTAAACACAATTAATCCTGGGCAGAATACATGTCAGCTGTTCCAGCTGAGATAGTGCTGAAAGTTAGACTATCCACCTGATGAGGTGAACTTAAGAACTACCTGCATAGAGTACAGGTAGACACATTTAGAACTGGCCTTAAAGATGAGCCCATGGGGACCTTCTAAACCAGGAGTGGCAGGAGGAGCAATGCACTGAGATTGGAAGTTTGAGCACAGCAGCACAAATGGCCTGGTCCCCCGTATGGGTGGATGTCTTGGGGACAATGAGAATGTAGTTATCATTTAATCGTGGGGATAGGCCAGGTAGGAAAAGTTTAACAGGGACACAATAGAGGTGGGGGTACCTGTCCTAACTGTTTTGTCAGTTAATCAGACTAAAGCAAAAAGGCAACTGTTTGAGGAAGACAGCCAACCCATGTTGTTGTAGTGGTCACAGTGATGAGTCGCACGGCTCAGAGAAGCAGCAAATCTACAAATGTTGTTGTATGTGGTCTTCCACTTACAGAACAGTGACTTTGAGGTATTGGTAAAAGATATGAGCCCGTAGTTGAGGGAGGGAATTAAGACACTCTGGCAAGGGCCAAGCAGGCATTTGGTGTTAGACAATGTTTTATCCGATAAGGCAGACCAAGTTTAGCATTTACTGATTTACAGACAAGTTAAACATGGAGGGAGAAGTCAAGCTGTGAGCTTGGTGTGACTCCTAGGTATTTGAAGAATGGAGCTACCTTCAATGGAGTCTCATCAGTGCATCTGTTGGTCAGGGGGTTAGGGCAGGCTCTAGGTTTGACATGGAACCCAAATAACATGATTTGAGTCTTCTTTGTGTTCATTACCAGTCTGTTACTGACAGGCCAGGTTTCATGTTTATGGAAGTCATCCGTTAGGTGGGAGTTGATGAGGTCAATGTTCTGTGAGATGAGAAGGAGCACAAGGTCATCAATACAGAGTAGTTTTGCAGGAAGTGATGACAGCAAGGAGGTTTATCACAATTCAGTTCCAGGACTTTACAAGCCCTTAACTGTATAAACTAACATACAACACAACTGTAGTGTTTGGCCCAGTTCTTTACTCACAGTTCAGGTCTATACTCCAACCTATGGGCAGCAGATGTGCTATGTGGCAGTATCTGTAGTGTGTTTCTGGTCATTACTGGGTGCTAGCCACCATTGCTGTACTTCACCCCTTAGCGGGGATCTTTCTCCTCTTCAGCATAGCCCGGTAGGCCGTTCTCAATAACCTCAGTCTGAATTAAGAACACACAAACTCAGGGCAGAATGATGTGTCCTCTACAGAGTCTTGCTCTGCAGTGGCTCAAGGTTACTGAAGCTGATATCCCTGACTGAGCTCTCCTTCTTCCTGCTGGACTGCAGGATCTGAGCAACCACTTCTCCAGTCTTAAAGGGCTACCTGACCCTCTTCTTCTGGATTTCTGACAGGAAGCTCTTTCTCCTCTGCAGATGAATCTAATTCTAAATGTTATCTGTAGCAGATAGCAGTCTCTCAGCTCAGCTGTCTATCTTCCAACCCTAGAGCTGACACTGACTATGTCCTGGAATGGAGCAGACTGTGGGTCTCTATCTGCTTTCCTATTGGACTTTTGTCTTGTGCTTTCTGGCTGTTCCCCAGCTGACCTCACATACTAGTCTTGTGTGTAGGTTCAGGGGACACCAAGATGGTGGAGCCCATTGCTTGCTAGCCCCAAGTCCCTGGGGCTATGTTGGTGGCCATGGCCACAGGTTCAGGTACCCACCTGGTACAAACTAGAACTGGCATGCCCTTTTCTGTGTCCTGGTTTCCCTTTCACTGTCTGCCTTAACTGGGCAAGCATTTGTGCCACTCCATGTGGCTTTGTTGCACAGTGGATGCTATGGTTGTCAGTACAGCTGGAGTCATGAGATTTGTTTCATCCACCTTGCACAGAGAAACAGACCTCACATCCCCCTTCCTGTCCTTGTCCCTCTTTGCTACAGTCTGGGGAACTAGGATGAAGATGGACTGTATGTGGGTGGCTAAGGCAGGCTTCAGCTTTCAGGTGTGAGAATCAGGCAAGCCTCAAATTAGGGAGGGTTACCCTATCTCCCAGCAAAACCTAAAGGTCCTTGGCAAGCCTGTAAAGCATAAGCATTAATTGCTACCATGCTTCCTGGTGACAAATATCAACTATCTAAGCTAAGGACGTTATTTGTAGAACACATGGATGAAAAATGAACAGTGGGAACATACCCTATGCACAGCACTACCCAACATGATTACAGTAAATTGCCTAAAATTGACATGGGGCCAGCTAAACTGGATATGAATAACTGAGCCTGACTAGGCTAATTACCACTTATTCAGTATCTGGAGAGGAGTGTTGGTGGGACTACCAGGTGACTCATTGGTAAGCTTGACAATAGGCCTCATTTCTCTGCCAGAATGTTGAGGTTTAACTTCTTCTGATGTTGGCTGCATGCTGTCAGGCTTGGCATCCAGCACCAATGCATTTATAGAAATTAGTTCCATCATGACTTAAGGCTCAAGGACCTCTATAATGTCTCATTCAACCTCCTCAGTCACTATGTCCTCTGCCAGAGACCAATGATCTGCAGGGACAAAGGGTTCATTCAGCATGTGGGATCAAATCACCGGATGGGATATAAATGGCTGGATTTACTTATTCAGATAATTTTGAGTGCTCTCTGTCAGTGTTTGTGTGGCCAAATGGCAGTATAGCCTAGAGGTTAGAGTAATGAACTGTTAATGATCTTGGTACATCCATCAGACCTGGGTGTGATTCCCACAACCTCCACTTGCACACTGTGTGACTCTGAGCAAGTCACTCAGGGCCCTATTTTCAAAAGGTTAGTGTGGCACAAACCGGGTTTGTGCCACGCTAACCTGGAATACTGCCAGCTGTTAGGCCGTGCCCATATTCAAAGGACAAATTTGCAGGATGCACCACCGACAGAGCTGTTGCACAAAATATTGTGCTGGGCCTATGCAAAAGAGGATTCCCTCATACATATGTGATGCAGCTCAATATTGAAAGTTGTCAGAAGTGCTAAATGGCTGCCAGCAGTGGCTCCATTTAACGCTTCTGAAACCCAGCCCTTAACAGTATGCAGACCTGTCTGCGTACTGTCAGTGGCTGGGTACTATGGTCATTTGGCAGTCACTCCCTTGCCCTGATCCCTGTCCCCATACATAAAAAAATTGGTGCTGCAGCGATTGTTCCCCTGCTCCAATCCCTGTCCCCATACATAAATAAAAAAATCAGTGGTTCAGCAGTTTCTCCCCTGCCCTGATCCCTGTCACAATACATAAATAAAAAAACTGTTGATTCAGTGGTCCCTCTCCTGCCTTGATCCCTGTCCTTGTACATAAATAAAACAATTGATTGTCCAGTGGTCCCTCCCCTTCCTCCATTGTCTGTTCACTACCTCGTTTCATATAAATAATTCCAGGTGGTCCAGTGGTCCCTCCCCCCTCCTGTTCTCTGATCGCCACCCTATTTCATATAAACAATTCCCAGTGCTCCAGTGGTCCCTCCTCTCTCTCCCATTCTCTGGTTACCATCCTGACCAACAGGAATAATTTCCCTGGTAGTCTAGTGGTCCCCCAGCCTCCTACACCAGCAGGTAGTGACCCACCAACCTGCTCCCCCCCTAACCGACCCATGCCTGCGACTGGCACAGCCCTCCTCACCCCACCAAGGCCAGCCACTGACTGAACTGTCAATCAGCATGTACAGTACATAGTACATGCTCATTGGTTGACTGGTCAACTACCTGCCAAGGTGGGGGGGCAGTGAGCCACTAAACTCCAGTACCACCAATTGCACAAAAACAGTCAAACCCAAATGAAATGCAAATGTGGTAGGGTTATTTCCAATATTGTACAAGCAAAAACCTCTCACCAGGAGCCAGTAGAACAGCAAAAACCTTCTATCAGTTTCGCCAGAAAGGCATCTTCAGGGAGTGGCAACCACATAAGTATACTGTAATTCAAGTCCGGTGTTTAAAGGTGTGCTTTCATACTGCTATTTGTTTGAATTTCATGTGTTATTATAGAGAAATCTGTCCTTATATACAATATGTTTTACTTTAAGACTGTGGGTTTAGATGAATGTCTTATAAGCACTTTCAGAGATGTGTAAGTCCCTTTAAACACCAGACTTAAATTACATTATACTTATCTGGTTGATACTCCCTGAAGAAGCCTTCCTAGCAAAACTGGTAGGAGGTGTTGGCTGTTCTCCTAGCTCCCTGTGAGAGGTTTTTGCTTGCACACTATTGGAGATAAATCGGCAACATTAGCAGTTCATTTGGGTTTGACAGTTTTCTGTGCAGTTGGTGGTGCTGGAGTCTTGATGTTGTTCTTGAGTTCTTGTTACTCCATGCACACCTCTTGCTTTGGGGTGGTGTAGTGGGCCACGAGACTACCAGGGAAATTATTCCTTTGGGTCGGGACAGCAATAGGAGAAGAGGGGAAGAGACAACTGGACCACCGGGAATTGTTTATATGAAATGGGGGTAGTGATCAAGCAATGGGGAGGGGCCACTGGACCACTGGGAATTATTTATATGAAATGGGGCGGTGATCAGAGAATAGGGAGGGGAGGGACCACTGGACTTCCATTTTTTTAATATATGTATGGGGACACATATTGGGGCAGGGGAGGGACCACTGAACCACCAATTTTTTTATTTATGTATGGGGACAGGGATCAGGGCAGGGGAGAGAACCACTGAACCACCAGTTTATTTTATTTATGTATGGGGACAGGTATCGGAGCTTGGGGGGGGATCTGGCCCTGTGCACTTGGGCCAGGTGCTCACATGCAGATGAGCCCATAATGGGCATGCAGATGGCCCCTCAGCCTGTGCATGCCCAATGGGCTCATTTGTATGTTGGGGCCATGGGGTTGTCTAGTATACGCCACACTTTACCCCTATGGGTGGTCTTTAGCCCCTCCATCTGGTAGCGCAGTACCTAACATGGCAAGCACATACTGTGTGCTGCGGTACCAGGGTCCGATATTCAAACAGATAATGGGGTCAGTTTGGATTGCGCTACCTGCTTGAATATGGCACCAGAGCATCCGGCCCAATTTTTTCATGTGGCACACCTGTTTGCCCATGCAGCTAGACAGCCCTGAAAATAGGGCCCTTAACCACCCCATTGCTCCCAGGTCACCCCTGAAAACAAGCACTTGTACCTAGTGGGCCTTACCCAGTTACCAAAGAATTAAAATGAAATAAATAAAATATGATAAAAAAAGAGAGTCAGATAAGCAGAAGTTCATATCCATACAAGGATTAATAATGTCATTCTCCTCATCTGAACATAGTCACTGTGCTGGAGTTGGCATTTCACTGGGTCTAGTGCATGATATCAGCTAATTAATGGGAATCAATTTTTTTATGAATGGTTTTCTCTGGACCCCTCCCATTCTTGGGTTTTACTTTCTACGCAGGCATGTTTAACAAATGTTCCACAATGACATAAGGGTCAGCCTTCCACCTATCTGCAATGTTATGCTTCCCAGTAGGATGCCTGATTTTCTTACAGTTTCTCTGTCTCCTGACTAGTGCTGGGAAAAATGTTTATAACAGTTGTGAAACAGCACAACATTTTTGGTTTTGCATTTGCACAATTTTTGCAAAACTCTCCAGAATCTAACATAGTTTTTTACTTGCTTTTTTCCAAATAACACCCCTTTTTTCCACATTGTGCATTTTTAAATATGTAATTTTTTTTAAATGCAAACTTTTAACAAATAGTGTCAAGTCCGCATGTTTTAGGAAGTGTGTCAGGGTGGGTCGGAAGCAATAATGCAGTACAAGGGCTTATGGGTAGACTAGATGGGCCAGGCGGTCCTTATCTGCCGACAATTTCCATTTTTTTGTGTTTCTGTGTCTGAGAGGAGAGTGAGAGACGCATGATACATGACTGAAAGGGGCACCTGTCCTGGTGCTAGCTGAGCCCAAACATTTTTTTCTTCTTTTAAACTACTGCATCCTGCTTCTGGAAAAAAACAATTGCTCTTTTAAATTGCTGCTACTGAATGGCTAATTGCAGTTCTGATGATTGCGAATTACTACATTGCATGCATACTGCACAGCTACTGAATGGCTAATTGCAGTTCTGATGATTGAGAATTACTACATTGCATGCATACTGCACAGCTACTGAATGGCTAATTGCAGTTCTGATGATTGTGAATTACTACATTGCATGCATACTGCACAGCTATGCATGAGGCAGGGCATCCATATGGATGGGGTGCTTTTTCTGGTACTGGCTGATCACAAAAAAATTTTTTTTTTTTTAAACTACTACTGCTGATTGAAAGAAACAGCAGACCTTTTCAATTCCTGCTACTGCTAAATAGCTAGAACGTTGACTGATGATTGTGAATTACTAAACTGCACATGTACCACACTGCCATGAATTATGGAATTGCACCAACACTACTACACTACACTACTGCTAAATAATATGACTGAGAAGAAACAGCTCCTTCCTCCAAACTACTGATACCATGTCGGCATGGAAACCTAATAAATCAACTCTCTAAAGCCACTAGAAAAAAAACTAGCAAACTGACTATTACAGATCTCCATCTGGCCTGTTAAGAAAGAAGAAGAATATTTCAGTTTGTTTTTCAAAAATTAATCTAGATTGCAATCAGAGCAGGACTAACTGCCAAGTGGCATCTCTACTGAATGCATAGAATTCTCTGCTCAGGACTGGGCATGCTTAGTGCAAATCTACTAGGTATTATGAGAAAACCTTCCCCTCCAAGAGATGATATTGGGCCAAACTGTACACTTATTGCACACTTTTCTATAAAGAAAATGTTACGCTGAAACTTTACATTTTTACAAAATCTAATTTTTGACCTGCGCAGTTTCAATCAATGTGCTCTAAAAAAACACATGGTACTCATAAGATGTCTTCCACATCATGAGATTACAGCTGTGAGCTCTGGTGCCATTTTCACCTTGCATAATTCAAACAAAAGTGCAGATTTTAGACCAAAATGCATTTGTTTCAAAATTAAGAACTGTGTGATTAAAATACAAGCCTGCAGTTTGAGAAATTGTGCATAACAAAATGCAGAAATAGTGCAAATTCACAATAGAAAGTGTGCAAAAGATTTTCCTAATTTCCTCCATCACCACTCCTGACTGGAAAGCGTGTTCTCTGACTCTGGTATCATAACATGTTTTTTTTGCTTGGTTGCTCCATCCAGCAGCCTATGTTGTCAAAATATGTACATCCTTCAATAGCTCTTTCAAATGATTGGTGTATTATAGATGGATTTCCAGCATGGCACCCTTCAGAGAAATTCCTAAGCACAAATCAGATAGTAAAGGGAAAATGTTATGGACTCAGTTTTTGTGTAGTTGTAGACTTGCACTAGGGCATTAACTTGTTGCCTCTATTTTGACTTTTGAGCCAGGTCCAGTGTTCCTAGCATGCTTAAGAGTGTCCTTTTGGGTCTTTTAGGTTAAGAATCCCCTGGGGCGGTATGGAACTTCTCCACCCTGCCAGCAGCAACAGCTCCTTGAAGAGATGACTTTCAAAATATTTTTCCTGGTCAGAGTGTAACCTATAGGGCAATCCATAATGCACAAAGTATTTGTCCAAAAAAAATGTAACTTTCAGGGTAGCCAGCTGATCGATAACCAGAAATGCAGGGTTCCTGGATTTATCAAGTAGAATGGGCCATGACTAAAAGGATATTTGCAATAGTTTGATGTCAGGCTCCAAGGATAAGAAGTAGAAACATAGACAATGATGGCAGAAAGAAACCAATGGTCCATCCAGTCTCCCCATAACACCCTATCAAACACAAAGACCTTTTGTCAATACAGTGATTTTTCAATACTATCCACCCAGTTGCTCCATCTTACTACTTTCCCCCTGAGTAACTACTAAGCCCTTAACTCTGTTCCCACCATGTTTGAAGCCATTAATGGTCTTGGTGCCCAGCAACTCCGCTTGCAGACTGTTCAATCTCTCAACCACTCTCTCTGTCAAACAGAACTTTCTCATGTCCTTCCCTAACCCCCCCCCCACCAGCTTCAGCTCATGTCCTTGTGTTCTAGATGTGCTACTTCTATTTAATAGTTACTCACAGTTCACCTTGTTCATTTCTTTCAGGAACTTGAAGGTCATTGTCATACTACATCTCTCTCTATTCTGGTGTCCGAGTACACAAAGCCCAGAGGCCCACTGCTGGTGATGTTGACAGGGGGATATGGTTATTCATTCTTTGGCTGCATCTGGAGCATCACTTTCAGTTTCTTTTCACCTCTGATGCCATGCATAGCCAGCATAATCATTCTCTCACCAAGTCCAATGTTTTGTTGTACCAAAGGATTCCTCATGCAAGAGTCACATAACAGTTTCTCTCAACTTGATGGGCAAAACCAATTGCTACCTTAAGAAAAGGGGTTTGTGCTTAACTCATCTGATCCAATAGTGCATTTTTTAATGGCAGCTTGCTTTACCTCTGTAGCAGCAAAGGCACATCCCGGTGGGCTGACCAAAAATGTTTCATCCTTTCCTTTCCCCAGCACAAGGATAATGTCTCT
This sequence comes from Neoceratodus forsteri, assembly GCA_016271365.2. NCBI lineage: Eukaryota > Metazoa > Chordata > Ceratodontiformes > Ceratodontidae > Neoceratodus > Neoceratodus forsteri. Next base: position 1,804,684,472 of record CM057455.1, on the reverse strand, counting down.
CAGGCTCGGGTCCATCCTCTGCACCCTCTATAGATAAGATTAGTTGAGCTGTGGTAGGGCCATAAGATCTGAACTGGTGAAACTGGAACACAGAATAGGAACAGCATCTATTGAAACTCAAAGCAGAGCAACTGCTCTGTCTGAATTTCCAGGGGTTGGTCTGTCATCTGGTTCAGATTGTTGGCACATAGCCTTAATTCCAAGTGCAGGAATATGTTCCCATTGGCCCTTTTGCTCATGGTTCTGATGAGGCATTGGGTTAAGGCCTCCACGTTGATGTTCAGTTCTGGGTGATACTGAAGACTGAGATCCTACGTGAACAATGCTGATAGCCAATAGTGTCCTGCAACATCCAGCTTGACTGAAGTGACTACACATATATGGTAAATACTGTAGGTTGTTGTCTGTTCTCACTAAGAAGTTGACTTCATAGATGTAATCATGAAAACTGTCCACTGTTGGCCACTTCCAAGTAAGGAATTCTAACTTGTGCAGAGAACCATTCTTATCAGAATCAGTAAGGCTGCAGTGGGCAAATGCCACAAGTATCATGCCATTATCATCCCAAGTCCCACCATACTGGTGTCAATGTGCAGTGTATGTGGCTTCCAGGAGTCAGTCAAAGCCAGCACTGGGGCCTGGTTCAGACATGAGATTATCTAAAAAAAACTTTCACATTTTCATCCCACCTGCAACAAAATAAATCAGAAACACATTAGTACTTCTGCTCTAGATTAAGCTTCTTGGAACAGATCCCATTCTTTTGGGATAGGTAGTATACTTGTGTCAAATTAAACAGTGGTCCTAGTCACTGATTATCCACTAGTAGTAATCACAGAATCCCAGGAATGACTGCATTTTTTTTTAGATTGTGTGATCTGAGCAAGGCAGCACGGGCCTATGCGTTGGCATCTTCCATCTAGGAAACAATCTGTCCAATATACTTTACTGAAGTCTAGTAGAATTATCACTTGTTCACAGATAAATTCAGTCCATGCTCCTTCAACCTGCCCAGAACTTTCAAGAAATGTACTGCATCTTCTTCATGGGCTCTCCAAAATACAGTTAGGTCATCCAAGTATACCAATACCTCCATGGATTTCTACATCAACCTCTGTAACATTGGTGGAACACCAGATACCCATTAAGTCATCCTTTTAGACTGATGGGCAGGTGAAAGAAGTATTCTGTTTGTCCCCTTCCTCATGTAAATCTATTAGTAATTAATATGAAGGCCAGGAACAGAGAACCACTTAATCCCAGTCAAACTTCACAAGGCATCCTTTTCTCTTGGCATGGTGTACAGGTCTGATATAGTCTACTTGTTCAGTATCTGGTAATTGAAGTACATCCTAGCTGTGCCATTCATCTTTCTGACAACAATGATGGGTGAGACATATAGAGTTTTAGATTTTTCTATGATTTCCTGGAGCCTACAGTTCTTGCAGGTGTCTCCAGACATCTTCAACATTTGCTGGAGCAGGACATCTGGATCTCTTCCTAGAAGACTGGGTGTTACTCAGACAGATATGGTATTCTTCTCCTTTGGCACAACCTATGTCCCACTCATGGAGCAAGAATACATTGGGACTATATGCCATCTTGTGACTCAGCTCCCGCTTCTATGTTGTGGGTATAGGAGAGTCTCCAAAGTCAAAAGGTGTGCGTCCAGGTGGGTAAATGATCCTCAATGTGCATGGTACTAGCAACAGTCACCATCACATGACTTTTTTTACTCCCACTCAGGAGGACACAGGAAGGCTCCTCTCTATGACCAGTAACTCTTCTGGAAAGCTGCCTTCCTGGGAGGTATCAATGATCACCATTCGATGCTGTATATATTGAGAGAATTAAGCAAGTCCAGAAAAATGTCTTTGACTCAGTCCCCCACAGGAGACTGGTCAGGAAGCTAAGGGACTTAGGTGTGGAAGAAAACTTGCCAGCTTGAGTGGAAAACTGGCTGAGGGGAAGGCCACAAAAGATAATAGGAAATTGGGAGTTCTGAGAAGTTAGAGAAGTTACAAGTGGAGTAGAGCAGAGATCAGTGCTGGTCCTGTCCTTTTCAAAGTGTTTATTTGCAACATGGGAGAAGGTAGTAAGGGCAAGGGCTGCCTCTTCACAGATGACATGAAGATCTGCACAGGGGTTGACACTGAGGAAGGGATGAGGGTACTTAGAGAGAATCTGGGCAGGACGGAGGGCTGGTCAAAGATCTGGCAACTGTCCTTCAACACAAAAAAGTATAGCTGATGCACATTGGAAAGACGAGCATAAGAGTAAATTGATGGGGGAGGTTAGTGCTGGAAAGCACCATTGATCTGGAAAGCACCACTGAGGAAAAATGACCAGGAAGCCATTATATCAAAGACTCTAAAATCAACAGCACACTGTAACAGAGCTGTGGGAAAGGCGAAAAGAATGCTGGGATGTATAGGGAGCGGGACAAGCAGCAGAAGCCAGAAGGTGATCTTCCCACTGTTCAGGTCATTAGTGACACCATCCAAAATCAACCAAAAACAACTGGATTCTTCAATTTTGAAAAATCTTCTCCTTTATTTCAATTAAATCCCCCTATGTTTCGCTCCTATGAGCTTGTTCACGGGGTTTATTTAAATCTGTTTAAAAACAAACATGCATCAAGTTTTCTATCTGAATAACTACTTTCTTTTATGAATTTATTTATAAATGATATTTAAACACCGTTAGTCTACCTGTCTGATTCACAAGCTGCTCAAGAGGGATTGCAGCCGAGGGGAACGCCACAGCATTTTCTAAACGCCATTACACATAGCATAAGTTAGTAAAAACCTTACCTAAATGCTAAAGCACAAGCGTGGTGAAAACTGGTTTTAATTCACCACTGAGCAAGTTGAGTGGAGGTAAGATGAATGCTTTGTATAGCAGCTATGACAGATTTTATTTTTAAAAGGGAGACAAGTTGCGTTAAATACAATGGTGGTTAAACGAGTTTCTCAATGTATCTTTTCAGAGCTTTCAGAACTGTCATCAGCACAGAGAACTCATTACTAAATTTTAAATATTCTTCTATTATCCTGAGTCTCGTTCCCCAGGTATGCATGTTATGGGGTTCATAAAGTTATATACAATTTTGTTATTGGTAATGACTAGGCAGTTGCTTTCAGCGTCCCAATATTAACGCTATACCTAATGTTTACATTTCATTCCTTTTAGGAAGAAGTTAAAGAACTTTTTGAAGTGAAATGAATTAAGGGTTCTAACTGTGAATCAGACAGGTAGACTAACGGTGTTTAAATATCATTTATAAATAAATTTGTAAAAGAAAGTAGTTATTCAGATAGAAAACTAAATGTATGTTTGTTTTTAAACAGATTTAAATAAACCCCGTGAACAAGCTCATAGGAGAGAAACATAGGGGGATTTAATTGAAATAAAGAAGATTTTTCAAAATTGAAGACTCCAGTCGTTTTTGGTTGATTTTGGTTATTGAAGCACCTTCTACGGAGTCATGAAGCATATTATTTTAAAGACACCATTACCCAGATTTTGTTTGTTGTTGGCATTAGTGACACCATATCTGGAGTACTGTGCAAGGTACTGGAGTCCATACCTGAGAAAGAACTGTGACAACATGGAAGCAGTACAGTGCAGGACAACTCAGATGGTCCAGGGACTACAGGGCAAGAAATACGACGAGAGATGTCAGGACATGGACATGTATACCCTCGAGAATAGGAGGTAAAGAGGTGGCACGATAGGTAAACACAAATACCTGCATAGGATAAACAGGATGGATGCTGAGGAACTCTTCTAATTAAACTCAAACACAGGGATGGGGGGAACTCACTTAAATAAGCAGGGGGAGATTCAGGAAAAGACATCAGCAAGAACTTTTTCACAGAGAGAATGGCAGACAAAATGAGCAGGCTGCCAGCAGGGGGAGATTCAGGAAAAGACATCAGCAAGAACTTTTTCACAGAGAGAATGGCAGACAAAATGAGCAGGCTGCCAGAAGAGGTAGTAAAGGCCAAACTGGTAAGCAGTTTCAAGCAGCGATAGGACAGGCATATACTAGGAGTTCATACTAGGATGTTTAAGGAGTGAGAAGGCAACAAGCCCATGATAACCCCTGTAGTTCGGTCATGTTAATAATAACAAGCATTTGTCAATGTCGAACGTTCGCTTGCAGGTATTTGCAGTGGTGTTTGGCACGTATGGTGCTTTACCCTAATGCCCTGTGCGATTGCTGGTATTTGCACAATAAATTTTCAGCATGACCTTTTTGTTACCCCCATTGTGCGCTACATAGGCGGAAACACGTTTTGGGCAGGATATGAAAAATGACAGCTGTACTGCTCATAAGGAAGTGTGGTAAAATGGCAATGTTGAAAATCTGGAGTAGAAATATTGAAAATTTGCAAACCTACGAGCGTGCCATGGGAACTGTGCAACGCACGCTTGTAAAACAGTCATTGTTAGGAATTTTTTCACCAAATTTTCAACATTGGCATTTTAAAATCTCTGCTAATGAACAGTGTCACTGTGATTGTCTTACTGTGTCCCATACATTGATTTTGCACACCGACTGCGCTATTGTCAGTGTCAGTGGCTCAGTAGGTAGCACACTCGCCTCTGAGGCCGGGAGATCAGAGGGCTGTGGGTTCAGTTCCCACATCTGGCACTTGGGTTAATATCCTAGTACTGACACTGTAGTGCAGCATGAGAGGGGTGCTACACTTCTGAGGTGCCGTCTTTCGGATGAGACGTTAAACCGAGGTCCCATCTGCCTGGATTGGTGGTAGTTCAGGTGGATGTTAAAGATCCCATGGCACTTATCGAAAAGAGTAGGGGAATTTCCCCGGTGTCCTGGCCAAATTCCCTCATTCACTAAAAATACCACCAACAGCTTAATCTGGTTCAAGGTCAGTTGGCATTCATCTGTATCCCCCTTCCCCGGGTCATGCCTGAAAATAGGCAGGATTTGTCTAGTGCACTTAACCGGTCAACAAAAGCTAAATAAATAAATAAATTGTGCACTACATAGGCGGAAACACGTTTTGGGCAAGATGTGAAAAATGACAGCTGCACTGCTCATAAGGAGGTGTGGTAAAATGGCAATGTTGAAAATCTGGAGTGGAAATATTGAAAATTCGAAAACTTACGAGCGTGCATAGGAGCTGCGTAATGAACACTCGTAAAATAGTCATTTTTAGGAATTTTTTTCACCAAATTGTCAACACAGCCATTTTAAGACCTCTGCTCATGAGCGATGTCACTGTGATTTTCTTAATGTGTCCCATACATTGAGTTAAGCACCGACTGCGCCACTGTACTACGTGAAGAGGAAGCATGTTTCAGGCAGGATGTGAAAAATGACAGCTGTACTGCTCATGAGAAGGTGTGGTAAAATGGCAATGTTGAAAATCTGGGCGCAAATATTGAAAATTCAATGTATGAGCGAAGCGAATCATGCATACATCAGAAATAGTCATTTTTAGGGAATTTTTCAACAAATTTTCAACATAGCCATTTTAAGACCTCTGCTCATGAACAGTGTCACTGTGATTTTCTTAATGTGTCCCATACATTGATTTTGCACACCGACTGCACCATTGTGCGCTACATGGGCGGAAACACATTTTAGGTGAGATGTGAAAAATGACAGCTGTACTACTCATAAGAAGGTGTGGTAAAATGGCAATGTTGAAAATCTGGAGTGGAAATATTGAAAATTTGCAAACCTAAGAGTGTGCGTAGGAACTGCGCAACGCACACTCGTAAAACAGTCATTTTTAGGAATTCTTTCACCAAATTTTCAACATAGCCATTTTAAGACCTCTGCTAATGAACAGTGTCACTGTGATTTTCTTAATGCATCCCATACATTGATTTTGCACACTGACTGTGCCACTGTGCGCTACATGGGCGGAAACACATTTTGGGCAGGATGTGAAAAATGACAGCTGTACTGCTCATAAGAAGGTGTGGTAAAATGGCAATGTTGAAAATCTGGAGTGAAAATATTGAAAATTCGCAAACTTACGAGCGTGCATAGGAACTGCACAATGCACACTCGTAAAACAGTCATTTTTTGGAATTTTGCACCAAATTTTCAACATGGGGTTTTTGGGACCCCTTCTCATGAATGATGTCACTGTCATGGTGTTATTTGGACCCAAAGGGTGATTTCGCGCAGTGACTGTGCACTGACTGCGAAATCACCCTTCGGGCCCAAATAATGCCATGACAGTGACATCATTCATGAGAAGGGGTCCCAAAAACCCCATGTTGAAAATTTGTTGCAAAAATTCCAAAAAATGCCTGAGATATGCAATAAAGTTGAAAACCCCCTATCTAGCCCATTATACAGCTTACTGGCATTTCCTCGGTTCGCGGTTGGCTTGAAGAGTGCAGGCGTGTTCCCGGTCCATGAGGTCGTGCGCCGAGCTCAGGAGGTAAGTATGGGGTGAGGGGTGTGGGAGGCAGGGTGCGCAGTGGGTGGTGCGGGTTGTGGGAGGGCGGAGACTGCGGGACGGTTTTTAATTTACAGGTTTTTTTTTTACAATTGACGATGCTGGACATTTGCCACGCTGGGGTGGGCTCCAGCATGGCAGAAGATGGCTGGGGGGCGTGGAGCGACGGGGATTGGGTACCCACATCGGCGGACAATGCGGGATGTTTGCCACGCTGGGTGGGCTCCCAGCGTGGCACCAAAGCTTTGGGGCGGGCGTGACACGGAGGGCAGCATGACGCGGGGGCATGATGCGGTGTTTGTATGACAGCGGTGGTTTTCTTTGAAGCGAAGACCACCGCTGTCATACACAGCTCCCGCACCCATTGGTGCAGGACCGCCATGCCTGCTCAACGGAGCAGTGGATTGCTAGGGAGAGGCACACCTCCAAAGTGTGCTACTCTTCCAAAACATCCCTTGTGCATGCGCGCAAGTGAACGTAAAAAAGGTTACCAGATAAAATATGTCTATCTAATTTACTTTTAGATTCTGATCTTATTTTACTGATGACACCATCTAATGGCAATGACTTATATGGGTTCACCACTCTCATTGTATAAAAAAATTTCCTTTTATTTTGTTTAACCTTTTTTCCTACAGTTTGTAAGTGATGTCCTTTTGTCTCCTTAACACATATTTTGAACGTTACTTCTAGTTCTGTCATCAAGTATGGATCCTGCATTACGTCATACATGAAGAAAAGGTCTCCCCTAATACACCTTTTCTCAGAACCCCTTGAGGTGAGCGCATAGGGAAGGGCACCATCCGTAATGGCAGCTCCTTCTGAGCAAAATCCCTCACAGTGATTGGGAGGGTAGGGTGACCAGATGGGGGGGTGGGCGAAATGGGAGACAGGATGTCGCTATATGTACGCACATGGCGAGCGTGGCCTGGGAGGGGGCGGAGGGGCTGTAGGGGGTAGTGCTGCAGTGAGTTGCCGAGCTGCGTCATGGCATTGGGGGTTGGCCTGTGGTTGGGGTGGGTGAGGTACCAGGTTTGGGTCCAAGCGCTGGTGTGATTTTATTGCTCCCAGCCCGAACCTTTATTGTTTCATGCTTTCACCCCCCTCGACATACACTCACCTGGAGTTGAAAATCCTTTAGTAGAGGGGTGAGGGGGTGAAGTTGGTGGGGGTGCAGCCCTCCCACAGAAAGCATTGAAATATATGTCTCCAGTGCCGATGTCCTGTGTGCCGAGGGTGTCAGAGTGCCAAAAATGTTTTCGCCATTCTGACTTCATGATAATGGCGATCGCCTTTAGGCATTCGCCGTTATAACATAGAACCCTAGTCTCCAGTGACATCAAGTTTAGCATCTGTAAAACTTACTATATTCTTTGTGGGCTATATTCATATAGGCTTGTTCAAAAGAAGGTGGGCAGAAATTAGGGGCATGGGATGGCTCCTAGGGCCAGGGCAGAATAGTTAGGTAGAGTCAGCAGAATGAATGAGCCAATAGACCTTTTTTCTGTCATCAGATCTGTGTATTTATGTATAAAACCAATGCCTCTCCTTCAGACCAGTGAATAACTCCTACAGGTCCCTCCTGGGAACCTGGCTTTCTCTCCTCCTACTTCTGATAGACACCAAAAAGCATTGAGTGAGTGAGCTGGGTCTCCAAGAGTCAGGGGCCCTTCATCTCCTTGCAGAGTGAAGCCAGTCTGCTGAAAATGTTGGCATTGGTCAAAATTATGATGGAGATCTGGTCATACACAAGTGGCTTAGAACAAATCAAGAACAATGTGTCAATGATCTTCTAAAGTCCCACCTTCTTCCTGTGGCTTTCCAGTTGAACTACAACATTACCACAGTAGGGGTAACTTTTCTCACTCAAACCCATGCTGTATGTTACACCCTTCAAGGGGAAGCAACAGTTAGTGACTCAAGTTTAAGTTGTACCACCCCTGGAAAATGATAGTGACTTGTGAGTCACTGTCCAAAATGTGCATGACGCTCAATTCTCTCTGCTCTCACAGTGACCTCAGTTTGGCGTTTCACCAATCCTTTTGGTAATGTAGATCCAGAGGGAATAGCAGACAGTAGCACATAAAGAAAACATGATGTGTGAGTGCAAGAGGGGCTGCTTTCGAGATAGGGTAAACGATTAATGCATGCAACAATCAAAAAGAACACACAAAATGACTCACAACTTAATGTCACTGCAGTGAAGAATTTATTGTGATAAAGTGAAGCACACTGTCAGATCACAGATAGCCTAACGCCCAGTTCTTTAACTCACTCTGTGGCTTCATCAAGGGGGCCCTCTGATGAAGCCTCAGTGTGAGGCTGTGGACTGGGGTTTTGGGTTGTCTGTGGGCTGTGTTGATGTACTTCACTTTGTTACAAATAAACCGTTCACTGGAATGATACTAACAAGTTGTGAGTTAGTGTGTGCTGTGGGTTTTTTTGTTTGTTTATTTTTGTTTGTTTTTTTGCAGCTGGAATAGCAGACATAGTCTGTTTCATGGAACTTGTCCTTTCAGGGGTCCCAGTTTATATCCTTACTGGTATACAAGGGCACTTCCCTAGTAGTAGCACATTTATTTGAATTTCTTAGCAACTTTTCTTAAATCTTGGGGGCAGTGCACCCTCAGGTGTAATGTCCATCCTCTCCCCAACCGAGACAAACACCTCTACACCTGAAACATTCCAGTAGGTGGGGGCCTTCTGGTGGGTAAGGAATGGAAACACAAGAGAAGTCTTCCACAGTCAGGGTCCCTGGCTCAAATCTCAGGCTCTTAGCATTAGCTACCTGCAAGATCACCATCTGTGCCTTGAAAGATCCCTGAGACATTTCTGCAATTCTGTATTTTTGGTTGTGCAGTCACTGAAAGAACTAACAGTTTCAGGAACTTGTACTTTGACTGCTGGAGCCCAGAAAATGTTACTGAGAGCTTCCCTCTTCTTTTCCTCTGACTCTCTTCCAACAGCATTAGAAAGTTGTGTGTGTGTTTGGGGGGGGGGGGATCTTCTTTCTTGCAGATGAATATTTACCACATGCATATAACAACAAGCATTTGTTAATGCCAGATGTTTGCCATGGTGTGTGTGTGTGTGTGTGGGTGTATACTGGGAGGGTGGTCTTGGCTATCCTTTCCTGTACTGTCAACTGTGTGAGTCTTGTGACCACATGTGGATGTTCATGGACAGGGTCAAAACTGACAGTAGTCCACTAGCCAAATACTGTTAGATTTTCTTTTGGGATAGTCAAAAACCTTTTAAGTAGCCAGGAGGTCTTGTACTAGAAAAGGCAATATTTCAATAATTAGATCAGCTAGGCCAGTAGAAAAGCTTGAGGGGCTAGTGGATTTTGCAAGTCACTACCCTGTTGGCTAGTAGCTACAAAACTTAATCTGACCCCTGCATGGATCACCCTGAGACGGTATTTTTTTATTCCATTTATTCTCTCCTAACAGGCTACTGGTAAGGATTCAGTCTAAAAGGGAATGCCAGGTTTAATATTGAGCCTGGTGGGTTCAGTTATTAATTGAGATAGGTGGGCTTCAGATACAGAGGTGTGAGTGGTACCAGCTCCTGATCCCAACCAAGTGATATTGAAATCCCCATATAACACCAAGTCGGGGGGGGGGGGAGCTAGACCAAGAAGAAATAAGGGAGTAGAGAGAGAGAGAGAGAGAGATGGATGGGGATTAGAGAGGAGGTAGACACATTCTATGGTAAGTTTCTTTACTTGGCCCATGGTGATTTGTGCACAAACATACAAGGAGAGGCGGAGGTAACTGAACATGTGCACCTTGGAGGACAGAAAGAAGAGGGGGGATATGATTGAAACCTTCAAGTAGATTAAGGGCATAAACAGGGTTGGTACGGAGGGCATCTTTAACTTAAGAAAGGAGGTAAAACAAGGGGACATAACCTTAAATTTGTGTGGGGGATAGATTCAAGAAGGAAATGAGGAGGCACTTTTTCAATAAAAAGGTGGTAAAGCAGTGGAATCAGCTATATGGAGGTGGTGACAGTAAAGACAGTGGCCAGCTTCAAGATGAAGTGGGATAGGGTAATGAAGAGGATTAGGACTGAAGGGTGATCTACTGGGAAGGGGTTAGGCGAGGGGGAATGGAAAGGTCAGAGATAACTTTGGGTGGAGTTGAGGAGAGGGGCAGCTACAAGGAAGTAACTGAGCTGCACACTTAAGCAGACTTGATTGAGCATTACAGCCTTTTTCTGCTGGCAGTTTTGTATGTTCATATGTAAATTCAGCCAATATAGCACTCATCTCACAGCAGCACAAACATTCTAGTGCTGTGTCCATGATAGAACAATGATTGCAGGATCCCCAATATAAACAAAAAAGAGGTAAAGGAAAAGAAGTAAACATGCTTTTAAAGCACACACAGAAGCAAAACCAACAACCACAAAGAGTATATACAGTGTAACATTTGATGCAACAAAAGTGACATGCATCTGTCATGTCCTTATAAAAATTGCTATTTTCACATGTTTTTTACTACAGTCTCACCCTAATTTCACAAGTTTCTGTTTAGTCATACTTGATGGGAGCTGGGGAAACATGACTGCTCCAATTGACATGGGGAACCTTGGTGAACAGTGGTTGGCAGGTAGGTGCCATTGTATGTCAGGGCTGTCCGGTAAGGGAGAATTAAAAAAATTAATAGGAACAAAAAAAAACACACATCATTGTGCATACCTGATGCACCATGTCTACAACAAGTTAAAATAAAACATTAACTTATCATACTGATTCCTGCATCATGACATGTGGTCACCAAATGATAGCACAGAAATGGACGGCACAACTAACAAGGCAGGGACTTGGAGTACACTGTTCTCTGTGTACATCTGTTTACTCTCTCTACTACCTGTCATTTGAATATACCAGCAGAAACAGGCCTTTACAGTCTATCAAGTTAGTCTGCTTGATGTACAGCTAACACCCTTATATTGCAGCTGCCCCACCCTCCACTCCGCCCTCACCTGTACCCCCCTTGCACCCTGTCCCATGCCCTTTTAAAACTGCCCACTGAGCTACAGGATACCACTTCCTAGAGTAGAGTGTTCCATTTCTCCACCACCCTCTTGGTGAAAAAAATGCCTCCTCGTCTTGCTCTGATATTTTCCACCCTCCAACTGGAGACCATGACCTCTGGTGTCCCTTGTTCTCCTCTGCTTAAATATCCCTTCTGTGCCTGTTTTGTTAATCCCCTTTAAATATTTGAAGGTCCCAATCATATCCCCCCATCCCTCCTGTCCTCCAGGTTGTACATATTCAACTCAGTCAGCCTGTCCTCATAGGTAGGGTCACTGGAAAATTGCACACACAATTTTTTTGAGGAATCTGCAGTTTTCACCATTCTCCACAAAAACTGGCATGTTCTGCTGTTTCTTGCACTTTTTGAGTTTTTACATTGAACTCTGTAAAAAGTATTAAAATTTTTAAACAATGCAGTGCAAGTTCGGGCAAAGGTTTTATGTGACACTGCATTCTTTTGAATCCTTATCTTGTTTGGTTTCAAAATCCACTGGCGAAGCATAAGTACACTTGAACACTTAACATTTGTTTAATGTTGAGGCAGTCTTATTTTTTATTTATTTGTATTTCAGAGGACACCCTTGAGCCGAGGCCTCTTTTACAAAGGTTCCACATCAAGGCAATAAGGACAATAAAGTAAGAAACATAACATGATTATTGCAATGGAACTTACAAAAAAAAAAAAGATAAGTAAGGTTACAATAATAGCAGCCAAAGGCATTGTCAAGGAATTGTGTTGCGAGTTACTTATACAGTACAAGTCATAGACGGCTCAGTAAAGCTCTGTTAGGAGTGGGTTAGTAGGAAAGAGAAAGAAGAGTGGTTGTGAGGGGGTGGTATGGGAGAGAGAGAGAGAGAGAGAGAGGGAGGAGGGGAGAAAGAGGGAGGGCATCACGTTGGGTATGTAGTAGATGGGAAAATAGCAAGGGAGGAGGAATGGGGGGATGAAAAGGAAGAGGAGACTGATTCATCCTATACCAAGTAATGGGCGGGGGTAGGAGATGAGGAGGAGCTGCGGCAGTAAGGAGGGATGCTTGAGGGTAGTATGCCTAGAAGGGATTATAAGAAGCAATCACAGAAGGCATAGCCACGAGGTGTTGACATAGTTTACACTTAAAAGCACCAATCGTGGCAATGTTGGAGACTTTTGTAGGTAGCAAGTTGAACCAGGTGGAGGCTCTGATGAGGTAAGAACACTGAGCTTGAGAGGTCCAGCAGTGAGGTATTGTAAAGGTTAGACTGTCCGATCTTCTAGTTAGGCGGCGGACACACTGCAGGGTCAGTATTCATTGGACTTCAGGGGCATAAGGCCCAGTGATGTCTTCTTAGCTAGGATGCAGGTCTGGTACTTTAGCCTGCCGGATAGCTGGAGCCAGTTAGCCTGCTCGAAAATGTCACATGTGTGAGAAAAGTGGGGAGCTGAAATAAGGAGTCTACATGCCTAATTAAGGGCTACAGCTATGCGTTGGAGTGCAGGATCAGTAGCGGATCTATAGATAACGAGCCTATAGTCAATAGCTGAGATAACAGAGCTCTGGATAGCAAGGTTCAAGACTTCAGCCGTTAGACAATGTTTATACTTGTATAGTAGCCCTATGCTGGAGTTCACAGTTTTAGCGATATTGTCAATGTGTTTGGTATAAGCGAGGGAGCAGTCAAGGGTCAGGCCCAGATATTTAACCATATCCACCTGCTCAATAGCGACGCCTTCATGGTTGTTAATTATGAGCTCATGGGCCTTGTTGTGGGTTCCATGGAACAACATTGTTTTAGTTTTTTTGTGGTTAAGGATGATTATTATGAAAACTTTTTGTTGCCACAGAGACTGAAACAAAATATGGGAGAAAAGGTGCAAATTATCCCATTCATTTAAATTGGGTGCTAACTATAAAAACTTTTTGTAAGTGGTAGGACAAGTTTTTCCTTGTGAGCATACTTTCATTCAGACTAGTTTTGATTCAAACAGCTGGGGATTTTTGGATGGTCCTGCAGATTTTAAACTTGAATAAGCTAGTTGCTAACAGTGATCTCACACTTAGCAATCTACCGCCTAGATGCTCACATGCAAAGACTATATTAAAATCCTGACTAAAGTCTAAAAACAAGCGTATAAAACACATAAAATGTATCTGAACATTTATCTTTAACTAAACAAAATCATTGCAGCCAAAGTAAACTAAAGGTAAATTACAGGGTACCCTGACTGCTGTATGATCCAGTAAAAATATATTGGTATTTTTTTATATTTGTGGGTAACTGAGTAAGGCCCACTAGGCACAAGTGCCTGTTTTCAGGGGCAACCAAGGAGCACTGAAGAGGTTAAGTGACTTGCTCAGAGTCACACAGTATGCAAGTGGAGGTTGTGGGAATCAAACCCAGGTTTGCTGGATGTCCTCAGCTCATTCACATTTTATTACTGTAACCTTTAGTCTATACTGCCCTCCCCAATATCCCTCAGATTTATTGTTTAAATATGTGATTTCAAAAATAGTGTACAGTACCTACAGTGCAAATTCTGAACATTAAACACTTTAACAACATTTTACTAAAACTCAATTATTCACCAGTCTATCTGCTTATTTTTTTCTTGTACCAAAGTGGGTGAACAGCTGGCAGAGCACTGTAAACAGCTGTTGATTAGGCTTCATTATTCTACAGCCAGAAACAAAAAAGCATTATTTTTTCTGGATTTATTTAATATTGATTTGCTGTGGTTCACTTTATAGAATATATTTAGTATTGTATGTGACAAATGCTTTTACATTTTGGAAGATAGACAATGCTTATGATAGCTTATCAGTTTAGTATTCATTTCAGGAACATAAACCTTTCTTTATGTTTTAGACATATTCAAGTGGCAGTGTATCCATTTAGCAGTTTATACTGACTAATGCATTCTGCAGAAAACATTAAAAGATTTATTGTGAAGCACCCAGGGTCTATAGTAGAACTTCTGCAAATTTCCCTGCAATTTTGCAAAAAGCCCGACAATTTTGGGTAACTTTTTTCGAAATTTTTCAGTGGCCCTGCTCATAGGTTTTGCCCTCCAGCACCTGCATCATTTTAGTTGCCCTATGGTGCACCCCCTCCAGCAATCTGATATCCTTCTTCAGAAAAGGATGCCAGAACTGCTTGTAGTACTTCAAATGTGGCCTGACTAGTGACCTGTACAGCGGCAGGATCACATCCCTATTTCTGGATGAGATTCCTCTCGCAATACACCCCAGCATCATGTTGGCCATAGCTGTCACCTTCCTGAACTGAGCTGAGTTGTTCATGTTACCTGTTATGATCACCCCTAGGTCCTTCTCCTCCTCTGTGACCTCTATCTGAACCCTCCCAACTGTTAGCTCCTCCCTGGATTCTTTGCTCCAAAGTGCAAAACCTTGCACTTCTTCACATTGAAGCTCAATTGCTACTTTTCCGACCACTCCTCCAGTTCAATCAGTTCCTCCTATAGCCCCTGTCACCCCTCTATGTCATCCACCACTGACCCTATCTTGGTATCATCTATGAACAGACCGATCTTGCTCCTAACACCATGTGAGATATCCGATATGAATAACCCAAACAACACCGGACCCAGGACTAAGCCCTGCGGTACTCCGCTTGTCACCACCCTTGGGGAAGAGAGTACCCCCCACCACCACCACTGCCTGTTGCTGCCTCCCCTTCAGCCAGTTCACAATCTAGTTTACCATCTTTGTCCCTGCCCCCACATATTGCAATTTACTCCCCCAGCTCCCATGAGGCACTGAATCAAAGGCCTTCCTGAAGTCTAAATTCAACACATCCACTGCACAGCCTTTATCCAGTTCCCTCATTATCCAGTTGTAGTATTCAATCAGGTTGGTCTGGCAGGATCTTCCACAGACAAATCCATGCTGCTGACTGTCCTGGAGTCCATTTTCCTCCAAAAAGGTCACCAGCCTCTCTTTCCAGGATTACTTCCATGAGTTTTCCCACAATGGATATGAGGCTTACAGGTCTGTAATTGCCTGGTTCATCCTTTGGGCCACTGTTGTGGAGGGGCACTATGTGAGTCATCCTCCAACCTGTTGGTATGCAACCTGTGTCCAGGGAGGTATTGAATAGGTCTGCCAGCAGCCCAGCCAGTTCTTTTAGCACCCTGGGATGAATGCCATCTGGACCTGGTGCCTTATCCACCCTTAGTGCCTTCAGACCCTCCAGCACCCTGCCTTCCATAATTGCCCCATCTGTCACCCCTCCCCCCTTGCCCCCCTTCCCCATCCCCTGAGGTAGCTGTCCACCATTCTCCTTCATGAACACAGAACAGAAGTACTCATTTAGTGCTTCTGCCTAGTCTGCCCCCTTCTCTACCCACTCCCTGTCCTTTCTAATCATCATTATCTGATCCCTGCAGCTCCTTCTCTCCCTTATGCATCTAAAAAAGTCTTTCTACCCTTCTCTGATGCACTGTACCTGCCTCAGCTCCCTGGAAGCTTTGGCTGCCCTGACCAATCTGGTTACCTCCTTGGACTTCTTCACGTACAATTCTCTGTTCTCCCCCTCTCCCGGACTTCTTGAACCTCCAAAAAGCTGCTTTTTTTTGCCTTTACCCCTTCCAAAACCTCCTTGTTCAGCCAGCTTGGCTTCTTAGCCCTACTCTTCTTGCTCAGTGTCTTGGTACATGACTCAGTAGCCTCAATCAGCCCAAGTTTGACAATATCCCACTTCTGATTTGCTTCCATATCAGGCCTAATTCCTACCAGGTGCCTTCCCAGAATTTCCCCCATCTTGATAAAGTCTGCCTGCCTGAAGTCAACCGCCCTGGTTCCTGTACTTACAGTCTCCCTGCCCATGCTGAGCGTGAACCGCACTGATTGATGGTCACTCCCAGCTAGTGGGTCCTCCACCTTCAGATCCCTCACAGCCTCCCTGTTAGTTAGCACTAGGTCCAGAGTGTTTTCCAACCGAGTTGGCCCACTGACCATCTGCACAGGAAGCTATCCTGGAATGCATCCAGTAACACCTGCTCCCTTGCACTTGAGGAAGCTGGGGTTCCCCAATCCACTCCTGGCAGATTAATGTCCCCCACGATCACTGTGTTCCCTTTCCTGCATACCCTTCTAATCTGCACCACTAACTTCTTGTCCAAGTCATCTGTCTGAGCTGGTGGTCTGTACACCACCCCCATCTGCAGTATCCTACTTTTATAATCAAGGAACTGCATACATAATGCCTCTGTTTTACCCTTCTCCCCCTCATCCCTTGTACACCTTATCCCTCCGCTAACATAAATTGCCATTCCTCCCCCTCTCCCCATTCCTCTGTCTTTTCTATATATCCTGTACCATGGGATCATCAGATCCCAGTCCTGGTATTGTGTGGCCCAAGTCTCCATGATGGTAGCATCCACCATCCTGACAGTCAAGAGAGCCTGTAACTCAGTTGTATTATTCCCCAGGTTCCTTGCATTCCTGGAGACTACCCTCCACCCATTTCCCTTCCTTACCTTAACCTGTTCCCCCTCATCCTGATTCCCCACCACCTTTGGCCCTACCCTGGCACCATCCCTGTTAGCATGGGGGGTTAGCTCATTCGGCTCCCCTATCCGGCGGCCCTGCATACCTGCTGCACACTTGCCTTTCCCCATACCTAGTTTAAATCCACCCTGGATGCTATGTACTCCCCCGGCTTTTGTTTCAAGATGACATGAACATAAGGTGGCCCACTGTACAGGTTACAGCTGTCTCCCATCAAGTGGTGTGGAGGGCTGATGTATCTGGGGACCAGATGGCAGAGAACTGCCAGCTAGCGGAGAATAAATAGAATAAAAAAAGTGAAATCCCATCTCAGGCTGATCAATGCAGGGCTTGAAATTAAAGTTTATTTTAGTCTTTGGTAACTGGGTAAGGCCCACTAGGCACAAGTGCCTGTTTTCAGGGGTGACCTGGGAGCACTGGGCAGTTAAGTGACTTGCTCAGAGTCACACAGTGTGCAAGTGGAGGTTGTGAGAATCAAACTCAGGTCTGGTCTGCTGGATGTATCAAGCTCGTTCACACCTCGTTCCTCTAACCTCTAGGCTATACTGCCAGTCCAAAGTGCTAGTGTACTGCCTAAAACTAATATTAGATTTTAAAAGCAACCAGCCATTACCTTTTATATCTGAAGCACTTTTTCTTTTCCCTTCAATTAATTAGAAGATTATTTAACTGATATTAGTAGATGTGATATGAGGAACAGCTCTTAGCTTGGCAGCTGACATATCTAGCTCTACTGCCCCTACTACATCATCAGCATTGTTACCTCACTAACTGTGACATGACTGTTGCTTAGGAACAACCATTCAATGACTGCCAGGTCATTCACTTGTGATGTCACTTTCACTGAGTTCATAATGCTGATGATGTAGTCAGGGGAAATACAGATAGATAAGTCGTCTGACAGGCTAAGAGCTGTTCCACACACCCAGCACAATATTATCACATAGAAGACTCTTTTAATGAGCAAAAGAAAAAAGAAAAATGCTTCAGAAATGAAAAGTTACAATTGACTAGTTGTTAAAATTTGTATCATTTCCCTGTCTGTCTGCTTTGGCTCCACTAGCTCTGTAAGTTTTGCAGCCAATAGCCAGCAGGGCTAGTGACTTGGAAACTCCAGTAGCCTCAGAGACATTTTTGCTGGCCCAGCTGATGTAATTACTGAAATATTACTTTTTATAGTACAAGCTCTCATGGCTACTTAAAAAGATTTTTGACTGTCCCAAAAGAAAATCTAACAGCATGATATGTTTTGAGTTGAAAAAGTGCATATGGGCAGTCCACTTCAAACCTTCACTGTAAAAAAAAAAAAAGCAACAAAAAAACCACTAACTTACTCCAGCACCAGTCAGAGTGGGGACAGAGAGACATAAGATCATTGCAAACGCAAGGCTGGCTGCTTGAAACTTAAACACTCAGGCCCAGATATTCAAAAGGGTTGCGCCCTGGTGCAATATTCAAATGGGAATTGTGCCTGGCACAAATCCCAGGGTGCCTGAGCGCATCAGTAATGTATGCAGCGCAGGTGGGGGGGGGGCGTGCCCATGCATACCCTGCACATCCCGATATTCAGCCCGGGATGTGCTGAGTCCATGCATGCACAACCCCTACTTGCGCCACACAAAGTTGATCCAAAAAAAAAGGAACAACAGCTGGCCACCCTCAGGTGAGCTGCCATATTGCAGGGCGCAACACGGCAACTGCCACCTGTGGGTGGCCACCCGAGCTCTGGTTGCACCTGGCAGCGACCCCCCATGCCCGATCGCGGGCATACCTATAAAAATGACCCTCCAAACTTTCTGGTGGTCCAGTGGACTGCTGTCAGCCTGATTGCGGGCTTAAGTAAAGTAAATAACAATCCAATATCCCTGGCGGTCCAGTGGACCACTGTCAGCCTGATCGCAGGCTTAAGTAAAGTAAATAACAATCCAATATCCTTGGTGGTCCAGTGGACCGCTGTCAGACCGATCGCGGGCTTAAGTAGAGTAAATAACAATCCAATATCCCTGGTGGTCCAGTGGACTGCTGTCAGCCCAATCGCGGGCTTAAGTAAAGTAAATAACAATCAATATCCCTGGTGGTTCAGTGGGCCACTGTCAGCCCGATCGCGGGCTTAAGTAAAATAAAATGCAATTAGATATCCCTGGTGGTCCAGCGGACCCCTCCCCACCCGCCCACTCAGCCCCACAGGCCCTCCCCCAGGTCAGCGGCAGGCGGCAGGCAGAGTGGGGCTGCCGCTCGCCGCTGACCTGGGGGAGCAGGTCGGTGGGGCTCAGTGGGCAGGTGGGGAGGGGTCCGCTGGACCACCAGGGATATCTAATTGCATTTTAACTTAACCCCAATTGGGCTGACAGCGGTCCACGGACCATCAGGGATATTGGATTGTTATTTACTTTACTAAGCCTCGTGATCGGGTTGTGGGCACATTGCCGTGCTGCAGGGGGTGTCGGTCCCTGACAGCTGCTGCCTGGTAGGGCGCCAGGTGCAAGTCACCGGGGATCGGCGCACCTGCATGCAAATGGGGCCATAATAACATGCAAATGGCCCCATTTGCACCTTGCATACATTATGGCCCCATTTGCATGTGCACTTTTGAATATCGCGGTTGCTGCGCATAGCACAATGGAACTTGCGCTAGCGCAACCCCCTGCTCCACTCTGGCCACTTGCGCCATGTGCACTGCGGGTGACCAGGGTGCGATATTCAACAATGCTCCTTTGAATATCGCCCAGTCGACTCCCCTGTGAAGCTAAGTTGCGCTGCACTCAGGCTTGCGCCACAGCCTGGCGCAGTTTGAATATCCGGGCTCCAGTTTATAAATGTTGTTACAAATATAAATATATATCATGAATGTTACTGAGGCATGGAAAAACAGAAAGGTTGCAGGGATAATGGTATTTACTCACCTGGTAAAGGTGATTATACCTGCAACCTTTACGGTGCTCATGAATCCTCACAAATGAGCAATCCTCCGCCATCCCATTTGCCGATGCATGATCATAAATCTTTGGTCTGCTGGAGGCCAATTCTCCCAGCTCCAGCTAGAGAAACCAGTATGAAATTTCCCTAGAGGAAAGAAAAAACAGAGAAAAAAGAACACCCCAACAAAAAGTACAACAGATACAGGAACAAACAGCTAAAACACAAAGAAACCAGACCAACCATAAGTTTAAGGATGTGAAAAGTGATGTCATTTACTCAGTGGAAAAACCACTATAAATGAAAAATAACAAGCTTTACTATGCTGCATACATGTATCCATAAAAGATGCACGGCTATATATATATATACTGTATATATATATGACATACTCTGTGAAAGCTCATAAAGTACAGTTAATATGCATAGCGAATATAGATAAGGCATATGCAACAAACTAAAGACACTGTATACTGAGCCCAGCTAAAAACCAGTTCCCCATGGGGTAATACACAGCTGGAACCGCAAAATAGCCCTTACAACTTGCTCGCGAGCTAAAGGAACCCATAAACAGTACCCTCAACAATGATGTGTTGTGCCCTAGAGCAGTTCTGGCTGCCAAAGTGGTCTGGGTTCATCCACCTCAGGAGGGAACATGAACACTGTAAAGGTTGCAGGTGTAATCACCTTTACCAGGTGAGTAAATACCATTATCCCCTGCAACCATTCCAGTGCTCATAAATCCTCACAAATGGAACTTTGTAGCAGTGCCCAGAAAAACCTATGGGAGGCTAACAGAATAGATGAACTCTACCCTTAGTCCAAAGCTGCCGCTGCCCGAAGCACCGCTCTACCAAAGGTGTCCCTGTCAGCTGAGGTGACATCCAATCTGTAATGACACATGAAGGTGTGGAGAGAGGACAAAGTAGCTGCCGCACAGATATCCTGTATGGATGCACCTCCCCTCTCAGCCCACGAGACTGACAAAAGCCCTAGTGGAATGTGCCCTGATACATTTTGGAGGCTCCTGCCCTGCCCATTGATAAGCTGCAAGTATCGCCCCCCTGATCCAGCTGGCAGTGGCCTCCTTAGAAGCTGCTTATCCCCTTTTCCTACCAGAAGAGAACACAAACAATCTGTCTGACCTTTGAAAACCTTCAGACATTGACAGATAAGCCTTCAGCAGAAAAACCATATCCGAAGGATGAGGGTCTCTGTCTGGGTCTCCTTGTGGCCCCCTCATGGCTGGCAGGTGAATTGCCTGCTTCACATGAAATTGTGAGACCACTTTGGGAGTGAAAGACTTAACAATCATCATGGAAAATCTTTCATTATGGAAGATCAAAAATGGTTCCCTGCAAGAAAGCACTTTCAGTTCTCCTGCTCGCCTGCCAGAGCACATGACCATAAGGAACACAGTTCTCAGGGTGACTCAGTAAGGGGACTTCTCATCAAACAGGGGCTTATGCATGCTATCCAGAACCAGGTTATGCTGCCAAGAGGCACAGAGCAGACAAATCCTGGGGGATGTGATCTGCACTGCCCTGAGCAGATGAACCATATCGGGATGTAATCCTATGTTACCCACCCTAGGGAGATGACCCCTTACTGCTGCAAGGGTTGACACCTGGACCCATAGGGAAAAGTAAACTAAACCCTTGTCAGCACCATCATTGAGAAAATCAAGAATTTGAGGAAATCCTGCCACCGAAGGTGACAAAACCTTTGCAGTGCACCACTTGTAAAAAACATGCCAATATCTCTGATAAGTCTGTTTGTTGAAACTTTGCAGGATTGCAGGAGATGGTCCACCACTTTTGGACGGTATCCCTCCTTTAACAGTCTTGTTCTCTCATCATCCAGGCCATCATATCGAAGTACCGGGGGGTTGTGGTGTCGAATTGGACCCTGAAGCAGCAAGTCTGGTCTGTTTGGCAGTCACCAAAGAGAGTCGATTAACATCGCCCTGAGTAGTGAATACCATGACCTCCTCAGCCAGTCCAGAGCCACTAGCAGAACAGTCACTCTCATGGCTCTGATCTTGAGAAGAACTTTTGCGATCATCAGAATGGGTGGGAAAACATATGCTTGCTGGAACATCCATGGCGCTGCCATCATGTCCACCTCTTCAGCTTGGCTGTCGGGAAAATGGGAGTGAAAATAGGGCAGTTGTGTATTGTGCCAAAAGGCCATCAGGTCCACCTGAAAAGGGCATCATCTGTGAACTACAGTCTGAAACACCTGTGGGTGTAACTGCCATTCTGCCTGGCTGAGTGTCACTCAGCTTAGCCAGTCGGCCTGGGAGTTTAGTTTCCCAGCTAGATATGTTGTGGATATCATTGTCAGGTGGCTCTCCACCCATCACAATGTACACAGTGCTTCCCTGAGCATTGTTCTGCTGCGCGTCCCACCTTGCTTGTTTGTGTAAGCCATTGTGACCTGACTGTCTGTTCGGATCAGCACCATCTGGCCCATCAGCCTTGGTGGGAAAAATAGCAGGGCTCTGTACACTGCTCTCATTTCCAGCACATTGATGGGAAGGAGGGACCCCCGTGAGGACCATTTCCCCTTGGTAACATGTCGCCCCATCATGGCTTCCCAATCCAGGAGGGTGGCATCCACTGGAATCATCACAGTTGGGGTCAAGGGCAACAGGACGCTCTTGGACAGGCTGGTTGTGTTTGACCACCAAGCAAGGCTCCCAAGTATTACCTGACTGGGCTCGAGTATGCATTTGAAGTCCTGGGATGACTGGTCCCATGTATCTAGAATGTACCTTTGAAGTGGCTGCATGTGTAGCCAGGCTCACGGCACCATTGCTATCACGGAAGTCATCAGGCCCAGCAGTTGAAGGTACAAGCTTACCAGTTTGTGGGGCTGTGCCTGAACAGACTCCACGTGCCTACCTTTTCCTCTGTCAGGAAGACTCTGCCCACACTGGTGTTGGTCTTGGCCCCCAGTTGGTGAGCTACTGTGTTGGGTTCAACTGGCTCTTGCTCCAGTTGACAATCTAGCCATGCCATTGCAAGCACTCGACCATGGCCTCTGTGTCCAGCTGGGCTTGAAATGGTGATCTGGCCCTTATGAGTCAGTCATCCAGATATGGAATGACATGTATCCCCCGCTGCTGAAGAAGCACTGCAAACATGATCAGCATTTTTGTGAAGACTTGTGGGGCTGAGGCCAGGCCAAAAAGCAGGCAGTTGTATTGGAAATGGCACCCTTTGATTTGAAACCTGAGGTAGCGGAGGTGACTGGGGCAAATTGTAATGTGAAGGTAAATGTCCTTTGTGTCTTTTGGAATTAGGAAGTCCCCATGCTGAATCACCATCAATGCTGACTGAAGCGTTTCCATTTTCTGTTTCTTGTACACCATGAATGTGTTCAAGAACTTTAGGTTGAGAACTCAGCGTAGACCCCGTCTTCTTTGGGACCATAAAGAACAAAGAATACACCCCTGTGTTCCTTTCCTGAGGTGGCACCAGTACTATGGCCACGCTCATGAGTTGGTAGTACAGAACCTGCTGGATCACCTCCACACGTTGAGGTTCCTTGGGCATTGGGGATATCACCAGTCTGTGCGGAATTATCTTTTGTGTGAGCTCTATGGCGTAAGTATGAGACACCAGTTCCCATAACCGCTTGTCCTTTGTGGTCTGGACCCATTGATCAGTGACCAGCTGAAGGCGTCCTCCTACAGGAGGGCTGTCTTCTGGGGCCCACCTTATCTCATTGGCTTTTCCCCACAGAGCCTCTGCCAGTTCTGTTGCCATGGAAGCCTCCTCATTTTCCAAAGCTACCCCTGAACTTAGATTTGGCCTGAAACTGAGCCTTGGATGCTCCACCTCTCTCAGAATTAGACTGTGCTGACTTTGCCTGGCCCTTGGTGCCCCTGAACTTGGGACGAAAGGGCCGGCCCAATGGAAGGTACATGTCCTTCTTGTCAGCCATCTGCTTCATCCAGGCCTTATCCCTGAGGAAAGGGGTCAGGATGTCACCGAAGAGACTGGCCCCCCGCCCTTACATGGGAGATTCATCAACATCGACTTGGATTAGGCATCTGCCTGCCAGGATTTGAGCCAGAGGGCACACCTGGTATGGCTGGTCAGTACCATGGCCCTGGTGCTGAATTTCATGATATCTGATGACGCATCCTCTAGGTAACAGGATACCTGTACAGTGCAGTCCACCTGTCCTGTCAGCGGCAACTCCTCTGGGAGTTCATCCCGCGATGGCCTCAACCCATCATAAAAGGGACCTGCTAGTATACCAAACTGCAGGCCCCACTGATAGGGCCATTCCCATCACCTCATGGATTTTCTTCAGTGACTCTTCGGCTTTCTTATGTATTGGGTATTTTAGAGCTGCAGTGCTCTTGACTGATATAACTATGTGCCTGGTGAGGGCCGACACTGGAGTGTCCACCTTAGGCACCGCTTGCCATATAGTCAGGTGCGACTTGGATAGCGGGTATAGCCTCTGGACAGACTTCTTCTCTGGGATCCTTAAGGGTTCTGGTGCCTCCATTTCCTTGTCCAGGATAGCATTGAGGGTCATACATGTGGGGAATGCGAGCCTTGTGGTCCTGGTCTGGGAGGACAGGAGGGGGGGTGCCATTGATGCTTGGGGTGTTTCTGCCTCATCCAGGACCTGCAATACCTCCCAAATAAATTTCAGCAGTTTTGCTATGTCCTCCTGTGGACAGAGTCAGCCTGTAGCCTGTCTGGAGTCCTGTTCCACTTCTTCCTCCTCTGAGGAGTTCTCTGTCTCTTCCACCTGCCTGCACCTTTCTTTGGGTGATGCAGGGCCTGAGCTGACCCCAGACATTTTGAGGCTGTGTCTTGTGGTTGCTCCTGTGACTGTTGTTGTATCCTTTCCAGCCATTGAAAGAGAAGGCTGACTTGGGCGGCATTCAGGGTTAGTGGTGCTGTAGGTGGAGCCGCCTCCACCTGGGCCAAAACCACATCCAGGTTTTGACTTTGCGGAGCCCCATTCTCCAATACTGTGTGAATAGCACACATAGCTTCCCCCACATGAGCCTCCAGGACCACGAAGCCACATTCCAGGCAGGCAGGCATGGCAGTGATCAGATGTGAGCCATCATATCTATGGGTGGTGAGAGAAAGAACTAGATCAGGAACTTAGTTCTGTACCTCCTGACTTAAAAGCAGCAACAACTTCCTAATAGGGGATGGTGTGATGTCAGGAATCTATCCTGCAGTATGCCCCTTTAAGAAAATGAGCCACTCAAATATGGCCACCTGTTTGTGCTTGGGGCGCCATTTTGGTTGCCTTGTTGGCTTGGCTTATGTTGCCCTTAAGATGGTGGCCTCCATGCGGCCCTTGTAATGTGGCCACCAGTCTCGCAATATCCCATGAGAATTGATTTTCCAGCTCCTGAAGTCTCGCAGGAGCTCTTCCTCTCACAGGATTTCTCCTTAGATGAGGGTTCCTCTCATCAGACAATTCCGCCCACTATTTGATTATTTATATACATAATCTGTTCTCAACCTGATTTTGTCCTCCCTGCCTTCTGTCCTTGTCTGGGGGTGGTTGAAATCCATGCCCGCTTCACTCACAGGCATTTTCTCCTCCTGGTCAAGTCTCACACGGGCTGTCATGTTTCCAGGCAACCGCAAGACTTCTGACATGAGTCCCGTGATAGCCGCAATCTTATCTGGTGGTTGCGAGAGTCCAAAGACAGCATGGCAGTCTGTGGAATGTGTGGGGAAGTCAGGGTAGTTTGCGAATGGTGCAAACTCTCCCCAGGCCCCCTCACCCTGTGAGGAACTCTGGATCAGCAGTGGGGGGAATGGAGGAAGCACCATAGCCCAGTCAGGCTGGGTCCCTGATGGCAGAGGCAAGAGACAACTGCTGTAGGTGAGCCCAAGTGAAAGAGGGCAAAATTGAGGTGGAGCGGGGGTCCAAGAGAGATTCCTTGGTTCACGATGCATTTGGGGGGACCAAAATGGACACTTAGGTTGCTGCTGGTGTTGGACCCCAAATCCTGCCTTGTCAGCCTTCCTGTCACTGCTGTCTGTGCCTCTGGAGTGGTCGCTACCTGAGGGACCCTTTCACAGCACAGCAATGTTGGGAATGCTACTAAGAGGGTCACCAACTGGGACAGGGGTGACAGACAGATGCTACCTGAGGGTCTGGCTCCACCAGCTTCCTGCCCCTGCAGTACTGAGCAGCAGAAAGAGTCTCCAGAACATTTAATTAACATAATTGTTAGCTGTAATATGAAGCTGTTGGTTAGTAATGAAAGCCCTGAGCTCCTATGTGTTCAATCCTGTTGACGTGACTATCTAGATAGACGCGCAGGGTGAAATGAGTTAAAAATAAATTACCCATGGAGGGAAAGATTCAGATCATGACCGATGTCTGGGAGATGCATGAAGAAAACTGGTTTCTCTGGCTGGAGCTGGGGGGATTGGCTTCCAGCAGACCAAAGATTTATGATCGTGCATAAGCCAATGGGATGGTGGAGGATTACCCATTTGTGAGGATTCATGAGCACTGGAAAAGTTGCAGGGGATAATCACATTTACCAGATGAATAAATACCATTTGCCAACAGTAAGAGAAAGAAAGAGAAAGACATATATACACACATTACTTTTAACAGCTGGAACAGCACAGGGCTGTGGATGCTTGAAATACCTAAGCCAGTCTGATAAGGAGAGGTCAACATGCTGGGTAGCTACATCAAAGACAACTGCAAAGCCATGACTGGGTTGGCTTTTTGTTTTGAAGTAGATGCAGTTTCCACTCACCAAGCTAAAACTCTGTCATAATTAGGCTGGCTGATAACTGGTCTGGTACAGACTTGCCCATTAAACACTCCTCTGCATTGGAGGGGCATTATCACGCCCCTCAAAAGCCACTATCATAGGAAGATGTTTGCTTGCTGAGTGCAAGTGCGCATAGCAAACATAAAAGGGGCTTCCCATAAGATCACAATCCAGTCACATGTGGTACAAATTTACAAGGAGACTGCTTTCTTTTCTGGTGCTCATTGTAGCAGATTTTCCAAACAGGCAGGTAATCAAAGAATTTCTCGCCTTCACTTTGGCTTGTAAGTTGTGGTCATTAACCTCAAATAGAGGTCCTCTTCAGTCTCAGTACTGCCAAACGCTCCTACCAATGTATCTAAATACTCGGAACACATTGGTTCTAAAGGACTGTACAAAAGCAAGTGTGGGGTTTCACAGTCTTTCCACTGTTTTCTCTTTTCCTCATTTGAACATTGCATCTCCTAAAATAATTGGTGAGCCTGGTTCACCCAAGTTTTGGTCATTTTCCCGTACAGGAGTAGGCTTACTTCCAGAGACAGAGTGCAGGCTTTTGTATTAGCTAGTCTTGTAGTGTATTTTAAAAGGCTTGTCTCAGGGATTTCCCCAAAGCCTAGATCAGGTCTTTGGGGATAGACATTGGCTGGGCATCCTCTTTGAACAAGTATTTCACATTTTCAGCTGTGCTTCCTACAGCACCCAGGAAGCAATTAAACTTGTTCTCAATCTTAGAAAGTTCAGGGGTCCCTCAGAAATAGTGGACTGAGTTCTGCCAGTCAATGTGGTCCATGGGGCCTCCTCTCTTTTGCCAGTTATATGAGGGTGTACCTTTGAGGTCCATATCTTCACTGCACTTAACATTCTCAAGCTTAGATGGGCACAGCTGAAACTATTTCCTCAGACTTTTACCTTCCCAGTTTCATAGTTCCTAGTACTCTCTCTCTCTCTCTCTCTCTCTCTCTCTCTCTCTCTCTATCTCTCTGTGGCTGGCAATGGCATCTGCACTTCCAAGGATCCTGTAGGCTAATATGGGTTTAGCCTGATTCACATTCTCTACCCTGCATCAATTCAATAACTTCTTTTGAAGTATTTTTAAAGGAAAACTACACCCTCGTAGCTTGTAAATTGTTTTTGTTTCCATGTCAACAAACAACTCTTTTCCTGTTGCTGTTAGGGATATATATGTTTTAGTTTGAGTTTATGTTTGATACTGGAAAGGCATGTGAGCAAAATTACCCATTTTCACAAGAGTCCGGTTAGGACAACGATTGTAGTATATAGGGTCAAAGGAAAGTGCAAATACATGGTAATCAAGAATTTATAAGTACAATCAATGTGAGTAAAAAAAACAGAGTAGACACAGATATCTAAACCCCTACAGGACAGTGAGGAAAAAAGGTGGTTGGTGTAGGAGATATAGTTCAGGTTGACAAAGGCAGACTTGCTGGGAAACATTCAAGACTAGGGGCATTTACTAGTTAGCAAGCTAGAGTAGTAGCTTTTAAGGCTGGGCTTGAACGAGGCTGTTGATGGACATAGGACAAGGGATGGGGTGAGTTGTTGAAAAGTTTAACGCCCGTGTAGGGGAGAGTGTTTTGGCCTTGGGTAGTACAGCAGTGAGGGAGAGGGGAGAGGGAAGAGGACCGTCTAGTGGAATGCGTGGGGGTGGACAAGGGGAAGAGTGAGGAGATGCTACTTGGAAGGAGTCCGACAGTACGTTTCTGGAGGAAAGTCAGGATTTTGCTGTCAAGCCTAATTTCAAGAGGGGACCAGTTGGCACGTGTGTACAGGTCACAGTGGTGGGTCAGTCTGGGGAGGTCAGTGGCAAATCGAATAACATTATGGTAAGTACTATGTAGGCGATTGAGGTTCTTTTGGAAAAGGGGAAGGTAACAGAGCAGAGCACCATAGTCAAATAGGAAGAGGAGAAAACTGTTAACCAGGCACATCCTGGACTCAGGTATTATGAAAGGTTTGACATGATACAGCAAGCCAAGCCTTTGGTGTGCTTTCTTAATAAGCTGATTTTTTTTTGAAATTCAAAGCTTTATTATTTTACAAAAGGAAGCCAAGTATATGGTACAAATGATAAAACGAAGCAAGACCAGATTCTATTTGTATACAGTAAATAGACAGAACAATGACAAAGTACCCCCAACCCTCCCGGAAGGTGCCACCTTTAGCTCCAGGTGAACCTGGAGGACTGTTAATTAGCGCCATGGAGCAATACTCAACAAAGAGAAAATAGTCATATAGAGACATCGCTTCCTGAGTCCATCAGGGGCACTCGCTCAATAAATCAATGAAGATACAAAGCGTATAACTTGCCCCATTTTTTCTGAAACATAGGCATGGCATGTCTAGAATTGGCTATTAATCTTTCCATCTTGAAACACAAGGAGATTTCCTCCAGCCATTCATTATAAGAAATAGCCACTTGGTCTAGCCAGTGTCTAAGCACTAGCCTTTTGACTGCCATTGAAATTTTGGCCATGTGAAATTTCCGTTCTATGCACCTAATATTCGAATATAAACCAAAAATGCAAATTTCAGCTGTAAATAATTCGTCCAGACCCAGAATTGGATCCAGACCATTACGAATTGTATGCCATAATGGGGCAACTTTGACTCATGACCAAAATATGTGTAGTAAATCCCCCACTTCTAAGCCACATCTGGTACATCTGTTAGATTTTGACCTGTCAAATTTGGCTAACTTCAGTGGTGTGTAGTACATATTGTTTAAAATGTAAAACTGAATTAGTCTATTCCTATCCAAAGTAAGATATCTGTATACATCACGCCATATATGAGTCCAGGAAAGGGAAAGACCAGAGAAACAAGAGACCCATGTTCTGGATCCACCCAAGGGATCAGGAAACTTTGTAGATAGGAAATAATTGTATAGCCTAGCTATACTGTGGGAATTAGTAACAGAATTCCTAAGTTGCTCCAGGAAAGGCCTAACCTGAGAAGGTAGACTTTCCAGCCCAAAGTTTTTACCTATTAGGTGTCGTAATTGATAAATCTTGAATATATATTGGGGGGGTAGACATAAGTTTGTTAGAATGTCACTAGAGGAACCAAGAGATCCCTGAAAGTAGAGATCTTCCACCAGAAGGTCCTGGATTTGTGGGAGCCAAGTCACTGGCAGTATGTGTCCGCCTATTCTAATGTTGGGGTTAAGGACCAATGGCTGGGCCTGGTCCCTAGTATACGGGATTTTAAGGAAGTTCCAGAGTTGAGTTAAGACTTTAATGGACACCCCTATCACTGAGTTGTGGAGAGCCTCCGGAAGGAAGGAAAAACTATAATAAAAGATATGCTGGGGAGAAATATTATGTTCCCTCAACAATCTAAGCTCCAGATCTAGCCATGCGGGCATGTAAAACTCATTCTGGGGTTCGATCCACCTAGCCATTTTAGCTGAATGACTGGCCCAATAGTATAAGCCGAAGTTAGGCATCCTAAGGCCTCCCTTGTCTTTGGGTAAGCAGAGCTTGATGAAGGATCTTCTAGGTTTTTTACCACCCCAAATAAATTTGGTCACAATTGAATGTATTTTCTGAAAGTAGGATTTAGGAAGCCAGATGTTGAGAAGATTCAAGGGGTTAAAAATTTGTGGAAGGACATTCATTTTGATTATATTAATACGTCCCCCAATTGCAAGGGGAAGGTTATCCCATCTGTTGAGGTCCTTTTGAATATTATCTAACAGGTCGTCCAGGTTGAGCTTCTTGATCATCTCCTCATCCCGTGTCAAATAAATACCTAAATATTTGAGATGGTTTGGGGCCCATTTCATACCAAATCGGGAGACATTAGCTTGGAGTTGGAGTGAATTAAGTGGGAATATCACCGATTTAGATAAATTCAGCCTATAGTTGGCTACATTACCAAAAAGGTTGATTATACGCAACACCTCCCCTAAAGAAGTTTTGGGGTTTGAAAGGTGTAAGAGAATGTCGTCCGCGAAGACTGAAAGGGTCAAAGCTCGTTGAGCAAGTACACAACCGGAAATTTTAGGAGAATTTTTGATATGAAGCAATAGAGGTTCTAGATATAAATTAAATAGATAAGGAGACAAGGGACATCCCTGACGGGTGCGGAGAGAGAGAATAAAAGCGCGACGAAAACACCCCATTGCAGTAGACCCTCGGAGAGGGCGAGCTATAGATTGCCTTTAACCAGCCAATAAACTTCTCGGGGAAACCCATTTTACTAAGGGTAATCCACAGGAACTCCCAGCTAACCCGGTCAAAGGCTTTCTCTGCTTCCAAAGCAACTAGAGCCATAGGTACCTGGGACTCCTTGGCCACATGAAAAATGTGGATAAGTATGCGCAGATGGTCCGTAGCTGATCTCCCCTGGACGAAGCCCACTTTCTCTTGACTCAGCAATACCTGTCATACCCGCTTGATTCTTAAGGAAAGAATTTTGGTTAAAATTTTAATATCATAATTAAGTAGTGATATTGGCCTATAGCTGGCTGGATCCAGTTTAGGTTTATCTGGTTTTGGGATTAAAATTATGGTGGCTTCCAGCAACGAGGGATCTAGTGGTGCTGATGAAAGAATATAGTCAAATAGCTTAAGAAGTGCAGGGGCAATCACCTTACAGAATGTTTTGTAAAAATTGGGGGGAAGGCTGTCGGGTCCTGGTGATTTATCGATGGGCAGATTTTGGATGACTTCCTCTATCTCCCCTAACGTGATAGGAGAGGAGAGTACATCGCAATGACCGGAGTGCAGTTTCATGAGAGGAAGCCCTGCCAAAAAGTTTTCCGGGTTCATCACTGGAGCTGAAGAAGAATTGTTACTATATAAATCTTTGTAAAAGTCTTCAAAAATTTTTGCTATCTCTCTTGGTTTAGTTTTAATTGAGCCGTTGGCTGCCTTTAAGGCAGGGATTAACCTAGAGCTTTCTACCTCCCTTAATCTGAGAGCTAATAACCTCCCGGGTTTCTCACCTTGGTCAAGGTATCGCGTTTTAGATTTTAGAACAGCGTATTCTGTTTTTTCTTTAATCAGGTCTTCGTACTCATTCCGGATCCTGCATAGGTTCTCTAAGTCAGCTTGAGAGTTGGAGGAAGAGAGGGCACTTTCAGCCAACTTAATTCGGTTAGCCAGAAGAGCAATTCTCTCCTCCCTCAACCTCTTTCTTTTAGTAGCTATTTTAATAAACTCGCCTCTGAGAAAACATTTAAGCATACACCATATTAGATCGTTCCTGGGGATTGAGCCTTGATTGGTTTCAAGAAAGGACAATATCAAAGATTGGAGATGAGCAACAATCTGCTCATCCTTCAAAAGTTGTGTATTGAGTTTCCAAGAGGTGTCCCTCTGACCGGGGGGATTGGGGGATAACTTTATCCATGCCATGGCATGGTCCGAAATGACAATCGGCTCTATGCCAGAAAGAGAGATATTATCCAAAAGCCCCGTGCTCACCAACAAATAATCTAGCCTTGACCAAGACTTATGAATTGGAGAGTAGTACGTGTAACTCCGGCTGGAGGGGTTCAAGATTCTCCAAGGGTCGCTCAAACCCAGCAGGTTACAAAAGTCCTGGAGGGCCAGTTGGGCGGGTGTGGATGGTCTAACGGGCCTATAAGTTTTATCGAGAAGTTGTGAAGGGGCAGTATTCCAGTCCCCTCCCAAGATGAAAACCATTGGCAAAGCTCACTTAATCTTGCCATTAACTGCATAATGAAGTTAGGGTCCCCACCAACTGGGCAATATATGGCCCCCAGGACTACTCCCAAATTATTGAGTATACCTTTAACTAATACAAATCTGCCTTCCGAATCTTTAATACATTTCTCTGGAACAAATGGTATATTACGCTTCAGCATGATAGCCACACCCCTACTACCTGTGGACCCCTCTGAAACAAAAACCTGGGAGAAACCATGACACCGTAGCAGTTTGACTCCAGAGGCTAAAATATGGGTTTCTGCAAAATAAAATGTCCATACCTGTAAACGAACAGTTCAATAAAATTTGTCTTTTAATACCTCCTAATACCCCTGACGCTTCCATGTAGCAAATTTAATGTGACCTAAAGCCATTTAACAATCGTGGAAAGAAGCAATATAAACAATTATCATCCATGGCCATATAAATCAAATCCCTGAGTAGTGGCACCTTCACTCCCCATAACCCCCCATTGAGCACCCCAATCAGTACAGTAAAAATGACCATCCACATGACTAAGGCTGCATAGCCCTTGAATGAAACCAGAAACGAAAGTGGAATTGAGTTGAAATAACCATAGAACACACTACTGCATAATACCTCTCCCGCCCCAATGAAACGTTAACATATCCAATGTAATCAGAACTGATCGTAACCCCTCCCCGCCCTCCACCATGAGATTTACCCAACCCAACCTCCCAGCTACTCCATAAACTATTTACATGTGGTCCCAAAACTAACCCTATCCAGTAGAACACCCAAATATGGCCTAGAGACGGGACCCCCCCAAGGGTACCTTAGCCCAAAGTAAGCCTCTTGATATTTAAGTCTTCGTTCAGACCTATAGGACCCCCCTGGTTTGCGACTGCACCTAAGAGGAGATAAAGTGGTCGTCCCCCCAGATTTGGGCCCAGGTATCCCTAACTCCCAACTAAGGCCACAAGACAGGTTCCCTAGCGCCTAACTTCCAACCTGAGCCCCCCCCCAACCCAGCATTAATCTTGCACAGTATTCGCCCCATTAGCTATCGAGCCTTAGGACTTTGATCAACACTTATTTGTCCAACTAACTTAGCAGTCTGAAAAGGGCTTACCCCCGTGAACTCCAGCCCGTCCTAATCTGATTGCGAGGGCAACAATGGGTGACTCCTGTCGCATAAGGTCTTTCGGCTTCCTGAACTTAGCCCCAGAATTTCTAAGGAAATTAACAGTGAGGTCTGCATGACGACTTAATAGGAAAAGCCTACAGCGGAAGTATTAGTCGGAAGAGACACGGACGGACCCAACCAGTCCGACTTCTAAATACGTCCCCCAGGAACCCTCCCCATTTATGCTAGTTCCACCTACCCCCGGCAATGGTGTGCAGACAGGACTCCATGGTCAGACTGAGCCTCGCATGGGCGAGGCCTACCTCTACATCACCACCACCCTACTACCTCTGCCCTCACCCTAAGGAAAAACAGGTAAGCCAGCCTTGGTTTGCGATTGTAAAAGATATCCTAAACAAAGAAGATCAAGCAAAAGAAGTCACAACTTGGAGGCATAACTTCTGTCAGTAGCCAAACTTAGTGTACATATTAATCAGTCTCCATTAAAGAGATTCGGAAGCCTCTTGGTAAGGTCGGGTAGCGCTTGATCCGGTGATTCATAAGCCAGCCATCCACCATCCAAAGATACGAGTAATTTCGCCGGATAGTTCATCCTGAATTTTATGCCAGCTGTGATTAGTTTTTTCACTATAGGGTGAAAGGCTGCTCTCTTTTGGCGGGTCTCATATGGTAGGTCTTGCGTGATTCAGATTTTGTTTCGTTCCTACTGAATTGACTCTAGTTCCTTTACTTTTAGCAGGACGTGTTGCTTCTCAACAAAGCTGAGGAACCTGATTATAATCGGTGGGGGGGCACCCGGCGGGGGTTTCGGCTTCAAGGATCGATGTGCCCTCTCAATGTGGTATTGCTGATTAAGAGGGGAGGGACCAATTATTTTGTTGAGAAGCTGCTGAACAAATTTAATGGTGTCCCCACCCTCCTCCGACTCAGGCAGGCCAAGTATTAATATGTTGTTCCTCCTACTTCTGCCCTCTAGGTCTTCAGTTTTCAGTTGTAATTTCTGAAGTTGTTGCCTTAGTTTGGTTATTTCTGGGTCCGTCCTATCTTTCCAGTTTTCAAGAGACCAAGTTCTTGCTTCCATGTCACCCACCCTCCTTGATAGAGCAGTGAAGTTGTTCCTGATGGTTTTAATTTCACAGGAGATTTCCTGGAGAGTTTCCCGAAAGGGCAGAAGCTCCTGGAGAAATCTATCTTCCGTAAGCGGGTTGCTTTGGGAAGCAGAAGACGTTTGCTTTGGTGATTGCCCTGAATTAGTGTTCCTGGCCTTCTTGGCGCTTTTCTCTGGCGACGTGGGTGGAGTATGTCTTACTCCAGGTGCCTTCATATCTGAATCCATGGCAAAATCCTTCAATTACTGCAGTCGCCTTTGTTTTTAATTAAGTCCCAGGGTTCCACAGGTGTTCAGGATCGCTCCAGTGATTTAAAATCATTAATCAAATATTATGGAGCAAGAAAAAGAAACGTTTAACTGGGTTGTTGGTTGGGAGCTCAGGAGAAAGCAGCTACCAGCCACACTGCATCACGTGACTCCCCCTCTTAATAAGCTGATTAACGTGTAGTTGAAGTGAAAAAGTTTACAGCACGCACTAATCTCATAAAGGGATGCCAAGACAGTAGAACCTTTGAAGAAGGAATTCTGTCTGAAACATGTCAGGCAGGATTTGGTCCACATGTGTGTTCAATTAAATGCTATTTTAACAGTTCTACTGTCTTGGCCTCCCTTTATGAGGTTATTGTGTGCTAGAAACTTTTTTACTTGGATTTTATGTTAGTTTCTTAACACCACGGTCCTAGTGGGCACTCTTCCTTGCCTTGATTAACATGTAGTTCATAGGTAAGGTGACAGTCAAGGACCAGGCCAAGGTATTTAAACTCTGAGATTTGTTCAGTAGGGTTGCCATCATTGTCCCTAAGGGAGAGGTCAACAGTTACTGATTTTCTGGAGACAGAGAAAACCATGGACTTGTTTTTTTTTTTTTTTTTTTTTTTAGTTAAGTACAAGGCCTCAAGAAGAGAACCAGGAGTGGAGCCTAAGGAAGTCCCGCTGGAGTTTGTCCAGAAGGGTAGAGGGGGTCCTTGTCTTTGCAGAATAGCACAGCATCGTCAGCATAGAGGATAATTTCATTGTGCATATAAATTTTGGGGAAGGAGTGAACAACGAGGGAGAAGAGAAGGGGTCCCAGGATGGAGCCTTGGGGAATGCCACAACCACCTAGGTGCATACTGTGTGATCCTGAGCAAGTCACTTAACTTCCTTGAGCTCCCAGGTGGCATCTGGAAACAAGCTTCGGCTTAGTGTGCTACTCCTGGTTAAACAATGTTCCTGTTTCCTTAAACAATGTTCCCTTGATGCGGGAGACAGAGGAGAGAACACCTTCTATAATTGGCTTAAGGTTCTGTACCATCAACCTACAGCCAGAGTCCAATGCAATAGAGTCTTTTCCACCCTCTTTCCTTTGGCTGGAGGAACCAGGCAAGGCTGCCTCTCCCCATTCCTTTTTAATCTTTACTTAGAGACCTTATCTGCTCCCTATAGTCATGCCAGGAAATTCAGGGTGTCTGAGTGGGTAAAGATAGATTTTCGCTGTCAGCTTATGCTGACGATTTACTACTGCATCTTGAAAATCCCCAAACTTCTATACCTGCAGCCATAGATATTATAGACAATTTTTTTACGCAGCGGGGTATAAGATAAATTTAGAGAAGTCCAAAGCTATGCCTCTTAATCATCATGTCCAGAAACACTGGATTGTGAATTTAGGTCTAGCCTGGGACCCCAAGGCCCTCACATATTTAGGGATTAAAATTTCTCACTGTCTGTCTAGTCTGGTTAAGCTTAATCACTCCCCAATTTGCCAAACTATTAGCATGGACTTGCAAAGATGGAAACTTCTCCCACTTTCTCTTTGGGGTCGAGTAAATGTAATTAAGATGAACATCTTACCGTGGTTACTCTATCCGATCAACATGGTGAGCCCATATCTTACTAAGCATTGGTTTCTCCGGTTATAGTCCACACTTTCAGACTTTTTATGGAATGGGAAAGTGGTGAGAAGAGTGTATTCTAAAATGACATTCCAAAAAGATCTAGGAGGTCTGTATCTCCCCAACATCTTTCTCTATTATTGTGCAACCCCGTGCTGTAAATTATTCCAGTGGAGTGCCCATAGTGTCTGTTCTTCTGACAACGGGTATACCCCCTATGGCTTTCCAAGGAACAACAATTACGCCTCTCTGAGGGCATCGACTTAAGGTACCTCTTATTTGCCAAACCTTCGGAACTCCCTAAATAGGTTCATAGGTTCATAGGAAGAGTACGTGATCGAGGGACAAGCCCATTTTGATCACGCCACCTACCCTAGGTGGAATTCGTATTTCAGTTCATCCATGTACAAGTCAAGCTTCAATTTAAATTGTGTTAAATTATTGCTATACACAACTTCATGTGGGAGGGAGTTCCATATTAGAATTATCCTCTGTGTAAAAAAATTATTTCTCTTTGAGGTCCTATTTATATTGGCCTTTAATTTCAGATTGTGCAATCTAGTTATACAAGCTGAAGGATGCCAGTCCAGATAAATGGCTTCAAACAAAAATTCGTCTTTCATATCCCTGTAGAGTAAACATAGGTCTCCTCTCAAGGAATGATATTCCATAGAGTAGAGCTTTATTTTTTTTAATCTTTCTTTGTAAGATAGAGGGCTCATACCAGTAATATGTTTAGTGAATCTTCTTTGAACTCTTTCCCTGGATCGTCTGTCTTGAATTAATGTGGGAGCACAGAATGAGGAACAGTAATCAAAGTTTGATCTCACAATACTGGTGTATAAAGGAATCAGTACCTCTGGCTCCCTACTTGTTATGTTTTTTAGTATGCAGCCAATTAAACGAGTACACTTTTTGACTGTGTTATTTAAGTGTTCAGAAAAGTTTAAGTTGTTTGAGATAATAACCCCTAGATCTTTTTCAGAGCTAGTTTTACTTAATAGATGATCATTAATAACATAATTGAAACACATATTGTTTTTCCCAGAATACATGATTTTGCATTTGGCATAATTGAAGTTTAATTTATACGAGTTGGCCCAATCTGAAATTAACTTCAGATTAGCCTGTAATTTTAGAGCAGAGGTCCTATCATTAACAGTACCTCCCAACTTGGCATCATCAGCATATTTTGTTAGCCAGATTCCTTCTGTAGAGCTCATACTAGCTATTAAGATGTTAAATAGGATGGGGCCTAGGACCAAGCCCTGAGGCATACCATTTGTAATCTCGGTCCATGTGGACTTATACCCATGCAGGCTAACCTGCTGTCTTCTGTCAGTTAACCATTGCAAAATCCAGTGAATGATATATTTGTTTAGATCCATTTTTATTAAACAGTCAATTAAGATTTCGTGAGACACAGAATCAAAGGCTTTCTCAAAGTCCAGAAAAATGACATCCACCAGGAAACCCTGATCCAATGCCTCACTATTAGGTTTGAAGAAATTTATTAAGTTAGTATGAAAAGATCTACCTGATTGAAAACCATACTGTGAGATATCTGAAAGCCCTTTATTCAAAATATGTGCACTAATCTTTTGAGATATTAGTTTGTCCACTATTTTAGACACACAAGAAGTCAAGCTTATAAGTCTGTAATGATTCATTTCTTGCTTCAAACCACTGTTGTGTATCGGAATAACTAGCGCATCTTTCCACTCTTTGATGACAACTCCTTTTACTATTGATTCATTAAAGAGTAGTGTCAATATACCTGCCAATTCTTATGAAACCTCTTTTAAAAATATAAAGGAAATATTATCAGGTCCAACGGACATAGAAGATTTGAATGAATTAATAGTAGATTAGGTGTCTGGAACAGTAAAGGTAATTACAGAATCTAAAGAAGTGAAATTATTTGCTGGAAGGTATGTCCCTTTTTTTAAAAATGCTAGCAAAATATTGATTGAATTTATTAGCCATTAACTGCTCATCACTTATTATTTCACTATTAATTTTAATGGACCAACTGTATTTTTTTCTGTTGATTTAAGAGAACCAATGTAATTGAAGAACTTTTTTTTGTTATCAGTCAGAGTGCTGGCTAATTTGAACTCCAGATCTTTTTTAGCTTTTTTATGGCATATTTAGTTATCTTTGCCTTCTGTTTAAATTTGGACCAGTTATGATCTGACTTATTTTTATTATATTTATTGAAGGCTTTTTTTCTAGCCAATACTAATCTTTTAATAGTTGTGGAATACCAAGGTGGCAGCCTTTTCTTATGTATGTATTTTATTCTAACAGGAACCCACTCAGATATACAATAGTCATTTATTTCCTTTATTCTATTCCAAATCTCATTAACTGATAAGCCATATAAATCTTCTTGCCAATTCCATTTCATTAAATAGGCTTTGATAGCCTCATAATTTGCTCTATGATAATTTTGGAATTCAGTTATGCCACTGGGATCCTTTTTGTAATAATTTATGGACCATTTGATCATAGAATGATCACTATCACCTAATGGAGCCATAATGGCAGGTGTTTGTAAACCTTCCCTGATATTTGTTAGTATCAGATCTAGGATATTATTGTATCTTGTAGGTTCAAACACTAATTGATCTAATCCTAAGTGTACTGTTGTACCTAAGAATTTGGTTTCCTGTGTGTTAGACCCTTCATAACACATCCAATTAATACCTGGATAGTTAAAATCCACCATCAATACTATATTTTCCTGTTGATTGATGGTTTCTAAATAATTACAGAAGAGATCATTATTAAATGAGTCCAAGGAAGGTGGTCTATAGCATAGCCCAAATGTAATGGGATAAAACTTGCTGTTAAGTTTAACCCATAAGATCTCAATTCCTGGTGGTGAGGGGGTGTCCATATTAACTTCTATGCATTCAATTCCAGCCTTAATGTAAAAAGCCACACCTCCACCTCTTGCATTAATATGACTTTTTTTAAGTGTATAACCTAGAATATCTTGTCTCCACTGCTCGTGAGTGAACCAGGTCTTTGTTACACCACAGATATCAATGTTTTTGGAGTGTAGGTCAATTTGTAGTTCATTAATTTTATTGTGCAAGCTCCTAGCATTTAAAAGGAATATATTAAGCTTAGTTACTTGTTTATTTAATTTAGGTAGCTTAGTAGAATTAATCTGATTCAGTACTGAACCCTGTTTACCTATGACAGTTCCAGATGTTAAGCGTAATTCAGAGTTAGTTCTTACAGTCCCCCCAATGCTCTGGATAAAAAAAGCATCTATCTGTGCATTAATGGCATTTCCCAACATTTCTGATCCCCCTTTGTTTAGATGTAAATCATCATTAGTGTAATAATTCCATTTCTGATGA
Organism: Neoceratodus forsteri; assembly: GCA_016271365.2. Classification (NCBI taxonomy): domain Eukaryota; kingdom Metazoa; phylum Chordata; order Ceratodontiformes; family Ceratodontidae; genus Neoceratodus; species Neoceratodus forsteri. Next base: position 1,804,644,594 of record CM057455.1, on the reverse strand, counting down.
AAATGTTCCCAGTGTGTCAAACACTTTGGCCCAGATATTCAAAAGGGTTGCGCATGGCGCAACAGTGTTGTGCCATGTGCAACCCACTGATGCACCCCGGTGCGATATTCAAAAGGGAAAAGTGTGCTGCACAAATCCCGATGCACCGGAGCGTATCAGTAATGTATGCAGGCACAGATGGGGGGGGCGTGCCCATGCATAACCTGCACAGCCTGATATTCAGCCCGGGATGTGCAGAGCCATGCATGCGCAACCCCTACCCGCGCCAGCACAAAGTTAAACCCCAAAAAGGAACAACTGATGGCCACCCACAGGTGAGCTGCTGCAGTGCAGGGTGAAACACGGCAGCTGCCACCTTTGGGTGGCCACCTGAGTTCCGGCTGCACCTGGCGGCGCCCCCCCACCCGATCGCGGACATTTGTAAAATAAGACATCATCCAATATCCCTGGTGGTCCAATGGACCACACTCTGCCCAATTGCGGGCATCTGTTATAATAAACCCCCCCTACAATATCCCTGGTGGTCCAGTGGACCGATTACTGCCCGATCACGGGCATCTGTTATAATAAACCCCCCAGTCCAATATCCCTGGTGGTCCAGTGAACTAATTGCTGCCCGATCACGGGCATCTGTTCTAATAAACCCCCCCCATCCAATATCCCTGGTGGTCCAGTGGACCGATTGCTGCCCAATCACGGGCATCTGTAAAACAGAAAATGTCCTATTACCCTGGTGGTCTAGGGTACCCCCTTCCCCACCTGCCCACTGAGCCCCACTGCCCCGCTCCCCCCTGGTCAGCCGGTGGGCAGCAGCACCCCCCGCCTGCTGCCCGCCACCTGCCGACTGACACCTCGAGTGGGGATGCCGCAGCCCATTGGTTCTGGCGTGAGCCAATAATGTCCAACCACTCCAAGCCAACATTCAGATATAGCGAGCCAATTTCATTCACATATCTGGAATGTATCAATGACTATGGAGCTACTGCGCCCAGTGGCTCGCGGCGAAGCCTAATCGGGCTGGCTCAAAATCCGGTCAGCGGTGATGAGGCGGCAGGCAATGCTACGCCCGGCGACGGAAGGCGATAGGCTCAAAGGAGGAAACCTGAACCACCAGGCTGTGGATGTTTTCTGTTTTACAATCACGCGGAGGGCAGCAGCTCACTAAGCTCCCAGGGATGGAGGGCTTCTTTATTGTAACGGATTGCTGCGAGCGGGCAGCAGTCATCCCTGGACCGCCGAGATGCCTACAGGGGTTTGCTAAACGAGATGCCAGTGATCGGGCAAAGTGATCCACTGGACCACCAGAGAATAAAGTTTTTCTTTATTTTAAACAGATGCCTGTGATCGAGCAGAGTAAAATCCACTGGACCACCAGGATATTGGATGTATTTTTTTTTATTTAAACAGATGCCTCGCGATTGGGCAGAGTGAGTCCACTGGACCACCAGGGATATTGGATGGTGTTTTTATTTGAACAGGTGCCCGCAATCGGGCTGCAGGGGGCGTCGGTCCTGATGGCTGCTGCCTGGCAGGGCGCCAGGCACAAGTCATCAGGGATCGGCGCACCCTGCATGCAAATGGGGCCATAATGACTTGCAAATGGCACCATGTGCACCTTGCATAAATTATGGCCTGATTTGCACGTCGCCTTTTGAATATCGCTGGTGCTGTGAATGGCGCAATGGCACTTGCGCTAACGCATCTCCATGCTCCACTCTGGCCACTTGGGCTGGCGCAGTGCCACTGCACCATGCACACTGGGGGTGGCCAGGGTGCGATATTCAAAGCTGCTGAGCCATGGCGCAGCTCCTCAATATCACCCAGGCCACACCCCCCCAAGTAGCTGTGCTGGAGGCTGCTACCCTAAGCTTGTGCCACAGCCTGGCGCAGTTTGAATAGCCGGGCCTTTATGTTTTGTTTTAAGCACAAGCCTCAGAACCAGTCATTTAAAATGTTTTATTTTATCAGTAATGAATTGGTCCGCTCTAGGTACAGGTAAGATCTCAAATATTACAGTATTAACTCCAGTGTCAGCAAGGATGTTAGATAGCCCTACATAGGCCTCTTTAATTTGTTGAACACTCTGATTCCAAATGTTGTTTACACCAGCATGAATCAGCACAAAATCATTTTTACTAAAGTTATGTAGAATCTGTCTGCTCATTTTGGTTATGTCTTGAAGTTTTGCTCCACGAAAACAAGATAATGTATGGGTGGTTTTGTTAGGATTACATATTTGCCTATCGAGTTTTGATAACATAGAGTCACCCAAAACAAAGATCTGCTGTGAAAAGTTTTGGGCTGAAATCTTTTGCCTATTACCAGATTGCTCATAGTGCAAGTTGTTAGTCCCCGAGAAGCTTAGAAGATCGGACTGCTCATTTGTAACAACACTATTTTCAGGATAAGCTATAGTATTAGATACATTATTGTTAGGTTGATGTAAACTCATAGGTGATATAGAAATTGCCTGAGAAATATTAATCTCAGCAGTCTCCTCCTCTTCTAAATTAATTAGTAATGGGTCAAATTTATTATATGTAAGTATTTGAAAATCACTGGCTTGCCTGCCTCTTTTTGGGGCTTTGTTATATTGTACTATAAACCAATCACTCTCTGAATCAGAACTATCTCCCTCTTGTCTAGGCCTCTTCCTGGTTGCCACATCAGTAGGCTTAAGAATTAAGCCTGATGGTTTATTTAGCTGTAAAGTTGAATTATGTGCATTTGTTATTTGCAATCTTTTAGCAGTCTCCAACTGACTGAGTTCCAATGCCTTTAATCAACAATCAAACATCTTTATTTCTGCTTCTTCTAAGTCTTGAACCTTAATACACTTATTACATGTGTAAGGCAGATTGTTCTGCTGTTTAAACTCAAAATCAAACATATTACACAATTTACACATCATACCTGCCCTACCATCAGTCACAAATATGACAGTGGCCATTTTACCTTGCTGGTTTGCAAACGTAATGAATTTCTTACCTGCACTTGTATCAGTGCTTATCACAAAGTTTATTAAGTCACCCTAATTCGATGCCTACAAATGCACAACACGCATAACACATGCCGACACGCATGTCTTTGCACAAATCTTTGCGGGTCCCTCCTCTGTGGTGGTCACTTAAAGCGCTCCACCAGATTTGTTCCTATTTGAACATGTCATTATACAAAGACTTGGATGAACCTCCCTTTGGTGACCCTCATTTTAAAATTGCCAACCACACTATTTCAGAGATCTTTTGCCCAGCCCTTGCCAGTATTCTGGTCTCACCCCTGATTACCAATGGGAAAATCAACTCAGCTAATGTGCTTCAGAGAAAGTTCTTGATACCTTTTTACCACTTTTTTAAGCATTTTTAACTGTGCGGGGTGATCTCTTCCTTCTTAGGTCCTCCTCCACGGCAGGAAACTGATAACACCCTAAAGCAGACTCTCATAGACACAGCTGTTCAATCCCATGTAATCTCCCTGTTTTATAAGCTTTTACAATTCCATGACACCCACAAACCATGGGGTATATGCTTTTACCGGAAGCATGAATTGAATCTAATCCTTGATGATAAGGACTGGCAGCGAGTGTGACAGAGGCTTTATAAGTTTGTAAAACAAGATCAACTGCGATTCCTACAATTCTGAATCCTGCACAATCTTTATTTCTCTCCCGCCCAACTTTTTAGGATGGGCAGGTCGGCATCCCCTACTTGTACCAAATGTGGGAACCTAGAAGGAACACTTAAACACATTCTTTGGGACTGTGAGTGAGTTGCCCCTTTTGGCAGGCAATCCAAGGCTCTCTGGACATTTTGCTGGGCCTGGAGTCTTACTTTACTCCACAGATCTGTTTGTTGGGCCATTTTCCTGGGGACATGTTGGACTGCTGCAAAGCCCATATGTCCCTCATTGCGGTGGTGGTGAAATTGGTCACTGCCCGACATTGGTTAGATCAAGATAACCCCTCCCTAAGAGAATGGCATGCAGAGGTACTTCAAGCTCTTGAACTGGAAAAGCACATCACCTCTAGGCCAAACCGCCAGGAAGCATTTAGTGGGAGATGGAGTCCGCTGATGATCCTGCTACCCATTCTGAGCTGTTGATTAGTTAGCCCAACTATATTAAAAGAGGAGGGGACATTTTCCCTCTCATCTGATTAGATATTACTTTCACCCCAAAACAGAGCCATTGCACTAGTCTCTGTATAGTAATGCTTTGGCTGTAGTCTTATTAAAGTCGGCACTAAGCCTCTACTTCAGGTGCTCCGGGGTAGGAGGGGATGAGGGGGTTTCGGTTAGTATATAGGTTTATTTTATACTATCAGGCCTATCCATGAGAAACTTACACTTCTGATTCAGCTGGGCCTCACAACTTTATTGTTATAGCTGTCCTTTGCAATGGGGATCATTATACTTTTGAACTAGTTGGGAGGTATTGAGGAACTGTAGGTTTTTCTTTGTGTTTTGTATCTGTGAAAATTTAATAAAGTATATTAAATTTTAAAAAAAGCAACGGGAGTCGAATTCTTCAGTGTTGAATTTTTTTATCTGCCTGGAATTAATGTGTTTGTGTTCAGTCTGAGGGGGGTTAACAGATCAATTGCAGAAGACAGCACAGTGGTCACAAAGGGAGTCAGGAAGCGTCCCTGAGTCCGTAACATGGGAATGGTTGGAGACAAGTATCCACTCCAGGACTGATTCATACCCAGTCCTGTAGTTTGTGTGGGTTTGGTGGAGATTAGGTGGTGAAGACCTAGGTTTATGATGGTTTCTTTGGCTGAGTTGGCATGAGGGAATTGCCAGTTAAGGCTGAAATCTCCGTGGATTATCCATTCCCTTTCAAAAGGGAGGGTGTTTTTAATGTTAAGGAAAGTATCACGCTCAGAAGGGGGGGTGTTGCCAGGGGGATAGGTAAGCAATGCTGATGGTGATCATTTTGTTACTACCAAGGAGGAGGTTCACACAGAGAGATTCCAGTTTGGGTGTCACTATCAGGGTTTTGAATTAAGAGGCCGCTAGGTGTTCAGCAGTCCAGAGGAGGCAACCGCCCCCTCTTTTTCCTTGCCTATCCTTTCTAAAGAGGGAGTATCCTTTTAGGAAGATTTCATTAGAGGGGATCTTATTGGTTAGCCAGGTCTCAGAGAGGGCAATGATACTGAACTTGTTAGCAGTGAGCCAGGCTTTGAGCTGGGATTTATTAGCAATGAGACTCTCAATGTTAAGGTGAACAATTTTAAGATGATTAGTGTTTTTAGAGGGGCAGTGGGAATATGGAGATTTAAGTGGGGGTCCTAGGTTAAGGTGAATGGACCCTGAGAGAAGGACGAGGAGCAGGAGGAGTCACCGGTGCCTGTCATTAGTGAACAATCTGAGCCTGGGAGATCTCAGTAAGGGGAGTGACTGAAGAGTAATGCAACAGGAACAGCAGAGGGAGGAGCACTCATGGAGGAGGCAGAGGAAATAAAAGTAGCAGTTTGGACTGGGGGGGCCTGGGGAAGGGACTGCAGGGGTTGATAGTGATCCAGGTGGGCTGTGGTAGTGAGAAGGGGGAGGTGATAGAGTGTGGTGGGTTGGGGGAAGGCCAGGGCTAATCTATTTGAGAAGGGTGTGGGGGGAGTGAGGAGTGCGTGGGGGAGTAGGTTGGGTGAAGAAGGGGAAGATGAGGCAATGGGGAAGGGAGAGAGTAGGGGTTGTGACCGGAAAAGCAAGAAAAACAGGGGCAGAACAGAGTAAGATTACGAGGTGCATTGTGACCCAGGAGAAGGGAGAGAAGAGAGCAGGGGATAAAAGCAGGCTAGGTGAAGCTGAATTCTGTTATTAAAAATCGAGGAATGCAGGCCTGGTAAAACAGAGGGTGTTATACCACTTGTGGCCACTGGGGAAGACTGTGATAAAAGAAGCTGAATTCAGATATCCAAATTGGTTGGAACGAAGGCCTGGTGACACAGGGGGTGTAATACTACTTGTGGCCACTGGGGAAGGGAGGAACAAAAGAGGAAGAAGAAAGGTGCTCCTTAACAGGCTAAGTGGCCTAGTGGTTGGGGGAGACCTATGCTAGAACTGAGGCACAGGGGGCATAGGTTGGAGAGGAGAGGAGAGGAGAGGAGCTGAGGAGAGGGATAATTCTCTGGGGGGGTGAATAGTTGGAGGGAGGGGGAAGAATAGCCGAGGTGCTAGTAAAAGAAGTAAGCAAGCAAGCAATTCTTCATTTCTGCAATGCTATTCCAGCAGATCATAGCATTGTACAAATATCATAAAATTAATTATCAATCAACTCATAACAATAAAACACATATAAAATAGCATAATTTTACATGTTAGGAAAAGCAGAATCAAATAAATAATATTTTAGAGCAGCTTTAAAAGCCTCTATGGATGGTCACTCTCTAATCCAATGAGGTAGAGAATTCCACAGAGTCGGAGTTGCAAAGGTGAAAGATCTGGCTCCCGAAGTTGTCAAACGGACTCTGAAAATCTCTAGCAATATCTTGTCAGTGGAGAGGAGAGGGTGAAGGGGGAAGTAGGGACAAAGGAGATCTTGCAGATACCACGGTCCCTGTCTGTTAGGGCTTTATAGGTCAGTAACCCGACCTTGAAGGTGATCCTCCACCACAACAGCAGCCAGTGCAGGCCATGGAGCACAGGCGTGATATGACAAGATCTCGATAAGCCAGTCAACAGCCTGGCTGCCGCATTCTACACCAGCTGTAGGTGGTGAAGGTCAACTCCCGGTAGCCCTAGGTATATGGTATTGCAGTAATCAAGGTGCAGGTCACAAATGCATGACCAAAGTCAGAAGATCCTCTGGTGGGACCAGGTGTTTTATCCAGGCAATATTTCTTAGATGGTAAAATGATGTCTTGACAGTGGCCTACACCTGAGATTTAAGTGTCAGCTCACTATCAAGCATAACTCCCAGATCCCTCACCCAATCAGAGGCCACCAGTTGCTTGCCTTCTAGCCATAGCCTGGATGGCTGCCCAGCCCATGACCTCTCTCTCCTCAATGACCTGGGTCCACAGTCAACACCTCAGTCTTATCCAGATTCAGCCCAAGCCAGTTGGCATTCATCCAGTCCTGAATCTCAGAAAGGCAGTTATTAAAGACTGAGACAGAGTCATTATGTTCAGGCACAAAGGACATGTACAATTGAGTATCATCTGCATAGCAGTGAAAACTCAACCAGTACTGCCTGATACTGTCTCCCAACGGCAGCATATACACCACAAACAACATGGAGGAAAGCACAGAGCCCTGCAGCACCCCACAAGACAGGGGAAGAGGAGCTGAGGAAAACACCCCAGACTCCACTCTCTGTATCCTGCCCATGAAAAATGAGTGAAACCATCCGAGGACTGTACCAGACAGCCCACAGAGTAGCAGCAGGCACCCTAGCAACACCCCATGGTCTATGGTGTCAAATGCTGCAGAGAGATCAAGGAGGACCAGGATGGAACAGCCCCTCTGATCTGTCACTATCAGGAGATCATTAATTACCTGAACCAACATGGTCTCGGTACTATGCCTTTTCCTGAAACCGGACTGGAAAGGATCGTAGATATTGTGGGTGGTCAGATGCTCCTCGAGCTGCAACGAGACAACCTTCTCAGTAACTTTGCCTGCTAAGGGCAGGTTAGAGACAGGTCTGTAGTTTGCGAGACAGTCATGGTTGAGAGAGGGTTCTTTCAAGTGGGGGTGAACTAATGCCTCCTTCAGGGCATTCGGAAACACCCCGGTCTCTAACGAATACCTGACTATCTCAGCCAGGACCAGTCCAATTACCTCCACACACCACACCCGGAGGTGTGTTGGACTAGGGTCCAAATTACAGTAAATTGGCTGCAAGCCCTGGGCCCTGGATTATCTTCACAACATCCTTGATCGCTAACTGGCCAAAGTCTGACCAGACAAACCAGGTGCTTGTAATCTCACACCGATCTCCGCTCTGCCCATTTGAGCAGGCTGTGTGGATCTCAGACCTGATGGTGCCAACCTTAGCCATGAAAAATCGAGCAAACTCATCACACTCTTTCTGTGAAAAGGCTCCCCAATTCTGGAGACAGGCTGGATTGCACAGCCTGTCCACAGTCCGGAAAAGCTGAGCCAGTCGATTTCGTACAGCTGCAATTTCCATGGACAAGAACTCTGCCTTCTTACGGGGCACCGCAGATTGATAATCCTTGTAATGGGACATCAATCTAAGTTTGTCATCATTCAGGCCCGATTTCTGCCAGCTGCGCTCCAACCATCTTCCCACTTTCTTCAACTCCCTCAAGGTCCCATCGAACCACAGGGACAGAGGGAGAAGGGTGAGGGGGTGAACCCGGACAGGAACTATGGAATCCAGAGTAGCCTCTACTGCCTTATTATAGGCTAGCAAAAGACTCTCTGGATCCCTGCTAACATTTGAACTCCCCAACAGATCCAGCACCACCATAAGACCATTAGGGGTCAAACCCCACAAAGGGTGGTACAGGACCATCTCTGTAGGGGTAGGTCTATTGGGGGGGCCATAAAACTGAACCCTATAGAGTGGTGATCAGACTACACTATGGGTTCCACCACCACATCAGAGATCTCCATCCCCAGCAGAAACACTAGGTCCAATGAATGACCTTGTATATGGGTTGCAGATGTAATCACCTGTGTAAAGCCCAACTAAACCATCAGTTGGAGGAAGTCACAACCAAAAAGTGAGATTTTATCATTGACCCAGGCATTGAAGTCCCTTAGCGCCAACCATCTGGGGGACTCCAACACCATCTCAACGATAAAGTCCGCAAATTCCTGGAGAAATTGTTATTACCCTGAAAAGGGGTAACTAGTGACCTCTAGTGGCCAGTGCATATAACAAATTAATGGAGGAATTGGGAGATAGGTTCAGGCTGTGGGGACATGTGACCAGGTCACGTGATGGGGGTCAGCTATAAGTCATGTGACCATCCAGGGTGCGAGGTGGATGAGACAGCTGCTGCATCAGCAAAGGGGATCAGCACAGCTGAGCTGACAAAAAACAGATTTAGCAGCACTGAGCAGTCCCGTACCTGCTCCAATATGCAGGCTGGAGGGGTGTAGCAAGGGGCAGGTCCGTCTGTCCGCCTGCCAATGGAGTGGGAGAGCCTCCGCTTTTGGGGCTCTGTGAAAGCTGCCTGTGGAAGGAGAAAAACAGGACACACACAAGGTAAGCAACATGAGGAGGAGCCAAGTAAGAACAAAGACCTCAGACAGCAAGGCGGGAAGAGGGGGAGGGGAAGGAGGAGAGAGCCATGGCGTCCACAAAGAAAAGAGTGGGGAATCACAGAAAAGAGTAGAAAACACAAAGCAGAGAGGCACAGTCTGGAAAACTAAGCTCAGCAGTAATCCAAAAAATTCAAATAAAATCCTAGCACGCTAATCAGTATAAACTAACAGGTGCTCCTCTTAAGGCTCCCAGTACATTCAGTTTACACACAGTTAATTTGGATTAAGAAAACAGATCAAGAAAAGCAATTAACACAGCTGAGCTGACAAAAAACAGATTTAGCAGCACTGAGCAGTCCTGTACCTGTTCCAGTATGCAGGCTGGAGGGGTGTAGTGAGGAGTGGGTCTGTCATTCCGTCCACCCACTGATGGAAGGGGAGAGCCTCTGCTTCTGGGGCTCTGTGAATGTTGCCTGCTCCAACATGCAGGCCGGAGGGGTGTAGCGAGGAGCGGGTCCATCCATCATGTTTATTTCATTTGTTTTCATTGTTCTTGCTAATCCCCTATAACTGTCCGGGGGGTCTCCATTTTATGGTTGTTAAAATCTCATTGTCTATGAGAGCTGCATTAGCATATGAGAACCTGATGTCACGTCACCCATTTATACCACGTATCTCCATGCAGAAAGTACAAATATCCTGAAAGTCTCTCTGGAAGCAAATAGTGACCAATTTTAAAAGACCCCTTAGAGTGACACAAGTTGTGTCGCTCTAAGAGTTTTGGCAAACTCTGGGTGCAACAGGGACCTTGCACCCAATTTAAAAAAAAGCAGAGTCTCTGTGCAAAACTCCCCGGGTTTGCCACAAGTGTCAAGCTGCTCCAAACAGGTGGTGCATCTGTGGACATTGCCACAGGGATCTGCCCCCCAGCCCAGTGCAACACTAGAGGGACTGGGGTAGTGTGGGGTTGGGGGACAGCATGCCAGGTGGGAGCCAGAGAAATAAGGGGCATGGGAGGTGGCAGTGCAAGTGTCAGGGGAACAGATTGGCAACAGCTTGAGTGATGTTGCACCAATGTGGTGTGTGCCCAGTGTACTGTAATATAGATGGAAATGTACAGTGTATTGATGAGTATCCATGGCAGTCCAGTGGCTCTGCCAATTCCCAATGTCACCCATAAAAAAATTAGTTAAATTGCCTGATGGTATAGCAGAACCCCTTCCCCAATTCCTGATGTCCCACAGATTACCAAAAACCAAATAAAGAAATAAAAATATATTGATACTTCTTCCCTGGTGGTCTAGCAGCCCCCTTCCTTGATCCTCAATCTCCCTAAAACTCTACAGATCACAGTCCTGGATGGTTTAGTGGACCCCCCCAAGCCTTCCCACCCCAGTACATGCTCTTTGACAGTGCATTCTGTGGCCAGCCATGGTGGTAAGCGTAGGGCTGTGCCAGTTGCAGGATCATGGCAGGAACAGGTGGGAGAGGGGTGGTGGGGTACTGCCCACCAAGGTAGGAATGGTGGGGGGGTCCACTAGACCATCAGTGACTGTGATCTACAGGATTTTAGGGGACATCGAGGATGAGAGGAGGGTGGCCGCTAGACCACCAGGGAAGAAGTATCAATATATTTTTATTTCTTTATTTGTTTTTTGGTAATTTGCAGGAAATTAGGGATCAGGGGAAGGGGTCCGCTATACCACCAGGGAATATAACTCAATTTTTTATGGGTGACATCAGAAATTGGGGGAGCCGCTGGATCACCAGGGATACTCATCAGTATATTGTACATTTCAATCTATATTACAGTACACAGGACACACGCCCCACCAGTGCAACATCACTCTATTTGTCCAGCTTTCCCCCCAATACCCCCATGCCACCTCCCATGTCCCTACTGCACACAGCAGCCCATTGGCCACCCAGTCCCACTGGGGCAAGTCACTTAAGACCATCTCCTGACTGGTCTAAGTGGTGCCCTTTGCTGTGTCCATGGTGGGGCTTGCAAAATCCCAAAAAAGGGATGTTTACAGCCTGGCCATGGCGCAAGCCCCTTTGCTACCTAGCACACTGGATTGTTTGTCACAAGCTTGGTGCAAGGGTGCTTTTTTTGCAGCTGTGTCTGGATTTGACACAGGCTGCAATAGAAACTTGCATTTGATACAAGTTGTGAGCAAGTCACCTCTTGAGTCAGATTCTTTTGATGCAAGTCCCTTGCATTGATTTAAGTCCTTTGAAAGATCAGGCTCATAAACTGAATACAATTTAAAGGGAAAACTTCTGCATTATGTAACCACCCAGTCCCCTGGAGTTACTAGAATCCCTTCAGTTACAGTGCTAGGCAGGGAGAGGCAGCTGGTGACTAACTAGTTAAATGGGGGGGTTCACCTGCTCACTCTTTTGTTTACTTGGCTTCGGCTGAGATGGAAGTGATGAACTCATTTGGAACTCTCGTAGCAGCATAAGCCTTAGCCAGCTGTGAGAAGGGAGTTTTAGAATGTTGAGAAGAGAGTTAGTGGGAGTCAGTAGTTGGAAATTGGAGGAGTGAGAACTGCTCAACTGCATTCTCACCCTAGTCCTGGTATTCTCCCATTTGTCAAGAGAAGTGGTGGAAACCATTGTCTACAGCAGGATCTCCTGAGTTTCATCCCTGGAGGGGTGAAAAGGACTGCTAGTGGTTGGATCCAAGGGACAATCCCCTTTTTATCCAGGAGGTTTGAAGCTGCCTGAAATGTCTAAACATTGAGTAGGATCTGATTTTTGCTAAAGGAAGCAATTACCTGTGCTGTTGTGTTCTCTGGCTTAAAGGGAAGGCACAACTTTTACTGTGAATTCAGAATTGTGAGACTGTTCTAATTTAAAGCTGACAGAAGTGTGTGAGGTCCAGAGGTATGACTATATCACATTGTTCAGGACTTTAGCTTTTCCACTACCAGTGTAGCGATTCAAATGCTGGATGCCAAAGTTTCATTCAATAAGCATTTTCCAAAGTGTGTTTCTGAATGTTTAAGGTATTAACTCTGAAAGAATGGCTGAGTATGGATTTGGGAGCAAAGGGTGGGCAGATCCCCATCTGGAGTAACCTGTTCAGGACTACAGGTTCAGTAAGGGCACCTGGTTACTTTAGACAAAGACTCAATGTTTGAAGAGAATTTTACCCCCTGAAGTGGGTTACAGTTTTCTCTCTGGTTATGAAAAATGGTACTAGTTCTTAGCAAAATATGTGTTCAGTTGTGGCCAGTGCCACTGGAAGCAATGTTCAGTGTCCTACGAAATGTGGGAATTCAAGCCTAAGTTGTTCAATGTCCTATGACATGTGGGAAAACAAAGTACAAGTGTCCTGATAGCAAATGTGTTTTCAGTTGTGGCCAGTACCACTGGAAGAAATGTCCTGTGTCCTATTGCAGTGAGAATACAAAGAGTTTTCTGTCAGATATAGTCAGTTTGTTGTTCTGCAAGTTCCTAATGCCACAATGTGTAAACCTTGGGGGTCCACCCTTGCTTTAGAGAACATCTTTTGGAATAAAGTCACACTCAGGAATCCCAGCTGTGGTCTGGACAGTTATGTTATTCCTTCCTGCGTGAAGTACTGAGTACCTCTCCAGAAGATAGGTCTAGCATAGCCCTAGCAAAAAGTTATCTCCTCAGGACCTGTTTTTTTTTTGTAAATTCCTAACAGGTCGTATTGCTTTTGTACACCCCCATCCCTTTGATCTCTTGAGTAATGAGCCTGGTACATATTCCCAAAGCTAGGAATGGTGCCATTTCTAAATGTTTCTGAATCTGTGCCCAGTTATGGGTGCCAGGGGTAGATAACTGAGTAAAGTAGTGGGGGGTTACAAAAATGGGGGCTCATCTGGTGGTTGTTTAATTTGGGAGAGAGAACCAGAGATTTTTGCTAAGGATATGTCTAGCATCTTTCTGTCTGGTAGCAGTGTAGCCCAAACAGAAAGGAAGCTTTGGACAAGAGACTGTGCCCAGAAAAATGTCACCCAAATGTGCTACTTCTGTGCTTCCAGTACAGTAAAAGAACAGAGTGCTGCTTGTGTGTTTTCAACTTGTAATGGAAAGTAAAGCATTGAAAAGTGTGTCCTGGTCTCTGCATCAAAAGTGCTTAAAGAACTTTTAAAATGCAATTTTCAAGTGCCAACAGTATTGTGGACTTTGAGGAACAGACTCAGATATGTGCCCTGAAAGTTTTATGTGCTTAGCATGCAAATTGGGGGAGTCACAAAAGAAATTGTCCAGAAACTGTGGTAAACATGGTCAAAATGGCATCAACACCGCTGAAATTGCAGTCGAGAAAAAAAGTTACAGTTTGCAGTTAAAATTTGCTCCTGGTTGACAATCGCTGTGAAGGAAAAGCAAGCAAGGAGAGAGGCTCATTTGCATGGCATCGAGTGTATGGTCTGGCTGCATCCAGTCCCACCCCCTGACTAGCATCTGTGTGCTGCAGAGTATTCGAGGAGGAGAGAGAGAGAGAGTGGCATGTGAGCTGATTAGACCAGGATCAACCATCGGGGAGCTTGTGAGCATTCTAAACTTTAGTAAACCGACTAGTACAGTGTAATTTCAGGCTCAGCCAGTCATCGGACTGACTAAAGAGTGATCGAGGCGTCCGTGGCTATGATCGGTAGGATCACCAGCTTGTTTCACCCCAGAGGCCTTCCTAGAATCGGCAGCAGGCCGAAATTTTCCATCAGAGGGAACCAGCTACTGAATTCAGTGAGTAAACAAGTAAACTGTGCAAATAAGCTGTGTGTGAATGTCAAGCCAGCTAAATCTGTGTGCAAGGAGTGTGATTTATGTGCAAAGAAGGACTGCAAGTTGTAAAGACAGGTGCAACAAACAGAAAATTTTGAGCATAGACTGTGAGCAATTAAGGAATGGGTTCAGCAACAGTAAATTTATAAGCAGCAGGACTGTGAGTTGTTTATGGTGGATGCAGCAAACAGGCAATCCTGTGCAAAGAAAGACTGTGCGGCTTACAAGTGACTTTGAGCATGTGTAAATAAATTTTTTTTCCCCTGAACTATGCCGATCGCAAAGTCAAGTTGCCAGTTTAAAAATTCAGATGAATGTGCTGAAATATACCAGCAGAAAAATTGTTTGCAGTTTAAAGTAATTTCAGTAGCCAGAAAGGCCAGAAACATAGTTTTGATCAAGTTGAACAGATTTAGAAGCATGAAGAAAAGTTACAGACGCTATGACAGGGCGGGGTCAGCAATGTAAACACAGCAGCAGAGAGAAATTTTATGAAACCGTATGTGACTAGTGAGCAATTCAGTAACGAAAAGTTTGTGTGTTTGCTTTTAGACATGGCTTTGGGAACTCCTGGCTATCCAGATCATGCCCAAGCTATGATCGCCGAGGAGGTGGCAGCACTGACAGAGGTAAAGAGAGCCTACTATGGTGACATGTTATCCCCAGATGTAGCAGTTCCTAGCTATCCAGTGAGACTATGCATTGTGTGTCTAAAGGCTGGAAGGGATGTGTTTCTGATACCCCATTGCTTGGACTGCCTTGTGAAGTTTGGAATGAGCAGGGGTGCAGTGCCAGAGAGGGCAACAAGAATTCGATTGGCTCCCACGTGGACCCTGGCAGGGGACCCTGCCAGTAGCAGCACGCAACACCAGGTTGAACCTGTTTGGGAAAGTTCTATAGAGTGTGTTACAGAAAGAACAAGTAAAATTAATGTTGATCCACTGCAAGGGCAGGAACAGAGAGAGGTTTCCACGCCTGTGTCCCAGATGGACAGTGCAACAGAGGGATCAGTGGACCCATGGAATCAGGGTCTGAGTCCTAGCCTAGTGGGGGAAGATGAATTGCAAGAGACATTGAATTGGGAGGTGTCTATCTCTGTGACCAGTGAGAAATGGAATGTCTCAGGAGTGAGGATGTTTGTTCACTCTTGGGCACAGATCATGAGTGAGGAAGAGGAGGATGAAGAAGGGTATCTTTATGTTGAGGGCTACTGTGAGTCACCTCAAGCTCTTGCCTCAGAGGAGCCAGAGATAGTTGAAGGTTCTAGCAACTTGTCCACAGAGATAGTGGGGGACAATTTCTTTTGTTCTTTGAGTTTGAGACACTGGCTCGACCAGGACTGGCCACCCCCAAGCCAGACCATGGACTGTAGACTAGTAAAGAGCAGTAAGGAGGAGAGGCTGATTTTTTAGGAGGGCTGAGGCCACGTGTGGGAAGTCCTTTCCTACCTTTTCTCACTGAGACTGGGAGGAAGTCAAACAGAACAGGCAGTCCTGGCTAATGGAAGAGGCAAGTAAGAATTTGCACCCAGGTATGGCAGAATTTGTAAGGGACAAAATCATCAGTGATCACCTTAGATTCTGGAGACTGAGCAGTACTCTGTTCATGGACACTGTGCAAATTGTGGATGGGCCTGGGCAAGAGACATTTCACAACATCAGCTTGGAACGCCCAGACGGGGTCATAGTCCTTGCCCCACACCCTGAGTGATACTACCCTTAATGGTGCCACTCCCTGTGAATATGCCCAGCATGCCTAAAGGAAGCATGCAGTGGTAGACCAAATGCCTGTCATCCAAAGCAGCAGTATTCATGGAGGAAGATGCAGCTCTTCTGGTATTCCAACATTTTTTCAGGTGTATCCAGATTCGTCGACCCAGCAGTTTTCCTGTTCCATCGTCTGGCCTTCCAGAGGACATCAATCCAGCAGTTTTCCTGTTCCATCATCTGGCCTTCCAGAGGACATCAATCCAGCAGTTTTCCTGTTTCATCATTTGGTTTTCCAGAAGCATCATCCCAGTTTTTTCCTGTTTCATTGTTTGTTTTCCCATAAGACATCAACCCAGCAGTATCCAAAGATGCCATCTGGTCTGAAGGGAGAAGGTCCTCAGCTTGCAGAGTAAGAGAAAGTTTTTCGTTCTTCAAGGAGCTGGTAAGAAACCCCTTTTTGTTTACATTAACTGGGTTTGCATAACACATCCTACATTGGAAGACTATCCAAGGAACTTTAATTTTCATCAAAGACTGTCCTCGTGGATTGAAGTGCTATACAGGCCCTGTCCTGTCCAAGAACTGTTCTTCAGCAGGCTTTGGCCTAGGAGAGACTCTTTAATGAACAATGCCTACAGGCAACAGTGACATTGACCACTAGTTTGGGACATTTTAAGGAATTCTATCCCCAAATGTGTTGTATAAATGTCTTCTTTCCATTTTTTTTTTACTTTTGTACTTTTATAAAAAAAAAATGTTTTGGGGGGGGGTTCTTCAGTGTTAGGTGGAGGTTTAGGCACTGTGTGGAATGCAGAATGTGTTTTGTGTTTTTCTTCTCTTGCAGGTATTCTTGAAGAAGAAAAGAAGAACAGAAGAGGATGTTGGAACTCATTTGAGTTCCCCTTTTCTTAGTGTTTTTAGAAATGTTTATGGTTAACAAGGTGTTAACATGTTTTCTTCACAGGTGTGGAATTTTTGGAAAATGTAATGCAATGTAGTGTATGTTTTCCTTTTGTTGTTTACAGGTACCCTGGGAAGTTTGGGGGATAGGTTTTCCCCAGTAGACAGCATAGGTCAGATAGTTTTCCTTAGGTGGCTAGGTGGAAAGGCAGGTTGGTGGTCCTGATTCATGATAGAGGTCACCAATTCTGTCTGTTAGGGCATGCTTCAAACAGTGTTCTTGGAGCCACTCAGAATTCATAGCTAGATCATAGGATAGGGGCTGAAGTTTCATCAGCCAGCCTCTGTCCTTTAGTGTTACCTGCCTGAGGCTGTCACATGTTAGGGGAGAACTAGTTCTACCTCCCCGTAGGTAACACAGAGGGTAGGATGGCCTAATGCCAGATAGAGATATGACTGTGGACAGTCATTCATCTGGTTGCAGTGAGTGTAACCACCAAGTCCCCTGAGGTTACTAGAATCCCCTCAGTTACAGTGATAGGCAGGGAGAGAGAGCTGGTGATTAACTGGTTAAATGGGGTTTTCACCTGCTCACTCTTTTGTTTACTTGGCTTCAGCTAAGATGGAAGTGGTGAGCTCATTTGGAACTATCACAGCAGCTGAAGCCTTAGCCAGCTATGAGAAGGGAGTTTTAGAATGTTGAGATGAGAGTTAGTGGGAGTCAGTAGTTGGAAGTTGCAGGAGTGTGAACTGATCAGCTGAGGGCTATGAGTTGAGGGCCCTGCATTCTCATCCTAGTCCTGGTATTCTCCAGTTTGCCAAGAGAAGTGGTGGAAACCATTGTCTACAGCAGGATCTCCTGATTATCATCCCTGGATGGGTGACAAGGACTGCTAGTGGATGGATCCAAGGGACAATCCCCTTTTTGATCCAGGATGTTTGAAGCTGCCTGGAATGTCTAAACAGTGAGTATGATCTGACTTTTGCTAAAGGAAGAAAGTACCAGTGCTGTTGTGTTCTCTAGCTAAAAGGAAAGGCACAACTTTTTCTGTGAATTCAGAAGTGTGAGACTATTTTAATTTAAGGTTGGCTGAAGTGTGTGCAGTCCAGAGGTATGACTATATCACATTATTCAGGACTTTAGCTTTTCCACTACCGCTGTAGTGATTCAAATGCTGGATGCCAAAGTTTCATTCAATAAGCATTTTCCAAAGTGTGTTTCTGAATGTTTAAGGTGCAACTCTGAAAGAATGGCTGAATATGGATTTGGAAGCAAAGGGTGGGAAGACCCCCATCTGGAGTAACCTGTTCAGGACTACAGGTTCAGTAGGGGCACCTGGTTACTTTAGACAAAGGGCCAATGTTTGAAGAGAATTTTACTCCCTGAAGTGGGTTACAGTTTTTTCTCTGGTTATGAAGAATGGTGCTAGTTATTAGCAAAATGTGTGTTCAGTTGTGGCCAGTGCCACTGGAAGCAATGTTCAATGTCCTACGAAATGTGGGAATCCAAGTCTAAGTTGTTCAGTGTCCTATGACATGTGGGAAAACAAAGTACAAGTGTACTGTTAGCAAAATGTGTTTTCAGTTGTGGCCAGTGACACTGGAAGAAATGTCCTATGTCATACTGCGGTGAGAATACAAAGAGTTTTCTGTCAGATATAGTCAGTTTGTTGTTCTGCAAGTTCCTAGTGCCATGATGTTTAAACCTTGGGGGTCCACCCTTGCTTTAGAGAACATCTTTTGGAATAAAGTCACACTTTAGAACCCCAACTGTGGTCTGGACAGTTACGTTATTGCTTCCTGTGTGGAGTACTGAGCACCTCTCCAGAAGATAGGTCTAGCATAGCCCTAGCAAAAAGTTATCTCCTCAGCACCTGTTTTTTTGTAAATACCTAATAGTTCATATTGCTTTTGTACACCCTCAACCCTTCGAACTCTACAGTAACGAGCCTGGTATACATTCCCAAAGCTAGGAGTGGTACAATTTCTAAATGTTTCTGAATCTGTGCCTAGTTATGGGTGCCAGGGGTAACTAACTGAGTAAAGTAGCAGGGGGTGGTGGTTACAATTGCAACTCAGACAGTTTACTAAGCTAATTGAAGGTAAATGTGTTATGTCATGCCTTGCTGCAACTTGTTTTGTTGAACTCTAATTAAGCAGACAGGCATACTGTGGAGTCTAAAGGGTGCTGACACATCATGTTGTCATATGCTAATGTAGCTGTCAGGGACAATGAGATTTGAGCAACAAGAAACTGGAGACCCCCAGTACAATTTTAGGGACTAGCATGAACAGTGAAAATAAACTACAGAAAATTGTATGTCTCTAACAGTTACATGAAAAGAGTAGTATGTTGACATGGAAACAAATAATATTTACAAGACATAAGGGTGCAGTTTTCCTCTAATATTGAGGGGGTAATAGTATGTAAAATATATTTCAAAGTCCTTGGGTACTATAGCTTTAAGAGAATTACATCCCAGTGGTACCTCCAGTTGTTAACCACTTTACCACAAGGTGAGGTGAAGCCTATGAAGCAGTTGTGGCCTTTACAAGGAATCAAGCCAATCAAAAGGTCAACTTTGAGATTCAGGGTTCACACCAAATAGGAATGCATTTGGAACTTTCCTAAGTTCAATTTGGACAATGAAACTTGTACAGAGGTATGCAAAACCTCACATTTTAGGACCTTGTTTGTTGTACAGTATTCTTATAGGAAAATTGTAGGGTTATTCAAAATTAAATTGATTTCTGGTACAAGATTACACCGCCATAGGAATTTAGAAATTCTTGAAAAACCATACCATTCTCACTTTTTAAAAACTGAGTGAGAACCAACATCAGAAAATAAAAAAAAAAAATCTAAAAAATGTTTTTTTAATAAAGTCATGATTTTAAGCGTGAGGTATATAAATACATTTCAGCATATATTAAAAAGAATTAAGTTCCTATCTCTCTTGGTTCCAAAGTTAGCCCTTTTCAAATAAAATGGTCTTTAGAAAGGGCTGAGAGGCTGATTCTGGCTCCAGCGAGTATCCATTTTTTTCAACCCCTCATGATACGTGGTCGACAACTGACTATATCTTTGCCTCAAGGAATCTGTACTCTAGGGTCACCCATGCTGAAATCACACCCATCATGGTCTCTGACCACACCACGGTGCTCATGACCTTTCATACCAGGGTAGGAGACAGGGAACCAGGGCACTGAAGATTTCCAACCTATATGTTATCCTCTAAGCAATTTGTAGAGCACCTACAGCAGCAGTGGGGACATTGTGTGAGGGAAAATCAGGCTTTGACCCTCTCTAAGGGGATTTTCTGGGAGGTCAGGAAGGCTTATATGTGAGGGATGGTTATATCTTACATGGCCAAACAGGTCAAAGCGAAGCATGACAAGCTGCAAAAACTAAAAGATGAGGTCAAAGTTTTGAAGAAAAAAGCTCATGGGGACCCATCTATAGAGACTATACACCAGCTTAGAATGGCACAGGAACAACTAAACCTAGCCATTATTGATGGGGCTAGTAAAGCCCTATTATATGCGAAGCAGAAGATCTATGAGTAGGGTAACAGACCCAGCTACCTGCTGGCGAGACTGGCAAGGGGCAGGGCCACTACTAACATGGTCCATGCTTGAAAAGATGGAAAAGGGCACATTTATAATAAAAGCTTGGCTATTAGGGCACAGTTTATGGCTTAATATAGAGCACTGTATCCAGGAGAATGTGTGCAGTATGCACAGGAGGCCAAAGCCTTCTTGGCAAGGTTAGATTTGCCACAATTGAGGGAGGAACAAAGGGACCAATTGGGGGCACCATTGATGGTCGCTGATCTAGCCGAAGCAGTAGCCACACTTAAAAAAGGGAAAGCAGCGGGCCCAGACAGTTAGAATGCCAAATATTATAAAGACATGGGTTCTCCAGTACTGCAGGGTTTGCAAGCCATGGTAGAAGAGGCACAGGAACAGGGCTCCCCCATGGAATCATGCTACCAGACAACTACAGTGGGAAAATCCAAGCCTGGAAAAGACCCTACCACATGCACCACTTATTGGCCAATATCACTCTGTGATGCTAAAATAATTGCAAAGGCCTTGGCTAGGAGGTTGGAGGATCTACTTCCAAATCTTGTAAAGTCAGACCAAACAGGCTTTGTAAAAGACAGGTACCCCTACAACGTTTTCTGTTTCTTGAGTGCAGTGTGGTGGGGCTTTCAGCATCTGGGGGAGGCACCTGTGCTCTCCCTGGATGCTGAGAAGGCTTTTGCCAGGGTGGAATGGCCCTACTTATATAGGGGATTAGATAAATTTTGGCGGGGGATGACTTTCTAAACTATGCTAAGTTGCTCTATGCTGCGCCCGAATCTTGATTAATGGAGGCCTCCCAATGAATTTGAGCTTAATCGGGACATGAGGCAGAGGTGCCCTCTATCTCCCCTACTCTTTGCTCTGCTCATAGAGCAACTTGCTGAGTATATAAGGCCTGATATTGTTGGAATCAGTGGTGGATAGGGAGGGGAACACAAAACATCGTTATATGCAGACAATATCCTCCTATCTGTAGCCAATCCAGCCCAATCCCTGCCTGGCATGCTTGAAGCCTTGGACAGCTTTTCCAGGTTTTCCATATGTAAGATTAACTTAGACAAATCTGAACTGAAGTAGGTGGGGAAGGGACCACAAATTACACTGCAGGGATCCCCTTTCAAAAGAGTAACTACCTTCCTCAAGTATTTGGGGATTAGGGTGGGCCCCCAGTTAAATAATTAGTAACAGCTAAACTATACAGGGCTACTGAAGACTTTAGGGGGAGACTTGAATCGGTGAAAATACCTACCCATCTCCTGGCTTGGGCATCTCAATCCACTGAAAATGAATGTGCTCCCACAGATGCTCTATCCTCTTCAAATGTTACCCATGGGGCTTAATAAATAGGACCTGCAGTGCCTGGAGGCTCAGTGCACCACATTCTTATGGCAAGGGAAAAGGCCAAGGGCAGCTTTGCTGCATCTCAAGGGGATGATATCTAAGGGGGGAGGTGGGTTGCAGTTCCCTGACCTTAAACTAGTTCCCATGGCAGCACAGCTCTGCATGATTAGAGAATGGTTGCTGGGAGACGGATGGGCTAGCTGGGTGACCCTGGAGTCAGAAGGGGAAAACATCTCTTCACTCGTTTACCTAGATGAGGGGTAATAGCCAAGTACAGGGCTTGGTGGAGCCCAAACCTTCTTGCTAAGCTGGTATCTGGGGAACAGGATAGGACTGTCCTTGCACCAGTAAGTAGCAATCCGGACTTTCTCCTGGGACTTACTGAGTTGGCATTTGTACACTGGAAACAGTGTGCGATGATTTGGAGACTTGCTAGGATCCGGGGGGCTATAAAGCCAAGAGGAACTGAGGCGTATTTACACCCTACAGGGACGTCACAACTTTCGTTATTTGCAAGTAAGGGCCTATCTCATGTCTCTACAGAGACTGCATCCTGATCTATCCAGACTATTCAAGCTGGAAAGGAGATTATGAATGCTCAGACAACCCCAAAAGGATCTATGGCAAGGTCTTACTCTCACCTGAGAGAGGCTATGCCAAGCCAGTCCGGAGGGTACGGCAACAGTGAGAACAGGATCGGGGGATAGGGATATCAGATGAAAACTGGTTAGTTATTTGTGAGTCACATATTGGCCTGCTGTGGTGCAACAAACACAAGGAGGCCCAGTTTAAATTCATCCACTGGTTGTACCTCCCCCCAACGGTGGTGCATAAGTTTTCTCCCGGGGTTTCACCTCTATGCGGAAGATGTTACGATGCTTAGGGGACATATTTCCATTGCTACTGGGAATGCCCTATGCTGCGTCCATTTTGAACAGAGGTTGAGACACAAATAGAACAAAGGACAGGCCTCTCGGTCCCCAAAACGCTGATGTCTATGCTGCTGGAAATTAACCATTCAAATGACAATGAATGGGATACACATCCTTGGGTGGTATGCATTTCTATTAGTACTAGCCTGAAAATATATTCAGAACCTGGGTCTCCTGTTTAAGACACACAGTGACTATGTGGTTGGAATTCTTGGCCAAAGTTTTACCCCTGGAAAGGGTAACATATGAGTTAAGAAGAGCGTAAACTTTTTTGAGAGGATTTAGAGAACCTTCATGAATTCATTCCCACCAGCAGAGGCAACATTAATGCGACTCAATGCACTCCTTTAATGCTATTACAGAATCAAATCCTGGGTGTGTGATCACACATACAGTCTAATGTTAATTTATGATGTCATCCTAGCGACCCCTCCCCCCACATGAAATGACGTAAATACTAGGGATATCTTGTTATGCAGCCAGCACTGTTTATGCTTGTCTGTGTCATCTTGTTTTTTAATTGAAATAGGTATGTACATGTGGTTTAAGTAAATCCTGTGTAGGGACTCAGGGTGCTTCATGCTGCAATAGAAGTGCTGATTGGTACAGAAAATGGAATGGATTGAAGCTTTTATACACTGTAAGATGTTCATTAATTGTATGTATATGAAATGTATTTGTCAATTAAAACATAATAAACAGATTAAAAAAAATGAAACAGCTAGTTTTTGGATTAGGATTAGGACCGACTCAGGCATTGCCAGCCTGCAGGACTCTCCATGAGTCTAGCTCACAGATGGCCTGTGGGCTACCACACCTCCAGCTATAAACCAGGGTCAGATAGCTGGATAATCCCCTGCTCCATGAGAGCAAAGGACTGGGGAAAACAGCAGTCTGGTTCAGACTGCCTTTTCAACAGGACTCAGATTTTTCATGTTTTCTTGCATGCATGTGCAAGAAACATAGTGCCAACATGCGAGTTTTCGTAGGTGTGCCTCTCCCGCTTCCAATGCCCTGCTCCCTTTTGCAGGTGTGTCTGCACCATGCCGATGAATGTCAGAGCGGTCTACAACAGCAATTCAGATGCAGTGGCGTACAGTTGAAAGCAAATGACCGCTACAATCAGCGGCGGTAACGAGCAGGCAATTTGCATAAATTGCCTTCACACACCACTGCTGAATGTAGTGGTCATTTTCTTGCAATTGTATGCCACTGCTTCTTGTTTAACCTTGTGTTTAGCATGTAGTTCATCTGTACTCCCTTCCCCATGATGAATCTGGAAATGAACCATATGCTTTCCTTATAAGAAAGCTTTAAAATGTATAATTAACTACGGAATCACACTTGCAATGCAAGCATTTCCACCAGTGCATATCTGTCAACCTTCTGTCACTCATATGTGGGACACGGACACTCAAGTCGTGCATTACTTTTGTGCTTTGAATCATTGCCTCCTAATATTTTAGGGTGGTAAATCAAAATAAAACTATGAAAAAGATAAAGGCTTTGGTGGTTTCGTTCAATATTTGAAACTGTATCTCCTTATTCTGCATCTCACATTACAAGTACAATCGTCCCTCAATGAGTGACAGCAAGCAAAGGGTAGACATGCCTCAAGTGGAAATCTATGAAGGAAAACAAATCAAGGATGTCCTTGAAAATCGCAGAGTTGGGAGGTATGCCGATCATCTGAAAGCAATGAATAATAATAATAATAATAATCTCTATTTTTAATGTGCCTTTCAAAAAATCAAGGCGCAGAACAATTTATAAAATTATATCCAAATAGCAAATCATAATAAAAACCAATAAGATAAATAATATCAAACATCATGATAAAATACTAAAATAAAGATACTATTAATTAATTATTTTTCAAATTCAACTTGCTGGGGTTTCAGTAACAAATGCAAAGAGAGCAAGGGCGCAAACGCCATATTATGGGTACCTTTGAAAACAGTGTCTACAGACCAAGAACAAGAACAGAAGCTGCTTGCAGCCAAGGGAGTGGAGTCCACTGGCAGCGCCAATCTGCAGCACAGGAAGAAGGAAAGATGGCAGCTCCTGCACGAACCAGCTCACCTTCGCCGGCACCATGGCATGCCCACTGCCCAGCAGACTGCTTACATAATGGCCCTAGGGTGTCAGCACCATGGTCTGCCTCAGAAAGTACAGCACGCCTCCCACCCTCATGAAGGCAGACAGGTAAAAGATCTGGCTTTCGCTGCACTGCATCCTCCCGGTGCACTGCTGTCTCAGCTCGTGAGAGAAGCTGGTGAAAAAATGCAAGTTCTAAAGGGTCTTCGACCACTCTATAAACTCATAAAGGAATCAATTTTATGAGGATGGTCACATGGCAGCAAGTATCAGTTAGCAGCAGTAATAGGGTAAACCAGAGTTTTGTTTTTTTTTTAAATTGTTGCGAAATGCTCTCTAATCCATCCCGCAAAGGAAATGGTGGTGATTTGTATAGCCACATTGTTGAAAATTCTTAATTATCTATAGGCGGCGCCTGTTTTTAATCGTACTTCTTGTCAGATTAAAGGTACTGATGGACAGCATTGCACAATGTGATTGCTGGTGCTTAATCAGTGCTGGAATTACGCTTTATATGAGCTGGAGGTGGTGGGGTTCATAAGAGCCCTATATTTAAATCGAGCCCCTCTCCCCTTTCCATTATTAGTTAATGGCAGTCATGCATGAGCTATAGGGGTTGTCTTTAGAGCAGAAGGGGAAGCGAGCGAGCAAGCAAGCCCCCCATAATGCCAAAACTGCTTGACCCAGCCACAATGACAAGCTTCCGTGATTACAGCTTTTGATTTTTTGTAATGGAGAAATGTGGCAGTTTGTATGTGTTGCACTTCTGGAACCTACTGTGTTTTAATGTGTGGTGTAGTCACCAAATGGATATTTCAGAGGAAAGTATGTAGTCTCCTTCATGGATAGAATAAGCATGATTTACAGTACTACTGAAGGGTTGCTCATGGCCATGGGACCAGTGCAAGTAATGTGAGCATTTGTTTCCATTGTTAGATACATGTAAATTAAAACGTTTTATGGTTGCCCTAAAACCATGTGTAGGGGTTGCGTGCTTAGTCCTCTATGTGCCTGTTGCTTCTTGTTATGTTTGCTTGCACGCATGTGCAAGAAACATAGTGCCACCATACGAGTTTTCGTAGGTGTGCCAACCCCGCTTCCAATGCCAAATTCATTTTTGCAGGAGCGGCCGTACCGCACCAATGACTGTCAGAGCTGTCTATGACTGTAGTGGCATACAGTTGAAAGCAAACAATCATTGGTCGGGTGGAACGTGCAGGCACCATAAATTGCCTACACGTCACCACCACTGATTGTAGTGGTCATTTTCTTGCAATTACACGCCACTGCATTTTGTTTAACCTTGTGTTTATGCATGTAATTTTTCTGTGCTCCCTTCCCCATGATGAATCTGGAAACGAACCATATTCTTTCCTTATAAGAAAGCTTTAAAATGTATAATTAACTACGGAATCACACTTGCAATCTGCCAGCCTAGCAGTCTCCCCCTCCCCCAGGTGTCAGCAAAAGTCAGTTCCCCTCACCCTCCTCACAACGCGCACACACACCACTCCATGACTCAACCCTGTGCCTTTCAAATCTGGGCACACAATAATCCAGGAAGTTATATGGCTAAGCGAAAAGCATTTACTGATTAACTAGCCCGCAAAGCAATTTTAGGGGGACAAATCCGGAGAAAACTGAGAAGTAGGTTTGCCTGCTATCGCGCAAACTCCCGTGGCCACTTTAACCCTCCCAATGCTAGATTGTCAATTGCTAGGTTCTGGACAATCATCCTAAATCCTTACCCTCAACCAGGATGTTCGGTTATTTCTCACATTTGAGCATGCCGAATTCAAACAAATATATCTGTGTTCTCAGACTGATTTTAGCATTTTCCCTGTAATTCCAATGCAATTTTCCTGTAGATAACATTATTTCCTAGGAGGATTGCTGCCTTTTTTGGACAACCAGTGCAATTCTATGGGACCACGTTCTCTGTAAAATACAGGACGCCCTGATATATTTGGGGCTTTTGAGCAACTCGGCTCACACCATATCGCAGCACAGCACCACTGACATGCTTTGAAAATGGGCGTTTCTTTTTTCCTAGCCTTCCTTCTGTCCTGTCCTGATGAGCCAGTCCAACATATCACCACACACCGAGTCCATAGGCAGAAGATTTTAAAATGAGCCAATGAGGGTGCGGTTAGAACCCGGAAAAGCAGTACTTGAGAACGCGGTGCCTGGTTTTAATTTCTGACGGTAGGGCTATTAAAGAAGAAAAAAAAGTGAGTACTGCATCTTCCCTCCTGCATTCGAATAGCTGCATCTATGTAATGTATTGCCAGATGTTTTGAGTTTTTTTGGAGTGTGCACTGCAGCTGAATGCAACACATAACATAAAGTTACACATACTTTTGTTTCTGCTTGCTGGGTTATATTGTTATTAGTATTGGTTTAGTAGTGAGATTTGTGGGCAGATAAGAGAGATACCAGAAATGAAATACTCCCTTTTGAGTCCCTCATTTTAACTTCACAGACTTGCTCTGTCCAACATCCTAAAGCTGTTGCACATACAGAAACATGCAGCATGCTGGCAAACCGTGACTGTAAGGCATAAATCCATTATATTCCACCATGATGCTAAATCAAAAACATTGCACAAACAAGGAACTGGTTTTCTGTTTTAAGCTTTTAGTGTCTTCAAGATGATCTCTTCCACAGACATTGTAAGAACCATAGTGTTGTAAAGGGAGAAAAAATATTCATTAGGGAAACCCACCACATTTGATATAGAATCGATTAGGGATGGGTGAAGTCTGGACCACTGGACTGGACCAAAATGGTAAAAACTGGACCAGCAGACCAGGCGTATCATGCATGGTCTGTTGCAGCTGGACTAGTCAGTCTGGTTCTGTCTGATCCAGCTGGTTTCAATTTCATTTAAGGTGAGAGTATGGGTGAAAACGACACCGCTAGACTAAAACTGTAAAAAGTCCTGTCCGGTTGTCTGGATTTCAACCAAACACTCACCACAGATGAAATCCAGAACAGATGGGCCAAACAGTAAAACCAGACTGTCTAAGCTGCAGGTGGTCTCGTATATTTTTTTTGTTGTTGTTGTTATTTTGATCTTTGTTTGGTGGCCTGCATTTTACCATATTTGTTATTCTTGACAGGGGTTTGGGGACATGTTTCCTCATTAAACATTAATTTTTTGGACTTCTGGTGATGTAATCTTCTGGCAGGTTTCTGAATTAGCTAGCTCCTGTCTGCCAGCTATTAAAATACCTCTTGGTGGTAATCTACCCAAACTAACAGCATAAGGCAAGGAAGAGGTAAATTCCGACATGGTACGAACATCGAAGGACAAGGAGCATGTGAAGCAGCTGGATGGTGATGGATCAAAGGCTGAACAATCTGATTCAGCAGTCTCTCAGGCTTGCAGCATGGTGGCAGCCCAGTGGGGTTGGTGTGAAGTTCAGTACTTCACTGCCATTCCTATTCTGCATCTGTCTAGCTCCTGCACCTCCAGTGCTCATACCAGCAAGCAAACATTCAGCTTGATAAATGCTTGTTCAAACAAGTGGCTGACTTTCTTCCCAGCCCTCCACACTATTTCAAAGGGCTGGGGGTAACTGGAGGGGGCCCATACAGGTTTCTGAATACTCTTCAATCTTGCAGCAGGGAGGTAGAGTAATGTACAGAATATCTCAAACAGACCTCACTGAAAACAATTGCTCTTCACACAAGTAATGCCAGCCCCTTGACACCAGTTCCTATGAGGCTCTCCATTCAGTGAAGAGGACCATTTAGGGTTCTCATAGGTTTGGGGGGACCGTGGGCTAGCTAATATGCTCTTGAGCATCAGACAAGCTTTAACTGTATTAAACCAAACTCACTGTCCACACAGAAGTTATCCAGTCAAGCAGTAAGGGGTGTATTTAAACAAAAGCGCTCTCAAAGGCATAACTTGGTTCCAAAACAGTAATCCAACACTTGGCACATTTTTCACATTTGTTTCTGCTTATGTATGTACAGTAGTCATATGTTAGCTATGTGGTTTCTGTAGTTAACTCTGAGTCACCCCTGAAAAAAGAATTGTTTCTCACGGGGCCTACCCGGTTATCAAAATTCAGTAAACAATTAACTATGAACAATGACTCGCAACTACCTTCTGGGCAGCTGTTACATTACGGTTTCATTGCTACTTAAGGCATTTCGGTTCTCAT
The DNA here is from genome assembly GCA_016271365.2 of Neoceratodus forsteri. NCBI lineage: Eukaryota > Metazoa > Chordata > Ceratodontiformes > Ceratodontidae > Neoceratodus > Neoceratodus forsteri. The sequence goes on along the minus strand of CM057455.1, from coordinate 1,804,615,909 downwards.
GTCCCCTTTCTTTCTCACACAGAAGGATGATGTTAAAACATTTTCATTCCTGACAAGTCCACTGCATGTCTTCTATGCTCAGTCACCAGTTGACCCCTCAGAGAAGCATTGAAGGACCATCATGGGAAACAGTTTCATTGGGCAGTGCTCAGCACAGATGTGTGCCCCCAAACCAGAAAGGCTCAGTGCTTTTGGTGGATGATCTCTCCTGAACTCCCCAACTGCCAGTCATACTTTCCCCGTAGAATACCCCACTCATCCACTGGGGATAAAATCTGGGTTCTATGCTCTCTCTGCTCTTTGACTTTTTTGTAGCATTCTTCAAAAAGGCTCCTCATGCATAATTCACTTGAGGTGTAGCTATTACAGCATCCAAAACATTGCTAAACTGTAGCTAGAGCCTATGCTCAGAGCTTTAATTTCTTGGCTCTCCCCTCACTTATGCTCTTCAAACTTCAGATGTACATCCCCCCTTTTGGATCCCTAGGCAAAGACACTGACATCTCCTTTGCACCACACAGTCTTAACCTTGGTTCTGTTGCAACCAGCTTTAGCCCCCTCACAACTTTGTCATTTCTCTGAAGCCACTCTCTGGTATTTGATTTCTCATACCTTTTTTAGCTGAGGGCATCTCATACAATCTGGGACCTTTCTCTACTCACTTCCATTTCTCTCTTGGTTTCTGTAGCCATTTTACAAGTCCAGTTATGTGTGTACCTCTAGGGTTTTTCCTTCTTGAGCTAAGTTATACTCCTATACCGCCCTTTGCTGTAGCAGAGTGGTCACACTAGAACTCCAGTACATCACTGCTTGGCCAACAAGTCAACTCTGTGCCTTAGTCCTCTGGGAAACTATTCTCTCCTGTATGACTGTGCTCTGCTTCTGTAGGAGGTCCTCTGGGAACCAGGACCTGCAAACCTGCCGGTGCCACATACAGTACCAGACCTCGAGCAATGCTGCCATATCCAAGCCTGGCAGGCTTACCCCAGCAGCTTTCCAGATGCTTGGTACCCTAGCCCAAAAGCTGACAGCTACAGCTACTGCTCTATAGCTCTCTCACTCTCTGCTACCTCAAACAGAACTAACACAAATATTTTACACTGGCTCCTGCAAATTCAATAAGCACCTCCATCATGTTCTGTATTTGTTTACAGCTAACTGCCATGGCTGTATTCTGAACTTTAACCACATATTTCCTGGAGCATTTTACTAGGCCCAGGGAACACTTTTAGTAGACCATCATGCGGGTGGGGGGGCTACAAACTTTAATAAGAAACTCTGTTAATTGCTGAATTGCAGGAAAACCTTTACAAAGTTAACAAAACTATGAATATTTTTACACACGATTCACAATCTGTGTAAAAGGGAATGTTCTGGAATTTCAAACTTGGCTCTATACAGTATATCCAAATTAGCACATTTTTAGAAGTAGCAATGCCCCTTAAAATGGATTATTTTAGTTTAAAAGATGTCAGTACACATTCAAATGTATTGATGAAGCTGGTGCTATACTGCTTCATGGAGAGGGATATTGCAGTGGCACGTTAGATCCACTATGGTTAGGGTTGCATTAGCACGTTCATGTTAAACTTCAGCTTTGGGCCACTTACAGTGTAACTCAGTCAGTTGCCTTTAAATCTAGGGATCTGAAATCTGGCACATACACCCCCTGTGGAAGTAGCTAGCAACCTACCAGGGTCCAGATATTCAAAACTTTGGCTGGGCACAAACCATTTGTGCCAGGATTGTGACCCAATTGCGTGGGTCCCCTATATTTTAACGACCAAATAGCACAGGCAAACTGGATTAGGGCCACCCAAAATTATATAAGGTATACACTGGGTAAAGAGAGGGGGCGTGTACATGAATACAGGTGCTATGCTATATTCAGCATGTTAGTACCATGCAGAGTGTTTGCGTGACTTTGTGTGGCACTTATCATGGTGCAAATTACTGCCCAGAAAAAAGTAGTCTTAACTCTGGGCAAAACAAGGATAGGGAGCATGGACACAGCAGCAACAGGCAACAAGGCTGTATGTAACAACAGCAGCATGGTGCACCTGGATGACTGCAGCCAATGAGGAGGCAGAGGTGGCAGACAGCCACCCTGGGTGACTCCATATGCCATGGAAGAGATATGCTGCACTCAGATGGTACCATCCACGTCTCCATCTGCCCTGGATCCCAACTCTGCTAGGCATTTGAGGGTGCCCCAGTTCCCCGTGAACACCTTGTCAGTGCAGCCATGCAGTACACATCACCAGTCCTGTCATAGGTGTACACCAACACAATCCAGCACACACATACAGCACTGAGGGGATGGAGGGTGTTGAGAGGAGGGTGTACAGGTGCCCAGGATGCACCACATAGTAGGTGCTGCCACACAGTTGGGGCCATCTACACAGTGCACATGTTCCAGTGACAGGTATGCCCCTGACATTGGTGTGACTATATGATGGTATGTGTCTGCCCCCCCCCTCCGTGGCACATACTGCACACCTGTACATAAACCCTGTCATACACGGCCAGCCATGTGTATGTTACTGTAAGACTCCCATTGCCATTGGCACAGCATATGTGGGACACAGGACAGTATGACAGTGGTGTTCACTGTCAGAACACACCTGCCAGCTGGGCCTGTCACTGTGTGGATAGCAGCAGTCATTGATGCCTGACACACCATAGGCATTGCTGTGTCCCTCACAATACCAGCTACTATGATACTGTAACATCTGAGTCATACTTTAGCAGACACAACAATATGACAATGTCATGCAACACAACCACCCATGCCTGTGGTGCTAGTCCCCTGGGGCACAATAGCCTGTGCTGCTGTGTACAGACCCAGCCTGCAGCTACCGTCCTGTAGTTCCAGTCTGACATACAGGTGGTGCCATGTGCAAACCCAACCTGCAGCCACTGACCTGTTGCTCCAGTCTGACCTACAGATGGAGCTGTGTTCACCCAGAAACAGCCCAGACTATCCACACATGGTAATGCATGCAAATCAGGCCATAATGTCATGATAATATGGCTGTTTGCCCTTGGACTGCCTAATTAGGCTCATTTGCATATCAGTTTTGAATATAGGAAACTTCTGCCACAGGCTAATGTGTTTGTCCTGTGCAAACATGTTTGGCCCGGGCAAACCTGTCAGAACTATAGCACAGTTCTGCAGTATTTGGCCTGCCATGTTGTTTGCAGTTGTCATGCACCACTTCTTTGCTAGCACCCACATTGGCCATGTAGTTTTCCTTTGCCTTACTCCACCTTTGTGTGCATTGGGCTGTTATTGCAGTTTGCACTGCCCGGTTGCTATATTCAGAGCTGTGTTCTTTGCTGAGCTGGTTTTGCACTGCACTCACAGCATTGTTTGCCCACCTTTGTTTTCCCACTATATTCAGCACTGTTTTCTCCTAGGCTATTTCTTTGAATATTGTGTGCTATTGGCTGTGGGCTAAATTTGCATGCTGGGCAGTGCTATTTTTGCGCCCGGGCAAGAATTTGAATATTGGGTCCCAGATGCTGTAGATTTAAGTTCAGAAATGTTTTGAGTTATACGGTGGAAACTCTTGGAAATTCTGACAATTAAGAATTTTTTTCTCATCAAGGCCTAAAAATGTCCAAGATTTAAAACCTGAAACTTTCAGATTAATTTGGGTCTATCCCAAAGGTGGTGCTTTTGCTATTTTTCGAATAAACTGAAAAAAAGGAAGTTACAAATAAAATAAAGTGCCACTATATAGCAATATATAGCAGTTTGCACAATTGTAGATGGTCCCACAAATAACAACATAAAAACTGTAGTCACTTGTGAATTAGTAAATGCATTACTGTATTTATTTAATGACAGTATGTGATTGCATTTTTTTAAATTGTGACCAAGTTTGGAAGTAAGAGGAGGGTTTACCTACTGCTGTCTAGAGCATATGACTGGACACCAGGAATGCCTGGAGTAAGTCAGAGTGTGGGAGGGACTACCACTGAATACCAGGGATGCTTGGATTGGGTCAAGATTGGGAAGGGTGCTACTGGACTGCCAGATGCTGCTAGGCATGATATTGGGTTTGGGAAGGGGTTGTCAGTGGATCCCAGGGATTACTTGCCACAGAGGCGGGGTGAGGGATGAAGTGCCACTAGACACAGGGGCTATTCCCCACAGGGAAATAGTGATGATGGGGTTTCCAGAGGAAGCCAAGGACTGCTTGGCACACAGGCAGTTTGAGGATGAGGTGCCACTGGATGCTGGGGACTACATACCACAGGGCATGGTGAAGGAAGGGGTGTCATTGGATGCCAGGGACTGCTTGCCACAAAGGCAGGGTGAAGAAGGAGGTACCACTAGATGCTGCAACTGCTCGGGACAGAATAGGGTGAAGGAAGGGGTGCCACTGGAAACCATGGAATTAATAGTTTGGCATGGTGTGGGAGAGAGGTGCCACTGGATGCCAAGGGCTGATTTAATTAGGGCTTAGTGACAGAAAGGTGGTGGCCACTGGGCTCTGAGACTGCTTTGATCAGGGCTGGGGTGAAGCAGGGGGTGCCACTGTATTCAAGGTACTGTTTTGCCATTAACGATATTGACAATGCTAAATGGACTATGCAAAGTTGTGTTCATGTGTTATTAATTTACTTTTAAAGAAAAGACAATCATTGAAAAAAAACCCTACATTTTGGCCTGAGTTAGACATAAAGCACAATACCTCAAAAGTACTGTAGGGAAATGTGAAGTTAGGGTAAAAAAGAACCTTGAATCTTGGTGAATATGTGGTGTGGTATTCCTAGGGGTATGAAGAGTTCCATGACACAGCATTGGCAGATCACACATTTTAGCATCCTGTCTCATAGCACTGGTGTGTAAAAACATGTATGGTGCCATGAGAGGGCAATGTCAACATTGCATCATGCAATTGTTCAATTTCTGAGGAAGACAACACCACACATTAAAAAAGTCTCAGGGTAGTTTTCTTACCCTAACATTGCTTTGGGAGCTTTCTACATGAACCCTAAATGATGCCTAAACTTAGCTTTTTAGCAATAAATAAAGGCATTGTGGTCTAGTGGTCAGAGCACCAGCTTGGGACTCATAGGTTCAGCCCCAATCAGAGTCAAATACTCACTGTGTCACCTTGAGCAACTCACTTAACATCTCAGTGCTCCGCTCCACCCAGCTGTGGAAATGGGTAGAAACAGGACCCCACTGGAAAAAACATGTTGCATCTTAGCTATGCTATTCTGGGTAAACACACTGTAAATAAAAATAAAGATTCTGGTTTGTATTGAGAGTAAACTGTATGTCTGCTCCAGCTCTCAAATCCCACATCCAGTGGTACTCGGTGTCAGGTTCCTTCAGGTCTAGTCATGTCAAACAGCCCCAAACTGGCAAAAATGGATATAGCCATCACTGCTAAATGTTTAATTGCTATGTGTGTTTTCCAGTGTTTACCTCAAGTGTTAAATATGGAATAGCTATGCTCTTGAATTTCGTCTATTTAATGATTTTCAAGGTAAGAACTTTATCCCATCTGGTAAAAAAAAATCACTGCCCTTGCAACCATGACAACCTAGAGACAGATATTGAAGAATCAGAAGTCCCCACAATTTTTAACATTTAATACCCATCAGGACATACATGCTTTTAAAGAGGTGGCTGGTAATCTCAAAATGTAAATCTTTTCCTATACATAAATGTCTTTTTGCCCCATGACATTCTTAAGGTTGCTCCTAAGATCTGAACATGCTTCGTGCAAATGGGGCCTGAATGTATGAAAGAGAGGTCTCACACTCTAATTCCATATAAAATCCTGAGGTTGTCATGAATGTTACATTTTAACATTATATAAGATCAAAATAATTATATGAGCAGTTGTTATACTGTGAATTTTATTTTTTCAGTTAAGGTATTTGCGTTTTCTGTGTAGAGTTTTTTTTTTGGTCTCTGGTATGTAAGACAAAGCATTATTATTTTATGGCATCGAATGAAATTCTGTTTGTAATCTATTTTAAAATGGCAAAAGTTCAGTAAAGAATTCACTTGAAAAATTGTTATGTGGTTCCAATAATTAAGTCTAGTCATCACTCAGGGTATCATGACAGACTCAGCCCATCCATGCCCCAGCACAGTGCAATTATAGTTAACCCAAAATGATCTATGCTCAGGCAGCAACTGCAACAAAAACAGTAAGGGCTTTATTAGGGCTCTGGATAAGGTCCAAGGGGATAAGAAGGGGTTATGCAATAATAAAGTGGCTGTATAGCAATTCAGCTTGGTTTTCTAGTGCCCATTTAGGCCCAGCCTAAGTGAAATACAGTAGTTGTTCTTCTGCTGCCTTCTTATTCACAGCCAGTAAATATAGTCACCCTACTGCCACTCCGCACACTTCGATCTACACGACTGACTATACTGTCCAGGCCTCACTACCCATGGTGGCAACAGTATATGCAACCCCTGATTACTAGGGAGATTTCTCCCTACCACAGTCGCTGCGTTCCCAGCCATAGAATCAGTGCAGGTCCGTAGTTGGTCATTGCCAGGGATCTTATAGTGGTGTACTTAGAAATAAAACAAATGATTTTACTTCATTGAAAATGCAAAATTCAAAACCGGTATTTGATTCCCCACAATAGAGCACTCCATGAGGGAAGCATTGAGACAAGCTGCATCACAATTCCATTCTGCTTAGTGATTTTATTTTGCTTAAAGAGTTGCTAATACCTATGAGAAAACTTTGAAAAACAAAATACTTAGGTACAATTAAGATTTTATTCCATACACAGTATCTTCTACATATTTCTCCTTCTCATTATACATTATTGAGGAAATGTGCATGAAAACAGGATCCTTATCCCTTAGAGTTCATTTGCCTCTATGGCTTATTCCCTACTTGCAGTCTTAATACTCTGTTGTGACTTTACAAGCTGTGATGTCTCAAGTGGAGTGTTATGGCATCAGGTGGGGAATATGCCATAGGAATAGAAAAGCTCATCAGGAGCAATGATCCAGTTTTCATGCAAATGACCTCAGCGATAAATAGTAGGGAAGAGAAATAGGGAACCAATATGAAATATAAGCTGACTTGCATCCTAACATTATTTTTTTGTGGTTCTCCTGGAGGCATCAGCTGCTCTTTAATGATTCATTGTAATGTGTATCCAGTACTCACAATTCATGCAGTATGGTATCCAAGATTAGCTAGCTGTGCTCACTGTGCAAAACAATAATGCTAATGCATTAATAAAAGTGAATAAAAATAAACAACAAAAGCAGCAGATAAAGTGACCCGGTGCTTTGTGACCTCTAATCACTTTAACAGGGGCCCAGCTTTTAGGTCTTAGAATCCTTTTATGACAGATAAGGGTAATAGGAATTACTTTTTGTAGTAGGAGTGCATTTTAAATTATCCAACCAGATTGGTTTTCTTCCCTGCAGCCCAATCCAATCTTATTTCCATTATTAATTCTAACTCATCATTCAACTATATTTAGTATTCAATTTTCTTTTAAAGGATCAGTTGTGATCATGAGACAAAATATAGAGAATATGGGTCTATTAATACATGTGAGTCAAAGTCTGGATACCAGGGCCTTTGGCAGGATCTTGTTGACCAGTATCCGGGAGATAGGATGGTAACTAGAGCAGTCTCGAACATCCTTGCCCTTCTTGGGGAGCTCTGTAATAATTGCTTCATTAAGGGTCTGGGTGGTTTGAAGGCAGCGTAGGCCTCTTAAGGAATTTGGAGGAGGGGGTGATCGTTTTATGTGGAATAAGCCAGTATAAGCCTAATGTAAAGCTGTCCCTGCCCAGGGCCTTCCCGTTTGCCATACGATCTAGGGCCTCCAGTAGCTCACCTTCCTCTAAATGTTCCTCTAGTTTCTGCAGTACAGAACAGGGAACCTGGGGTAAAGTAGTATTTCCAAGAAATGCATTCAGTCAAGGAGGGTGAACTCTTGTTTATCAGGATGCATGTAGATATTTGTAAAAATTCTTCATGGTGGTTCTTATGTTCCTACGTAGTGCCTTATCCAGAAGGTTTTGTCAGAGGGCACTGCTTGGTCACCATTCACATGCTTAAATATTCGACTAATTAAATATTCATTAAAGTGATAACATGTGCAGTGAGAACATTCCCCCCCTTCCTCTAATTGATTTTTGTTATGATTTCTGTGTCCTGCATGTTCAATGTTTTTAACTGCGGTTTTAATGGATGGATGATTTATATGTATACGAAGACATTTTCACTTTTATTTTTATTTCTATATCACTTTTCTGTGTAATGTTCTTTCTATACATGTGATCACTTTAATGAATATTTAAATTCATTGAATATTTAAGCATGTGAATGGTCACTGGGCACTGCCCCCGATGAAGCTTTCTGGGTCAGGTGCTACATAAGGGTGTTCGGCAGTGGTGCCTTCGCTCGCTAGTTCAATAAAAGTATAACAATATACTCTAGTGGTGTGTGTGCCATTTTTGTTTGTTATTTTCAGGTCTAATTTGAGAGTTATGGTGGCACCTCTAGTAGAGGTCGGCATGCAAGGTTTTTGTGCAACTGGTTCTGATTTTCCTATGGGTGATGGTCAATATGTCATCTGATCTCCAGAGGGCTGAAATCAAAATTTGCCACTTTGTTTCCTCAGGGGATAAGTTAAGAGCTTTACCCCCTTGTCTCCTACCTTTCAATACTTATGTTTGGATTTTAATAGGATCCATTATGCCTGTCATTACAGGATCAGATTTTGTTTATATTTGACCCCCATAATTTGTGCACTAGTTTCACTACTCCAGGTACGGTCTGCCTTATAGGCCTGTTCTAGCAGTGTCAACTGTTAAATGAGGAGAGTCTGTTCTCTGGCCTGTTGCTTCTTTTTGGCTGATGAAAGGCGCAATGTGGCCTCTAAATGTATGCCTTAAAGGCTACTGTGTTGGCTGACACTTCAGGTAATTCTTTCAATGCAAAGTATAATTCTGCGTCTGACTGCACATATTTAGGGAACTCCTGCTCCAACCTTTGTTTTTTTCCTTTTTAGATAATTCCTGAAGACAACCTATGGTCAAAACATCAGTTTGAACTCTATTTTCTATTTTCAGCATGCATTTAATATTACCATTCTGTTTTGTTTTCAGACCACATTCTGATGCAGCTCCTTGTTTTTTTGTTCTCACATTTTCTAGGTCCAATAATGTCTATCCCCAACTTCGTGGTAAGACATCTTCTGTAAACTAAATATCAGTCTTACACATTTCAGTGCTGGACCTGGGGATCGAGCCTCATCACATCCTTTTTTTTTTCACCACCAGATGGCTAGCTGCCAGTGGGGCTTTTATCCTCATCACCAATATTGTGTCTATACCCAGCTTCATGAGGGGGAGCATGTTCTGTAATCTGAATTATAGGTTTGCACATTTCAGTGCTGGCCCAGTGATCAGTCCTTGTATCCCTTGTCTCAGAGGCTGCAGCTCTAACCCTTCAGCTAAAAGAAAACTTTCTTTTTATCCAAGTTGTTAGACTGGCTCTTGTTCTTGTATGCTGCAGTCTGACTTACTCCACTAGATGGCATTCTGGTTGCTGATTCTGTATGCATTACAGGTCCTTGAGTAGGAGTGAGTTACATCTCCATCTCAGAGAACCTGGTTGCCCATTGAGGGCTATGAATAGCATAAATGTTGGGGCATGATCTAAGACTATGATGGGAGCTACTATTTGAAGGGCTCCGCTATGTCCTGTGCCACAATGTTATTAACTGGAAAATTGTCCATACAACTACATGTGTTATGCAGTGTAGTCTCTCCCCGTGAGGTGATCTCTACACCATACCCCCTTGAACCCCCCATTCAGCCATCATCTGTGCCACTGCTACCCTGGTTTTGGAGTGGTGGTCTATATCCATTTGGGATCGGCTAAGGAAGGGATCTAAGGCCATGTGGAAATCCACCACGCTAATTATTGGTCAGTCTTGATCCCCCCCTTATGCCCTGTATATCCTGGCTGAGGTTCAGGATACATTTCAGTTCATCCCAATTTCCAGAAATGTAGGTCCAACACTAGCAAAGTACCCTCAGGATGCGTTGCCTCCACTAGCATTCAACTGCCCTATGTGTCAGTGGTCAACCTGCCTATCTTCCAGAGGAAAGTTTTGTGGATTACCATTGCTACCCCTTTGGTTTTAGTGTCTGCCCAACTGTGGATGACCTGGCCACTCACCCTTTCTTCAGCTATCATACCTGCACTTAGTCAGGTGAGTCTCCTGGAGTAGGGCCTCCTCTGCATGTAATGTCTGCAGGTGGTTTAATACATTATATCTCTTAACTGGATGGTTAAAGCCCTGGACATTCTAGGAGAGCACCGTGCCCTGCGCCAACTTTGGGGGCAGGGGGTGCTAGCCATAATCAGTCTTATGGTGTACGCCATCTTGGCCAAACTAAGAGAACCAAAGGATCCAGCAAGTAGGCAGTAATCACATGCCAGGCATCTCTACTAGTGTGCCCTTGTTGTATGCAATCTCATTATAATACATTTTCCCAACAAACTTACTCAATCCAACAAACCTTTAATAAAACATCTTTTTTGCACAGCAGGGGTTGTTTCATGTGATCCCTATCTGGAGTTCAATGGTCTGAATGTAGTCCATATGAACCAATAGCATGCAGTGCATCTTTCAGACCCAGTTACAGTTCACATTCTGGGAATCAACAGCCATCCTGGTGCCCACAGCACCCAGCATAGCCCTAAAGGAAGACATATTATCAACATTCATACTGTCATATCCAAGTGTGTGACTTAACTGCTCTGCAACCTGCATGAGCCACTTCCCTAGTTGCTACTGGTAACTCCAAAGGATGGGGGTTCCTTAGTGGAGGGGGCTAAGAATCCCTCCTGAACTGGAGTGCGGGGTCTTGCAGGGAGAGGGGCTGGTGGTGGACCAAACACTAAGATCCACAGGTGAAAATCCTCACATTGTGTAGCCCCCCTAGTTGGTATTTATAACTTTGGTTGAAATGGGGGAGCAGTTGTTGCAGCCACTCCATATGCATCAAGGGCGGAGGGACATGCAACAGCCTAGTCCCAGTTCAGTAACACCCCCTTTGTTGTAGTGGAGCCAGTGAACTAATATCCTCCTCTAACCTTCACATAGTCACAGTGGAAGAGGAGAGGAGGGCCTGTCTCCATCTCCAGAGGTTGGCTGAATTTGAGGGAGTAATATCCACTCCCAGGGGTATGCCACTAAAGACCCCCAACAGGGGTAAGAGGGGTAGGAGGGCACAATCCTCAGCATACAGATATGTGTCACTCTGACCCAGTCAGTGGTATGCGTCAGGGGCGTAGCTACAAGGGTGCAGGGGGTGCAGTGGCACCCAGGCCCACGAGGTTTGAGGGGCCCAAATCATAATTTTGATGTTTATTCAAAACTGGAGAGGGGCCCTGTAACATCACCTTGCACCCAGGCCCTCTGGGAATTTGCTACGCTACTGCTATGCATAGTACCAACAAATGAAACATTATCACAGCAGCTGTATAATACACAACACAGAAAATGTATTAACACAGAGGGGGTGCAAATGAGAAGTCAGGCTCAGAAAGGGAACCATTATTTGGAACAAAGAGGACAGGGAAGGGGGGAACACCCATTTGGCTTCCAGATCAACAGCAGGATTAATTATCAGAGCACAGTGATGATAATCTCAAATGGCCTCATCATTCAGCATTCTGTAACAATGGTGGTGGTAAGGGAGGGTAGCCAGGCATTTCAGTACAAGTAAGTAGTTCAGTCAAAATTCATAATACTTACAGCACTTCTGTCCAGTCTGTCCTGCACACAGGTTTATGTTTCCCCAACACAACTCAGGACGTTCTCACAGCCTGTAGATCTGGCCATCCTGCTGCTATATCTGTTGGATGCCGGTGTCCATGGCTAGAGAGTCACCTACAATTTTGGCCAACATCAGTGGCGGTGAGCAGATATTCAGCAGAGAGTCAGTCACAGCATGAACATGGCTAGCAACATTTTAGGCTGTTGCTGGCTTCTGTGGAGGGGGGGGGCTTTCTTCCCTGGTGGCATGGTGGCAGCACTTCAATGGTCATCAATGGTCAGGGATGACATTGGGTATGATCCGCCAGTCTCACCTGCTGCCCATGCTTCTACTTCAGATCCATTTGCTTTCAACTGTCTGTGGGAGGTCTTCCATGCAGCCTTGGTGCTTAGTGCTGGATTTGTAAATGATACCAGCCTGTCATGGAAACTACACTTTGCTATATGTTTGTGCATTTTGTATGATATTGTGATGCTGATGTCCTGTAGCACAAATAAAACCAGTGTCCAGGTACACACTCCATATTTGGCCTAGTGGTGCAGTGAAGAGTGCAGAGCTAAGGACCTGGGACCAAGGTTTGAATCCAAAAACTGCAAATTACTGTGTAACCCTGAGTAAATTATTTAACCTCACTGTGCTTAACCATTCTGAAAGCTCTCACTGACCTATCTTTGCGCTGTTGGAATCTCCTCATGCACTGAAAGCAACATTTTCTCCCCTCCGTCTCTTGGATTGTAAAGTGCTTTAGGATAAAGTTCCCAGAAAAGGGGGCTATAGAAAACCAAATTCCTTCTTTTCTAATGTGGTGAGAATGCTGCAGCTGTCTGTATGGCAGGAGGTGAACACAGTGGACCTTTGGGGCAGCAGTTTCAAAAGGTGGCCCAGGACTGGCAGCACCATTTTATCATAAATACACAACCTGCAATAAAAGGTTAGAGCACATAAAACATGGTCCATTTCTTGGTCACAGTTGCTGCAATTATTCAAACAGAATGATGCATGCATCAAAAAATGTCATGTGTGTCCTTTTTTTAACACAAACAGCCATAAACCTGAGAAAAACTGTTGCAAATGGTTCAGAACGTTTGAAAATAACATTCAAACATTATGGACGTTCAAGATGGCACAAGTGCAGCCCAATAGCAGCAGCTGCTTCCATTACATCACTTTTGAAAACCCAGCCCGATTTTTCATCTGGCATGACTTTTATTCCTGTATACTCTTATAGTCTGATACTAGACTGCCTGGCTGATCAACCTGTTACAAATAACTTGCACTCGGTTGACTCCCTTCCATCATACTGTATATGTACGAAGCAGGGTCCCTGGACCACATTCAACAGACGGCTGAAAACTTGCCTTGTTTGTGATGTACTGATTGTAATTTAGCAGTCTGTGTTCTGACTTATTTCTGAGGACATTATTTGTTTTGTAATTTACTGTACCACTCTCAGATCCCTGAAAAGGTGCTTTACAATACAACAATAGTGGAAACTATCCTCCTTGGTGGCCATTACCATGGCAATTGACCTTCCCATGTAGCAACCTTGCCTTCAGCTCAGGACACTTCACTGCTGTCAAAGCCAATTATTTTGTGGTAATGCCCTCTTCTTCACCAGGTATTAGTGCTTAATTGCTAATGGTGTCTCTCATTCTGTGCATCTGCTCCCAGCTAAAGATCCCCTCGTCCCTGAACTGACATGACTAACAGTCTCAAACCTGAAGCCTTGATTCCTCCTCTTCACACCCACTGCTGCTGCTCTTCACAAATTACTACAGTTGCATTAACTCCATTTTCTGCTTCTCTTGAACATTTCTCCCCATTAATTGGGTTACCGGTGGCAGTGTTATCTACACAAAACGGAGTGTATACAGTACTTTCTCTCCTGTTTTAATAACAGCATAAAAGGTATTTGAATTTTTATCTGTATTTCTACATAACACAAATCTCTTATTTTTTTAAGCTTGCAAAAAAAGTAATGTGTTTCATTATAGCAGGCTTCCTGTCATGAGATAAAAAAAAGAATTACTCATTTTAAACAAGAAAGAAAAGTGACCTGAGAAGTCACAGTGGCTTTTCAATGTTAAATAATGCAATTAATGGATATTTTTTTTTAAATAATGAAAGATTCCTGAAACAGCAAGAAGCAGCAATCTGCTGTCTTCAGAGTGGTCTTTCCATTCTTCATACTGAACAATTTATATCATATTGCTCCCCACCCCAACTGCTGTCACCAGTACTTTCACCACCATTTTACCAGACTTGCCATGAGTGGTGGCATATACCTCAGCACACTGCCTTCTCCTGTCTTCAGGCATGGTGTTACTGTGTGCTGTATATGCAGTAAGATACAGTAGGGTGTTGGTAGTGGTGCCACAACTGCATGCCCCAGGCGTATAGTTTAAGCAATAAGGCACAACGGGGCATTGGTTGTACTAGGTTTACCCCATAGGCCAGGGGTTGAATTTCACTTGACTTTGCCTCATGCCTTACCATGCCTCTGAAAATGGGGTAAACCTAGTACAACCAATGTCCTCTGAGTGCTTTATTGCTTATATAAAATGGGCCTAAAAAAATTGCAAACATATTGTCAAAAATACTGATAAAATCAACTACATGTATTTAATTAATGCAGAATAGTTCCTCCACCACCAGGGGATTTTGTTTGATCTTCTGTTGTCTATATACTACATGAGGAAATATCTGTGTACCTGTAACGTTTGTGTCTTTTTATTTTTATTGTATCAGTTGGGTTTATTTTGGCAGTTTGCAGTACTTTTAATTATTTAGGAACTGAGCAACGGAGCTGTGCATGGAGTGGCAGATGAGTTCCGTACCAGGCAGCAGAAAACCAGTATTTTGAAGAGATGCACATGGTATACACATAGACATGGTATACAATGGCATTTAGGCACAGTTTGTGAAAATAAAGCAGGGCATGGGAGATATGAAGATTATTATATCTCCATGCATAAGGACACCATAGAGGAAGGGGCAAAGCTGCATCATCATCTCATGGGTTTTGCAGCGTAATCTCGGGGGTGAGCAGTGCGACCTTAGAAAATGCCGACTGGAGGGGAGTTTGACACTGTTTAAGGCAAATCAATATGGCGGTGCATATTGTGATTGCAGGGGGGATTTTGCTACTGAAGCCCCAATCTGTGCAGCGATTGGGGCTTCCAGTCTGCAAGTAGATTCATTTAAGAGAGCACTACCAATGGCTAAAAACAAGTTCCTGCAACTGGGACAACTTGCATGCAGAATTCATAAGCCACTTACTTCCTAATTTCCATTACAAACATGGCTGCCACCTTTACTCACATATAAACAAGCATTTGTCAATGCCGAACGTTCGCTTCCAGGTATTTGCAGTGGTATTTGGCACTTATGATACTTTATGTTCAGCACTTTTCATTGCAATACTGGATAAAATATTGACCTGCAGTTCATAAGGCTGCACAGGGTGGACCAAAGGAAACAACCATATTTAGACTAGGCATTTTTTTGTCACAATTGCTGCAATTATTCAAACAAAATGATGCACGAATCAAAAAAACTGGGCTGCACTTGTGCCATCTTGAACATCCATAATGTTTGAATGTTATTTTCAAGCATTTTAAACCATTTGCAACAGTTTTTCTCAAGTTTATGGCAGTTTGTGTCAAAAAAAGGACACACATTTATAAATAACAGACTGAAAAGGCTGCAGGGCAGGACCAAAAGAAACAACAGTTATTTAGACAGGAGCAGGCATGTGAAAACAGCAAATTGCCAAAGCACTGTTGACTTTCATTCCCAGCAGCAGTGCATTCATTGACAGCCCAGTTGAATAAGTGTCCTAGTAGAAAACAACCAAAACAACATAACTCTCCGCACAGCCCTGATTACAAGCAGCAACATACAGATGAGACAGCAATTTGTCATATATTTTTTTAAACAACTGAGCAGCTCCTCTGCAAATCTGGCTCATAAGTAGTTGACTGATTCATAATTCCTACAGGTTACTTACTACTCCCATTTATTATGGCAATCTTGCATAAATCACTTTGTAGTGGGGGGTAGTTTAGCCTTGAATTTCAAAAGGATATCAAACTTATAATAGTGAATAAAGGTTATGTCCCTGGAGGTTTTCAACCCAATATCTGTTAAAAACAACAATACAAGGACTGTCCATGTTCATGTTTTATTAAGCTGTCAACTTGAACTGAAAAATGTCATACTGTGCCATGTCCTGTTCGTGCCCTCTCACCTGACACAAGCATCATTTTCTCTGTGTTGTACATCAGCACAGCACACCACTAGCCATAGTACCACCAACAGTACACCACTAGCCATACTAACACCAACAGTTGTCAGACTAACAGACTGTTCTTTTAGTTACCATATTGCATTGTGATAAGCCTCTGTACCACATCAAGGTAGCCAGTCCCACAGAGGTCCATTCACACACCACTAGCCACACCACCAACAGTTGTCAGAGTAACAGACTGGCTTTTGGTTACGATATTGCATTGTGACAAGCCTCTGTACCACATCAAGGTAGCCAGTCCCCCAGAGGTCCATTCACACACCACTAGCCACACCACCACACCAATAGCCACATCACCAACAGTTGTCAGACTACCTGACAGGCTTTTGGTTACAATATTTACAAGAACACAACAGTACTAGCCGCATATTCTGCAATATTACAAAAGAACACATTTATTTACAAGCACACACCTCCGGACATTAGAAAGTTCAGTGTTTCATTGTCAGTATGTCTGTGCCGGGCAGTTAAATTATTGTGGATTCTCATTTTCCTTGTTCTCCTCTGCCTATTTGGCACACTGGTACATTGCAATGTTGTAATATTCAGTGATACTGTTCTTTCTGTGGGGGCGTTCCACACTCCCACCCCCCTGGTTAAAAAAATTCATCTTTATCAGTGCAACTGGGAGCAGCCCCACAGAAAGAAATCACTGTGTATTACAAAACATAAGAGCTTGGTAACTTCCAGTGAGTGACAGCCAATTTATGTCCAGTGATATTGTTTCTGGGAGCCCTAGCCTCCGTGCAACAATAAAGTTGTATTTCATTCGAGGGGGCAGAGTGCCCCACAGAAAACAAAAAATAAAAACATTGCTTTAAATGTACTTTTCCATTTTCTAATACCTGCCACCAGTCCAACGTCCTCCACAATTGCCCCACCACCACCATCCACTACCACCACCTACAATCAGCACTTGTGCCAGACCCAAAGTAAATAGGTTAAAGTCTCATACACGCTTCACAGCTCCCCTGAGTAGGGGAGTGTAAATAATAGTAATCATAATAATAAAGGATAGAATATTTGGCAACTGGGAAAGAGGACATGTCCTTGTAACAGACGGTATCTGGTAACCCTGGCAGAGTGCTCATACAATCATTGGGAAGGCCCCCCCAATTGCCAGAGACACACACACACACGCACACACACTGAACCTAACCCTTAAAAAGAACCTGGAATCGGATGACTGTCACTTCTGTCTGAAAGTGGTGGAAAGGTGGTAGTTCCTCCTGGGCTGGCTGCCTACATTACCCCATGAGACAATCCAGATAAAAAGCAGCAGTGAAAAACAGAACCGGGCAGTGAGAAACTGAGGGGAGGTCGCACCAAAAGTCAGCTCAAGTCAGCAGGGAATCTGATGCCAGGGAGTGGGGGAGAGGATTTCTCAGCTCAGTGATCAGAGTCAGACCAAGTTAGCCAGAAGCCCAGACAGAGCACAGCAGCAGGCAGGCAGTGCAGTAGCAAAGCTCTGGGTTAAGGTGGTGGTGCTCTCACAGGACAGATGAGCGGTGCTCTGCTCAAGGTAGACTGTCACTGCCCAAGGGCTCCCCTGGCCTGGCTGGCTGCAGTCTCAGGCTCAGCAGCTCTCCCTTTCAGGCTGGCAACCAGCGTCTAGCAAAGCAAGCATTCTTCTCTCCCTCCTGACTCCTTCTCATTGTGACTAGTAGTCACTACTCACTCGCTCTTCCTGATTCTGTGGCAGCTAGGCTGGTGGCAAAGCTCCCTCTGGTCTCCAGCAGCTCCTCACTGTATTCAGCTGCTGGCAACTATCAATTCCTGGCTAAGCTCCACACCAACGCAGACACACACAGTGCATGAATGGGGCAGTTCACTCTCGACTTTCTCTTCAGGGCAGGCAGGCTCAACTCTCAACTGCACTCCGGTCTTCTTGATCCCAAATCCTCTCTGCTCCAAGAAGCACAAGCAACAGACACAACTGCTGTTTCAAGGGGCATTTAAAGAGGCCGTCTTGGCTTGGTGGCTACACCTTTGTGTGAAATAGAGGTGCAGTGGGAGGGATTCCTTTGCAGCTGGAGGGTGAGCCGGGAACGAGGGAACGGGGAGGACAGCAGCAGAGGGAGGAAGCTGGAGGGATTTCTTTGTAGTCGGAGGGTGATCCGAGGAACGAGGTAGCGGGGAGGACAGCAGCTGAGGGAGGAAGTGGGAGGAATTTCTTTGAGCCCAGTCTAACAGATATGTGCAGGAGGGCTGGAGACAAGGGTGATGTCAATATGCTAAATAGACACACATTACCACCACTGATTGCAGCGGTGGTTTTCTTTGAACTGAAGACCACTGTAGCTGAACTGCTCTCATAGACTTCTCGCACATGCATTGGTGCAGTATGGCTGCACCTGCCACATGGAGCACTGCATTGGACAGGAGGGTCACACACCTCCAAAATGTCGGACAGTCCCAAAACGTTCCTTGAGCATGCGTGCAAGTGAATGCAAAAAATTAGAGTACATTTTACCATCTTTTGATCCAATAGTTCACACTTCAGTCACTGTACGAGCAGAGCGTATTTCCTAGTGCAAGGACCATAGGATTTTGCAAATTTGTATTTAAATAACCATGATCAGTAATTGCCATACTCTACCCGATCATAAGGAACTGTCACTCCGTTATACAGAGTGCATAACTAGCCTGCTTACTGACTTGAGAATATTCACCACACTTCATTCAGATACAACATAATCAGTGCACATTTCCACCAGAGCTGCTGACATTGAGATTACAAAGATATTTATAAATTTGGTGCACACCTGACCTGCAGTCTCCTGGCCTGAAAAGTAGTACACCATCTGCTACAATTAACATCCATGCTGTCAATATCCTACTACTGAACTCTCCCCTCATGCAAGTCCAGTCTCCTGGTTGGAGACATTACTCACCCCCCCTTACAGTACAACAGACAATGGGGGGGAAGATAAATGTCCCAATGATATTACACCCTCCTGCATGCCTATGCAGTCTCCAGACCTGGAAACATTACACTTCACGATGTAGTCATCCACTACTATTACAATGCACCTCTCTATATAGACACATGGACCTCCTACCTGCCCTGTTTGGTGATGATCATCTTGGTTTGATGTCAGTGGAACTTGAGCCAAAGGGGCCGGTTACAGGGGAAGATCTGGGTACGCAGCCCCGATCCAGCTGAGCCAGACATGGAAAGGGAGGTGAGCACTGCGCCCAAGGACTGATGGTACAAATAGAGCAATTAGAACACCACAGCAGCCACCAGTCCACCTCCCCCTGATGAGCCTGGCTCAGTCCCCACAGGCCTGGGCTGTCCGTATGTGGCATAGCCTGCTGCAAATTGCCCGCACCCAGGACACACAGAGGGTGCAAAGATGGCAGGAGGCACCATGTAGCTGTATGAGATCATGGCTGGGAAGCACGAGCCGTTGGCACCCGCATACACGGAGCCAGCCGGTGGCATCCCATAGGGGAAGAGAGTACTGCAGAAAGTGTTGTGGATGCATAGAACAGCCTTCCTGAGGAGGTTGTGGGGTTAAAAATAGTGGGGAATTCAAGAATGCATTGGACAGACATAAGGCAATTAAGTGGGGTAGGAGGAAGTCGTCTGATGGTTACAGTAACAGGGATCTGCAGCATATCCAATAGGTAGAGAAATGGGCAGACGGGGGAGGGGCAAGTGGTCCTTATCTGTCATCAAAATCTATATTTCTATAAGTAACAAAAGCAGGGACATTTCATTTCAAACATACAGGCAACAAGACAAAAATAATTACAAACATTACAAAAATAACCAAAAAACATATAACCTATCTATACAGAGATTCATTGATTGCACTAGTCCAATTATATAAATAAACAAGTCAGAGACACTTCATTTAGGCATACAAGCAGTAGCTCAGAATTATTCAGTTTCTGTAAACATGAAGTTGATAATGTGCATTAATACTTTTTTCTAACCCTTTAAAAATATGTACCTTGTCTCAAAACAAGTGTGCTTACAACAGCGTCACCAAATAGTCCTCTGTGGTCACGGCATCTGCCTGATGATGCATTCCTTGTACAGATTTCCAAGTCATAAAGCATTTACACACATCCTGTCCTTATATTCCCCAGACTGACAGAGTGAATGAATGGCGAGTGAATGGGGGTATGAAGGTGCTAGGACTCGGGTGTGATGGGGAGGGGGAGGAGAAGGAGGGGAGCAGGAGTTTGAGGGGAAGGGAATGGAGGAGGGGAGCTCGAGGCTTGAGCTAGAACGCTAAGGCAGGGGTAGAAGAGGGAGCAGGGTGGTGTGGAGGAAGAGAGACTCAGGTGCAAGAGGTGGGTGGATCAAGGAGGAGGAGGAGGGAGCAGGGGTGCAAAAGGGTGGGGAGGAGGAGGGAGCAGGGGTGTGTGGTGATGAGAGGGACCTGAGTTTGAGCTAGGATGTTTCAGCAGGGGTGCAAGAGGGAGCAGGGTGGTGTGGGGGAAGAGGGACTCGGGTGCAAGTGGTGGTGGATCAAGGAGGGAGACTCTGGTGTGAATTAGGATGGTGTGGCTGGGTTGCGATGTGAGGGGAGGGACCCAGGGGCAAGCTAGGATGCCGAACTGGGGTCCGAGTGGAGGGGTTCGAGGAGCTGCTAGCACTCTGATGCGAGGGGAGGAAGAGGAGGTGGAGGGACTCTAGTGTGAGTCTGTGGTACGGATGCGAGAGGAGGAAAGAAGAAGGAGGCACGTACAGTGTAAAAAAGGGGAGGACTTCTGGGTTTGAGGACGAAAATGCACGTCACTTCCTGTGGCAGGAATGGGGGGGGGCGAGGCATTGCCATGGCGTGAGGAAGGCAGGACTTCCGGTTGGAAAGGGATGATTCTGATTGATCTATTTTAGGCTACGCCCACCTGTCAAATGATGTAGCATGCTCTGATTGGCTGAATAAGACAAGCTATATCCCCTTCTGCTACTTTTAATTATCTGGAAAGATAGACTAAGCCTTTAACTTCATATACTGCAATGTTAACAACCACTGCCAGGGGTCTCTCTGCTGTTACTGTCTCCCAAACCTGCTGGGCTTTGCCAATTGCAGCTTCAAACATCTAGATGGTGCTGCTGTTCATCAAAGGTTTTTTTCTCATATACAACACAGGGGTCAAACCACTATGACCTCATTGGCCCAGTGGCGCAGCAGTAGCACTCCCACTCACTGTGCTGGTGACCTGTGGTCAGAAACAGACACAGGTCACTCTGGGCCAGTTGGTAGAGTATGGATCAAGTGTCCCAAGGACAGCACTCCTCCTTCAGTGAGGGTGGACACTGCATTCCATTACTTGAATGCCACCTCATGGAGGCAAGGTGTCAGCACAGTGTGTATGCGCCTCAATGGGGAGAGGGGCAGCTGCCAGAAGCCATGCATGCATATGTGTGCATCATTGCACTGTGGCACCCTCAGAGGAGAAAACAGGAGGAGATCATCACTGGTCTCCCTGGACAAAGTCAGCACCCCCCCACTGACCCCCCTTGCAAGTGAGTAAGTTCCTGAGAAGGTCAGTAATGGGGCTGAGAGTGCTGACCGGGGAGGTGGCAGACCAGGGGCTAAAGAAAAAGCTCTAAAGAAAGAGAGACACCCACTATGACCTAGGAAATGGTTGCTCATGATGATTACCATAGCATGCTCAATTTAGACAGTGTGGGTCTGACACTCAACCGGTGCTCCACAGTATGAACGATGCTGCTCACATGATTCCATTTCACCATAGGCCATCTGTAATTTTTCAGCTGCTATCTCATGGGAGGCAGTGGGCAGGGGATGAGTATCCACATCCCAGCATGAACAGATAAATTTATTTATTTAAAGCGTTTAACCGAAGTACATACTGAGCTGATAACCACTCATTTCCAGATGAGTCCTGGGGGAGAGGGGAGGGGGAGATATCTAACAATATAATAATAATGTAAATACAAAATAAGTAATACAAGCAGAATGAAGGATGCAAGACAAAGAGTAAGTGAAGGCAAAAACTAGAGAATTAAAACACTGTCAATATATACAGAAATAAAACACTGTCAATATATACAGAAATAAAACACAAATGTAACAGCAAGAGAGGACAAGACTAGAGAATAGAGGAAGGAGGAGGGATCAAAAGCAGTTGCAAGTAGGACAACAAACGTCAGAAAGAAGAGACTAAAGGGAGGAGGAAGAAGAGGCAGAATGAATAGAAAGGGGAAGGGAGGACCAAAGTTTAGTAAAGTGGTAAGAAAAAGCAGATTGACCAACAACAGATTTTCTAGGAGGGATATTAAGAGAATGGAAAGTATTGTTGCGAAGAGGGTAGGAGGAAGGAGAATGAGGGGAAAAAAGGGATTAGAGATAAGAGGGAAGGGTGCCAAACCAGAATTTGGACAAAGAAGGGACACAATGAGAAAGGTGCCTAGCATCTAGTGCAGTAGCCAGTGCGGCTCGTGTGGTGAAGTGTGGTAAAGTGTACCTGGAGTCTAAGGGAGTCCAAGGGAGCCAAGGGGCCAGGGCCTAAATATATGGTTGCTATTTGGTAATTTGTTGTTGTGTTTGATATAGTGACATTGCCATGGGGTTAAATTGGGTGTGGTTATGTGTTCTCCGTATCTGCCTGTTGTCATGTAACTCTGCTAGTTTGTGTTTTCCTGCTGCGGAGCATTCTACTGTTCCTGAACAGGTTCATTTTTCGATGTCCAATTTATTGCTTGTACATTGCTATCTATTTCCAAAATTTAGCTTGAGGAGTCTCCAAAGGGATATTGCTAATACATGTGGAGTTTGTTTATTATGTGTGGGCAGATGGCAGTGGCTGCAGGGTTTGGGTATGTTGGATCATAGTCGAAGGTTTGTGGTTTTGTTCCAATTGATATTACTATCGGGGAATGTAGAATTAAATCCTGGGCCTCTGAACCCTGATATTGGTAGTTCAGGGGGTGCAACAAATGTCTGGTTTAGGTCTCATGGGTTAAAACTACTGCATTTCAATGTGAGGAGTTTAGTGCACAAACTTGTTGAGATTGAAGCTGCTACCTTGCAATTTAGGCCAGATATCTTGGCTGTGTTAGAGACATGGCTTAAATCCCAGGTCTCCAATTCATTATGTAATATCCTGGGGTATAAGATCTTAAGAGCTGATTGTTGCGGTAAGCAAAAGGGTGGGGGTGTTGTGCTTTATTACCAAGATCATTTAGAAGTTTCTGTACTTAATACAAGTGTTTCCTTGGAGTCCCTGTCAACATGGATAATACTTCAGCTGACCTTGGGTGGCAGGAAATTTGTAACTATAGGTTATATTTATAACCCACCTCAACTTGGTTTAGCTGGATTGAAGGACTTTCTGTTTGTTAATGCCCCTTACATCTTAGGGTTTGATTTGGTGTTACTGGGTGATGTAAATTTAAATTGGGTTCAAAGTGAGGGTCAGAAGTATGAATTTATTTATTATTTATTAGCTTTTGGTAACCGGGAAAGTGCGCTAGGCAACAAATCTGCCTATTTTCAGGCACGAACCGTGTTTTTTTTTTTCATTTATTTATTTATTTATTTATTTATTTATTAGCTTTTGGTAATGCTACAGGCCTTCAGTTTGCATCAACTTATTAGGGATTCCACTAGATTAAATATTCAAACAGGGAACCATACCATTTTGGATTGGGTTATGGTTAACAGGTGGGATAAGGTTTCCAAGTAGGAGTGTTATCTGAGGCACTGTCTGATCACCAAGCTATTTATTGTCTTCTTGATTTTAGGAAATTAAGGGTTCCTCCCCACTTCATCCAGTACCGTAACTTTAAAAATGTTGATCACCAGGTTTTGCAAAATACCTTACTTTCTGTGGATTGGTCATTTCTTGACTCTATACTTTATCTGGACGATGCAGTTGATTATTTTTGTCAGCAACTAACACGGATTCAGGATAAGTTATTTCCACTATGGTCCCTTAGAGTCAAGGGCAATCACAACCAATGGTTTATAGGTGAGTTGTGGGACTGGATGAAGCGGTGAGATCAAGCTTGGTTTGATTATAAAGAGTTCTCCTTCTAGTACTACACTAAACATTTATCAATCCTTGCGTAACAGGGTCAGTAGGATGATTAAATCTGCTAAGCAGGCTTTTTGGAATAACCACCAGTATTCCAGATGGTCAGATCCACGTACATTTTGGCACTCTGTTAATGGCCTGCTCTCAGGAAGTGAGAAGGCTTCAGTAAATAACTCATCACTAATGAGGGTAACATTTCTGATCCCATTGCTATGGCAATATTCTCAATGTTACGTTTTCAGCTTTTTCCAGCTTAAAGACAGATGGCAACACTCCCTCACATTATGTGCCTGAACCAGAATCTATACCTCTGTATATGCCACCTTTCTATTTTCGTTGGGTGACATGTAAGGAGGTAGAAAAAATATTGAAACTCATCCCTGACAAATTTAATGATTGTGGCTTTGGGCTTGATGGCAGATTTTTGTGTCTTACTGCTGCCTTAATTGCCCGACCACTAAGTTCTATTTTTAATTTATGTTTGATTTCAGGTCAGTTTCCTAAAAATTGGAAGTGTGCTAGAGTGGTGCCAGTACCAAAAAAACCTAATGCTGTATCCCCAGATGATTTTCAGCCCATTTCTACACTAAATCCTACTAGTAAGATCTTTGAGAAAATTGTGTCTAAGCAAATTATGGAATATTTAGAGAAGTATGACATAATGGTTAGCAAATCATGTGGTTTTGAAGGATGCATGGAACAGAGACTGCCTTGATCAGGTTCACAGATGCCACTCTTTCTGGTTTTGAACAGGGTCTTATGACGGGGGGGGGTGCTTGTGGACCTGACCAAGGCATTCGATCTTATTGACCATGGGCTTTTGGTTGAGAAACTACACTCCTTAGGTTTTTGTAAATCTGTTGTGGATTGGTATACAGATTATCTTGATGGACGTTCCCAATATGTGTCTATAGGTTCAGCTGTCTCTCCCATTTTAGCTGTTAATCTTGGGGTTCCTCAGGGCTCGATTTTAGGCCCATTAATGTTTAGTGTGTTCATTAATTAGTTGCTCACTGTTTGCGGCCTCTGTGATACACTTCTTTATGCTGATGATTTCATATTGTTTTACCAGTGCAGTTCTTTGATTGAACTCTCGGCTGTTGTTGAAACAGAGTTTGTGGCGGTTAGCAGGTGATTTAATTTTGAATAGAAAAAAGACTAAATCCATGCTCTTTGGAACCCCAAATATGCTCTGAGCTAATTCTTCTTTTATCATATATGATGTCCTGGGAGTTCCACTTGAACAGGTTTTTGAGTTTAGATACCTGGGTATTTTTTCGGACCCAGGTTTAACTCTCAACTCCCAGGTTTTGTCAGTTAGTTGCACCATAAATCAAAAGCTAGGTGTCCTTCATAAGATTAAGCATTCCCCCCCCCCCCCCGGAAATTCATAAAGTAATTGCCCTTGGTTCTCTTGTGCCCCATTTTGATTATTGTGCAAGCTTATATTGAACCTTGGGGTAAAAGAAATGAAAATTCTGTCTGTGGTATATAATAATATTTGCCGATTTGCTACTGGTTCATCTTTCAGAACACATCACTGTTCTTTGTACTCACAATTGTTTTGGTTATCACCAACGTCAAAAATAGCATACTATTTTGGTTGACAAATTTTCAAAGCTATATGTTTTGCTCCAACATTTCCTCTAGCTGACTTTGGTTAATTTTAGGACTTCTAAAGTTTCTTTGCGTTCTTCTCAGTGTATAGTTTTGCAATCTATTTTTCATAAAGCTAAATCTGGTTCTCGGTCTTTTTCCATGTCAGCACCAGTATTTTGGAATAAGTTACCTGCTAATCTTCATGACATGTCTTCTTTTCACAGGTTTAAAGTCAATTTTAAGCAATTTTGAATGTCTACTGATAACTGTAATTGTTTTTTTGTAATTTATTCAATAGTGTGTGTACTATTGTTTGTGATGTTTGTATTTGTGCCGGGCCGGGCTTGAAAATGGACTTGTTTCCAATGCCCTATCCCAGTTAACAAAATAAAAATAAATAAAATCAAGAGAAGGGGGTGCCAGCCTGCTGGTGCAGAGGCACGATCACCGTCTGCAGTGCCGACGACCTGGGATCGGGAATGGAATCGGGAGCCAGAGAGCCGGCCAGGGGGAGTAGGATTAAGCATCCAGAGGACTGCTCTCCTACTCTGGGGAGAGGTGGAGTTGAGTGTCTGATGCACAATGAACCCCTGGCAGAGGCCGGGAGTTCCACTGTGGTCGGCGCCTGTACTTTCGCGGGGAGGCGGGGTGGATGCGGGTCATCATTGCATGTCCCTGCCCTCATGGGATTCACAGCTTTCAAAATATGCCAGCCCCCGCTAATGAGCCAGCACCATTGCCGTCCCCTCTGGCCACCAGAGTTTGTCTGTTGGCGGCCCCACTCAGGGTGGCAAGCCCGAGTATGAGGGGATGGCTTCCAGAGCCTGGCAAGCCCATCTGGGCTTGAAGAGCCGGCACAGAAAAATCAATATAAAAAAAAAAATTAAGAGAAGGGAAGTAAAGAGTTGAGTAAAGAGAGCAGTGAGGAGTATGATTGGGGCAATCTAAAGCAAAGTGACAGAAAGAATGAAAAAGGGGGTCCAGTCTGGCAAGGGAGATTTTAGGGGCACTACAGTAGATTAAGTCACCATAGTCAAAAATTGGAAGGATCATTTCTAGTACAATGTCTCGGTGGGCAGGGAGCGGAATACATGCTTTGTTCCTGTACAAAGCACCAAGCTTAGCAAAAATGAGCAGACTGGATGGGCCTTGTGGTCCTTATCTTCTGTCAACTTCTATGTTTCTATGTTTCCATGAAGCTTATGGTGAATTGCATCAATGTGCACAGAGAAATCAAGATACTGGTCAAGGCACACCCCTAGGTACTTCAAGGAGGAGACATGCTCAAATATAGAAACGTCAAGGGTATTAAATAGAGGAGAAGAAGTAAGTTTGGCAAACCTCTGACAGGTACCAAAAGTCATAAAGACTGTTTTTTTGGTATTAAGAGACAGTTGATTTACCATGAACCAACACTGATTATTATCAAAATCTGACTGAAGTCTGGAAGTAAGGTCATGGGAAGAGAAGCCAGAATCAAAAAGAAATGGGTTGTCAGTGTACCTATGAATGGATGCAGAGGAACAGACAGAGGGTAGGTCATTTAGGAATATAGATAAGAGAATATGACCCAGGGCAGACCCTTGGGGGATGTCTGAGCTAATGGAGAGAGAAGGTGAAATGGATGTAGCTATTCGGACAGCTTGAGATCTACCTTTAAAGTATGAACAAAACCAGCTGACTGAAGAGTCAGAAAGACCAGCAGCTTTCAGTTTGTCCAGGAGAAGGGGATGCGTCACAGTGTTGAAAGCTTATCAAGATCAACAAAAATGGCAGAGGTCATCAGTCCTTTATCCATGTCTGTAAGTATGGAATCAGTGAGCCGAAGGAGGGAGGTAGAAGTGGAGTGGAATTTCCTAAAGCCAGACTGGAAGGGGTGAAAAAGGAGGAATTGTCAAGAAAGGAAGTAACGTGACAGAACAATACACTCCTGTAACTTAGCCAAGGTAGGACGGAGAGAGATTAGACAAAAGTTTCCTGAAGAAGTGAGATCACCACCTTTGTGAATCGATATGATAGTACCCTGTTTCCAGACATCAGGAACAGTAGAAAAGAAGGAGATTAAACCAAATCAGTCCAGTGAAATTAGTCCAGTGCACCCACAAAACGCCTTGTTTTTCAGAAGCATGGGAGTTACAGTATAGTAAAAACATCCCTGTGACAGTCAGCATGAGATGTGAGCTGTTCTATATAAATAATTTTTGGGGGTGCTTGTACTACCCCCAATCCACATGAGGAATGAGGAAGAAAATGAAGATGTTAGATGTGCTAGAAACACTTCTGCCATCTACAGACACACATCCTAATATCTGCAGCAGTATCAGGCTGGGCACAATAAAAAACAGCAAGTCCCACATGCTGGAAAAATTCACAAAGCTCTGCAAAACTGTAAAAATCTGCCTCATGAAATGGGAAAACTGAAGAACCTCCTGTAATTTTTTTGCATTTAGTCCTGTGTTTACCCATGTACTGGCAGCCCTCTTCATGCCCAACTCCCCGAGGACTTGCAGTTGTGCAGATGTAATACAGCCTGGGTCATCAGGCGCAGAGCCTGTGAGTGGCTGGAGATATCCTGCCTTTTTCTATGTTCTCCCTCCTAAAGAGTGGCATGCAGTGATGCAACTGGTTGTGTGCTGCATGTTCCCAAGCGCCACACTCCAGGCATCAACCCCCTCCTCCTCCCAACTCTTGTGGTCTTGGCATGCTGCTCCCAAGCCATCACTAGGAGCCAGGCAAGCACCATGCTTTGTGTCACCCCCCAACCACCACCCGGAGAAGAGTAGTCCAGCAGACACTCAATCCTCCTCCCCCTGGCGAACTTTCAACTCCCCAAGCTTTCTCCTGAACTTGGGTTGGCAGTGCTACCGCTGTGCTAGCAGGCCACCTAAGAACTCCATGTGATTTAGATAACAAATCTCTGCAGTATCTGGGTAAACACACCTTTCTCCTTTTGATAGCAGACTGTGTCTGGCTGAATATCTTCCAGGTTTTCTATCACTTGCTCAAGAGTAACTTTTTCAATAAATTCAGTACTACAGCATATTTACTGATACAAATGTAGCTCCATCCTCAGTATGTGGCCACTTGGTATGGTCCATTACCCCCATCCCGTCTGCTTGTCTTGTGGGCTAGCCCCTGGGTAAGAGGAGAGCCACCAAAGTCAGAAGAGGAAGTTGGGAAAAGTGAGTGTGGAGTCAGCCTGTGTGTCCAGCAGGTGACAGAAGGCCCCATAATCTGCCTGTTTCTCATGCATTTGAGCCCCACTGACATCCAGGAGGGAAGTGGCAGAGACTGCTTATGGGGATACTCCTCCAGGGGCCAAAGTCACCCACTGGGTATCCAACAACTGTTGCAATGGAAAGTGAGATAATGATATAGAAAGCAGCTATCTGAGTGGGAAAACTAGCCCCCTACCCGCTTTTCAAGAAGGTGGTATGAGTTTACAGAATGGTCAGGATCAAGTGCAGTTCTTCATTGCCAGGGCAAATGCTCATAGTTTGTAATGCCTGCCATCAGAGGCACAGAAAGCGTCAGAGACCCCAGGATAGACCCATGGTGGCTGAATCCATACTGTACCCCTATGACTGGGTTCTCACTTGCTAAATGGTGAATATTGCAAGGATTAATTTTTCTGGGATCCCCAACGTTCTGTTGATGTGAATTACAGAAGGCATGCTTCTTCTTCTCCCAATATTGCTATAACTAATATAACATACATTTAAAGTTGATTGACTCTAATGCTGATGAGTGGAAAATGCGGTTATTTGAAGGGAAACTTTGCTAACCCACAGTGCCTGCACCTTCATCCACCCCTACATCCAGATAAACAGGATACATTGAGCGAGTCCCCACCCAAGGGCCCCATAGTACCAAACCCCAGTATGTCTGGCTACATAAACAAACAAAAACAAGCATTTGTCGATGCCGAATGTTGTCTTGCTGGCATTGGCATTGGTAGTGCAGGAGTTAGAGAGATGCACAATAAGAACAGCAGTGAAGTAGGGAACTGACGTCAACCCCATCCCACCCTGCAGAGACTGACAGGCATTGAGGTGTGCCTTTGGCTCATCGACCATAACACTCATGCCATTTCACCTCACCCCACCCTGCAGACTCTGACAAGTGTTGCATTACGCCTTGGAGTCATTGGACCATATGCTCACCCCATTCCATAAGGAAATATGTTGAGATGGGTGCACTATAGGAGAATGGGGTGAACTTTGGGACCAATGGCTCCAAGGCACACCTTGATGCCAGTCACTGGCTGCAGGGTGGGGGGTGGAATGGCGTGAGCATTATAGCTGACAATCCAAAGGCACACCCCTGATGCGTGTCAGTCTCTACAGGGTGGGATGTTATGGTTAGAAACCCTAACGTCCTGGGCATTTGTCGGTATTTGCACTCCAAATTTTCAACATGAGCTTTTTGTGACCCCACCTCATGAAAGCATTTGGGACCTCTGCTCATGAACAGTGGCACTGTGATTTTGTTCATCTGTCCTAAATGTTGATTTCCCACAGCGACAGTGTCAATCTGCGCCAGATGTGCGAAAACACATTTCGGGCAGGATGTGAAAAATGACAGCTGTACCATTCATAATGAGGTGTGAAGAAATGGCAATGATGAAAATATGGAGTGAAAATATTAAAAATTCTTGAAGTTACAAGTGTGCATGGAAACTGTGCAACGCACACTCGTAATACAGTCATTTTGTGGAATTCTTTCAGCAAATTTTCAACATAGGCATTTTGGGACCTCTGCTCATGAACAGTGTCACTATGATTTTCTTAATCTGTCCCGAATGTTGATTTCCCACAGCGACCGCACCATTGTGCGCCAGATGTGAGAAAACACATTTCAGGCAGGATGTGAAAAATGACAGCTGTACTGTTCATAAGGAGGTGTGAAAAAATGGCAATGTTGAAAATATTAAAAATTTTCGAAGTTACAAGCATGCGTGGAAACTGTGAAACACATGCTTGTAACACAGTTATTTTTTTGGAATTTTTTTCATCAAATTTGCAACATAGGCTTTTTGGGAGCCCACCTCATGAACAGTGACACTGTTTCATTAGTCAGTCCTGAAAGGTGATTCCGCACAGTGACCACGAAATCACCTTTTGGGACTGAATAACGACATGACAGTGACTGAGTTCATGAGGTGGAGTCCCAAGAACCCCATGTTGAAAATTGGGAGCCAAAAGTCGCTAAAATGGCCGAGATATCCACCTAAGTTGAAACCTCCCCAATTGATGCCATTATACAGCTTACTAGCATTTATTCTGATCACGGTCAGCTTTGAAGAGTGCAGATGTGTTCCTGCTCCACCGAAGATCATCGTGCCAGGCTCCAGAGGTAAGTATAGGGTGAGGGTGTGTGTGGGGAGGTGGGATGCACAGAGGGTGGGTGCAGGTTGGGGGAGGGGCTACAACAGACAGCGAGAAACCATTTTCTTGTTTACAGGTGATAAAAAAAAAAAAAAACTCGCAGGAAGGTTCTCTTTTTTCCAGGTTTGCTTTGGGCACATTGGGGTGGGCTCCCAGTGTGCCACCTGGGTGTTTTGGGGGGTACTGGAGTCAACAGGGATTGGACACCCCATCAGCAAAGAAAACATGTCTGTGTTTGGGGGGGCATGATGCCAAGGGCAATTGGGCACCCCCATCGGCAGACAAATTAAAGTAGGGGAACATTCGACAGGGGGATTGGGCACCCCCGAACTCAGCTTGCTGGGGATTGTGAGAGGCAGACAGGACAGCTGCTGCCATGTTAATTGAAATATTACACCAGGCAAGGCACACCCTGCAGTGATGGGGAGCTCCCTCATTGCAGCAGTGAAATTGTTTAAAGTTGGCGGCACACTTCTGCAGTGCTGTCATAGACAGTGTGATGTTTCATTTGTGCCACAGAGACCAGCCTGAAAAAGCAATGGCGCCATTGGCCACAACACAACTGCACCTCCAAAACCTGCTACTCCACACCAAGCTACCATAACATGTTGCTTGCACTGCGTGCGCAAGACAACATAAAAAGAAACACAGAATTGTGTTCTGTTTTACAAGGGGAGTCATTTCTGTTTAGATTCTTATCGGCCTGTTGATAGTTGACAGTGTCCCTTAAGTTTAAAGGCGCTGTCTGCTGTCTTCTTTTGGAGACAGCCTTTGTCTATCTCAAGTACACCCACTCATGTAGAAGAAGAAGAATCAGCATTTATATAGCACTTTTCATACACAGTGTATCCCAAAGCACTTTACAAGCAATGCAAGACTGGTAGTGAAGTGACTGAATGTGTAGTGGTGGCCATATCGCTCATCAACACCCACACACAGCCTGGAAAATTGCATGAACCAGTTTTATGGGAAAAGGAATGTTGGCCAGGACCCCGGGAAAGTCCCCTACTCTTTGTGAAGAATGCCCTGGGTTCTTTTACTTCCACCTGGACACCCACCAGAACAACACCAGGATGGGTAGAAGAGACCTCGGTTTAACATCTCATCTGAAGGACAGCATACCCCAGCAGTGCAGCAACCCCCTAATACTGCACTCGGGTGACAGCATTTCAGGTATGACTCCAATCCCGGTGTGAGACCTGAACTCATAACCTTAAACATAAACATAGAAACATAGAGGTTGATGGCAGATAAGGACTGCAAGGCCCATCCAGTCTGCCCATTTCTTTTTCTACCTTATAAATGTGCCATCGGCCTTTGCTCTGTCAGTGGCCTGTCTATTCATACTCATTTGTATTGCTCCCTTATGCCTATCCCATGCCTGTTTGGAGCCCTGCACTGTATTCATAGCCACCACTTCCTGAGGTAGGCCATTCCATGCATCCACCACTCTTTCTGTGAAAAAGAATTTCCTCACATTCCCCCTTAATCGGCCTCCCTCTAATCTCATGCTGTGTCCTCTTGTCCTGCTATTTTTCTTATATTTAAACATGTTAGACTCTTTCACCTTGTTAATGCCCTCAAGATGTTGGAATGTTTCGATCATATCACCTCTCTCCCTCCAGAGGCAGATATGCTACCAACTGAGACACACTGACACCTAATAAAATGTTTTATTTTAAATCCATTTCAAAATCAGCCTTATGTTGGACAGGTTATCATAAACAGAAACAGCCCTAACAAAAGTGCATGCAGTTTTGTAAAGTACAAGCTGAAGCTATCAAGAATTTATTTTAATTTTTTTGTGGGGGAATAATTCACAAAAGAAATTAATCTTACTTTCTACAAAGGCTTTGGTGAAATTCACATACCGCTCAACCACTTTTCACTGTAATAAGGGACATGGCCAATCAAAATGAGGGACACTGAATCTCAGAATGAGGGGCACACCCTCAGACATCGAGATACAAGCTCAAAACACTGTGGAAACAACTGTCTTTACTTATACAAAGTTTTTTTTCCAATTTAGCATCCTAGAATATCATACATTTCTGCTTTAAAGTCTGAATTTCCAGCACATTCTCTGTGTGGGCAGCACCTTTTCCATGGGTGACAGATGAGGGACAGAGCAATTTTTACGGGCAAAATGAGTGATGTGCCTCGTAATCAGGGACAGTTGAGAGGTAGGGCAATACACGTACTCTGCATGTGCTTTTACTGTGAAGTTATGTGTCTCTAATCTTTAGACGTTAATCAGGTTATTGTGTAGGATCCACTTGAAACATAGGTAACCATTACAATTCTTGATGAAACATTGCCACCTACAGTTCACTTACAGGTTGTTTTCAAAATCTTGCCAACTATAACAGATCATTTTCTTTGGCAAATGTAAATGTTTTTACAGAATATATGGACTTCCATAAACTAAAAAGATTCCATATTTGTGCTTTCTTTTGAAGTTACGATTAGCTGGCCTAGAAACTGATTCACTGCTGGAGCAGTAGTACATTTTCAGTACAGTTAATCTTAGGAGCAAGTCAGTACGAGGAGGTTCCACACTCTATTCAATTCTGCTGCACATCAAAATCAAAGGAAATGCCACTGTGAATTATATAGAGGCCAAGTGTGTCTGCCTTCCATTCATCCTCTTCCTCTAGTGACATGGTATACCTGTCTTCTCTTTGTTACGATTATACACAGTTGTACGTGACATACTTCAGTGAATAGTAAGCAGGCAGTGTCATTGTTTCTTATCCTGTGCCTTCTGACCCTATCTTTAAATGGTCAGACCCCCACTGGGAATTCAAAACTTGCAGTAGGGTTCTCTAAAATAGCAATAACAGCTGCGTTTTCTTGAGAGTACCAGCACTACCATAGCTGTAGTTCTTTAGTCACCACAGGTTCCTAGGTTTGTAGCATAAATAAAGAAAAAAAAGCTCTTCCTCACTAGTTCAGGTACTGTGCTATTAATAAATAATTTTGCAATAATTTTCCTGAATTGTGTGCGTATGCCTTGTTAGTGTGGTCATTGGGAGGTTGCCAAACATCGTTAGTAGCACATCTCTAATTGCCCGCTAGTCTTGGCGGTATGGCATTTTGGCATTTTTGTGAGCAAGTCCGCATTCTGGGTTTTCCAGTCAGCTGCAGCTGAGTCTTGTCAGCCTTCGTGGGTACGTGGTCAAGAATATTAGCATTCTTGTGTCATGGGAGCAGTCTCTACTCAGAGCAGGTGGTCTACTTTGATGTGCAGGTCTGCAGAAGTAATTATTTTTTTAATTTCACTAGTCTACACATTAAAAGAGTGATTGACAGAGTGAATCAGAGGATAAACAGAGTGCCCAGGAGTGCAGATGAGTAGTTTTTAGTAGACGGTGAATTTTACTCCACTCAATCTGAGATGAAGATTATAGGCTGCTCACTTCTCTTTATTTCTACTGGCAACAAAGAAGAAAAGCAAAACAGGAACTCAATGGCCAAAGCCCTAACATCTGTTTGCCAACAGTAACCTGAATGCCCTGCTCCACCCATAGTCCTTTAGCATCCAACTATAAAAGGCATAGCTCATCCCCCGATACGTCCTCTGCTTTGCTGCTAACAGCACAGCTTCCACACTGAGGATTTACCTCGCGGAGGAAAGTTGATCAAGGAAATGACTCACAACCTCCCGTTCTTGAGGCTGTGACAGCTGGACCGACCATCACCACCAATTGCCTGGTGGTGCTCAGTAATTAGGCAGCTGAGCACCAGTTTCAAGAAGAAGCAGCCACATCATCTGTGACCAGCAGTCCCAGGGTGGCTAAGGACTAGGGCCACTTTCAGATGAGAAACACCAAAAACAGAGCTCTGGGGGAACCAATAAGATCCAGTAAGTCCCCTTCAGAGAGAGCCATCAGGCAGTAGTATTACAGCTTCTACTGCAAAGCTGGACAAGCATGACAACTCTAGTAGAAGCTTGGCTAATGCCAGCAAAAGATGGGAATTGGCCTTCCTCCACCGCAGAAGCAATCCACTGTCCCCTCACTCCAAGGGGGAGTCGTGGGGTAATTAATGATCAGAGACAAGCCTAAAGGATTAAATAAGAATGATAAGCATGCTACTAGAAGGTATCTCGTGATTTGGGTGAAGGGAAAGGGAAATTGTTTAACCAGGAAAGGCACACTAAGCCAGAGCTTGTTTCCAGGTGTAACCTGAGAGCACAAAGAAGTGACTTGCTCAGGGTCACACAGTATAGTATGCAAGTGGGGGCTGTGGGATTCAACCACAGGTCTCCATGTGTTCAGCTCAGAGCCTTAAACCACTGTATTACACTGCCTCCAGGAACTGTAGGAAAAACAGCAAGCCCAAAATGAGAGACGGCAAAAGAACACGGCCAGAAAGGGTGAGGAGTACAAGCCAGCGATCGCCAAAATGGCAATCTATGGCTTTCCCCCTCCCCAAGTTACTTCCCCCTCAGAGTTAGTTATTTTAGTAAGTGTGGGGTGGGGAGCAAAGTCCCCCACAAAGAGGCGTGTGGGGGGCGAAACCACCCACAGAAAAGTCCCTTAAATTTTTGTCACCGTTTCGGCGATTGCTGACTTCTACCCCTTGCCCTTTCTGGACGCGCACTTTTGCCATTGCTCATTTTGGGCTCACTGTTTTTGCTTCAGCCAAATCACATAGAACCCTACTAGAAAGTATGGGGGAAACAAAATCTTTATGAGGTGACTGAGTGTGAGAGAGGTGTTACAGATCAAGTCTGCAGGGGTAATAATGTGAATCTTTCAGAGATGAGTAATAAAAGTGACCATCATAAGTCTGCAATTCCACCCTCTCCATAAGCATCGTAAATAATAAGCAACTCTGACCACATGCCCAGTGGTTTCTGTGTTAAGATGGCTGGCAGAGCAGCCTAAGTCAAAGGACACCTAGTGGCCTAGGAAGTCTCAGCAAAAAAAAAAAAAAAAACACCTCCCATTCCCACTTGGGCCTACAGTTTGTCCCCCCACTCCGCCCCAGGATTGCAAGCTCTCCCATGGTGATTCTGTGGACACATTGGAGTCAGAGCCTATGTTAGATCTTGATTTTGATGAATCTCTCCTCAGCTGTTGGCTTTCAGAGGAAGCCCCTCATAAATGTCCTCATTTAGACTATAAGTTGGAGAAGGACTCCATCCCAGAAGTGAAGAAACCTCCATTTGATTTGGATGCCCCTGAGGATTCCCTCATTGACAGGATCCTTCTACTTGTGTTGTCCAGATATCTGGTCAGACACTTAAGAAGGCCCTGAACAGGAAACCAAGCATCCTCTCCAGGGAGGGAGGGAGAGAGAGAGAGAGAGATGCTCTAAGTCATCTGTCCCTCACAAGGTGGCTTTAAAACCAGAATTTGACAAACAATTCTCCATTAACTTGGGTAAGGTGGGCAAAGAACCTAAGAAGTGGCTAGACAAGAGCCTAAAAGTGGTCCAGGACAAACTACTGCACCTAATGGGCCCACTAGTCCTCTTCAGTGATGTGGTCCAGGAGGCTTATGAGGAGGATACCTCACTGGATCTAGAGTACCTTTAAATATTATTCAGAGGCCTATTTGCTTTCTAGACAATACAAACATAGCCCTTTAAGTGGGAAGGAAAAAAAATCAGCCTTTATAAGAGGCTACTGTGAACCTACTAAGTTTGGACCTGATCTACAAAGGGTACATAGCCCTTCTGCTCATGCGGAGAGCCAGTAAAAGATGCAGAGTGCCCACTGCATGCAGGATTTGCACTGTCCGGGTACCCTGCAGCACCCACAGCCATGGCTGCAAGCTCCTCCACACCTAATACCCCAGTCTTGCACATAGCTCCATGCCCAACAGGGCCAGAGACAGACAAGGGGGTGGAGATATGCCTGTGGCTGATCTACATCACTGTGGCAGTGGCACATTCAGCCAGCAGAGGAGGTGGAAGCTACACAGCCCAAGGGGCTGCCATAGTGCCTACACACCCCTTTCTGCTGGCCTGTCCAGTGTCACCAGGCCTGATCAGCCCTCCCTCCACTGGCCCCCAGCCCCCTGAGGCATGTTTATAGGGATGAGGGTATCTACAGCACTAGCCAGTGTAGTATTACAATATGCACTTGTGCATGTTGGGAATATGGCAGTCATGGAAGACTGACATGGACTGCCATATCCCATGGTCCTCCACTCTGCAAGCAGTTACCTGCTCCTGTTTGTAAGCACCCCTTTGGGAGCTTACTAGTTAAATTTCTGTAGCCAAGTGTAGTTAGGAACAAAAAGCTGTGGTGCCAGTAGGTTTTGGATGGGGGCCTGCCTGCTGCCTGTAGGGGGCTTCAGCCCAGAGAGTATAAGTAGGGGTTTCTTTGCACCAAAAAGCCAGAGAGGAGAGAAAGTCTGGGTTCGACCCATTGAGTTGGGCCATGAGGACTGCAGTGGGGTCGGGGTGGACTGTTTGCCACCCCAGACCTCATCCATCGAAGACCAGGCATATTGCAGTGGTTTGGGGCCAAAAAAGTGAACTGGAGCAACCAATGGGGTCCTTTTGATGCCATATTTCGGGAGCTGGAGCCCGGGTAAGAAAAGTGAGGGAGCTCACTAAGTGATCTCTGGAACCTTGGTTGGGGTAGGCACCTGAAAGGGTCTCGTACAGTAAAATTCTCACCCATGGGTGAGTGCAACCTGAGAGTCAGTGAGTTATCTGTGGCTGGGCAAGCTATGGCAGAAGGCATCTGGGGCATGGTCCAGAAGTGGCAGCCTGGATTGTTGAGGGGATAGAAGTGGCAGCCTATCCCCTTTCCCCAGACCGAGTGCAACTGCAGTGTCTGGGCTCTTGTGGTAGTGCAGCCTGTGGAGGCATGAGGAGTTCTGTCTGGGGAGCGGCTGTTGGGACCCCTGGTGGGGTGGCAGCCCACCTGGGTGCTCCTTGTGGCACTTCAGCTGGGTCCCCTGGGTGGAGGCAATCCTGAACTGGAATTACTGCATGAGTGGAAAGTTCCCTTAGGTTTTCAGAATTGCCAGGGATATATGAGACTCCCTTGGATGCTCGGAGCAGGAATGTGGTATCAGTGATTGGGTGGCAGGAGGATTTTAAGTGGTACTGTTCATGGTAGAAGTTTCACCACTGCTGAGACAAATGCCACCCCCGTTTTAAGAAAGCAAACTAGAAATGGGACTAGGGCAGAAGAAACATCTTGTGCTGTCTGGGTTTATTACCTCAAATTAAGATTTGAGAGACCAAGGGAAAGAAATTCAAGGAAATGTACGGGTGGATAAAAAGTTGCAAAGTTCAAGAAACATGTAACGGAAGAGCTACTAAGACAAAGTATAAATCTTTGTGGCCTTTTTGGCACACCATTTAAAGTGCTACTGTCAGGAAATGTAGCCTTTTCAGCTCAAGAGGAATTGCTGCATGAATGAAAGTCAGTCTGAAGAAAAAGAGACTGCGGCAGCCTTACTTCAGATTCTTTGCCTGCAAAGTTGCTCCCACCATTGTGATATACCCCATGCTCCTTGAAGTGGATTCTTAACTTAATCAGTTTCCATTAAATCAGTTTTTTGCACTTTTGATTCTGGAGTGGACATTGGATTTAATTAATCGGAACTGTTTCATGTTTTGGCCTGTTAACGAACATTGCCCCCTGCAGCCATCCACACTGAAGTGAAGTGAAGTGCCTGCTCCCCTGCATGCAAAGCCATCTCACAACATCTGATGAACCAGGTAATTGGCATATTTATTGTCTGGACTGAGTTTTCTGGCTGTACAGCCACCCCCTCCCACCTTTACCATCAGGCATACCCCCTAGAGACTGGGAGGGGGGCCTACATGTTAGCGCCACCCCTTGGCACTATACAATGCCCCCATACGGGGCTCCACATAAAGGCGGGGGGAACAGGGCTGTGAATCATGCCCATCCCTGTGTGGTCCCAAGTGTGCAGCTACACAGCTGGGAGACACTTGTTTTAAGAGGATCCCAGCTGCCTTTGAGGGTCAGGCCCTTCGCATATTTATTTTATTTATTTATTTATTTGAATTTTGGTAACCAGGTAAGTCCACTGAGACAATTACAGTCCCTCTTTCAGGGGCGACCCGGGAGAGAACAGTAATAAAGAACAATACAGAGACACCTTATGAGATACAGAAGACAATCGCATGCACTTGGGAATTGACAGCAACTAGGTGTCTACTTGGAGCATGACAATTCACCAGAGGATACAGTAATAGCCAATGCATGAAGGGCCATCCTGTATGAACAATATTGTAAAACAGAGGAGTACAAAGGGCTGAAACACATGTAGAATAGAGTGCAAAACGTAAAAAAGATTTCAAAAAAATGTATACAATACGAGATGAGTAAAAACAATAGAGTACATTGATTATATACATAATTATACAGAGAGTACTATGCCTTCTGGTAGGAAGCAATGTTTGTATACATAGACATCAAATAAAATAAGTAATATGGGTAAATACAATCAGGTTAATTCTTAAGGTACCATGGTATCAGGGTCAAAACCCCGAAAATGATACAGGGAGAAGGAGTGGGGAATACCAGTGTGGACTGATGTCAGTAGAGACAGAGAGAGCGTAGGAAGTGGACATGAGGGAGGAGAGATGGAGGGAGGAGTAGAACCAGGAAAGACAATGGACAAAGAAGAGATGGGGAACAGACCAAGGAAGGGAGATAGGAGGGTATAGTGGGAAGATGACTAGGGGATAGAGTAAAGATGAGGGAAATGAGGATCGAGAAAATCACCGGAAACAGGTGCACTTAGCTGAGGACGAAAGGAAGGTGAGTAAAGTGGTTTGGAACTTGGACAGGGATGTGCAGGGAAGGACGGGAGGAGGCAGGGGGTTCCAATCAGTTATTGATGTGAAGGGGAAAGATTTCAGGGTGACTGCAAGCCTCAGATTAGGCCATTCAAGGAGAGTTACAGCAGAGGAACGGAGTGCACCTGCCGGTTTCCTAAGGTGAATAATCTCTCTGAGGCAGGGAGGTGTAAATTTGTGAACAAGCTTATACACAAAGCTCAAGGTTGAGTACCTCAGTTTCGATTCATAAGGGAGCCAGCCAAGGAGAGAGAGGACATCACAGTGGTGATGGCGGCTATTGACCCCAAGCGCAAACCTACCCACCCTATGGTAAGCCAGGGCAAGCAGTGACATGTTAGACATGCTGGGCGACAGTAATAATGATGCACCGTAAGTAAGTAAAGGAAGAAGAGACACAGTGGCAATCTTGATGTGAGAGGCAGAGGTGAGGAAGGGGCGGATACGGTAAAGCAGTCCCAACTTCTGATTCAGTGTTTTGACCAGGGTAGAAACATGGGCAGAGAGGGATAAAGAGGTGTCAAGGGTGACACACAAATACTTAAATGTGGGGACAGACTCAAGAATGTCACCATTATGGGAGAAGATACTTAAAGGTGAGGGGGGCATAGAGGTGGGAGGATGGTGAGAAAAGAGCATACATTTAGTTTTTTTTAGTATTGAGGACAAGTCGGTTACATCAGAACCAGTCTTCAAGGTCCTTGAAGTCAGAGGCAAGTTCCTTGTTAATCAAGGAGACATCCAGAGAGGAACGATAAATAATGCCATAGTCCGCATAGAGATGCACAGAGGGCCCTCCACAGTGCCTAGGAAGATAATTTATAAATAGAGACAATAACAGCGGGCCCAAAATAGAGCCTTGTGGGACACCATGTGTAATATGTTTGAAATCAGATAGAGCACCAGCCCATCGGATACCTTGAGAACGGCAGGAGAGGTAGCTGTGGACCCAGAGTAGGGCAGTGGGATCAAACCAATTGACTGTAGTTGTAGTAGAAGAAGAAGAAGAATCAGCATTTATATAGCGCTTTTCATACACAGTATCCCAAAGTGCTTTACAAGCAATGCTAGACTGGTAGTGAAGTGACTGAATGTGTGGTGGCAGCCATATCGCACATCATCACCCACACACAGCATGGATAATTGCATGAACCAGTTTATATGAAGGGGTATGTTGGCCAGGACACCGGGAATGTTCCCTGCTCTTTAAAAAGAGTGCTCTGGGTTCTTTTACTTCCACCTGGACACCCACCAGGACAACACCAAGATGGGCAGAAGGGACCTCGGTTTAATGTCTCATCTGAAGGATGGCACACCCCAGCAGTACAGCACCCCCTAATACTGCACTCGGATGCCAGCGATTTTTAGGTGCAAGTCCAATCCCGGTGTGGGACGAGAACCCACAACCTTCTGATTCAGAGGTGGATGTGCTACCAACTGAGCCACGCTGACACCTAGTAGCAGTAGATCATGATTCACAAGGTCAAATGCTTTTGTCAGGTCAACAAAGATGGCACCAGTAGCAGACCCTTGATCCATGGCATGATAGATATCCGAAGTTACTTTCAACAGGGCTGTGATTCAGGGGATGAATGTCCACTGGTATAGATGCTAAGAGTTACCTCTTCAGGGAACTCATCCTGAAAAAAACTAAGAAAACACAGAAAAAGTACTTATGCAACAAGAGAACCCAGCTGACCTTTCATAGCATGAAGCCCCTTTTTGTAAGGGCCAGAATAAAGGCCACTGTCACTCTTTCAGTCAGCAAACCCAGCAGGAAGTTTGGGAACTGTATGGCTCAGTGGATTGATAGCATGTGAAGGAGACTGTAATCTCTAGGTCATTGGTTCAAATCCAGCATATGGCAATAGTGACCAAAAGCCATCATCAACTGAGAGCTGTTCAGTGGCCTATGGGAAATGAGTTGTGGTGGTCTCAGTCAAGTTTCCAGTGGTCAGGCGTCCACATCACAAAACTGCCAACACAACTGGCACTAAGTGGCACCCCAGTTTTCAGATATCATATGAGAGGCAAGGATTGAATGGGCATGGAGTCTGAACTACCCTCTCATCTACATGGTGGTCCCTCTGTGGCAAGGTTGAGGCACATTGATGGGGCAGTGTGGGGATGCTTGCACTGTGATTGCCTGTGCTGTATCTGTCGTGTGGATGAGCTGAGGACTTCCATTTCCAGTGCAGCCAATCCAACACCTTTCATAATCACTAAATTCACACACAATAAAAAATGAAAACAGCAGTGAGCTCCAGGGTTTTGGCAGGCCTCCAACTTTGGCTACAATGCCTTATTCAGTTTTTATCCTTTTTAAGGCAAGGGTGACAGAGGGTTCCACAGCTGGGGGTGCTTCAGAGGTTCCTGTAGCACCCAACAGGTTCACACCCCAACTCAATCAGCTGAGTCAAGAATCTTTACTTTTACTTTCACCATTCTCTCTCAGGTTTGTGACCTGCTTGAACTAAGGGAAAGACTGGTGGTCTTTTTCTAGAACTGGACACAAATCAAGCAAGACTGTGGGTTCTTTAGGCTATTCAAGGCTACCACCTGGAGCTCGCCTCTTTCCCCTCTCAGCCACACCAACCCCACACCAGTTTATTCCTCTGCAGTAGACCACATCTAATACAAGAGGTGCTTTCTGCCCTCTTTGAGAAAGGGGACTATCTGAAAAGTCTCTCAGAATTCAGACATCTGGATCCACTCTCGTTTTCTGGTCCCAAACAAGAATAGCAGCTCACAACCTGTAATCAACCTAAGGAGTCTCAATCAGCTTCTATCCTACATCACTTCAAAATGGAGGGAATTCAGAGGCTTAGGATTGGAAGCATCTGTTGTCCCATCTGAGGATGATGGTGAGGCTTTTGGAACATTTGGGGTTCATAATCAATTTCAAAAAAGTCAGTTCCCACTCTGTGCCTGACCTTACCTTTCTTAGGCTTTGAGGTCAGTTCCGTAGACGCCATCCTTAAGCTTCCCCTAAAAAGGTGATGGATGCAAACAAAAGGATACAGAACATTCATTTATTTATTCATTCTCAGAAAGCAACAACATCAGGGATCTGGCCATAATTGTTGGGCTGCTGTCGATATCTGTTCAGGCCATCTTCCCAGCCCCATCTGCTACCAGGCCCTTCGAAGTCTCAAGATCCAGACCCTAAAACAGGAAGGATCTTTCAATGCCACACCAAATTCAAGAACTCAGGCACTCACACACCAATATAAAGACCACCAGAACTCAGAGAAAATAAGTTCAAGTATAAACGTAATTATTACAAATTATAGGGCAAAATTATTATTATTATTATTATAACATAAAAACAATAAAAATGCTGGCCTTTCTCAAAGGCTGAAGGCTACACACTACAAAAACATTTATATACAGCAGTTTTTATGATGTCACAATGATGTCATAATTAGAAGTTTAAAATGATTGGTTCTCCATCTCATAATGTCATTTCATCTAAAGACATAACACTCGTCACACACATGAAATCACTAGTGTAAAATATTCCACCTAAAACATCAGATCATTATCATGTACATAAACATATAACTAAAAATGCCTACAATAACAGAGAATGTCTAACTGTTCGTATCCAAATCTCTCTCTTCCAGATATGGTCTCAGCTCAAACCCCACGTTTAGACCTGTTTTTTTTTTTCATTGCTTGTAGTCTCAAAATCCAGTCTGTCTCCTTCTTTGACTACACTGGATTTTCATGCTGAAAAGCTGAAAGTTGTCTGAGTAATTTTTTTTTTACTGACAATTGTGTTTCTCCCAGAGACAAACACATATCTCTAGTTAATGTAGAGTACATATGACACCAGGGATTTCAGAAAAGGAATCTGGAATTCTCTAGAAGTTCTGAATGAAGGGTTGGATAGGGTTATAAATAAGTATGAGAAGCTGATTATAAACCTGATGGATGGTTTTTAGGATAGAACTGGCAATCTGTCTGAAAGTAATATGTCACTTGATCCTCAGGAACTGGATTTACATTTTAATGTAAAAGAAAGGAACTCATCAGATGAAAAAGTAAATAACAAAGGAACTTTCTTTCTGTCATAACTATTTAACAACAACCTACACAAATTGAATGGAAGACTACAGGAGGATAAATTAGAGTTAATTACATTTCCGTCTAAAGAGGGTGTCTAAGCTTGGTTATGCTGTGGTTGATCCATTTTCCACCCATAACATGAAGACTTCCAAGTTATAAAGGATTTCGGTAGTGATCGTATACCTATTAAATTGACTGTTACACCCACTGTAAGTT
This sequence comes from Neoceratodus forsteri, assembly GCA_016271365.2. Taxonomy (NCBI): domain Eukaryota; kingdom Metazoa; phylum Chordata; order Ceratodontiformes; family Ceratodontidae; genus Neoceratodus; species Neoceratodus forsteri. Next base: position 1,804,571,691 of record CM057455.1, on the reverse strand, counting down.
CAAAATGTAATTAGAAGTGGAATGGAGAGTGAACAATGTGTTGCGCTTGTGGGTAATCATTTGTATGTGCATAGAAATAGAAAAATGTAATGGGATACATAGTCAGCCAGTCAAATGGATGAACTGTAAATGTGGGACCCCATAGTTAATTTAAAATGAACAAATACAGAAGTCAAAATGCAACAGAGGATTATGGCATTTCATTTAATGACATTATAAATAATAGCTGCCCAGAGGATAGATTACCAGAGATTTAAAAAATAGCAAAATTACATTGCCCTTGGTTTAATGAGGAGCGCAGGAAGTTGACAAGACAGGTGAATAACCTAGGATGTCTAACAGTGTAGTTACCTGGATCCACAGGGAGTGCTTTTATAGGAGGAAGAAAAATACAGAACATGACTAAAACTGAAAAAGAAAGAATTTGAACTGAACCTTTTGGGTGATGTTCAGCTAGCCCCTCAGCAAAAGACCAAAAAGTGGTTCTGGAACCTGGTAGCTTACAGCTATGATGAGATTTACCAGAATATTGGTGCACTGATTTCTGCGTATATTTGGGAAAAATATTTTACCCAGTTATATACAATGAAGTACATAGAGATGGAAGTGAGAAAAATAATATAATCCCGTTCATAAATACATGGGATGTTGTAATAACTACAAAATAAATGGAACATATATATTGCAAAAAAAAAAAAAACACCTGGAATCGGTGCTTGCCTGCAGAATCTTTTAGGGTCAACATATCCTGATAGACAGAATGTTTAGCTGTACCATTTACTTTTAATAACTGTACAGGAATTATACCCAAAACATGACTTATAGGCAAAGATATTGCGAAGTTTAAATCCGCTGTTGAACTTAAGGTGAATTCGCTAAATTCGTCATCATAGATAAATCTACAAAAATGTTTGCTTTTTAATAGCAAGTTCATCTTTGGCAACTTCACCTGCCAACTTTACTTGTAACTTACCCCTTGAGGTACGTAGAGGCAAATATAACCTGGAGCACCACCACCCCTGAGCTCTATCTTTTCTTTCATTTGTACAGGGAGGCAAAGTTTGGTTAAAATGAGGCTACTGGTAAACAAGTGTCTCAAGGTGACATTGAAGAGCTTCTGCAGGTTACATAGTACAAAGTAAAGACAGCTTCTCATTCAGTTCTGCATTGTTATTTACAGGAGGAGACGGATCCTGACAGCTTTCACAGTAGTGCGATTTATAAAATTAAACCTTATTTTTCACTTATTACCACCTTCTGAGCAATTGTTTTATTCTTTTCTTGTTCTTACTCAAGTCCTTGTCTTCTGATTATTAATTTAGTTTCTGCTTTTTTGGGAAGGCTATGCCTGTGATTCAATGGGAGGAGCAACAACGTCACTCCCCCATCAGGCCTTAAAAGGCCACACCTCCTGGACTGTTCCAGGATTTGCTCTTCATTGCAGCCAGAGGCTCCGTTATTGCCTCTTCTCCTGCTCTTTCTTTGTTTGTCCTATTCCATCCCTATTTCCTCTCAAAGTCTCCAACTTCCCCCGCTCTCCCTCTCTGTTGCCACTCGCTCATGGTGGTTTGCTTGTTTTCCTTCTTCACCCCTCCTGTCTCTCTGCTCCTGCTTGTACACCCCCCCATTCTCTTTTGGGTTACCCTGCTGCTCGCTGCAGCTGCCAGGTCATGTCTCCCCCTTCAGTTCATTTCTTCCCTCTTCCCTGGTCCTCCTCCATTTTGCCACCATTTGTTGCTGCTCTCCTGGAGCTGTCCATTCACCCCCTCTCCTTCAGTACCCTTATTCTTGCTGTTTAACTGCAACTTGTAGTTCTGGGTGTGTGTTTCTTGTTTCTCAGTGTCACTTGTCCTGCTGGCATCCCCGTCTGCTTCTGGCACCTCGTGTCCCATTCCTCAGTACGTGCTCCCTGACTGCCTCCACCCACCCCACTTGGCTTTCTCTCCTTCTGCTGCACTACTGAACTCAGCAACCTCCACTCTGCCTGCGCATCCCTTTCTCACTTCTCCTTCCTCCTGTCAGGCGTCCATTTCCCCTGTTGTCTTCATTCCCCCCGCCCTGTACCTCGTTTGCCACTCCTCTCCTGTGTGGCTGACTCACGTGGGATGTTCCTCCATTCTGAGCTCCATTCCCTTTGGGGCCACTGCTCCATCTTTGCCTCCTCTTCTGGGGTGCAATGTCCTCCCCACTGCACTCACCTTGGAACCTCTGGATGATGCCTCCTGGCATTGCATCGCCATGCGGCCCTATTTCTGTTGCACTTGTGTCTGTTGCTATGCAGAATTCCTTCCTGTGGTTTCATTGTCTCCTATGGGGACTTGTACTTGATCATTTTATATGACTGAGCTGCAGTTCTTCCTACCTGAATGGCCCATTGTCTGGAGCATATTTTTGGCTTTTTGCGTGCCTGCTGCACTCGACTGCCATTTTCTGTTTATGTGTGCCTTCTGCTTCCTGCACTCATGAAGCTCAGTGCCCTGTCCAGGTACTGTCTCTGATATATTTGTTCATACGTACAGCCGCTTTTCCTCTGTCCTAAGTTCTAGTGGTGTGCATGTCCCCTATATTCCTTTCCACACAAGTACTAGTGTTACATATACTTGAGCTTGTGCCTGAGTGATGAGTTTCTGTGCTGCTGTACTTTTCTTTTACTGTACATGCCTGATACCAGCTCTCACATGGGTACCCCTGTTTTAGAGTGTAGAGGTCTCTCCTATCCCCACGCCTACTCCTCCCTTGCATTCCTGTCCCGCCTTCCACCGTTCCCTCGACCCTCGCTCCTTTGTTCTTCTCTTGGGTCTTTATACTTCGACCGTTGGCTGTGGGCTTTGCCCCGCCATTCTCATCTTCAGCTCATGCCTTTCGCTTCTTCTCCTTCATCATCCCGTGTTTTCCTTTTGGGTATTCCCCTATCCTGCCATCACTGTACTTAGTTGTATACTCCTCCTACCCTAGTCCTATGCTCTGCACCACTCAACTCATATATCTATCATTTCTTGTTCATTCATTCTCTAAAATCCTTTCTTCCCATATTCAGTTTCTCAGCTCATCATTGGCTGCAGGCTTTGCCCAGCCGTCTTAGTCTATCACCCTTCATACCATTCATTCTCATTCTGCAGTTCTTGTCAGCCTTCAGGCTTCCTTCCCTCAGCTTACCTCATATATCCATCTCACACTCTGCATTCCTGTGGTTATTATCAGCATCAGTCTCCTCATGACTGCATCTGAGTCTCCCTCGCTCATCCAACCTCTCTGAGAGTCTAGTCCTTCACATCGACAACTCAAGCATAACCCTCTTGGGTCTGTGCTACCTCAACTTGACCTGCTCTCCACTCAAAGACATGCCTTCCCTGTCTATTGCCCCTTGGTTCAGGGGTGGCTGCATTGGCCTCTCATCAACGGGGCCCCTTTAGCTGCCCGAGCAGGTTCAAAGGCACCCTCTATGCTATTCTACCATCTGATTGCCTCTGGTTCACCTGGTCTGTTTCGTAGACTCATATGGGCTGGCTGAATGCCTCAGTGGTCATTTCTCTCCACATTTGCTTTTGGGCATCAAATTGCACAGCCATCCCTCACAACCCTCCACAGCATTCCCATTACAAGGACAGAGTGAGAACTTCATCTAAATTGAAATCTTTTCCTCTTCCCTCAATATCAACTCTACATTGCAGTAGCTGAACCATCATTATACAAAACATCCTTCATCCTGGAAGGAAGGCGACCTAGGCCTTGGATTCCCAGAGGTTTCCTCCTCAATGGGGGTTCTTCCTCTCCGCCATGCTGATGGCCATAATATTAGACAGGATTAGTGCTTTCCTAGGTTCCGTAGTTAGGTTCTGCTGTTGGAAGAGTCGGATGGTGGCCCTGGCTGTTCTCTCTCTCCTTAGGAAGTCCACCCTTCTGCATCTGGTCAGCTTTTCATTTCATGCATCATCCTTGTCATATCTCATTCTTCTCCTGTTCTTCCCATCTTCATCTCTCGTCTTAATTTACGGTCTTGATATGTTTTGATTTCTTGCTTCTTCGATGCTTGACACCCCTTTTTGGGTATTCTTTTTGGGCTTCTTCCTAAGCTACCTTTAGCCAAGAAAACTATTCCTGCAGCACCTATGGGGGAACCCTCCTCTAGGGTTCCTTGCATCATACCCCTACAGGATGGTCTATCCCATGGATAGAGAGGCTAGAGAGGTGAACAACCATAATGTATTGAAGTCACACAAGCATACATCTCATCCAGGTTGTGTAAACACATTGAATGTGAAGGTTATGCCTGTGGTTCAATGAGCGGAGCAACACCATACGTCTCCATCAGGCCTTAAAAGGCCACTCCTCCTGTGCTGTTCCAGGATTTGTTCTTCATTGCCCCACCATCCTCCCCTCCTCCTCCAGTAGCACATCTCTCTTTTCCGTGGGCTTCTTCCTAGGCTACCTTTAGCCAAGGGAATTATTCCCATGGCACCTATGGGGGGGAACCCTCCTCCAGGATTCCTTGTGTCATACCCCTACAGGGTGGTATATCCCATGGATAGAGAGGCAAACAGCCACAATGTATCGAAGTCACGCAAGCATACATCTCATCCAGGCTGTGTAAGCACATTGAAATATAATTTTTCTATATTTGTTTAGTTAGTAGAGAATTCTTTTTTCCCTTTTTTTGTTTATTTTTCTCTCAGTTTTCTTTTCTCTGTCTTTATCTCCCTCCATCTCTCTTTTTCTGTAATGGAGTCTCTTGGTCGAGTATGGATGTGTTGAGGTGGAACCATACACCTGCACAATCCAAGACCTATGGGGCCTCCCCCTCCCCCCCCACAGCACTGCAGCAGCCACCCCCCAGTTCATGCACCAAGTTCCGCTCTTTGCCCTGGATCCACAGCAGCCACTTCCCCCAGGTTTGCACCAGCAGCCAGAAACACCAGGCCCAGCTCTGCAGCAGCCCCTTCTTTCCCCCACTCCACAGCAGTAGCAGTCAGAACCACTGGCACCAGCTCTGGAGCAGCCCCTTGTTGCACCAGCTCTGCAGAAACCTGAACCTCCTGTGCCCCCATGGTACTACCACCACCAGCTGTCTCCCCTGAGGAGCCCTACTCTTCATCATCAAGTTCTTCAGTGCCATGGCCACCCAGATCCAAGCAACACTGGTCTTCCCTTGTATGGGAGTTTTTCACACTGGACTCCCAGGATGACAGTGTTGTTGCATATAACATCTAAAGTTCCAGTACCCAGTGGAGTGGGAGGTGAAACAGTGAGAGGTGGCTAATAGTGGTGGTGGTGGTGGACCATCTGTTCCACCTAATGGAGAGCACCCCCTCCACAGGAAAGCGCACAGTCCATCACTGTCATTCTTAGTGTGGCAATTGGCATAGGACTGCACCAAGAGCTCCAGTACCCACACCAGCACAAGTATCTGCACCAGCACCAGTGTCCACACCACCGGGAAACACAGTGGAAGAGCTTTCTCAACTATGGGAGGAGATAGAAGACCTCCAGAAGGTATTTGTTCAGTCAAATAAAATATGGTGAAAGTACAGGAGAACAAGCAGCTACTCCTCCAGGAAATGTGGTAGCTCCATCGTAATGGTGTGGGTGCTGCTCCATCTGGCAGTGGGACACCATGATCCCCATGATTTGAAAGTTTGATTCCATCTTTTCTTTTTCAGTATTTCCTCATTACTCTCTCTTTTACACCCCATCTTTTTTCTCAATCATATACTCCTTTTTGTTCTCCCTAGTCTTCCCCCCACTCCTTTCTGTCTCCTCTTAGACTTTCTTGCCCCACTGTTTGAATCCCCCAAAAAACATTTAAAGCATTTTAAAATGCTAAAAACATTTAAACTCTTTTCCTGCCTTTTGCTTTTATTGTTTCATTCCATTCTTTCTTGTCTTTGTTTCTGTCTGAGCTCTCTCTCTCTCTTCTTCTTAAAATATAGACCTCCCCTCAAATCTATTTTCTACATATATTTTCTTTATTGGTGTTGTATATGGGGCATATTATGATCTTCCAACGATTTTGCAGGTGCAATGCACTTCACTTATAATGAACACTGTTATAATGGTTATAGTGGACAAAAACTGATTTCCCAAACTAAATATATCAAATCCAATGCATTTTTCTCTGGTTATAATTGACAGAAACACTGCTAATAACAGATGCTATGAAGCTTTATGGGCATTTGCAGTGCTTTATTTGGGAGGGGGAATGAAGAGCTGGTGAGGAGATTTGGCAAATATAGAATTAAAAGATGGAGGAACAATGGAGATTCAATTTTTACAAAATTATTCTCCACAAGCTGCAAAAACTTTAGTTAAATAATTGCACCAAAAGGGAACGATTTTATATTTCAATAAAATGCTTACAGTACAATTGCCTTTTTATGTTGATGCGCTTGCACAGCCAACATCTTGTGGTAGTGCAGATTTGGAGGCACGGTCACTGTTGGGCGAATGCAGGGCACGCATCGGTAGGTGCGTACCTAATTCCCCAATCAGCCTGCATGCCGGCGCCACACCATGCATACATAATGTAGTGAGCACATCTAAGGAAAGGTCCGCTGCAATCCGAGCAAAGCTCATCAGATGCAGCTGACCTCCCGACGTGCTCAGCCACATTGTAAACATGGTGGCCTCCCAACTGCCAACTTCAGGGGTGCCCAATCCCGTGATGGCTTACTATGGCCCCAATGTATGTGCCAGCAGAGGCCCATTCCCGTCCAGCATAATACCTCCCACATTTGTTATATGCTGAGGGTGCCCAATCCTCGACTCTTGCCCCCCACACTTTCCTTGTGTGCTGTGAAGTGCCCAATCCCCTTTGGCATAAATTAACCCCCCCTTTTGTTGTGTGCCGACGCGGGTGCCCAATCCCCCGTTGGCTGCAGCACTCCCCCAAACAGTTAGGTGGCACACTGGGAGCCCACCCTAGCGTGCCAAATCCCATGAGAATAAAAAAAGTCCTGCAATGTTTTTTTTTTTTAAAACCTATAACACAAAAACAGTCCCTCATAGCCTCCCTCCCACAACCCACACCCACCCTCTGTGCACCCTGCCTCCCCACCCCCCCCATACTTACCTGTGGAGTCCGGCTGGCCAATCTTGGGGACCAGGAACACGTCTGCACTCTTCAAAGCCGACTGTGAACTGAGGAAATGCTGGTAAGCTGTATAATGGAATAAATAGGGGTTTCTCAACTTTGATGCGTATCTCAGGCATTTTTTGGAATTTTGGCACCAAATTTGCAACATGGGGTTTTTGGGACCCCTCCTCATGAATTCTTGTACTGTCATGGCATTATTTGGTCCCGAAAGGTGATTTCGCAGTCACTGCACGGAATTACCTTTTGGAAGTGAGGAATGAAACGACAGTGCCAATGTTCATGAGGGGGGCTCTCAAGAAGCCTATGTTGCAAATCTGGTGAGAAAAATCCCAAAACTGACTGTTTTACGACGTCGTTGCGGTTACTACATATGCTCGTAACTTAGCGAATTTGCAATATTTCACACCACATGTTCAGCATTGGCATTTGTCCACACCTTCTTGTGAACCATACAGCTGTCATTTTTCACATCCTGCCCGAAATGTGTTTTCGCACTTCCAGCGCAGAATAGCGCGCTCAATGTGGGAAATCAGTGTTCGGGACAAATTACAAAAATTACAGTTACACTGTTCATGAGCAGAAGTCCTAAAATTTCTATGCTGAAACTTTGGTGATGATACTCCATAACATGACTGTGTTATGAGCGTGCATTGCGCAGTTTGCATGCATGCTTGTAAGTTCACAAATTTATAATATTTTCACTCCAGATTTTCAACATTGCCATTGTTCTGTACCTCCATATGAACAGTACAGCTGTCATTTTTCACAGTTCTGGCACAGAATAGCGCAGTCGTTGTGGAAAGTCCATGTCTGAGACACATTATGAAAATGAAAGTGACACTGTTCATTAGCAGAGGTCCTAAAAATGCCTATGTTGAAAATTTGGGGCCGAAAGTCCATAAAATTAGTGTTTTACAAGCGTACATTGCTCAGTTTGCATGCACGCTTGTGACTTCGTTCATTTGTAATATTTTCACTCCAGATGTTCAAAATTGGCATTTTTCCACACCTTCTTATGAACAGCACAGCTGTCATTTTACATATCCTGGCTGAAATGTGTTTTCGCACATCCAGCGCAGAATTGCACGGTCGCTGTTTTATGATATGTTCTAATTCACTCTGCACCCCTTCTCACATACATAGGCACACCTAACACATAGGCTGTTCCTCCTCTGGATATAATGGACAAAAGTTGTGTATACAGATGCATCCATTATAACAGGCTTGCACAGTACTACTTGGTGGGGAGACTGGAATATTTGCCACAAGATTTAAGGCAAAAGGTGAATGTTTAGGGGGTATTCCTCTTATATAGGTACTAATTTAATTATGGGAACAAATACCAAAATTCAGAAAAAGTGTAAAAAAAAGTATTTTTTTATTTTATTTTTTAAAGCCATCGTGAAATTTTCCATATTGATACTGTACTGACAAAGAATATTGATATACCTTGTCGTTATGGAAAAAGTATGTGGGATAGGGGATCACAGGGCTTTGAGGCTGGTAAGGGGGAAGGGCAGGAATGGAACCAGGATGGGGAGGGGGCCAAGCAGGGGGTAGGAAAGAATAGGTGAAAAAGGGGAGGAGTGGCTATCTATGTCAGGGAAGAAATTAAGGCAACTGAGGTACAAGGAATGCAGGGAGAGGTGGAGGCACTGTGGATCACTCTGGAGACAGGAAATGGCACTGCCATTTGCACTGGTATGCTCTACAGACCTCTGCACAAGGGGAAGAGCAGGACAAGGTACTTGCAGAAACCATCCACAGAATGACCACTAAAGGGGAGGTGCTGCTGGTAGGAGACTTCAATCTACTGGATGTGGATAGAAGCAACCAGGCTGCAGCCTCAGCCAGGAACAGAGACATCCTGGAAGCCCTGCGGGGGGGGCATGCCTAAGACAGTTAGTGATGGAGAGCCCACCCGAGAGGGAGCAGCTTTGGACATGGTACTCACCAACAGGGACAGAATTACATACATAAAAGTGGGGAGCCATCTGGGATCAAGAGATCACAGTATGTTATGATTCAATGTGAGAACAGCAGAAGAGTCAAACCACATGAAAGCAAAGGTCCTGGATTTCAGGTAGGCTAACTTTGCAAAGATGGAGGAATGTCTTAGGAAATCACTGGCAGAGAAGGAGAAAAATGGGGGGAATGGAGGAACAATGGGAGAATCTTAAGGGAGCTATAGCAGAGGCAACAAGACATTACATTAGGCAAGTAAGCAAAACAAAGAAAAAGAAAAAAATACTATGGTTCTCACAGGAAGTGGCCGATAAGATAAGGGCAAAACGGATGGCATTCAAGAGGTACAACGAAACACAGAGGGAAGAAGACAGGAAACTGTACCTGGAAAAGCAGAGGGAGGTGGGGAAAGCAGTAAGGAGTGCAAAGGCATAAACAGCGGAAAAAATAGCCCAGGCAATAACAAAAGGGGACAAGAACTTTTTCAGGTACATTAGTGAAAGAAAAAAGACTAAGTGTGGGATTGTGAGACTAAAAAGGGAAGGAGGGAAGTGTGCTGAAGGGGACTAGGAAAAAGCAGAAATCCTGACTATTTTTGTTCAGTATTCACAGAAGAAGGGGAAGGGGAGGGACCAAAGTTAGGCGATGGAAGCACCGCTAGGAGGAAGGTGGACACCAGTCCATTTAAGGAGGTGAGAGCCTTAAAGGAATTTGCAAATCTAAAAGTGGACAAGGCAATGGGGCCAGATGGGATACATCCCAGAGTATGAGGATAATTCATGGAGGTGCTGGCAGCACCACTGACAGCCCTGTTCAACAGTTCGCTAGAAGCAGGTGTGGTACCAAAGGACTGGAAGAGGGCGAATATAGTCCCTCTACACAAAAGTGGGATCAGGAAGAAGGCTTGCAACTACAGGCCAGTCAGCCTGACTTCAGTGTTGGGGAAACTAGTGGAATAACTACTAAAGAAAGGTTTGTGATATATCTCGAATCCAACAGAGCACAAGATCTGAGGCAGCATGGATTCACAGTGGAAGATATTGTCAAACAAATTTGATAGATTTCTTTGCCTGGGTAACTAGGGAGGTGGATCAGTGAGGGGCAGTGGATGTGGCCTACCTGGATTTCAGCAAGGCCTTCAACACCATCCCACATAGGAGGCTAGTAAACAACTTGGGCAGCCTGACAGTGGGTCCCAGGGTGGTAAACTGGGTCAACAATTGTCTGAGCGATAGGACACAGAGGGTGGTGGTGAATGGAGTTCAATCCAAGGAGAGGGGGTGACCATCAGGATCCCATAGGGATCAGTTCTTGGGCCAGTCCTCTTTAATGTCTTCATAAGTGACATTGCAGAGGGGCTGGAAGGGAAGGTGTATCTCTTTGCAGATGACACAAAGCTCTACAACAGGGTTGACACTTCAGGTGGGGTAGTAGAGAAAATGAGAAGGGACCTAAGCAAGCTTGAGGAGTGATCAAGGGTGAGGCAGCTAAGATTCAATGCAAAGAAATGCAAGATCTGCAACAGAGTAGACACTCTGTGTGGGGGGAAGGAATCGAGAAAATGAGGGACCTAGGAAAGCTGGAAAATTGGTCCAATGTATGGCAATTAAAATTTAATATAAAGAAGTGCAAAATGATGCACCTGGGGTGCAGAAACCCTGCAGAGAGTTACGGGATGAGAGGGGAGTTGCTGACGGTTACCAAGGAAGAAAGGGATTTAGGGATAATCATCTCAGATGGGGTGTCATACAGACGAAGCACACTGATGAGTCCTGGTAGGACGAAACATGTGTCTGTGTCTTCTGTTGGCACCGTTTGCAGACTGTGTGAGAAGCCTTTCGGCACCATGCATTTCTGGGTAAAGTTGAACCAGCATATTTTGTGGTGATTTGCATATACAGCCTATGATGCTTTGCATTATGAGGGTATGTGTGATTTTGTATCATCTCAGATGACCTAAAGGTGTCCAAACAGTGTACCAAGGCAGTGGGGAGGGCCAGGAGCATACTGGGGTGCATAGGAAGGAGTATGACTAGCAGAAGAAGGGAGATGGTGATGCCACTGTGCAAAATACTGATGAGGCCTCATCTGGAGTATGGTGTACAGTTCTGGAGGCTGCATCTTTGTAAGGATATAGACAGGGTGGCGGTGGTTCAGAGAAGGGCAAAAAAGATGGTGCATGGTTTGCACCAGGAGACATAAGAGGAGAGATTAGAAGACCTCAATATGTATATACTGGAAGAGAAGTGGGAATGGGGAGATATGATAGAAACCTTCAGGTATCTTAAAGGCATAAACAAAGTGCAAGTGGGCAACATCTTTCAGTATAGGAGGTGTACGAGGATGAGGGGACATGATATGAGATTGGAGGGAGGCAGAATAAAGGGGAAAGTGAGGATGTTTTTCTTCACAGAAAGGGTGCTAGATGCATGCAATAGCCTACCCCAAGAAGTAGTGGGAGCTAGCACAGTGGGGAGATTCAAACATGCATGGGACAGGCACAAGGAAACCCTGGAGGTAGGTTGGAAAGGCTAAAGCCAATGACCAAGTAGTGTCAGTGACCACTGACGCAGGCAGGGAATACGGAAAGACTGGGTGGGCCTAGTGGTCTTTATCTGCCATCAAATACTATGTTATGTTATGTTATGTTATGTTATGTTATGTTATGTTATGTTATGTTATGTTATGTTATGTTATGTTATCATGTACTTGTGGCACATAAATGAGGGGGAGGAGTACATGATGGGGGGGTATTGACAGCCACCAAACAGGAAAGAGACCTGGGAGAAATCATATCTGAATATCTAAAGGTTATCAAACAATGTGAGAAGGCTGTGAGGACAGCCAGCAGAATACTGGGGTGCATAAGGAGAGGTATCTTGAGCAGAAGGAAGGAGGTGGTGATGCCACCATATAGAACATTGGTGAGACCTCATTTAGAGAACTGTGTCCAGTTCTGGAGGCCGCATCTCTGGAAGGACATAGACAGAGTAGAAGCGGTTCAGAGAAGGGTGACAAAAAGTGTGCAGGGGCTGCACAAAAAGTCATATGAGGGGAGACTGGAAGATCTCAATATGTTTTCCCTGGAGGAAAGGAGAGAGAGGGGGGGGATGTGATAGAGACTTTCACATACCTCAAGGGTGCAAATAAAGTGCAAGAGGATAGCATCTTTCAAAAAAAAAGATGTTCAAGAACAAGGGGCCATGGTATAAAAATAGAGGGGAGTAGACTTAGGGGTAATTTGAGAAAGTGTTTTTTCATGGAAAGGGTGGTGGATCCATGGAACAGCCTCCCAGCAGAGGTTGTAGAGGCAAAAATTGTAAGGGAATTCAAAAATGCATGGGACAGACATAAAGGAACTCTAGCGATAGGAAAGAAAGGGTGAGCTGCAGATCATTTAAGATCTGCGATATATGAAACAGGTAGGGGAAATGGGCAGACTAGGTGGATCAAGGGGTCCTTATCTACCATCAAATTCTATGTTTCTATGTAGGTGACTAGGCAAGTCCACTGAGTCCCCCTTCCCCAATGGCAGAGAAGGTCCAGGAAGGAGAGGTGGATAACAGGAAGGGGAAAAGATAAAACAGGACAGGGGGGTCTTGTGGGAGCATCAACTAAGTTGCTGGTGTAGAGCAGATTTCTCCCACATGACAGTGGGTAAGAGGGAGAACTTGCTGGGAAGGGACAGTGAGATAGGGAGGGATAGAGATAGTGGGGAGACATCAGGGAAAGGAGGGAGGAAGGGCAGGGGACATGAGCTCAGGAGAGAGGGAAGAGTAAGTAGAGCAGGGAAGTGGGTGATGGGCATGGAAGAACGAGGGGACAGGCTGGGAGGAGTAGAAGGGAAGGGTAGGGAGAAGACCGGAGGGTGAGCAAAAGGGAAAGACAGGAGTGTACTGGGGGTAAGGCTCAGGTGTGGTGGACAGGGATGGAAATAGCTGGTGTGGTGGGTTGGAGGAATACAAGAGAGACAAATGAAGGAGGAGGAGGTAGGTGGGAGTGGGCAGCAGTTTTGACAGAGAGAAGGAAGGGCCCAGGATGGGGGGGAATGGTGATCTTGGGGGATTCCATAATGAAGGGGTAAGATGGGGGTAGAGTCAAGGGCAAACCGTAGGAGAGTAGAATGTATGCCGGGGATGATGGCAGGGAGAGTGGGGTCTCTAATAGCACAGTGCATGGGTCAGGGGGAAGGGAAACCTCACATTATAGCGCATCTGGGTACGAATTACCTTGCAGGATGTGAGGTGGGGTGGTGCAAGAGAGGTTCAGGGAGATGAAGAGAATTTGCTGAGAGGTAGGGAAGTCAGTAGCCTTTTTAGAGATGCTTCTGGTCCTGAGGGCTAGTATAGCAAGGAAGGTAAACACTAAGGAATTTAACAGATGGCTTAGAGGGTGGTGCATGGTGGGAGGGTATGGGTTCATTGGTGGCTAAGAAGGGACCTGGGATAATGAAGACCTGTATGCACTGGATAGGTTATATCTAAGTAAGACAGGCACAAGGGTCTTGAAGGGTAAGCTGGAGGAATTCATTGGGAAAAACCTCAATTTAAACTGACATGGGGGGCAGCAGGGTGCACAGCCCCTTTAGTCACCTCGTGGACGAGGCTCATAGGCCTCCTCCCAGTCAGAACAATGTGAGGAGGAGCTAGATGAGAGGAGTGGAGGAAGGAAGAAAGGAAGGAGGAACAAAGGAAGGAGGGGTGGAGTGGGGCAGCTTAGGAGTAAAGGGGGACCTGAGACGCAGTAGTGGGTGGTGTCTCTGAATGCAAGAAGTCTGGGAAATGAGATGGCAGAGTTGCAGGCGCTGATGACTGAGGGAGAGGTGCACATAGCGGCCTTTACAGAGATGTGGGCCACACAAAACCACAACTGGGACCTTACACTTCCTGGCCTTAACATGTATAGAAAGGATAGGGTGATGGGAAGAGAGTAGGTGTGGCTCTGTATGTGAAGGAGGAGGTAACTTGTACCAGAGAGGAAGAAGCAGAAGGTAAGACTGAAATGTTGTGGGTACACCTGACTATCTCCTGCAGTAGGGAGCAAGTACTACAGGATGTAATCCAGAGTGGGGTTCTTGATTCAAGGTGTCATGGAGCCCACTACGGAGTGGGCTGTACTGGACCTGGTCCTGTCCAGTTGTGCATAGAAACATAGAAGTTGATGGCAGATAAGGACTGCAAGGCCCATCCAGTCTGCCCATTTTTTCTACCTTATGAATGTGCCATAGGCCTTTACTCTGCCAATGGCCTATTTATTCATACTCATCTGTATTGCTCCCTTATGCCTATCCCATGCCTGTTTGAAGCCCTGCAATGTATTCATATCCACCACTTCCTGAGGTAGGCCGTTCCATACATCCACCACCCTTTCTGTGAAAAAGAACTTCCACACATTACCCCTTAATTGGCCTCCCTCTAATCTCATACTGTGTCATCTTGTCCTGCTATTTTTCTTATATTAAAACATGTTAGACTCTTTTACCTTGTTAATGCCCCTAAGATATTTGAATGTTTCGATCATATCACCTCTCTCCCTCCTTTGCTCTAGGGTATACATATTGAGCTCTGTTAATCTGTCCTTATATGTTTTCTGATGCAGTCCCTGCACCATTTTGGTTGCCCTACTCTGGACTGCCTCCATTTTGCTAATATCTTTGTGCAGGTGCAGCCTCCAGTACTGCATGCAGTACTCCAGATGGGGCCTAACCAGTGTCTTGTAAAGAGGGATTATTACCTCCCTCTTACAATTTGTGATACCCTGGCCCTACTAATACATGCTACCATCCCTCTAGCCTTACCTACTGCTTTAGTGGTCTGCTTAGATGATTTCAGGTCATCTGTGATGATGATGCCTAAGTCTCTTTCTTCCCTTGTGATTGCCAGCAACTCCCTTCCCAACCTATAGGTAGCATCAGGGTTTCTCTTCCCTATGTGCATGATCTTGCACTTCTTTGCGTTAAACCCCAGTTGCCACTCTTCAGACTATTTTGCCAGTTTTTCAAGATCTCTTCTCATTCTGCCCACCCCATCTGGATCATCTACTCAGCTGCAGATCTTGGTGTCATCTGCAAACAGACGAACCTTACCCTCCAGTCCATCTGTAATTTCACTGACGAAGTTATTGAAGAGGACTGGCCCCAGAACTGATCCCTGAGGTACCCCACTTGTGACTTGCATCTCTTCTGACTGTATACCATTTACCACTGCTCTCTGTTTTCTGCCCGAACCAGTTTGCCACCCAGTTGACCAACTTCTCACCCACCCTGAGCCTACCTAGCTTATTAACCAATCTTCTATGTGGAACTATATCGAAAGCTTTGCTGAAGTCAATGTAGGTGACTTCAACTGCACCCCCTTGGTCCACCACTCTGGTTACCCAGTCAAAGAAATCTATGAGATTAGTTTGACAGAACCTTCCTGTTGTAAACCCATGCTGTCTTGGATCCTGCGCTCCTATGGATTTCAGGTGTTGCACTATCCTTTCCTTAAGAAGTGCTTCCATAATTTTGCCCACTACTGAGGTAAGACTGACTGGTCTGTAGTTCCCTGCCTCCTCCCTGCTGCCAGTCTTGTGGAGTGGGATCACATGAGCACTTCTTCAGTCTTCTGGAACCTCTCCTGTGCTCAGAGACTCACTAAACAGTTCTGCTAATGGCTCTGCTAGTTCCATCCTTTGGTACCCTAGGATGTATGCCATCAGATCTCATTGCCTTGTCTACCTTGAGCTTAGCGAGCACTTGTAGGACCCTTTCTTTTGTGAAGGGACTTGTGCACATCTCCCTCCCCCCCGTGTCCATAGTGCTGAGCTGTGGGCCCTGCCCTACCTTCTCCTCAGTAAATACTGAGCAGAAGTATCTATTTAGGACAGATGCTTTTCCTTGATCCTTCTCCACACACTCCCCCTTATTCCCTTTGATCTTAGCAATACCCCTCTGCACTTTCTCTTTTCACTAATTTATTTTATTTATTTATTAGATAATCGGTTTATAGACCTTTGAGTCAAAGACTCATTTACAAAGGCACCTTGTCAAGAGAGCAATACATCACAGCAAACAAAACAGTACAATACATAACGCTTAGATTAAAAAAGCAACCAGTGTTACAGGCATTCACTGGTGGTACACGCTTGGTAATAGGTAGATCACAGTAGTCATAATATAGGTACATGAGTACCATGTCAGGTAGCAACCAGATATATTTTATTACATTAGTCAGCAGATGCTGCCTGAGACCCCAGGTATATACAGCAAAAGTAGACAGGGCAGACCAAGCCTAGGGGTATCATTGATGACTGAATGTATCATTCACTAAAAAAATACCACCAACAGCTTAATCTGGTTCAAGGTCAGTAGGCATTCATCTGTATCCCCCCTTCTACAGGTCATGCCTGAAAGTAGGCAGAATTTGTCTAGCGCACTTACCTGGTCAAAAAAAATAAATAAATAAATAAATAAAATAAATCTATGGAAAGTCTTGTCCCCTTCTTTTACTGTTCATGCTAGTGTTTCCTCAGTTTGGGCCTTTGTCTGCCTTACTGCCTTCCCTGCTTCCCTTAGGGAAGCTTTTTATGCCTCTCTATCTTCGTCCCGCTGCGTTCCCTTATATTTCCTGAAGGCCAACCTTTTGGCTCAGATCTTTTCTGCTACTGTTTTTGAGAACCAAAGTGGTTTCCTCCTTCTTTTGCTCTTGTTTTTCTCCCTAACACAATGGGATGTTGCTTCAAGTATTACATCCTTAATGCTTGCCCACTTTGCCTGTACCCCCTCACCTGTATTTCTTCTTGCCAGGGCTAGCTTGACTCTGTTGGCCATCTTATCAAAGTCAGTTCCTCTGAAGTCCCATATGTTTGCCTTGGAATGGGATGATTTAGTTCTAGTGGCCAAATTGAACCTTACCATGTGATGGTCACTGGCCCCCAGATGACCATCTACCTAGAGATCTGTGATCCTTTCCCAGTTAGTCAGTATAGATCCAGGATAGCCCTGTCTCTTGTGGGTTGTTGTACCAATTGTCTGTGGCCCTCCCCCTGCAGAGAATCCACTATGTGCCTAGTTCTGGCAGATGTTCTAGCTGGTATTGACCAATCTGTGTCTGGCATGTTGAAGTCTCTCATTAGCAGAACCTCCCCTTTAGCTGTCATGTTTTGTATATCTTCTAACAGTAATGTGTCTATGTCCTCCCCACTAGTCTGGAAGCCTATAGACAACCCTAGTTCATATGGCTGTGCTGTAGTTGTGGGGTGAGGTTCGGCTTTTCCCGTGTGTCATATGGGAAGCCGGACCTTTTTCTTTACCTGGTTATGCAAATGAACTACAACACATGCTGAACACCTGTTTGATCACTAGCTGAGAGGGAAGGGTGCTCTTCCCGTTCGAGATATCAGGTGCTGCACCCCTCTCCCCATTTGCTAGTTCAAATGCAAATCTGCAAAGACATCAAACTTCTGACCCAATGCACTGACTCCCTCCTTTTTCAGATGCAGTCCATCGAATTTAAAGATCTTTCGCTCCCAAAACTGTTGCTAGTTACCTACAAATTCGTGTCCTTTTTCCTGGCACCAGCACTTGAGCTATATGTTTAGCTCCCCTATCTTCCCTTCTCTGATCTTCTGCCCATCTGCCCCCGTCTCCCAGACTGGCAGGACCTCAGAGAAGGAGATGCCAGATGAAATGGATGACAGTTTGTCTCCCAGCCTGGTCAGGTGTTCCTTGGTCTCCACAACTGACCAGCTGGTTAGATTGTTAGTTCCTATGTGTACCAGGACATGGATGTTTTCTCCTGCTTCCTGCTTTATTTTAGCAATGAGGTCAATGTCTCTCCATGCTGATGTACCTGGGAGACATCTGACCATTACTCCTGGCTGGAGGTATGTATCAGCTCCCCAAATCATGGAGTCTCCTATGATTAGAAGTGTTTTGGATTTTCTTTCTGCCTTTTTTGTTTTGGTCCCTATTATGGGCGAGTTTTGTAGTGCTAGCTCCTCTGCTGCAGTGTCCTGCTCTGCAGTGTCCTCTGCCCCTTTGTTTTATTTCAGAGATAGAGGCAGACACCAGTTTGTAGTTTTTTTATGGTTTGTGGAGGTGATACGCTGATGAGCATTGAGTGAAGGGGCACCCGATTTGCCCCTCCTAACCATCTGCCAACCTCCTGGACCAACTACTCTCTGCGGTTGAGGTGCTTCATTTGGATGTTGGGGAAATGGCAGGTAGTTCTTGTAATACATTTCCTCCTGAATATGCGATTTGAGGCACACAATCTCTTTCCATGCTGCCTGGAGCTGAGCCCTTAAATCTCCAAAGGTCCAGCATGTACGACAGTGTCCTAAATCCTGTATCACTGATCTTTTGAAAAGCGTCCCACAGTATTTGCAGTTAATAATATCCATTCCAGTTGAGTTGCCGAGTTTATAACCTGGTCTGAGCAATTAGAAGGAAAGTGAAAGCAAACGTGTAATTATATATATATATATATATATATATATATATAATATAGTTTGTTTTGTCTGTTTTTGCATAACTTTTTATAACAAGTTAAATTAATTGTGCCTCTTTAAGTGAAGTCACTGTGTAGATACTCCTCTGATCTTCCCTTCCCGCTTTGCTACAAGAAATGTCACGACTGTGCTACTTTAAAAGGAGTGTAGAATGGGGTGATTGGGCATGGGGCTGGGTGGTTGGGCCCTTCCCCTGCCAGAAAAGAAGAACCATGGATGAAAGAATCAAGGAAGTAAGAGCAGAAACAATCAACCAACAACAAATGCAGACACTAACCCACCGTCTGTATCTCGTAGGTGCTTCTGTAATTAGCCCTGAAAGTTTAGCCTAATGATAGAGAAAACTGTAAAACATGTCAGCACAAAAAGTAATAAAGCTTGTAAGCACCACCTGCAACAATTTAACAGAAGATATACCCCTGAAAAAACACTTTGCTACATAGAAAAATAAAGCAGTAATCTCTAAGCACAAAAAGTAACAAAAACCTGTAAGCACCACCTGTAACAATTTAACAGAAGATATACCCTGCAAAAAACACTTTGCCACAGAGAAAAATAAACCAGTAATCTGTAAACACAAAAAGTAACAAACTGTAAGCATAACCTTCACAACAATTTAACATAAAAATTTACCTTGCAAAAAAAATCCTTGAAACAGAGAAAAGCAGTAATCTGTAAGCACAACACAGTATCAACATGCAAGCACATCCTGTAACAATTTAGCAGAAAATATACCCAGCAAAAAAACTATTTCAATCAGAGAAAAAATAAAGCAGTAAACTGTAACACCTGTAGGCACAACACAGTAACAAAAACCTGTAGGCCCAACCTTGAACAATTCCACAGAAAATGTACCCTGCAAAGAAACTATTGGAATCAGAGAAAATAAAGCAGTAAACTGTAAGCACAAAACAGTAACAAACCTGTAGGCACACCCTGTAACAACATAGCAGAAAGTATACCCTGCAAAAACAATTTGAATCAAAGAACAATAAAGCAGTAATATGTAAGCAAAAAATAGTAACAAAACCTGTGGGAGGAAAGCAGTTAGCTCCTTCAATGTGAGAAAGAGACTACAACACCTTTGAGTCCAAAACAGAAACCTGTAAGCAAAAAATAAAATAGTAGCAAACAGTAATTTTGCTTAGCCTAGTGATAGATAAAACTATAAAACCTGTCAGCACAAAAAGTAGCAAAATCTGTAAGCACCACCTGTAACAATTTAACAGAAGACATACCCTGCAAAAAAGCACTTTGCTACATAGAAAAATAAAGCAGTAATCTGTAAGCACAAAAAGTAACAAAACATGGAAGCACAACCTGCAGATCAATTTAACAGAAGACATACCTTGCAAAGGAAACTTAAAATTAGAGAAAACTAAAGCAGCAATCTGTAAGCACAAAACGTAACAACCTGTAAGCACAACCTTCTCAACAATTTAACAGAAATTATATGAGAGGTACCCTCTATTAGCCAATCAGAAACCAGAACCACTGTAATTTATAGCACTACAAACCTTAAAAAATACCTGAGTTGTTTATTGAGAAAAACACCACTCATAGTCATTTAATCAGACACACAAACCATGCCCACAGTCGTTTAATCAAATCTCGAGCATCCGAAGTTGAAAAAAAATGGTGTCGGAACAGCTGTCCACCTCAGCACCAAGCACAACCCTCACCCCCTCACTCCACACCTCGTATCAAAAAAAATCCACTTGTCAGCATACAAAATATCCTTGTTTATTAATGGTCAGCCTGTCCTTTATACTGTATCATCCCTTTTTTTTTGCCTGAAAAGAGTGGTGAAACAAGTGCTCCCGAGAACTGTCTCAACCAGTACGATGGCATTGAATGCTGTGCGCGTGAACCCCCCATTGCCAAATAATATAGGGGACAGTTCTAGATTAAGTACAAATACCCATGTGTGACACTGACAGTCAAACACTCAAGCCATCACAGAGTGCCTATTTAACAAACACAGGTACCTATTTTTACCTTTGTTGCAGTTATTTCTGTTGGTCTGGTAATCCGATGACAAGACGCACAGCGCTCCACTTTCCTGCTATTTCTGCTGGTCATTGCAGTCAGACCAGGCACTTGGTAAACACTCTCTATATTATCAGAACACACTCTACTTTTAACTATATTATTAAAAAAAGTAAATCCTTTGGTCTGTCGGTAGTAGTATCATGAACTTCCGTGCCACTAAAGAGTAGCGTCAGTGAGCGTCAGGGTGGAGTCAAGATTATTAACTAAAAAGCTGTGACACATGGCTCAAATGCTTCTGTACTTTTTCTTCTCATCAACTGCTACAGTCCATGCTTTTCAAAAAAAAGAATAGAAATTCACAAACTGAGATCTACTTCTGCCTAACCTGCCAAAACAATGCTTCCAATTTCACATGACAGATATTATCTTACTTCTTGACTTCCCCACTTCACTATTGCTGCTGCTTCACACATATACTGCATCAATTGCGGTAACTTACTGGATCCAGACTCACTCCAAACAAAAACTCCAACTCGTATAATAGTAATAACATTCAATTAGTTGGAGTATACTCACAATAATTGGCTTCTGTGGTGATTAAACACTGAGGCAAACCCACAGAAGCCAGTTATTGCTTTGTATACTCCAACTAACTAAATGTTTTCACTTAAATATACCTCACAAAAACCAAAAAACCTTGAAACAGAGAAAAATAAAACGGTAATCTGTAAGCACAACACAGTATCAACCTGCAAGCATACCCTGTTACAATTTAGCAGAAAATACACCTGGCAAAAAAACTATTTCAAACAGAGAAAAAATAAAGCAGTAAACTGTAACACCTGTAGGCACAACACAGTAACAAAAACATGTAGGCCCAACCTTGAACAATTCCACATAAAATATACCCTGCAAAGAAACAATTTGAATCAGAGAAAATAAAGCAGTAATCTGGAAACACAAAACAGTAACAAACCTGTAGGCACACCCTGTAATAATGTAGCAGAAAGTATACCCTGCAAAAACAATTTGAATCAAAGAACAATAAAGCAGCAATATGTAAGCAAAAAATAGTAACAAAACCTGTAAGCAAAAAAGAAAATAATAACACAAAGTAAATTTGCCTAGCCAAAGAAGCCTTAATTATTCTCCTTGCTCTGATAATGTTCCTTGCTCTATCCTTACAAGCAAACCTAGAAGAGAAGAGCTCAGGTGAAGTGAGGTGCCTTTGCCAGCAAACATAGTCTTCCCTGCACAGGTTCAGGATATGAAGGTGGAAGTGCCACTTGCAGGTAGTGGTTCACCTGGACATGGGCAGGGGGATGGTCAAGACCAAGAAAAGAGCTTTGGACTTTTAGAGGGCTGACTCTGGTAAAATGAGAGAAATTCTAGCAGGACACCTTGCAGGGACCAGAAAAGGGATGGAAGTGAAACAGAAATTGGCCATAATAAAGGAGGGACCGATGGAGACCACTAGTGAGTGTGCCAGGTCAAAAGTAAGAAATCAAAGGCCAGAAAGCCCAGCTGTTTCAGCAAGGAGGTGGCAACAGTGGCGGGAGACAAGAGAAAGCCTTCCAGAACTACAAACATACTCAGAAGGAGGATGATGGGGAGGATTACTCTGCTAAATCAAGATGTAGTCTTTGCCATATTGGTCCTTGTAAGAACAGATCCAGAAGCAAATGATTTGATACATTTTATTGGACCAACATAGATGTAACAAATAGAACAAAGTGTCTTAGCTTTCAGACCAACAAGTCCTTCCTCAGAAGCTTAAACACTTGTTGAAGCTTAAGGACTTGTTAGTCTGAAAGCTAAAGCACTTTGTTCTTTTTGTTACATCTATGTTGGTCCAATAAAAGGTATCAAATTATTTACTTCTGGATCTGCTAAATCAAGGGAGGTGAGCAGAGCAATTAGAATGACAAAGGCTACAAGAGAAGTGCAGCTAGCACAGGAGGTAAAAACGGGGAGCAGACCTTTTTCTGATATATAAGGTAAAGAAGGAACATAAAGGACGACTGTAAGATTAAAAAAGGAGAGGGGTTGGACAGAGGGTAGTGAGGAGAAAACAAAGGTATTTAACAAGTACTTTAGTTCAGTCTTCACTACGGAGAAAAACAGACCAGTGCCACAAGGTAGCAGGGGAGTGGGGTCTGGGAGGGGGGCAAGTAACGAACAGCACAGTACAAGCTGACAGGGAACTTAAGGACCTAAGGTCCCTAAGGATGGATAAATCCCTGTAATGCCTCTCCATAAAAGTGGGCCTAGGAATGAACCAGGGAACTACAGCCCAGTCAGCCTGACCTCAATAGTGGGCAATCTGATGAAGGCCATCCTGAAATAAAGATTATTGAGCTGTCTGGAGAAAAATGGGCTCCAGGACATGAGGTAGCATGGGTTTGTATGTTATTGTATTTTATTTTTCACATTGTACTTTGTATCTGTTCTGTTATCTTCTCATCCCCTTCCCCCTAGGACGCATCTGCAAACAAGCTGATACCAGCTCAGTATGACTTTTCTTGCAAAATATTTGAAATACTTACGTAAATAAATTAATTAATTTGTGTTGGGGAGGTCCTGCCAGACTAAACTAACTGACTTTTTCAACTGGGTCGCCAGGACAGTGGACAAAGGCCAAGTAGATGACATTCTGTACCTGGACTTCAGCAAGGCCTTTGACTCTGTACCTCATAGGAGACCGGTTACGAAGCTGAAAGATCTTCAGGTGGGAGCTAAGCTTGCTGGGTAGGTCAGAAGCTGACTACAGGACAGAAGCGAAAAGCTTGTAGTCAGGTGGGGATTCTCAGAAACTAGGCCTGTAACCAGTGGGGTCCCACAGAGCTCATTGCTTGGGCTGGTGTTGTTTAACATCTTCATATGTGACATTGCGGATGGGATCAAGGGTAAAATCTGCCTGTTCACAGACAACACAAAGCTCTGTTGGAGGGTGGACATGGGGGAAGGGAGACAGGAACTCAGGGAACACCTGGCTAGGCTAGAAAACTGGTCTGGCATTTGGCAACTGGGGTTCAATGCTACAAAAGTATAAAGTAATGCACTTGGGGGCAAAGAACCCAGGGACGAAATATTGATTGGGTGGTGAACAGGTAATAGGTCAGAGGAAGAAAAGGACCTGGAAGTAATTATCAGGAGTGACCTGAAACACTCAGCACACTGCAGGAGAGCAGCAGCCACAGCAAACTGGATGCTGGGCTGGACAGCCAGGGGAATTACCAGCAGGAAGGCGGAAGTCATTCTGCCACTGTACATATCTTTAGTTAGACTGTACATTGAGTACAGTGTGCAATATTGGTGCTCTCATCTAAAGAAGGATATAAACTTGCTGGAAACGGTCCAGAGAAAGGCAACCAAGATGAACCAAGGCGGCACCTACAAAGAGAAGCTCAGAGGGCTCAACATGTACTCTCTCAAGGACAGAAGGAGGGGGACAAGACTGAGACCATCAAGTACCTTAAAGGTATAAACAGGGTGAATACCTTTGGTGGGAGCAAGACCACTAGGAGGTACAACCTAAAGCTGGTGGAGGGAAGGTTAAGGAAGGAGATGAAGAGGCACTTTTTCATTGACAGGGTGGTGGCCTAGTGGAATGAGTTGCCAGAGAAGAAGGTATCCTAGAAATGGTGGACAGTTTCAAGAGAGGATGGGACAGGGTGTAAGAGAAAGTTGCAGGTAGGGGGGCAAGTGGGGGAGGGCTTATTTGAGGGGGGTCAAGGGAGTAATGGGGAATGGGGATAGTTCCCTCAGTAAACACAAGGGGAGCTGCACATTCGAGCAGACTACATAGACCGTAGAATCTTATCTGCTGGCGTGTTTGTATGTTCATATGTATGTATATTTGTTTGTATTTGATA
The DNA here is from genome assembly GCA_016271365.2 of Neoceratodus forsteri. Classification (NCBI taxonomy): domain Eukaryota; kingdom Metazoa; phylum Chordata; order Ceratodontiformes; family Ceratodontidae; genus Neoceratodus; species Neoceratodus forsteri. The sequence continues at coordinate 1,804,547,277 of CM057455.1, read as the reverse complement.
AAAAACCTCTGCCATATTGTAAATATATATATTGATATACAGTAGGTAAAGAAAACTGCCTGTTTCTAAATAGATAATAACTACTGTTACATAACAGTAACGGTACAATTTCTTAACGGCTGGACTCAAAGTTTTCAAGTAAAAAACAAATTCAATTTCTAGCCCCAACAGTTCCAAAGTTAGACCTTTCAAACACACACACACACACACACACACACACACACACACACACACACACACACACACATACACATACACACACACAGAAGTGGTGGTGGGGGGATGACTAAGGCATGCCCAAAGAAGGAGAAGGGCAAGCAGAGGAAGGGACCGGCAGTTGTAGATAAGCAGCCAGGTGGAAGGGCCAGCTGGGATGCCAAGCAAGCAGTGTCAGAAACCAGAATGTGGAGGAACCATCTAACAGAAAAGGAGCATGGCCCAGGATAGCATGCTAACTGTGGTGGATGCCCAAAGCAGACAGCAGTCAAAAGGAGCAGGTCCCAAACAAGGCCAAAGGGCCAGCTGCTGCAAGATAGGAAGGGGAGCAAGGTCCCAGAAGTAACAGGAAGGACTTCTGGATGAAGAGAAGGAGCAAGGCTCTGCACCACAGGAGAGCTGGGTCTCCAGGGCAACAGATTGAGCAGGGACACCACAGGCAGCATCCACTGTATGTAGGTAATACTATTATCAATACTATTGTCTTTCAGGGCATTATTAGGCCTACTGACCCATCTAGAATGCTTCCATCACTACTCAGTGGCAAAAATCATTTCTAATGAGACCCATATAGATATCTAGAATTTTTCTTGAATTTGTCTTTATTTTCATAGTTTATTATGGAAAATGGTAGAGAGTTCTAGAACTCCGTGATTCTTTGTGTAGAAAGAATTTTCTCTTATCAGTTTTATATCTAGACCCCTTAATTTATTTCCTCTTAAGTTATGCATTGTTTCATTGAATTCTAGTCCCACTGCATGCATTAATGAAGTGTCTGATGTGATATCATACATAAGTAGAATGAATAAAATGTCACCCCATATTGTCCTTTCTTCTAAGCTTTGCAGGTTCAAATTTCTAAGTTTATAGGTTCATAGGTACAATTACAAGTCCATGAGCAACTCGTGCCATTTAAGGACTCGTCACTATTTAGTGGACAAATTCCCACTTCTTATGTCCCATATGAAGGTCCAACAGATGTTTAAAGGCAGATAAATTATTTGCCGTGACCACTGCAACTGGGAGCGAAATCCAAATACCTATAGTTCTTTTTGCAGTCCTATACTGTTCTCCTTTTAGTTGAAAAGAGTGGGCCCTAGTTACTCTATCCAAAGTGTTCATTCATACAACTCTTCACTAGGTAAGGAGGAAGCCAGCAGCCATGCAGTCACTGCAAAGAAATGAGCGTCCAGAGGATGCTTGCACAGGCACATTCTTATAGCACTCGGTGGGGACATGGCAGTGTTGCCCACTGCCCCACCAAACCCCGGGCAAGCCTGCCAGCAGTAAGAAAACTTACATATTTAGTCTGTCTTTATTAGGTTACTAAATGGCTCAGGTTTACATTGCACAAATAGTCCAGAGAGTCAGAATAAATGGATTTGAATCCTCAGAAAGAAATATTACTAGTGGAGTACCGCAGGGTTCAGTGCTGCTGCCCATTTTGTACCAGATGTATCTATTGTAGCTTACTTAGGCATATAGTAAATTGGACTGTAAAATATGCAGACAACACCAAACTTAGGGGTCTGGTGGGCAGCCAGGCAGAAATAGACAGAATTCAGACAACCTTGATAGAATAGGTGCATGGGCGGCCAAATGGAAAATGAGGTTTAACATAAATAAGTGTACAGTTTTGCATATAGGGTCAAAAAATAACTACTCTTGGAGGACGGCACGTGATGGCTGCATGAGCAGACACATCTTCTGCAGCTCCTACTTCACCCAATAAAACCCACTAAATCCACTAACCTGCAATATCAGGCAGTAACCCTGGCACGTCGTGGTCAGCAGAAGTTGGTCCGCACCTCATTGGACAGCAGGATAGCTGCTATGAAGGCAGAAATGAAGGATTCCCTGCCCCACCATATTCCTCCACCTACACCGACTAGAGGCAAACCTGCCAAGCACTCTAAAGTGCAATCTTCTGGGACAGTCAGTACCGTGACTCCCCAGGCTGCCCTCACTGAGGAAAAGTTTCTGGAAGGCCCATCTCCTCTTTAGGCCACACTGGACATGCTTGCTTTGGACATTCAAATCATGAGGTCCTTACTAGACATCCTCACTCGTTGCACTGGTGATAACATATGAACATACGAACATACGAATGTGCCAGCAGAAACAGACCATCCAGTCTATCTAAATCTGCTCAAGTGTGCAGCCAGCACCCCTAGTTTGCAGCTGCCCCACCCCCTCCCCTTTGTCATCCCACTGCCACCCCCACCTTCCCTACCCTCACCCTCCCATGTTCCCTGTCCTATGCCCTTTTGAAGCTGTTCACAGATTTACATGATACCACCCATTCTAGTAGTGCATTCCATCTTGCTACCACTCTCTCTGTGAAATAGTATCTCCTCATTTCTCTCGTAAATCTTCCCCCTCTATTCTTAGCCCATGCCCCCTGGTGTCCCTCCCCCTCCTTAGCTTAAAGACCCCATCTGCCCCATCCTTATTGATTCCCCTTGGATACTTGAATGTCTCTATCATGTCCCCCTGTCCCTTCTAGCCTCCAGAGTGTACATATTCAGGTCTCCCAGCCTGCTCTCCTAGTCTCTCCCCTCCATTCCACATATCATCTTTGTTGCCCTCCTCTGCACCCCCTCCAGTAGCCTGATATCATGCTTTAGGTATGGCCTCCAAAACTGCACACAATACTCCAAGTGAGGCCTTACCAGCGACCTGTAGCGGGGCAAGATCACCTCTCTTCATCTGGATGAAAACCCCCTCGCTATGCACCCCAGCATTTTGTTTACTTTTGCAGCCACTCTCCTGCACTGGCAGTGTTGTTCATGGTCCCTGTTATCATTACCTCTAGGTCTTTCTCCTCCTCAGTGATCCCCAGCTTAACCCCCCCCAGCCAGTATTCTCTCCTTGGGTTCTTCACCCCAAAGTGCATAACCTTACACTTCTTTGCATTGAACCTCAGCTGCCACCTCTTTGACCACTCATTTAGCTTGCTTAGGCCCCCCTGCAGCTGCTTCCATCCCTCCCCTCCATCCACCACTGCTCCGATTTTGGTGTCATCAGCGAACAGACTTACCTTGCTCACCACCCCATGTGCAATGTCTGATACGAAGAGCCCAAATAATACTGGCCTCACCACAGAGCCCTGTAGCACCCCACTCGTCACTGTCCTTGGAGTTGAGAGCTCTCCCCTCACCACCACCCATTGCAGCTTCCTGTTCAGCGAGCTTGTAATGCAGTTAATCATTTTTGGCCCTACTCCTACACCAGTTAGCTTCCCCCCAAGCCGCCCATAAGGCACCAAATCGAAGGCCTTGCTGAAATCCAAGTAAAGAACATCCACCACATGACCCTTATCCAGCTCACCTGTCACCCAGTCATAATATTGTATTAAGTTGGTTTGACAAGACTTCCCTGAAATGAACCCATGCTGCCTCACATCCTGAAGGCCATTGTCCTCCAGGTACGACACCAGTCTTTCCTTTAGTATCGTTTCCATGAGTTTGCACACTATGGAGGTGAGACTTACCGGATGATAATTACCCGGTTCATCCCTTGGCCCACTCTTGTGTAATGGTACTACATGTGCCATCCTCCAGTCCAGTGGCACACATCCCGACTCCAGTGAGGTGTTTTACAGATCCACCAGTGGCTCTGCCAAAACCTCCGCTATCTCTCTCAGCACCCTGGGGTGGATACCATCCAGCCCTGGTGCCTTGTCTACCGGCAGTGCCCTCAGTTCCTCTAGGACTCTACTTGCCTCAATTCTTCCATCTGTTGCCTCCTCTCCCCCTGTCCCTACCCTCCCAGCCCATGGTGGTAGTGGGCCCCCCATTTCTTCCATGAACACTGAGCAAAAGTATTCATTCAGTGCTTTTGCCTGCTTCTCACCCTTTTCCATCTACTGCCTACCGCTTTTTATCCTCACTATTGTCTCTTTGCTCTTCCTTTTCTCCCTGATGTATCTGAAAAAGTCTTCCCCCCCCCCCCCCATTAATTCCCTGTGCTAATCTCAGCTCCCTCTGAGCCTTGGCTTCTCTCACTTTTCTGGTCACCTCCCTGGACCATCTTGCATATTCCTCCCTGTCCATTTCCTTCCCCATCCTCCTGTACCTCTGGTGCACCACTTGTTTTGCCCTCACCACTTCCACAACCTCGCTGTTCAACCAGCATGATTTTCTTGCTGTGCTCCTCTTACTCTGTACCTTGGTGCAGGCTTCTGTTGCCTCTGTAACCCCTGTTTTTGTAATATCCCATTTCTGCTCCACATCCATCTCCTGCCTTATGCCCTCCAGTTTCCCTTTCAGTACTTCCTGCGTCCTCCCAAAGTCCGCCCCCCTGAAGTTTACCACCTGAGTAACTGATTTCTCTGGCTCCCTGCACATCGTGATATTAGCACCATTTGGTGATCGCTGTTGGCTAGTGGGTACTCCACCTTTATTTCCCTTATTGCCTCCCCATTTGACAATACCAATTCTAAAGTGTTCTTTAGCCTAGCAGGTACACTAACCAACTGTGTTAGGAGACCCTCCTGGATCACGTCCAGGAGCACTTGCTCCCTAGCACTGGAGATGACCAGAATGCTCCAGTCAACCCCCAGCAAGTTGAAATCCCCCGGATGTCCACCTTCCCTTTTCTACATACCTTTCTGATTTGCCCTGCTAATTCCCTGTCAAGCTCCTCAGACTGGGACGGCGGCCTGTATACCACCCCAAACCTCAGTTTCCTATCCTTTGAGTCTAGGAGCTGCAGCCAAATTGCCTCTGTTCTCCTTTTTTCACGCTCATCCCGTGTGCATTTGATCCCATCCCTCACATAGACTGCCACCCCCACGGTCCTTCCTGTATAATTTGTATCCTAGGATTGCCAGATCCCAGTCCTGGTGTTCGGTTGCCCAAGTTTCTGTGACAGCTGCACTATCCACCCTCCACACTGCTAAGAGTGCCTGTAGCTCAGCTGATTTGTTTCCTAAGCTTCTTGCATTCAACGAGACCACCCTCTATCCTGCCCACTTCCCGTCACTGGCCTCCCTCTCCTCCCTTCTACACCCTCTTTTTTTGGCCGTCTCGAGTCCTTCCCTGCTTGCCTGGGGCGTAGGCTGTAACGAAGCCCAGATTTCTTCGTTGGATGACTGGCAGACTCGAATGGACCCAGACATGGCTCAGTTGCATCATAGAGTGAAATTTATGGAATCTAAGTTGGCGGACTTAGAGGGGAGGTCCTGTAGGAATAACTTAGTTATTTGGGGGCTACCAGAGGGTGAAGAAGGGCCAGCACCAGTACCATTTGTACAGAAATTTTGTGAAAAGTTTGCTGGCCCTTCTCTAAATGGCTCCTCATACATCGTGGAGCCAGCCCACAGGTCACTTCGTCCAGCCCCTGCCCCAGGATCTCCCCCAAAATCCCTAATCTTTCACCTTTAAAATTTTCTAGACAAGCAGCATATTTGGGGGAAAGTGAGAGAGATACAAGAGCTGCAGTGGGAAGGATACCGGATTCGAATTGCCCAGGATCTCCCAAAGTTAGTATAGCAAAAGCGAGCAGAGCTACATCCTGTTGTTGCAAAACTTATTGCGGTAGGCGTTAAATACCGGAACAAATACCCTGCAACACTGCAAGTCCAGCATAGGGATACATTGCATAGTTTTGAAAAATTTGACCAAGCCACCAATATGCTAAAGTCCCTGTATCCGGACCTATTCAAGTGAAGAGAGTAACATGTGAACTATCGGGATTATCCAATCTTGTATTGTGAGTACTGTATCTCTTGGAGTTTCTTCTGCATTGCTTCAGGGAAACTGTTTGGGAGAGCCCATGGCTCTGGGACTGAAGGTCGACTGAAGCATTTTTCTAAAGGCTACTGGAATCCAGCATGTAGTCTGGAGATGGCCTACGGGGCTACTTTCAATTTTGGATTTATTTAATTAGTAATTCTTGAGCCCCTCTAGTGGCGAACTGCAAGAACTGCATCTAACAATGGTGATATGCACTGCTGTTGCTTTATTGTTGGTATGGACAAAGCACATATTATTTTCAGGCCTGTAACTATTATCAGAGACCCTACATATTTATAAGATGTAAAATTCCCTGACAGAAAGCATAGGTAAAGGGATATTTTCTTTATTTGGGCAGCGCCTCTATTGGGTTGACCAGCATTATTTAGTGCTCTTTCAATCTTAATTTCTCAGACTGGATTCAAGTCGAGACCAGTGTGTATTTTTGGACTTCAGTCTGTGCACATGACTTTCACAAGCAGGACTGTACTGTATATTTTGCTGGTTGGATCACCATGTTAAACATTAATGCTAATGTTGTTTCAGTTTTCATGTTGGTTAGTGTTGTTCCAATTTATTGATGTTGGGGGGTGTGTGGAGATTTTACCCTGCGGGGGGGGGGCTGACTCATCATAGCCAGTAATGATGTGGAGAATCAGTCGTCAGGAATGGGGTTGGGGGTGTTGTTTACTTTTAGGAATGTTTTTAGGGGGTCAACCTGGCAACATGGCAAGGATTGTTAACTGATTGGGGAAGAGGGAGGGGTTCTTCTCATTATTTCTTTTGGATATGTGCATACTTTGGGCCACCTTCCTACATACGTTGGATCCTACTTTGTTTTACTTATATGGAACGAGGCCAATATTATATAGAGAGGGGGATATTACAGTTATGGAAATACTTCAGGGGAGTACACAGGTGTATTGGGTACAACGATCAAGCCCAATTACTACTTGTTGCAATGCTGAATCTTTATGAAATATGTCACATGGAATGTTAGAGGGGCTTGATCTAAGGGGAAGACATACCAAATTCTGAAACATCTCCAACTACTTAGTTGTAAAAAAGCCTTCCTCCAAGAAACCCATCTCAAGGGCTCAGAAAACCTACTTTTCCGACGACAGTGAGTGGGGCAAGCCTTTGCGGCCGGGGACTTTACTACCCAGCGAGGGGTGATGATACTAATTTCTAGAAGCACTAATTTTCATATGCTTCAAAGTACTGAGGACCTACAGGGACGATATCTGCTTCTCCGAGGGAGACTAGACCACTCTGAAGTTCTCTTGGGATGCATATATGGCCCTAATAACATCTCTTCTGAATTCTTCTCCGCTATAGTTAATTTGTTATTCCCTTATATTCACCTTCCCTTTATTTTGGCAGGGGATTGGAATGTAACTATTACATACAATCTTGATAGGTCTGGTCATCTTCACCATAGCCTCTCTCCCGCCCAGCATGGTCTGCATGAGCTGATGGCAGTGGGAGGGCTTTGTGACCCATGGAGGGTTTTGCACCCCTTGGACCATAGTTACACCTTCTATTCCCTGGTTCACAAATCCTATTCCTGCCTGGATTACTTCCTAATAAGCAACACTCTCTTGCCAGGAATAGGGAATGGAGAGATCACTCCTAGAGTTCTCTCAGATAACTCGCCTGTCTGGTTGGAATGCTCTCTTTTGCCTAACAAAGAATGTGATAAAATCTGGAAGTTAAATACCCAGTTATTGAAAGACCCTGAGGTGCTCGCTAGAATTCAGACTCTCATCACTGAATTTCTAAGAATATAACACCAGGTCAATCCCTGAAATAGACAAAATATAGTGTTCCCTGAAATGCGTCTTGAGGGGAGAATTCATTAGAATAGCTTCAACAAAAAAAGAGAAAGCTGAAGCCTCCATGTGTCTTCTTCTCAACCAAATAAAGATGTTAGAAAATAGCCCCTCTTTGGAGTCCTCTGAGGAAGAACAGGTTTCCCTGACACTTCTGAGAAACCGATGCGCAGAGATTCTGAGGGAGAGAGCCGAGTATACTCTTCTAAAAACCCATTCTACGTATGTAGATCAGGGGGATAAGGTGAGGCACCTGTTGGCATTACGCCTGAAATAGCAAGAAGCTTCTCACTTAGTACAAGCTTTTGCCTCCCCTGTTGATGGTACCATCAAGACATTCCCTTGGGAAATAGCCCACAAATTCAATTGTTTATACTCTAAGCTGTATAGTCCCCCACCTAGTCTCCCTCTGTTGACTGACATACAACATTATCTGGATCCTTCACAGCTTCCTTCCTTAACTCCAGATCAGCAGCCCTTTCTTGTGCATCCTATATAGACAGAAGAAATCCACATGGCTATCCAATCCCGTTCCTCTGATAAGGCCTAAGGCCCAGATGGATTCCCCTTCAACTTTTATAAGATACTGGCAGCTGAGCTAGTTCCCATTCTTCACTAACTCTTCACCTTCTTTTGTGAAAAAGGTATTTCGGATGTGTCCCTCCTGGAAGCCCTTATAATTGTCTTGCCTAAGCCCAATCGTCCCACGAACAAGGAAGCGATTTATTGGCCCATCTCCCTCATGAATTACAATGTGAAACTGTTCTCAAAAATTCTGGCTACTAGAATGATGCAAGTCTGGGAGGGACTGATTGGGCCAGAACAAGATGGCTTTATGAAGGGTCAGTCATTGGTGGATCACCTGTGGAAATTGATCCACATTTTTGCTGCGTCCAGGGATGCCAGCTCCCCTATGGTGCTGGTATCCCTGAATGCAGAAAAAGCCTTCAATAGGGTCTATTGGCCCTTCCTATTTTCAGTTCTAAGAAAATTCGGGTTCTCTGCCTCTTATATCCAATGGATTCAAGTGTTGTATACCAAGCCTCACGCCAGAGTGTACTGTAATGGAGTCTTATCAGAGGGCTTTACCTTGTCCTCAGGTACATAACAGGGTTGCCCTTTGTCTCCCCTGCTGTTTAATCTCTATTTGGAACCCCTATTATGTGTGCTCAAGTCTTCTCCTTCTATTCATGAGATCCCTATCGGTGCTCTGGACCTCGGACTCTCTGCATATGCGGATGTTATTCTCTTACATCTGTCATATCCTGCTATCTCTATACCAAGTGCTCTGAACATTATTGCTGACTATGTCAGATTTTACAACTATAAGTCAGATCTGGATAAGGCAATCATAATGCCTCTGAATTCTAGAGTATTCCAGGGTGATCTTGCACATCTGGGGATGGTTTGGGCATCTAAGTTAAAATACCTTGGTATTTTACTGTCCACACAGAGTACCCTAATTAAGAAATTTAATTTGGATCACATGATTGAGACCCTTCAGCACGACCTGCATAGATGACAGTCTCTCCCCTTATGGTTACAAGCCTGTATTAGCATAATTAAAATGAACGTCTTACACAGATTTTTTATCCACTAAATATACTAAACTTATTCTTACCTGTTCATTGGTTTAAGAGACTCCATGCTATTATTTCCTGCTTTCTCTGGAAAGGAAAAACTCCACACAGATGTAACCCCCTTGTTACCCGGGGTTACTAGGATCCCAGTAAGACCTAGTGGTAGGCAGGGAAGACAGCTTGTGAAACTCCAGTTAAATGGATTTCACACTGTCTCACACTGTTCTCAGTCTCAGCTGAGACTGAGGGATGACATCACCATAGAACTGTCGCAGCTGCATGAGCCACGATGGAATCTGCAGCAAGGAGTTGGAGTAGAATGTTGGGAGGTTTGAACAGTAATCTATGGTCAGTTGGAGTTTGCTGAGAGAGCAGCACAGCAGCTCTGTGTAGGCTCGTGGAGCCTCAGCCCTGACATGGGGCTACATTCTGGGAAAAAAGGTGTGTGTTTCCACCAAAAGAGAGACACAGAAGCAGTTTTAAAGTGATGGAGACTGCTGATTCGGGTCTCAGTGCCCCATCCCTCAGGGGATGGGGCAGAAAGAGTTTTCTGCATATTCCAGGGGCAACCCCCTGGTTTTTCTGCTAGTGGAGAAGCTGCCTTATTTTTTCCAGAGTTTTGGGGAAACAAGATTTGTGAATCGCCTGTGGGGCACCTGCAACCGGAGGGTGAGTTTCTGCTCTTTCTAAAGGGCCCATGTTTTCACTCTGGGACTTGTGTGATAGTGGGGATTGGACTACTGAAATAGTGGGACGCCTAGAGTAATAGGCTTAGCCAAAAGTAAAAGTATGTTCAAGTCCAGCACTTATGGGAAGTCAAGACATGTAGAGGAGATGTGACATACGTCTACCCAGTAATCTACATTGCCAAGTTTTCAGTGAAAGAGTTGTTTAGTTTCCAGAGAAATGGCCGGGTATGGATTGTGGGAGCTGGAGGTGGGAGACCCCCCATCTTTAGTAACCAGGTCCACCTCTACGGATTTGCTCTGTGGATTTCTACTTTGCCTCATGCACTTGGCCAGTGATGAGGGAAGTACCCAGACGTGGGATTGGAAGGAAAATTCCCTCTAGGAGTCGAAGGCTCTAAGGTGGTTTGGGGAGCCACAACAGGAAAACTGGTTCATTTCTCAAAATGGACTGCGGATCAAGTGGCCGTCGGGGGAGCCGGGCCAGTGGGCCAAGTAGTGTACAAGTCGGGCTGTGTACCCAAAGCTGTGTGCAAGTCCGGGCTATGTGCCTGGTAGATTCAGAGCCTGAGGGCTGGAAATAGTGAAGAAGTGTTCTGTTGTCTCTAATCTGCATTACCAGGAATGTAGCCCTGTGGGGGTCCGTCTATGCTTTGTTTGTTCAACTTGGATGTGAATAAAAGCCACACTGTAGAATCCCATTCCTGGTTCTGGACATTACAGTTATTGCTTCCTGTGTTCAAATTTACTTGGGTGCCCCTGTGCAGAGTAGCCAAACCTAGGCCCCCTGTGCCGAGTAACCTCATCCTCCCCGAACCCAGTCCCCACCAGGTACTGCTGTCAGCTTCAACAGCATGCCACCTGTTGTTTTGCTAAAAGGCAGGGGTGAGGGGTTACACAGAGCTTACACCAAGCTAGGAGGTCTACAGCATCTTGGAGGACTCTGCTTGCCTAATTTTTTTGTATACTACGTGGCAAGCCACATTTCTAAATATGCCAGATGGCCTAAATCACCCACACTAGCTGGTTCAATTAAATATACACCGCTTTGGCTTCAGTTAGAGCAGAACCAGACGGAGAAGGCTGGCCTATCTCTGGAAAGTCTCTTTTTTGTGGTCCCCAGAAAGCTTCCTTCCCAGATTAAAAACACAGTTATCTATACCTCAGTGAGGACTCACTCTCAACTTTGTAGAATCATGCGGTACAATCATCTGGTAGATATTTCTCAACCACTATGTCTCAATCCCAATTTTACAATAGGAGGGAATGCACTGTCTCCTTCGCAAATGCCTAGGCTAAAGGACAAAACAGTGTCTGATCTCCTAGTGAACAGCTATTTATGAAGTACTCAAGCTGTCCTGACCTACTTCAATCTCCCGAACACACAAATTTTTCATATATTTCAACTTCGGCATATGTCAGTCTGCTGGTTTGCAGTGGCAACATGGAACACTGATTACAGTGATTTCCTCTCTGTACTTCAAGCCCAATCCTGGCAACCTCACTCAGTATCCCAAATTGTCTCCCAGTTGCTTTCTTCCTTGTTCCCCACCATCACAGCCACTCAAGTTATTGGTCGTCAGTTTTTCCTAATATTGCTCCCTATTGGGATCTTATTTGTACAGATGTCTATCGAGATTTGACTACTGATAAGTTATGACTTACCCAATTTTATATACTGCACAACATATATCTCACCCCTACCCACCTAATGAAGATGGGTAATCTCCCCTCTTCAAATTGTTCCAGGTGTAATAAAGAGGAAGGCTACTTGCTGCACATTTTCTGGGAATACCCTGAAGTGGCTCCTTTATGGGAGAAAGCCAAATCTCGTGCTGACCCCTTACTTGGGTTAGAGGAGTGCTTCTCTCCTGAGGTTTGTCTAGATGGAGATCTTTCTGGAATTTCAGTTAAAGAAAGGAGGTATTATATATATCTAATCTCCCTCTCGGTGAAATGTCTGGTCCTCCGTCATTGGACGGACCAAACAGAGATTACTTATTCTGAATGGTTTAATGGAGTCATTACCAACTTATGTATTGAAAAGACTATAGCCAGTATTAAAAATCATTTGAATATATCTACTAAAAATGGGGTAAGTTGGAAACACTCTTATTAGCACACTCTTCCCCTCGGATGAACCATTAGAGTATTCAGGAATCCTATCAGGTAGATATGTTAATTGTTTTCATTGCCTTATTTAACTTTTTAGTCAAGGGGTACATATTTCTGTGAGCTCTGATTCTGTAATGTTTCAACATGTTATACCAACCCCTGTTTGATTTGCCATAGGTATCTCCAGGGGGGAGGCGGAAGGGGGTATGGGAAGGAGGGAGGGAGGGGGGAGTTAATGTTTATGCTTGTTTGTTTATTGGTATGTTGTTGTTGGTTTGTGTATCATGGTGTGTAGCAAAATCTTAATAAAGTATATTAAATAAAAAAAAATAACTATTCTTTAGATGGACAAATTATAATGGTCAACAATGAGGAATGAGATCTAGACAGAATGAGACCTTAGCATTGTGGTATCCAGTGATTTCAAAAACACAAAACAGTGCGACATGGTTATAAAGAGCGCTAATAGAGGTATAAATAGCATTACTAGAAACTGTATAAATAGAAATGAGAGAGTAATAGGTGCTCTATACAGAGAATATGTTCGCCACATTTGGATTTTAGTTCACAGTTCTGGACTCCTCACCACAGGGGGAGATGTAAATCGTCTGGAATGGACCCAGATAAAAGTGACTAGACTAGTGTGGAGAATCCAGGATTTACTGTATACAACCAGACTTAGACTAGGATTGTACAGCCTAGAAAACAGATGAATTGGGGGGGATTTAGTCCTGTATTACATACTAAATGATAAAATGTTAATGACTCAACGGAATATGGAAAAGAAACAAACTCTGATCAATCTGAAGGAGCATAATAGGCAGTTAAAATGATGCCCTTTTAAAACTACTAACCAGAAAATCTTGAGTGGTAGGCATTTGAACAGACTCCCAGACAACATTGTCAACAGTGATACCAAACAGTGGTTTAAAGACAGACTATATATATATATATATATATATATATATATATATATATATATATATATATACTGGGAAGTAATCCTTTTGAGTGCTGCCTCTGATTAGTGGAGGAGAGGCAGTCTAGATGGGCTTTCTAGCCTAGTTCTGTCCCTATAACCATAGTATGAACCATAGCAAGTAGAAAATGACCCCACTGTGGTGTCAAGTAATGCTACTTAGTGGTACACCTCATCTCCCCCAGTAGGGAATGACATCGGCTATTTGAAGGTTTATTACATAGTTGCTCACAGACACGACATTTCACATATTTGTCCAAGAAGAATGCCACAACTATTGTATAATAAATGAGAATCAGTACAATCAAAAGCCACAGTATGAGAGGCTGGGAAAGCCTATGTCAGCAGTATAATCATTTCTAGAGTAGCAGTAACCAAGAATGATGGCTAAGAAATAGCAGAAAGATTTACACAATTGCATTGAACACTTGGAAAGGAAGACACAAACAAATCCTTCCATGGAGGTGACTATCACACTAAAAGCTATTTGGACTGTGCTGGCCTCAGTGCTGGAAAATAATGCTGCTCTTTGCTGGACAAATTACACTATGAGCTTAAGAATGGATCGAGTCAACTCCTGGCTCATCTTATAGTATCAAAGTTAGATGTACAGTATGCACCTCTCCCCAATTGTGTGGGCTTACCTATACAACACTCAGAAGCCAGCTGAACTGCTGCCAGTTTTCTGCTCTTTGCAGCCTCTGCGGATGTGGACTCTGGCAGTGAGATCAGAGGAGAGGTGAGGGAAAGTAAGGGTGCCAATTTCTTCAGCACTTCTTGTGCTTGCATGAAGTCCCTCCCCCATTCTGCACATCAAAGAGTGGCTGCCTGCCAGCAATGAGGAGTGTGACCAGCACTTATGATGGTGTGAGAATTTCCCAGACTGAAAGCCCTGCCTAACTGAACACTAAGCACAATTGTGCATAATGAACAGTGGGCACCAGTAAATGTTTAAGGGCAGAAGCCCTGTAAATATAAAGACATGTGTAATCAGTGTCCCTCAGCAAACAGGGAACTGCCATTTTTGTGGTCCCCACCCCATGACCTCAGCAATAGGGGTGAGGGGTTGTTCCACAGAAAATCAGACTGCAGATCCAGCAAAGGGAGTCACATGGAGTCCTAGGACACTACAGGACTTCATTAAGTCAAACACATTTTGAATTGTCAGTGGCTCATAGAGCCACATGTAACCCCCCTGTGACAGAAATGGGCAGGAAAGAGTTAATGGTTTGGATTCTGTAGGTGCCTTATTTTTATGTTGCTTGCACGCATGTGCAAGAAACTTAGTGCCATCATCGGAGATTTCGGAGGTGTGTCACCTCCTCCTCCAATTCAGTCAGTGAGCTGGCAGGCGCGGCCCCTGTAAGCCAATGCATTTTGGAGCTGTCTATGACACACTCCAAAATGCAGTGGCATACAGTTGAAAGGGGGAGCTATGCTTCATTGAGCAGAGATAAGAAGCGTAGCTCCCCCCGCACGCAGGCATGTGCGCCCCCACACCTACTGTGTAGCCGACTGGGTGCCCAATCCCCGTCGGCTAAGCTGCTTCTCTCCCAGTTGTAGGTGCCACGCTGGGGGCCCACCCCAGCGTGGCAATCAGTCCATAGGCCAGCGGGGTGCCCAATCCCGTCGGCTGAACGCCCCCCAGCGTCCTTGTGCCACGCTGGGAGCCCAGCCCAGCGTGGAAAAATCCCACAATGTCTTTTTTTATTTTAACCTGAAAAAGCAGCGGTCCCGCGGGCGTCTCCCGACCCCACAACCCGCACCCACCCTGCGCGCACAGCCTCCCCACCCCTCACCCCATACTTAACTCCGGACTCCGGCGCAACGATCTTCGGTGGACCGGGAACACGTCTGCACTCTTCAAAGCCGACCGCGAACTGAGGAAATGCCGGTAAGCTGTATAATGGGCTAGATAGGGGGTTTCAACTTTGTTGCATATCTCAGGCATTTTTGGGAATTTTTGCAAATTTTCAACATGCGGTTTTGGGACCCTTTTTCATGAATGATGTCACTATCATGGTTATTATTCGGGCCGAAAGGGTATTCAAGAGTGATCATGTAAATCACCCTTCGGCCTGAATACCACTCATGAAAAGGGGTCCCAAAACCCCATGTTGAAAATTTGGTGCAAAAATTCCAAAAAATGACTGTTTTACGAGCGTGCATTGCGCAGTTCCTACGCAGGCTAGTAAGTTCGAGAAATTTCAATATTTTCACTCCAGATTTTCAACATTGCCATTTTACCACACCTTCTTATGAGTAGTACAGCTGTCATTTTTCACATCTCACCCAAAATGTGTTTCTGCCCTTGTAGCGCAGAATGGTGCAGTCGGTGTGTGAAATCAATGTACTGGACAAATTTAAGAAAATCACAGTGACACTGTTCATGAGCAGAGGTCTTAAAATGGCTATGTTGAAAATTTGGTGAAAAAATTCCTAAAAATGACTGTTTATGAGCGTGCATTAGCAGTTTCTTCGCACGCTCGTAGGTTTGCAAATTTTCAATATTTGCACTCCAATGACTTCCAAATACCTAAACAGCACATAGAAGCAAGCAACATTTGGCATTAACAAATGCTTGTTTTAGCAGTTTGGAAAAAATGCAGTCAGGCTGAAATCCTCTGTCCAGCAGCATCCAGCTTGTGGAATTCCTAGCTGCTAGATAAGAGCTGGGTCATAAATCTCGAGTGGACATCTCCAGACACACACAGACCTGCAGACATGGGCACAGGGCAGTTTGAATGGATTGGATCATTCAAATATAAACTTAAGGTGAAAAGGGAATATAATTGGTCACTGATAGGTGTTCACTCTGATTGGGACAATTAAATACATACATGTTAGTTGGTTGGTGCATTTAAAGGGAGAATAGGAATGACCTATTCTCCACAGAATATATAACCTTCTGAAAGGCAGAGAAGGGTCTCTTGTGCTTTGGAAGCTGGGAGGGGAAACATAAGCTTGGAGCCTACCTTGTAGCTATGTCCGTGGGAGCTGGCAGTTAGAACAGGGTCCAGTCTCTCTTGTAAGGACAGGGAAGGGTAAGTTTAGTGATAGCATATTTCAGTAATAGCCTTCTTCTTTTGCCATCTGTTATTTAAAAACATTTGTTTACTTTTCCTGTATGAGTGTTATTCTCTTGTGTTGTAAATATATATCCTGTAAATGCTCAGTGCACTTTCTGTTGAGCAAAAGCTATTTATTTGCTCAACAGTTGTGACTGTGATGTCATTTTCCTAAGGTAATAGTTGGTTTCCACTGGCTGAGGTAAACTCTGTGTAGCATCCGACACCCGAGAGAGACACACTACCAGACTTTAACTTGTGCAATTGCACATTTGATTATTCAAGTTTATACACTTGAAAGAGGTGCCAGAAGGAAAGTCCGGCTGGTGGCAGTGAATACCCGAGAACAGACACCTCTCTAAAAGCTGTTTCAGCCCAGAGGGAGAGGTGGGTTGTCACACCCCCTACAAATGGGGTTTCCCGAAAAGTCATCATTGAGCTTGTCTAAATGCTCACTGCCAGGCTGGTGTCCTGCATTTTAGCAGTTTAAATGTGATTGCCAGAGAGTGCCTGTATAGCCTCTGTGTACTGTCTCTTTAAGAGGCAGTATAGCGCAGTGGTTTAAGGCTGTGAACTGCAAATCTGGAGACCTGGATTTGAAATCCACAGCCCCCACTTGCATATTGTGTGACCCTGAGCAAGTCACTTAACTTCCCTGTGCTCCCAGGTTGTACCTGTTAACAAGCTATCAGTTTAGTGTGTCTCACCTGGTTAAATAATTGAAAAAAAAAAAAAAGTGCTGCCTGGATTGCAGTCATAAGTAATCTGAGGGGCAGCTCTGTTGAAAGATGTAACTATTTGCTGAAAATCATTTAGAGTGATAATGATAATGTAGTTTGTCTAATCTGCCTTCTCTGCAGCAAGGACTGTTTTGTTTATCTCCTCTATCTTGGTCCTGGACTGTGAATTGGGCCTATCAGTACTGGTGGGACCTAAAATGGAGCTGGACTACAGGAGATGTCTGGAGTCAAAATCTGTAGGAATTGTAGTTTTGGGCTTTTTGTACCTTTTTGCACCTGAAGGGGGAGCCTTTGTCGTGACTGACAGGAGGATCAGCCAACTGAACCTTTTGGATCTTGGGGAATTTCCCAGGCTAGTGCAGCCAGTTTCAGTTTTGAGCTGAGAAGTAAAGAAATAACAGCTCGAGTGATTTTGAGCAGCAGTTCTGTGTAGTTTTGCATGGGAGAACTGTGAAAGGGCTAAGTTTGGCCTGCCTGTCTGCCTGCTGTCCCTGAGAGGGAAAATAGAGTTTATTCGGACTGAATCTGAGTTGTGAGGACTATTTAAGCCATTGGACTATGACCAGGCTTTAACCTGAAGAAGACTGAAGATTTGCTGAATGTGATCGGCCTGTCAGGATTTCCAGCTGCTT
Source organism: Neoceratodus forsteri (assembly GCA_016271365.2). Taxonomy (NCBI): domain Eukaryota; kingdom Metazoa; phylum Chordata; order Ceratodontiformes; family Ceratodontidae; genus Neoceratodus; species Neoceratodus forsteri. The sequence goes on along the minus strand of CM057455.1, from coordinate 1,804,529,691 downwards.
TTGAATCCCCGGTTTGTGCAGAGACTTTGCGATCGTGACCGGAGAGCGGTTTGCCTGGTACAGTAGAATTTCCTTACATGTAAATGTGCTATGTATTGAAAGTGGGTCATGATTTGGTTCCCCACTGTGTGAACTGTGTTCTGCTTGCTGGAAGCTTTATGCAGCCTAATCGGACTCAATCCACGTTCATCTTCATTCAGCCTGGGCCATGCCATGGAGCCACTCTGGCCCTGCCAGACTACCTCACTGCACAGCGAAAGCTATCGATGAGAGACCTGCCTGGGGATCAGCCCCCTGCTCCACGCTTGAACAGGAACGACACCTCGGTGAATAGTGTGGGCCCTGCTTCTCCTGGCACTCCAGATTAACCACCTGCTGTCTCAATTTTTATACAGCCTGTGTCCAGTCTTGGATATCGTGAGTAATCATCAGGGTAGCTCCCTGCAACAACAGCCTAATCTGAAAGTGTGTCATCTGATTGTCTTGTTGTTTTCTTTTCATGAACTGAGCCCTCTGGCTCCGGATTACAAATAGTGTGTGTTGTGCATGTTGTTTTCTTCCATCACAGGGCCCCAACCAGCTGCAACGTTCCTGGCTAGCCCACCATTCTCCATCTGGGTACCCAGAGTGTGTGACTGTTTATGGACCCTGAAGTGCATGCATAACTGTTTGAGTGATAGAGCCTTTAAGCAAATTAACCTGATTACACCCCTCCCTTGTTCAAGCCCCTTAAATAAATCAGATCTAACTCTGTTTTGCATTTACCCTGACTGTGGTTCCAGTTTGTGCAAGAGGACTGTACTGCTGTTATTTGCTGTGTTTAACCTTGTTTTACAGGGGGTCCCCAGGGCCGGGCCAGAGGAAAGCCCTGCTGGTAAGTGCAAACAGTGTGGGTATTTGTGTGGTGTATCAGGGGTATAGTGAAAGTGATTATTGTGTATTGTTCCAGCCACTAGTAAGGGGGGGGGGGTTACAGTGTCCCAGAGGGCTGTGCCCAGGTTAGCTTGACCACTACCAACCTTGACCTCCGGGCGGAGGCACCTATTTCAGAACTCAGGCCCCTTAACCTGCTACTAGCCAAGCAGGCAGGGGTAGTAGCCCTTGGGATAGTGCCACCTAGGGGTTACATACAGATTAGCTTGGCCCCCGAATGATTGACAGCTACATGGACCAATTGGAGCTGGCATTCCCTAGAAAACTGCAGGGGACATGCCAGGACTGAGTCATTCTATGTGTGTCTGCAGTGAGAGGCAGACTGATGTCTGCATAGAGCTGCTGAAGGAAACAGACCTTTCATCTACCTGATAGACTAAAAGAAAGGGAGAGAATAACTGATAGGGTTACCACGTTGGAAATGCAAAAAATAAATGACCACCTGCCTCCAACACCTCACTGCTAGCTAGCACCTGATTCCTGTCTTTTTTTAATTTTTTTGATAGGATTCCTGATAGATATCAAGTAAAGCAGGTTATTTGTAGTGCACAGTGGTAACCAATGAGTTCTATATATCTTACTCACTGTAATCTAATAAATCAAATCTCTGACTCCTCTGATCGCAAGGTGCACAGCTGCATACCTCGCACTGTCACACAGACTGCCTCCGTTCTGCCCACCACGTTTGCTCTGCTCTACCACAACTCACTAGATCTGCCACACTGGGCTGTTGTCATTCCATTCAGACTCACTCAACTACTGTAAGTTGTCAAACCCAAATCAAACAGCACAATACACCATGTCCCCACTCTGACTGCTCTCCCGACCACCACTGACAGGGTGCCTAATGACAATGTCAGCACTTGTCTTTCTTAATTTTCTTTAATTAAATGCCTGCACCGCACCTCACACTGCTACTGACCTTATAAGTCACCTTGTTGTGCTCTCCTCACTCGCAGCTCACTCTCCCACTACAAAAAAGCCTGAAATGCCTGCACAAGGACCATACGGACCGCAAAGAACCAGTACTTTGAGGACGCCCTCACGCGCTCTTGGAGCGATGGCCAAAAATTCTGGTCAAATCTTCAAGAAATAACTGGGAAAGATAACAAAACATCTCCTACCATGCTTAACATCAATGGGGTACCCACTCTGGACCCTTGTATCCATCGCTAATATGTTTAATGATGCTTTTTCTGATCTGAAAGGTGTTCTTCCCCCAGATTTCTTCCATCACTCCAACTCAAGACATAATGCTAGTTCTGAAGACCAGCCACCTACCCACCTCCTTTCCACTTTAAAGCCGTCTCCCTTGGAGAAATTAGGAAATACTTACTTAGGGTTCTAGGGAAGGCTAGATTCAGTGGTGACTTCCTGGACCTTAAATTTGTGGCACTAACTCTAGATGAAATACTTGCTTCTTTGACACATATAATCAACACCTCACTGAGATACTCTCAATTCCTGCAGATATTGAAATCCACCTTAGTGATGCCTGTATATGAGAGTGGGGACCTCACATTCCATTTTTATCCTTCCTCCGTTATCAAAAGCACTTGAAAGAATTGTAGCGGATCAGCTGGTTGACTACCTAGAAAAATAGCAAATTCAGTGTCCGCAACAACATGGCTTTCACAAGGGACACAGCACCACTACTGCCTTGATTGAGTTTACGGGTCATATCCACAACTCCCTGAATCAGGGTTCCCTTGTTGATCCATTTTTTATCGCTCTAACGAAAGCTTTTGATACAGTTAATTATGTCCTTCTGCTTGAATAATTGGAGTCCATTGGGCTTGCATGTGACACTGTTGCTTAGTTTGAGAGCTACCTTTCAAACCGCTCACAGCGAGTGAAGATCGCTGACGTCCTATCTACTAGCAGACCTGTCCGATCTGGCATCCCCAAGGATCTATATTGGTTATCAGCTTCCGTACCCCTGTCAGTGCCGAATTCTGCTTTATGCGGATAATGCAGTCCTGTTCATGAGTGATTCTGACCCAAAGCAACCAGAAATAAATCTCCAGATGAGTTTTTCAAAGGTAGAAAGTTGGTTCGGTGACTAAAAACTCATCTTGAACTATAAGAAAACAGAAACAATGTTGTTCTCTAGCTCCCACAATAGACATCGTACTTACCCTCTTAACATCACAAATAAGGTCGGGACTTTAAATACTTAGGGGTAACAGTTGACAGCACTTTGACTTATGTCTACCACATAGACAATACAGCTAAGGCAGTTAATAGGCGCATAGGTCTTTTATACAGGCATAAAAATAATCTGATCATGGAGGCTCTTACTCTAGATATCCTTAGTTCAGTGGTCTCGCTAATAGACTATGGCTTAATAATCTATGGCTCCGTGACTGACACGGCACTCCACAGGATTACAGTGGCACTAAACAAAGCCTGCTGCCTTGCAACCAGTTCGGCAAGATTCACACATATGTGTGACTTGTATGTTAAGACAGACTGGCTCCAATTTGAAGGAAGGCTCAAATTCCAAACCTGCCTGATGGCTAAAAAAATAAGTCTAGGCTCGGTGCCCCCTGGGGTACAGAAGCTCCTCACCCACATGATAATAAGTGCTGCACCAGAAGTACTGATAGTATGGTTTTCAAAATCCCATACCGTCATACCTCCCAAGGACAGAGGGGCTTTCTCCCATCGAGCTCCATACTGGCTTAACTCCTTACCCCAGGACATTTCTTCTGTAGCCATGTTAGGCCCTTTCAAACAAAAGCTAAGGAACCATCTTGTTGCAAATTCCAGCTGTGACTGCTTTCACTAATCCCATCACCTTTACAGGGGCTTGGTACTGTATACACTCCTTCCAGGGCAACACTTAGATGGCCCACAGTTTTTCTACTCTTGATTCCTAATTTCCTTGGCCTTCCAAAGCAATTTCCCCCTAGTTATCCACTCCTCTAATATATCTCCCTCCAATCCCCTTTATCTTCCCCCCAATTTTCATCCCTAAAGTTGTCTGCCACCTGGACCTGTTTCCACAACTTGTAAATATATCCTCTTCCCCCTACCCCTTATGACGAAGCCTCTCTGGCTGATGTGTTCTCCCTCCCCTATGTAAATCTTCCGATCTATTATGTATGTCTTAGCCTGTCTTACCTAACTGTTTACCTTTACTACCCCTCACTCTCTTGCTTATAATTGTATTTTTACACACATTGTACAGTGCCAACTTGATGTCTTGTTACCTTACTTGCCTAAGTTTACCACTGTATGTATAGTTTACTTCATATTTAATTCTTGCTGCTTACCTGCAACACTATTTTCACTGCTTTGTTTTACCTGATGCAGAACCTGTGTAATGAGCTTGTTCTCAAAAGGTGTTAATCCGAGATCACAATAAAATAAAACTAAAATAAGTCACTGACACTAGTGCACTTTCGTATGGTGGCACACAGCTGCAGACACAGTGCAAATGTCACTGTCTTTAAAAAAACAGCAGATTACACTGTTCTACTGGCAACTGGCATGCCAGTTGAAAACTGGCCAGGTGGCAACCCTGGTATTTGAACTCCTGCTGAGAGAAGAAAGTAATCACATGCTAGCCCAGCATAAACTCAATCTGAAGACTGCAGCTGGACTTTGAGAGACTTTGCTGTGTTGCAGCCCGGAACAGCCAAATCATAACTCAACTAGTCTTAGAAGCTTTCCAGCCAGCACTATAGCTTGGTGCTGGTTACCGCAACACACAAGGGACTGATGGCAAGACATGGTGTATTGGTTGGGTAATATAGGGTTTTCCCTGGTTGAGCTGTCCTGCCAAAAGAGGAAAACCATCTGCTGAATGCGAGGGTCAGGAGAAGCCTGACTGAGACTGCAGAGAACAGCTGATCCAGCAGCCAACAACAGAGGCCTGCTCATCAAGAGGCAAGCTGACACCAGGCAGAGGAAATTACTGCAACTGCGTCATTACCCCCATGCACTGAGGGAGATCTTCTAGTCTGGGAGAGTGAGAAATCAGAGCTTACCCTGTAGCAGCATCACTGTATCACAGTTTGAGGAAATCAGTGAACCTCCATGGAGCTCATGCAGTGCAGGTTTATGAGAGGCTATCAGATCTGAACATGTGCACAGCTGAGGCAAGAAGGGAGAGTTGGGACATGACAGAAACAAAAAAATACCTCCATGGGGTTTAAGTGGGAATGCAAACACCAGGGGCAACTACATGATGCTGACAGGGGGGAGAGTAGCAAGTTTAAGAGAGATACTGTACCAGGATGGATGCAAGGTCGCCCTTGAAAATAGGCATCTAATGCTCTTGTTTCCTACCCAGTTAATACATTTCAAATAAATAAAAAATAAGCATTTTATGAAGAGGATAGTGGAAGGGGAATAGATTATCAAAGGAGGCAATCTGTGTGAAATTTGTGGGATTCAAATAAGAGTGGTAATGATTATATAGACCACACCAGAAAGGAAGGGGGGAAGGAGAGAGTTTGGAGCCTCTAGGGCTCCTTCATTCAGCATTAGTTAGGTAGGAATGGGCAGACATGATGCACCAGCAGGTTTTTTTCTGCCAACAGATTCTGTTTCTGGGTTTCTATTTAATAGACTAGGACATCCAGCCTGGATTCACAAATTCCCCTTGTGGGTTAAAGAGCATTTGGGTTTGGGGTTTAAGTTCCAATAAAACATTGCTGTTTATTTGTTTAAGTGCACCACCACTAGCCAGTCACATGCAATGTCATTAGGCCTGCACCGTTTCCATGACTGGGTACCCAGTGAAGCACCAGATGCTCCCTTATAGTCGGAAAGGGTTTACACTGCTACCAGTGGGACGAGGGTAGTGCCTCAACTACTGGTGGGTGGAAACTGAAATTAGTGTGCCTGAGTGGATTGGGGTGGACTATTGTTATAATTGGAGATGAAACTGGAAAGGCACTGGAAGCAAAGCCCGGGTGTACAGTATATACAGTATTTAGTTTGGCTGTGCTTAGCAGAGCAACAGAAAAGTAGCCTTGTTTACATTCAGGAGTTAAATTGGGGTGGAACTGCACTGGAGTTACATTCTGTCACCTCTTACTGACCTCAGTTATTAGCAGAACGCAACATTGGTCCGTGCCTTTGTGACCTCTCGCCCTGATTACTGCAACTCCATTTACCTAGGGCTCCCGGGGGTTGATATTCGTCACTTGCAGCCGGTGCAGAATGCAGCAGCCAGGTTGTTGACTGATTTACCTCAATCTTGCCATGTAACACCTGTTCTCCGTGGACTGCACTGGCTGCCTGTTCAGTGGCAAATCACCTTCAAGTTTAGCTTGCTGACCTATAATGTCCTACACAGACAGGGTCCGCGCTACCTGCAAGAACTCCTGCATCCTTATTGCTCCCTCTGCCCTCTCCGCTCTGCTGACAAAGGATTGCTGGAGATTCCCAGGGTCTGTCTAAAGTCATCTGGTGCTAGGGCATTTGTATTTGTGGCACCAACCCTGTGCAATTCTCTACCTCATTTGGTAAGGGAGTGCCCGACCGTGGGGAGCTTTAAGTCAGTTCTGAAAACTCATCTATTCAGGCTTGCCTTTTCTGATCATGGATGATAGACGACTTGCTGCATGGAGTGCTGTTTTATGCTGTATTTTATCTTTTGTATAAGCACTTATATATTCTGATTTGCACTTTTAAAAAAATAAAGAGGTTGAAATTAAAGTTGAATGCTGCTGACAGACAGTACTAAATACTGTTTTCTTTTAGGAAGTGTTTCTTTTCTCTGTCCCTATAATTCCAAGCTACACCTGGAACTCCTGCAGGAGAGTGAAAATAAACACCTTCTAAAAATACAGTTAAATAGCAAAGTTATGTATCTATGTACTGAACTAAAAAAGCTTTCTGCTGCTGTAATTCCTATAATAAGCTGAGCATCTCAACTCATACTAGTAATGCAAGATAACAGACTCTTAGTGCAGAGAAAACATAGTGGTGGGTTGCAGAGGCCCCTTTCTTCTGACTTTCAACACTTTTAACATATAGCTTGGAGGTTGTTTGTACCAGGGTCCAGGTGCATACTTTAACTCTTTCCCAGCTGCTTCTGCACTAATGTCTATGTGAATTATGCCTCTGCAAGCCTCCAGGCTTGTTCTTCCCTGTCAGTAATGTCTCTGCTTAAGCATCTGGACTGTTGAAAGTCTGCACCAATAGGGATTTTTTTTAAATTTATTTTAAAGGTTTCCACCAGCACCAAAAACTTGCTAGATGGACATGAGTCCAGTAATCTAGATCTAGGCAAATTATGGGGGCTATAAAAAGGGGTTTGGTTCATTAGTGCAGGATGGAGGGCAAGTGCTGCTGCTACACTACACATACGCATTAATGCACGATAGAGGAGGGCTCTACTAGGGAATTAATGCCCAGTTGTGGGGGTTGGAGCCATGTGCCTCCAACCACCAACTAGGCATTAACTCCCCTAGTACAGCCTGACTCTGAGTGCATTAATGCGCTTGTAACATGGCAAGCACTACAACAATGAAGTGTTGTGCTTATAATTAGAAGAAAAAAAAACAATGCTAGTTTCACTTACTTGTTTTTACTCTGAAAACTGCGTTGTGCAACATGTCACATCTTTCAATACTGTGGCTGCTAGGAATTCACTATTGAGATTCCTGTTCTTTACTGTGGTCTAACAAGCTATATAGCAAAGATTTTTAATTCTAAATGGTAGTTATTTAGTAAACATGCTTGCAACTTCTTGCTCATTCAGTGCGTTGCGTCGTAAAGGATAATGGGTGACACTACTAACTTTTGGCATTTTTCTGTCAAACTCTGTGGTATGCACCTTCTTATTTTCACGTACTGAAACAGCTTGGCTCTCAGAGACACTGACTGCTTGATCTAGAGAGATTCGTGGACACAAAGTGAGGCTGAGTGAATGTGGCACTGACTGATCAGTGTACGTAGCTCCTCGGGGCAGGTGGGTGGGAACGAACAGAAAGTGACAGTGAAAACTATTTTGGCACACAGAGAGAGAGAGAGAGAGAGAGAGAGCCAGAAAGACACACAGACAGCAATGCCCAGAGAGCAAACTACAGAGAGATGACAGGAAACATCAGTGAGACACATTTTGATGACTGAGTTTCTGATATGTCTGTCTCTCTCACACTCACCAAGCGCACTCCCGATGTAAAGCTGATGAGTGCAATGCAGATTTACTTGCGGATTTCAGAGGTACTACACTAGCAGGCAATAATATGCAATCCTGATTTTACTATGGATTGTAGGGGTACTACACCAGTGGATTAATATCCGCTAGATTTTTGTCACATGTTCCGTTTGGAAAAATAGTGATCTTCTCTTTCAGTATTCATTTATTGCCATGTTACAATTCTACTTTGCTGCCTGAGTGTATGAGAGAATGTATTGAGGACCTGTTCTGTCTGATCTTTTGAAGAGAAATTAAAGGTATGTGAAAAGTTATTGTAATGGGGTGTTTACTCTTCAGCTGGCTCTAGGTGGGGATCTTATAAAAACAAGCATTTGTCAATGCCGAATGTTGATTGCGTTGGTGTGTTGAGCTTGCTCACTGCCCCTCTGTCACTCTCTCAGTCTGTTTCTCCCAGTGCTGCACGCTGCTCTTTTGTACTGGGATCCTGCCTGCTTTGGCACCTTGTTCTGCCCACTAAGAAATATGCAGCTGTCCTGACAGAGCTCCGTTGAGGTGGCTCACTCTCCCTCTCTCACTCACTCATTCTGTTTCTCCTGGTGCTGCAGGCTGCCCTTTTGTACTGGGTACCTGCCTCTGTTGGTGGCTTTTTCTGCCCACAAAGAAATCTGTAGCAGTGCCGACACAGGTCTGTTGAGCCTGCTGACTCCCCCTCTCTCACTCACTCATTCCATTTCTGCCGGCATTGCAGCCTGGCCTTTTGTACTGGGCTCCTGCCTGTGTTGCCGCCTTTTTCTGCCAACAAAGAAATCCGCAGCAGTCACGATAGAGCTCCATTGAGCTAGCTCACTCCCCCTGTCTCTCTCGCTCGTTGTGTTTCTCTCGGCGCTGCAGGCTGCCCTTTTGTACTGGGCTCCTGCCTGCATTGGCACCTTTTTCTGCCCACAAAGAAATCCACAGTTGTCCTGACAGGGCTCCGTTGAGGTTGCTCACTCCCCCTGTGTCACTCACTCATTCTGTTTCTACTGGCACTGCAGACTGCCCTTTTGTACTGGGCTCCTGCCTCTGTTGGCGCCTTTTTCTGCCCACAAAGAAATCTGCAGCAGTCCCAACAAAGCTCCATTGAGCTCGCTCACTCCCCTTCTCTCACTCGCTCATTCTGTTTCTGCCGGCGCTGCAGGCTGCCCTTTTCTATTGGGCTCCTGCCTGTGCTGCTGCCTTCTTCTGCCCACAAAGAAATTTGCAGAAGTTACAATAGAGCTCCATCGAGCTCACGCACTCCCCCTCTCTCACTCGCTCATTCTGGTTTTCCCACCACTGCAGGCTGCCCTTTTGTACTGGGCCATGCGTGCATTGCTGCCTTTTTCTGCCCACAAACAACTCCTCAGCCTTCCCAACAGAGCTCCGTTGAGCTCACTCACTCCCCCTCCCTTACTCGCTCATTCTGTGTCTCCTGCTGCTGCAGGCTGCCCTTTGGTACTGGGCTCCTGCCTGCCTGCCTTGGTGGCTTGTTCTGGCCAGAAAGACATCTGAAGCAGTCCCGACACAGCTCCATTGAGCTCTCTCACTCCCCCTCTCTCACTCACTCACTCACTCCATTTCTGCTGGCACTGCAAGCTGGCCTTTTGTACTGGGCTCCTGCCTGCGTTGCCGCATTTTCTGCCCACAAAGAAATCCACAGCAGTCACAATAGAGCTCCGTTGAGCTCGCTCACTACTGCTGTGTCACTCACTCGTTCTGTTTCTCTTGGCGCTGCAGGCTGCACTTGTGTATGGGGCTCCTGGCTGCATTGGCACCTTTGTCCACAAAGAAATCCGCAGCTGTCCTGACAGAGCTCCGTTGAGGTCACTCAATCTCCCTCTGTCACACGCTCATTCTGTTTGTCCTGGCACTGCAAGTGGCCCTTCTGTACGCTGTTCCTGCCTGCATTGGCGCCTATTTCTGCCCACAAAGAAATCCGCAGCAGACCTGATAGAGCTCCATTGAGCTCACTCAGTCCCCCTGTCTCACTCACTTGTACTGTTTCTCCCACCGCTGCAGGCTGACCTTTTCTACTGAGCCCCTGACACATTGACGCCTTTTTCTGACCACAAAGAAATCCGTAGCAGTCCTGACAGCGCTCCGTTGAGTTTGCTCACTCCCCCTCCCTCACTCGCTCTCTCATTCTGTTTCTCCCAGTGCTGCAAGCTGCCCTTTTTGTACTGGGCTCTTGTGTTGGGGTCTTTTTCTGCCCACAAACAAATCTGCAGCAGTCCCAACAGAGCTCAGTTGAGCTCGGTCACTCGCCCCTCTCACTCGTTCTATCTTAATCTGTCCCAAACACTGATGTCCCACAGTGACCGTGTTATTCTCCGGCAGTAGTACAAAAACATATTTTAGCCAGGATGTGAAAAATGACAGCTGTACTGTTCATAAGGAGGTGTGAAAAAATGCCACTGTTGAAAATGTGGCATGAAAATACTACAAATTTGTGAAGTTACAAGGGTGTGTGGAAACAGTTCAACGCACACTTGTAACACAGTCATGTTATGGAGTTTCGTCACCAAATTTTCAACATAGGGATTTTAGGGCCTCTGCTCATGAACAGTGCCACTGTCATTTTTCTTAATCTGCCCCTAAAACTGATTTACCACAGCGACCATGTTATTCTGTCCTGCAACTGTGAAACCACATTTCAGTCAGGATGTGAAAAATGACAGCTGTACTGCTCATAAGAGGTATGAAAAAATGCCACTGCTGAAAATCTGGCATGACAATATTTACAAATCTGCGAAGTTACAAGGGTGTGTTGAAAGTGTGCAACGTACACTTGTAACAAAGTCATTCGATGGGCTATCATCAACAACTTTTCAACATAGGCATTTGAGGACCTCTGCTCATGTACAGTATCACTGTCATTTTCTTAATCTGTCCCAGACAGTGATTTCCCACAGCGACCGCTCTATTCTGCGCCGGAAGTGCGAAAACACATTTCAGCCAGGATGGAAAAAAATGACAGCTGCACTGTTCATAAGCAGGTGTGGGAAAACGGCAATGCTGAAAATCTGTAGTGAAAATATTATAAATTCGCAAAGTTACAAGCGTGTGTGCAAACTGTGCAATGCACGCTCGTAACACAGTCATTTTATGGAGTATCATTACCAAATTTTCAAAACAGGCATTTTAGGACCTCTACTCATGAACAGTGTCACTGTCATTTTCTTAATCTGTCCCAAACACTGATTTCCCACAGCAACCTCGCTATTCTGTGCCAGAAGTGCGAAAACACATTTCCGCCAGGATGTGAACAATGACAGCTACACTGTTCACAAGGAGGTATGAAAAAATGCCAATGTTGAAAATCTGGTGTGAAAATATTGCAAATTCACGAAGTTACGAGCATGCGTACCAACTGCGCAGCGCAAGCTAAATAAAACAGTCACTTTGTTTTCCACCAAATTTGCAACATAGGCTTTTTGAGAGCCCACCTCATGAACACTGGCACTGTCGTTTCATTAATTGGTCCCGAAAGATGATTCCGCACAGTGACCACAAAATCACCTTTCGGAGCCGATTAACGCCATGACAGTTCAAGAATTCACGAGGAGGGGTCCCAAAAACCCCATGTTCAAACTTTGGTGCCAAAATTCCCCAAAATGCCCAAGATATGCACTAAAGTTGAAAAAATCCTATTTATTCCATTATACAGCTTACCGGCATTTCCTCAGTTTGCGGTTGGCTTTGAAGAGTGCAGACATGTTCCAGGTCCACGAAGATCGTCGCTTGAGCTCCGGAGGTAAGTATAGGGTGAAGGGGGTGTGGGGGGATGCAGAAGTACGCAGTGGGTGGGTGCGGGTTGTGGGGGCAGGGAGACCATGAGGGACAGTTTCTGATTTTACAGGTTTAAAAAAAAAAAAAAACATCACGGGACAGTTTTTTTTCTTCACAGGGGCATTGGGCACGCTGGGGTGGACTCCCAGTGTGCCACCCGACTGCTTCTTTTTGGTGGACCAGTAGCCGATGGGGGATTGGGCACCCCTGTTGGCACACAACAAAAGGTTGGTCGTAGATTATGCCGACGGGGATTGGGCACCCCATCGGCAGACAATAAAAGAGGGGGGGGTTGGTTACAGAATGCCAATGGGGAGTGGGCTCCCCCGTCGGCACAATCAACATTACAGCATTGAAGCTGACGGGGACTGGGGCCCTCGTCGGCACATAAACACGGTGGGGGGGTTATATTGTTTGTGAACACGGCGGCAAGCTGCGGCCATGTTCACAAACAATATCGGGGTTTGGAAGTTCTGCCCAGCAATGACGGGTCGCTACCTCATTGCAGCAGATGGCTGACGCTGCAATGATGAGGCGGCCCCTGATTACAGCGGCGAAATTGTCAGAAGTTGGTGCAAAGGTTCCAAATCCATGTCATCAGCAGCATGCAACGGCATTAGGGGAAGCAGGACAAGCCTTTGCAGGCTGTGGGGGCATTGGCCACAACAGTGCTGCACCTCCACAGCCTGCTTCTGAGAAAACTGTCCCAATATGTTTCTTGCGCTGCACGAAATCAACATAAAAAGCTTTCTGCTTGTAACCTGGCTGGATTTAAGAAGATTTGGATCTGAGTATAAGGCAGAGCACAACAACAACAAAAAAATTACAGATTTAATTTGCTGCTGTTTTAAATTGTGTGTATATATATTTATGAATGGAAGGCAAAATAAAAGTACTATGTAACATGATGAAGAGAGTATTTCAGGAAATTAAAGAGTTCATAGTGAAGTCAAGAAAACAGATATGGCTATTACATTAAAATGCATGGAAGTTGATTTGGCCATTTGGATCAGCCCCTGTTTTATTCTTAAAAAAACATCTCTCTCTCTCTCAAACCTGTCTCTGATTTTTTTTTCAGAGATATTCCTGATTTCAGCCTAGAAATATCCTCAGGTCCCCTAAATTTATTATTGGCATGCCTATCCTAATAGTTACTGTAACATTAGAGTTGAAAGGGGACTGATTCATTCCCTGACCCATCATGTCCAAATCCTACCCTGTGAAAAGAGGTACCTATTTATAAATAGAAATCCTCTATAACTTGATCTATCAAAAAAGTGCTGGGATTTGAATCATGGAATTCTGTGAGTCTAGTTCTCATTCAGAAAATGATTTTATCATCATAATTAAAGCACTAGAAAATGTCTTGCCCTTGTCTTTGCCTGAGTGTTGTTTACATTTAGAATCTCTGCCTGTGGTTCTTTGTATCTGGGGACAGGAGGTTCACTGGTGTACTGGAGGGAAAAGAAGGTAGGGTTTATTTATGGACTGCTCTGAGAGAATATGCGTGTGTATCTAGTGAAGCTTGCCAGGCTTAAACCCACTTCTACAGCATTCTGCAGTATGCTGCAGCAGAGTTACTGCAGTAAACAACGTAATTTCAATGGGAATTAATCCCTTTTGTCATGCAGGAAACAGTGGCATTGCCGGTATAAAGTGAATATCACAGTTTCCTGCATGGCAAAAGGGACTAATTGCCATTGAAATGACATTGTTTGCCACAGTAACTCTGCTGCAGCATGCTGCAGTATTTGGGTTTCATCCTGGCGAGCTTCACTTATAAATGTGTGTGTGTGTGTGTATTCATTTATGCTGATAAGTTAAAAGGTTGCAGTAACAAAATACACTATTGCTGTATAATAAGGGGCCTTATCTATCTTTAAGGCTGCTAAACATTTCTGAACACTTTCAATGGTAAATTCTTGCTATCTCACCTCAGGGACCCCCCTTACAGCCACCTTAATGCCACTGTCTGGCAGAGGCCCCCTTCTTTCCTTCTGAAAATGGAAGATAAGTTGTCATTAAGAATGGCTGCTTTCTGCCTGTCTTCCTCAATTCCTCAATTACTCCACCTCCCACTGTTAGCAGAACAATTCCTCCTCCCTTATTTCTTTTTCCCTAATACAGCTAAAAAACTGTTTTTCCCCTTCCTTGACCCCCTCTGCAATACACAACATCTTTGTCTGCTTGTGGTTCTCTGACTGCTCTTTTGGTTTCCCCTGTTCTCATTTGGTACTGTCCCCATTCTTCCTCATCTTATTTTTCCTTGTACCTGGAGAAGGCCTTCTTTTTGGCTCTCACTGCATCCCTGACCTTTGCACAGAACCATATTGGTTCTTGGACCTGTTTCTTCTGGTTACCATTCTCATGCAAGGCTTTGTTGCCTCACCAATGGCCCCTTGACTGCCCCCCATCTTTCCTCCACATCCCTGATGCTGTCCACTCTAGCGTTTCCCAAGACATCAACAGCAATGGGCACTGTAGTGCGAGTGCAAAGCTGCCCTTAAAACTGTGACTACCAAACCCAACTGAACGAATTGCATGAGCTATTTGCTGAGCTGCACAAGTGCACCACTCGGCAAGTGGTCTTAAAGAAAGAAGGACTCACCTGCTGCTGTAAGAGCTCCCATCGAGTTACCGATTGGAGTAAAATAAAGAAACATCACCCTTCTTGCTTTGTGTGTGGTAAAATAAAGAAAATTAAGAACACATTGGAGTGGCTTATTGGATTGAATCCCTTCACATCACATTTCTACTGATAGGAACCACCCAAAGGAAGGAAGCAGGAAATGGAAAGTCCCAGATGGACTATCATACAACTGACAAGATTGAGAAGTTACCATTTTGGGGAAGATGGAAGATGGGCATCTAAAGTGAGTGCAATCCCAGAGGATTTAAGAAAAGTGAACGACCAGTTCAGGAAATAAGTTACAAAGTAGGGAAGCTTCCTAGGGTCTCAACGGAGTAACACTCTAGAAATACTGATGTTGAGAGTGCCATCTGACTGACTGTTCAGTCAGCAGCGCTTCAGCCCAGAATACTAGAGAAGCTCATTTTACCTTGGTGTCAAAGGAGCCTCCCAGCACCAAGAGAAATGTATGGAAAGCTTTTCATGATAAGAAGCAGTGATGAATGAATCAGATGGCAAGCTCAGACAGCACCCAGCAGTATAATTGGAGGACACAAAAACTGTGTGATCCTGAATACTTTGGGGCATGGCATCTTTCACTTGGAGAGGAAGATGCAGCAACTGAAGAAGACTGTTCATCTTGCTTTAGAAACTATATTGCAGAGCCATGAATATCAGACCTGAGACTGATCTGTGACCTGCCACTGACAGACCTGCCAAGAGACCTTGGAGAGCCACCATTGTTGGGGAACCCCCAGAACCCCCAGTAACCAGAGCTGCTACCAGCAAATGGAATGCAAAGAAAAACAACCAGTAACTATCCTTGACCTTTCCAGTCTGCTACAAGATCCGAATGTATCCTCAACTAAACTACCTCCAACAGAGTCCAATCCTGCAGGATCACAGTTGAACCAAATTGTAATGCTGTTTGTGTCTTTGCATACAGGACTCATACCCAAAGATATTGGCATTTAGGAGGAAGATGGATATGCCCCAGAACCAGAGGATGCAGCAGAATCTGTTTTGATGGAGAGTATTCCTTTGATGGTGAAGAGTAAGAGAAGCATGCACCTGGATGCTAAGGAAGAAGCATCAGTTCCACTCCATTTTCCTGAGACAGCTGCAGTATAAAACCTTTGATCAAGCTGTCATATGACTCTCCAGATTCCTCCACCAACCTGCCCATGCATGTGTCCAGTCAATGCAACCAAGCATACATCAAAGCAACAAAGATGTTGAAATGTATTGAGAGAGGATTTGATAGTAGGAGAAAGGAGGTGATGTTACTACTGTACAGGTCCCTGATGAGGCCCCACTCAGAGTGCTGTGCCCAGTTCTGGAATCTTCACCTGAGAAAGGAATGGAAAAGGCTGAAGACCATTCAGTGTAGGGTCACTTGTATAATGCAAGAAGAACAGAACAGATCCTATAAGGAACATAACATGTACATGATTTTTGGCACATCATGTTTCAAATATTTAAAAAAAGTTGTGACATTTAATTCCCTTAAAAAGGAAACTTGTAATAAATAGTAAAGTGTTTTCCTTTATTCAGTTATTCCCCTGTTGTATCATTGCTGATCATGTTTACATGCAGATCAAATGAGATAAGGGGTAATTGGGATTACATTGATTGTGCCTAGTGGTAGGGTAGGTTCAGCAGACTCTGACTTTTCATGTGCCCCTGTGACTAGGTGGTTTGATCAATTAATTCATGAATTGCACTACAGATTAATTCCTGTATAAAAAGGGTGGCTCTTGCTGGTAGCACATCTCTCCCTGAAGAGGCAGCCCATCAGTGCTGTTTTTGTTTGTGACTGGCACAGAGTGGCTGTAACAATGCACTGAATAAAGTACTATGGAATTCAATATTCTGTGAGTTTTCACCATATAATTTTGAGTTTCCCCTAACATGAACACCGTGGAGGCCAGGAGGGAGAGGGGCAACATGATAGAGATGTACAAGTTCCCAAGGGGAATTAGCGGAGTAAATAGTGAGGATCTGTTCACTAGGAACAGTAGTGCAGTAACACAAGGACATGAATGAAGGCTTAATGGTGAAAACATCAGGTGGGACGTGAGGAAGTTCTACTTCACTGAGAGGGTGGTGGGACCATGGAACAGATTAGCAGTAAAAGTAGTACAGGCAGGGGCACAAAAAAAGTTCAAAAATTGGTGGGACAGAGATAGGAGGCTGGTAATACCAAAGGGAGAAGTTGGAAAGATGGGGAGATGCAGGGCCTGCTTTGAAATAAAACTGCCCAGCCAGGGCATCAGATGATTTACTTATTAAGACCCAAGTGAGAGCAGCCCTGCAGACAGCTAAGATAAGTCACTTGATCAAGTGGTTACCGCTGGAGCACTGAACAAGGTCACATGATCAGGAGTCATGCATGCACACACTTTCCCTTTCCCATGCCAGACTGAGACCAGACCCCACAGGAGGTGCTTTTTCTCAGACTCGGCTGAGTCTGGGGCCATCAGCCTTTCATCCCAGACTGACAAACAGACAAGTCAAATTCAGCCTATGATGTGTGGCAGAAGGCAGTGTGTAATCTCTTCTGAAGAATCACAGGGGTTGCAGAGATGAGACCCACTGCAGTATAATTGTAAATTGCCATGGCCTGCAAAAGTTTATCAATATCCTGGAAGCTATTTGGATCTAATGACTAACATGGTTACAAGTCAGCTACAAACATGGGGATTGCAATTACCTATATATCTCAACAGCCCTAAGGGACTTTTTGCTTTGAGTTGCCCGCTGCAGCAGGTCTCTATAGTCCCAAAGGTTTTCTTTTCTTTCAGCTGCTTTCTGTGGTGGCTCTCCACAGCCACAATGAGCTTTTTACAGCTGCAGTGGGCAGAGCCTGCAGCTGTTTTGCTCTAAAAGTGAGCTAGCGGATTGGCACCCTGGAACGCTTCCATTTTGGAGTTGCACAACAATCATTCCACAACTCCAAAACAGTCTACTGTGGGTGCACTATTTGTTTGATCAGCAGAACACAACACAGTCTGCCATGTCCAAGAAGGCTGCTGGAGCCCAGTGCACATGCGCAAGTTGTCGCGCATGTGCACTAAACTCTGGCGGCTATCCTTGACATGGCAGACAATTCTTGCATGCACGATGCCTTGGACATGGCGAACAGTGTCATGTTCCACCATAAGTTCAGTGAGCTCAGCTGCAGCCGAATCAGCTTGGCCAGAACTTGTTTCTTTCAGCTCCCCACAGTAGTGGGTCTCCACAGCCCTGAAGGACTTTTTTCTTTCAGCTGCTCACTGGCACTGCATTCATCTGCTCACCCTCAAATACAGACAGCATAGGTTCATTTAAGTCCTGCTCGGCAGCATTGAAGTCTCCTGCCTGCCACCAATACTTGCAGTGTGGGTTTTAGTTACCTGTCCGTGCCACTAAGGTCTCTTGCCCACCTCCCAAAAATGCAGGCAGTACTAGTTCAGGTGTGAATATGATAGTAAGTGAACACCAGACTGTCGATTGCTGTTTATAGGGGGCCCCATGTTTTATCTCTGGCCCGGGCCCTGCAAAGTCTAAGGCTGGCTCTTGGGGAATGACTGGGGTAGGCATTAGGGCTAACTAACCATTTAGGACAGTAGGTTAGAGAGATGGGTAGGAAATTGTTCTGGACAGATTCATGGACCTTTGTTTTTTATCTGGCAACAACTTCTATGTTTGTGTTTCTATGTTTCAGCCAGACTGGGTAATTCATATTCTACAGTCCCTTAAAAAAGAACATTGTACTCCAGAACAGTAAGCACTCCATAATTAACAATCAGTTTCCTAGTTCATGTGATGAGAACTTCAGTTTTGATGCAGTACAGAGTGACTGGTTTACAGTTCACCTCAAACAAACAACTGGTACAACAACCCACAAGAGACAGGAGTTATCCTAGATCTAGTACTGACTAACAGGGAAAGGATCACAGATCTCCAGGTAGAAGGTCACCTGGGGGCCAGTGACCATCACATGGTATGGTTCAATTTGGCCACTAGAACTAAATCATCCCATTCCAAGGCAAAAATATGGGACTTCAGAGGAGCTGACTTTAATAAGATGGCCAACAGAGTTAAGTTAGCCCTGGCAAAAAGAAATACAGGTGAGGGGGTACAGGCAAAGTGGGCAAGCATTAAAGATGCAACACTTGAAGCAACAACCCATTGTATTAGAGAGAAAAGGAAGTGCAAAAGAAGAAGGAAACCACTTTGGTTCTCAAAAACAGTAGCAGAAAAGGTCAGAGCCAAAAGGCTGGCCTTCAGGAAATATAAGGGAATGCAGCGGGATGAAGAAAGGGAGGCATAGCAAACTTCCCTAAGGAAAGCAGGGAAGGCAGTAAGGCAGGCGAAGGCCCTAACTGAGGAAACACTAGCACAAAAAGGAAAAGAAGGTGACAAGACTTTCTATAGATACATTAGTGAAAGGAGAAAGTCCAGAGTGGGTATTTCTAAGATAAAAGGGGATAAGGGGGCATGTGAGGAGGAGGACCATGTAAAAGCATCTATCCTAAATAGATACTTCTGCTCGGTATTTACTGAAGAGAAGGTAGGGCAGTGCCCACAGCTCAGCACCATGGACACAGGGGGAAGGAGATGTGCACTAGTCCCTTCACAAAAGAAAAGGTCCTACAAGAGCTCGATAAGCTCAGGGTGGACAAGGCAATGGGACCTGATGGCATACATCCCAGGGTGCTAAAAGAGCTAAGGGTGAAACTAGCAGAGCCATTATCAGAACTGTTTAGTTTGTCTCTGAGCACAGGAGAGGTCCCAAAATACTGGAGAAGGGCTCATGTGAGTCTGCTCCACAAGAGTGGTAGCAGGGAGGAGGCAGGGAACTACAGACCAGTCAGTCTTACCTCAGTAGTGGGCAAGATTATGGAGGCACTCCTTAAAGAAAGGATAGTGCAACACCTAGAATCCATAGGAGCACAGGATCCAAGACAGCATGGGTTTACAAAAGGAAAGTCCTGTCAAACTAATCTCATAGATTTCTTTGACTGGGTAACCAGAGTGGTGGAGCAAGGGGGAGCAGTTGATGTTGCCTACCTTGACTTCAGCAAAGCTTTCAATACTGTTCCACATAAAAGATTGATTAATAAGCTGAGTAAGCTCAGGGTGGGTCAGAAGTTGGTCAACTGGGTGGCAAACTGGCTGATGGGCAGAAAACAGAGAGTGGTGGTAAATGGTATGCAGTCAGAAGAGATGCAAGTCACAAGTGGGGTACCTCAGAGATCAGTCCTGGGGCCAGTCCTGTTCAATATCTTCATCAGTGACATTGCAGATGGACTGGAGGGTAAGGTGTGCCTGTTTGCAGATGACACCAAGATCTGCAATGGAGTAGATGATCCAGATGGGGTGGGCAGAATGAGAAACTAGCAAAATAGTCAGGAAAGAGTGACAACTGGAGTTTAATGCAAAGAAGTGCAAGATCATGCACATAGGGAAGAGAAACCCTGAAGCCACCTATAGGCTGGGAGGGGAGTTGCTGGCAGTCACAAGGGAAGAAAGAGACTTGGGCGTCACCATCACCGATGACCTGAAATCATCAAGCAGACCACTAAAGCAGTAGGTGAGACTAGAGGGATGTTGGGGTGTGATAGTGGGGTAACACAAGTCAGAGAGGAGTAATAATCCTCTTTACAAGACACTAGTTAGCCCCATCTGGAGTATTGTGTGCAGTACTGAGGCCACACCTTCACAAGGACATTAACCAAATTGAGGCAGTCCAGAGAAGGGCAACCAAAATGGTGCAGGGACTGCACCAGAAAACATATGAGGATAGATTAATGGAGCTGAATATGTATACCCTAGAGCAAAGGAGGGAGAGAGGTGATATGATCAACACATTCAAACACCTTAAGTGCATTAACAAGTTGAAAGAGTCTAACATATTTCAATATAAGAAAAATAGCAGAGCAAAAGGACACAGCATGAGATTAGAGGGAGGCTGATTAAGGGGTAATGTGAGGAAGTTCTTTTTCACAGAAAGGGTGGTGGATGCATGGAACAGCCTACCTCAGGAAGTGGTGGATATGAATACAGTGCAGGGCTTCAAACAGGCATGGGATAGGCATAAGGGAGAAATACAGATGAGTATGAATAGATAGGCCATAGACAGAGCAAAGGCCGATGGCACATTCATAAGGCTGAAAAAGAAATGGGCAGACTGGATGGGCCTTCCGGTCCTTATTTGCCATCAACTTCTATGTATGTTTCTATGTTCCTATAATCTTTATAAAGACTTAAAGCAACTGCCATCTGGGTCAATGATACCACCTAGACAGTTATAGATGCCTCCATTGTTCAAGACTGCTACACCATTAATCAACTAGGAGGCAGTGTGGTCTAGTGGTTACAATGCTAGTCTGGGAACCAGGTGGTTCAAGTCCCACTGTAATATACACTGTGTGACCTTGAGCAAGTCACATAACCTCCTAGTGCTCCAGTCCACTCAACTCTGAGACTAGATAGAAGCAAGACCGCACCGGAAATGTCATTACCTCTCAGCTGAGCTTCCAGGGTAAATAAATTGTAAAATTTAAATTTAATGCATTGAATTGTTTGATTATTTTTTTCTAACCCTAGATCTTGATTTATATTAAAACGTTGGTGTTTGTTTTGTTAACTATCAAATTATTTATAAATATGTACTGGTTAGTGGTTATAAACCACTACCAGCGAGTGCACAACAGTTCCGTAAACCACGGCTACACAAAAAGTAAAGCAGCAGCTTAGAAAACCACCAGAGAAGCTGTCCTCGCGCTGCACGTCCAGTACCACTAGCTTTCTCACAGACTCGGCATGAGGGTCAAGCTTCTCAACAGCTTCAAAGTACCTCAGCAAGAAAGATAAGGTCTTAAAACTAAATATGTCAACAGCATCCCAATTTAACCCCCCAGTGTTACAGGTGATATTGCTTTTAAATCCATAGAACCAGTAAATATAAAAAATAAAACCTGGGTAAATGTGTTTTAATGGGGATTTTATGCACACCAAGGGTGTGCATAAAATCCCCATAAACCACACTTACCCATGCATTATTCTATATTTATTCATTTTGGTAGGTTTTGCAGTTAAAGAGCTAGTGTAGCCAAAACAAGCAGAGGAAATTAATAACAATTTTATGAAGTAGTCAGTTGTAACTTTTTATTTCTGAAGTATGTTTCTTTTTCCTTCTGCTCATTAGAAATTCTTCTATGTGATAATATTGTGTTGGATATGTGGAACAGCTCTCAGTCTGGCAGCTGAATATCTATCTCTACCCCCCCCAACACACACACACACACACTCTACATCATCAGCATTGTGTTCTTACTGACAGTGACATCACAGGCAACTGACGTGGCAGCTACTGAATGGCTGTTCCTAAGCAGTAGTGATGTCACAATCAGTGAGGTCACAATGCTGATGATGTGGGGGTGGGGGAATAGAACTAGATATGTCAGCTGCCAGGCAGAGTGCTGTCCCATACATCACACCTATTAACATCAGGTAAACAATCTTCTAATTAAAGAAAAAAAAAATACCTCAATATATAAAAGGTAATGGCTGACTACTTTTAAAACCTAATATTAGTTTTAGGCAGTACACTAGCTCTTTAACTCTGAATTAGGTGTATGTTTTTGCCTTCACAATAGATTATCCTATCTTCTGCATACATCTAAATGTTTAATTTTACAACAATCTAGTAGCAGACTGTTAAATAATGGATATAGAAGCATTTTCTTTTTACTTAAAGAGCAAGTGTACTGCTTGAAATGAATAGTCAACTATAATTTTTTTGTCTGAGGTTCTTTTTCTTTTCACATTTGCTAATTAGAAGGTTTTCTACCTGCCAGTACCAGGTCTGATGTGTGGAACAGCACTTTACCTGGAGGCTGACATATATATCTGATTCTATTCCTCTTCATACCTCATCATCACTGTGACCTCACTGACTGTGCCATCTGCTCACCTACTGCCATATCAGTCACTTGTGATGTCACAGTGAGTGAGGTCACAATGCTGATGAGGTATGAAGAGGAATGAAACTAGAGTCAGTCTCTAGGTAAAGTACTGTTTTTCACATCACTCCCTTTTTTAACTTTTTAGTT
This sequence comes from Neoceratodus forsteri, assembly GCA_016271365.2. Taxonomy (NCBI): domain Eukaryota; kingdom Metazoa; phylum Chordata; order Ceratodontiformes; family Ceratodontidae; genus Neoceratodus; species Neoceratodus forsteri. The sequence goes on along the minus strand of CM057455.1, from coordinate 1,804,507,097 downwards.
ATACCTTTTGCAAGAAAACTTACAAATTGTATCCATAGAAGGATATAGGTACTACCAGACAGAAAACTTGCTTAAGAGCACTTCAGGAATAAAAGGTGGTTACTTTTAAAAATGAATAACATGTTCTGACTGCTCTTTTTTGGTGCCACTAGCTCTTTGAGTCGTCAGTGACTACACTTGCATAGGATGTGTAGCTAAACCCTACTAACACTAGTGGACAGGTGCATCGTACAGTATGTGTTTGAAGGAGATGTGTTCAATGGTATAGAAAATAAGGGGAATTTTGTTATCAGCATTCAGCAGCCTTTTCACAGGCAGATGGAGGAAAAACAGATGCTCCGCCTGAGGTGAATAATATGTTGGAAGGGGATAGGATTGATGATATTAAAGATAAGTGGCAGTACAGCTTTAATCAAGCTGTTCACAGATGGAAAGAAAAACACACAAAAGAAGCAGATGTTTATTTACCATTGTCATAGCCTGTATGCATTTGTCAAAGGTGCCCTCCTCCAAGTTGTTATAAAAACCAGGTTAAAGTTCAAGGGGAAAAAATGATAAATGTTATGACTTTTTTCAAATTGTATTTTATTCCTTAGTATTGTTGCTACTCAACACTTATAATTTATTTATATTTATTGGAAATTGGTAACCAGGAAAGGCACACTGAGCCAAGGCTCATTTCCTGGTGCAACCCAGGAAATAAATTTCAATAGCATTATATTTTATAATCTTTATTCTGATCCCCACCCTCATTGCATGTAGATATACTGGACAACACAACAGTGGTTCCCCACAACTGATGTCAATCTTACTCTATGCTAGCAAACAGAATGGGTGGTATTATAGTTGACCAGAGCATCACCAAGACCTTCATACAGTACATATTTTGGTACTCCACAAAGCAGCAGATGGTAAGAGCTACATCACCATCGGTAGTATGTTTACTCCTCAGGGAATGTTGGCATCATTGTGTATTGGGCAAGATTAGCACAGGTGCCAAATCCTGCTTTAGAAATATCTTCTTTAAGGATTTTTTTTTCTTTTTTTCATTTTGATTGCTTGTCAGTTCTTCCAGAAGATATAATTTACTATAAAATAACAGCTGTTGGTTAATGGTATCATCTAGTAGACGTAGACTTGATGAGAAGGCCATTACACTCAGTGTACATTCAAAGAGGAACTCATTTCCATTTGAGCTCAGAAGAACAATAAAATGGGGCAGAGCAAGCAGCAAAGAGTTGCCTGGTAGGCAGGGAAGGATGGGGGGGGGGACCATGGTTGGAAAAGAACTTCCAAAAAATAAAACTGAGCAGTACTTCATTTTAATTTGTGTATGTATGTAAGGAGGGGAATATAAAGGAAAAGAACATGTAATCAGTGTCTTTGTCCTTTTCATTTTGAGGGAGTTTAATGTTTGGGCCTAGGTCATTTTTTTAGTAAGTAAAGGTGGCAGCTAAGTTTGTAATGGCGATTAGGAATGTTTTAAAAAAAAGGCATATGCATTGTTAGTGTGCTGTGTCCTGATTGCCAGCACTTTTTTTTTCATGTATTGTGATCTCTCAATGCACAGGTCTTAGCCAATCAGGATGCTGTATTTTCCCTACCCAAGTACATGTAATAATATCATTACACCGAGGAAACACCTGAAGAGAACTAGCACCTCAAAGTGCTGTATAGCTCAGTGATAGACAGTGTAAGAATATTGATACTACCTCTACCCACAAGGTGTTCCTAAGGCTGGTCTGACCTTGTTAATGAGATTCACTGTTTTTACCATTGAGCGGTTAGCCCCACTGGATCCTTTAGCTACTGCTTTAATTTTGTTTTGTTTTTTCTGGCATGTGCCTCCAACTGAAGAGTTCTTCCTGCAAAATAAAGTACCTATACAAGGGTGCTATCCCACCAGAAAATGGTGAGTACAGTACGTTGATATAACAACAGCAACAGTGCACAGTACTCTGAAGAAATTAAACCATACCCTTCTCTGCCATCCTGCCCTTCTTGTCTGCACTGTTCTCCATACTTGACCCAGATCCCTTGCTGTCTAGCCTTTCTGGCCTTGATCTCCTTGCATTCTCTGTTGCCTCATACTTCTTTGGTGTGGCAGTGCTTTGCCTTTCTGGTATTTTGGGTCTCCTAGTTACAGGCCTGGTTGCTGCCTAGCTGCTCTGGCCATGCTTCCCCCTCTTGGGTTTTGGGGCTTCAGTGCTGGCCTGGTTTTACCCTTTGTGCCTTCCTGGCTTTGTGCCTCCAGTCTGCTCTCTTACCATCAAGAATATGCCCCAAAACTAGCAGGTGTATGCCCCTATGTTGTTAAGCTCTGCAACATCGACTGCCTCCTTATTGAGGGCCTTCAACATACTGCTCTGCCTCAATAAATGGTGTCCACCAGCATGCCCGAGTGGCTATACAGCTTATCTCCTCATGACTCAACTCTACTCACAGGGGTTATGCCATCTCATTCTGCTACTATAGCTACAATGCTTCCAGAAACATATCGTAATACTAGGGCAATTGCTCAACCTCTCAAAGGCTGGGCAGTGAAAGTGGAGATTATCTGACCAGCCTTTGGGGTCCACTAATTGCATAACTCAAAGACGTCATCGTCTCATAATGTCAGTTCACGTAAGGTCATAGTGCATCAGCATATCTTCAGGATGCTGTCACCAAGCTGCTGTAGACATCATGCTATGAGCTGACATCCGACTGATTTTTTATTATTTTTTGCTTTTGTTGTTTTAAAACTCTGCATAGTAAAAGAAATAACATATGCAGACACACGGTGATAATTGGACAAAAGTTTACTGAATAATCAACACTGTAACGTAAGGTAAATAAAAATAAGAGTAACGAATAAAAATGTTGAAACAACAGTCAAGTAAAAGCAAAGTTCAAGTACGATTATGCCAATCTTCCAAGACAATGAATTCCCAATTTCTGTGGAAGGGGAAAAAAATTAGACATGTTTTTAGGTCTTGCTTAGAGATATACTTTTCACTAGGGATTTTGGTTAGATGCATGTGGGGTGGAGGTGGGGGGTTCATGGGGGGTACGGGAGGTTAGAGCCCCCCAGCCGTATATAACAACAACTACATTCTATCTGTTTTATGTTACTCTGTTATTGGTGGGTTCAGCTCCCCAATCCTCCCCCCACACCACAAGTTGTGCAAAACAGTCTGGCATTCACTTACACCTGTGCTCCTCCTGATAATGAGCGATGTGCTCCAGTATGTTGTAAACAGCTTCAGTACTGGATTTACCAAAGCTCTCATACCACATAAACACATCTAAGTATGATGAGACCATGTTCCCTCTGGTTCCATTCATTATTTTAAACTGCTTCTTTGCTCTGGCCCAATAACTTTCAACTGTGTTTCTGTGAATGCCTATTAACAGATATACAACATTTTGGGAATGATTGACTGTCTTGTGCAAATAGTTTTTCTTAGCTATTGCATCAGTTCCATAATATGCAGCCCATTGGTCACTGTGTACAGCTGAACCAGTTTTGATATTTGTTTCAATTATTGGCAAAAGTGTTGCAGCATCTCGTCTGTCTACAAACTGTAAAATGCCTACTGCTTTGTCAACGTTGTGCATGCCGAATACCCATCTATTTGCTGTGTGTGCATTTCTGCTACAATTATATTTGACTTTTGCCATAACAGGCTGCACAATATTTCCTTCCCCTCCCAGCTCATCTGTCAGTTGCAAAATTTTCCAGGGGCAGATATCATGCAAAAACTGGAACCAATCTATGACAGTTTTACTTCAAAAGTCCAGTTGTTCAACACATAAGAGCCACTGAACTTTCTGATACCCAGTGAAAGATTAGCGTTTCCAACTTTTGTAAAGGAACTCTAGACTTGGCAAAATATGTTCCTGACAGCAAACTGACTTTTGATCTGCACTGTCTCTTACTACACTTCCACAACATGCCGTGTTTACCTGAGGATGTATCATTTGTAATTACCTCTTGAGTTCCACATTTGGCACAGTTTTTATCTTTATACAACAGTCCTCTTTCTTGCAAAAATGCTATCAGAGAAGGAACAGTTGAATATATAGCCAAGACAGAGAAAATAGTTAAGGGATCCATATTCATGAGTTTTCAGAATTTATTTGAGTTTGTAAATGCTGTCATTTTTTTTTGAATGGTCATTTGTTTGGATGAGACTATTGTTTGTGCAGTGAACAGTACGGAACACGGTACAGTGTTTTTCTTTACTATCCTGTGGACCCTGTTTGTTTGTGGGTTGCATTAACTTTTCCTTTTGTAAAAAAAAATACTTTATGTTGTACTTTGGGGGACACCCCCAATTTATACAAATAAAGAAGAGGGTGTGGGGGACAGAGCCCCCCGACTTTCATAAATGTATACAATCCAACTGAATGTTGAATGTATCTCACAGCTTGCATAGTACAGTAGGCTGCATGACTTGCATAGCATAAACTGGACCACACGGCTTGCATAGTGTATTCACAAAACATTTACATTACGCAAAAATCATTGGTCCATTAATCTACACTATCACCAGCTGGGCTGCACCCCCTCAAGATCCAGACTCCAATGATAACCCCTCAATATCCAGGCCCCTTAGGGGCCTGGCTCCAATGCAATATTAATGTGCCTTGTACTCAGAGGAAAGTATTGTGCATGCAAACCTGAGAGAGTTGTTTTATATGCTGTCTTCTTCTCCTAGAGGTATATTCAGTAATACTCAAGTTCCTTTGTTTACTGAGTATCCACAGCAAGTACCTCTCTGACAATTGAGCCAACTCTTGTAGGGAATGCTTTGGTTGTAGGGACGAGCCCTATAGCTTCTTGGTGAGGGTGGATAGTCTCAGTGAGACAAAATGAGACGACAAAGATCATTCTATACAGTGTGCATGAGGTTGGAAATCTTTGGAGCCCATAATTTAATCTTTAATTCAAATTACATGGCAATGGAACATTTCTGGTCAGTCAGCGAGGAGAACAGCTGTATCTCCTATTTTATGTACAGCCATCTCCTCACCCTGCACAATGTATAGGTACAAGGGAATTATACACATGAGTAAGAATAACATAGGCCAGTGTTCAGAATAGAGACATGGCAACATCAATCAGGTAGAAAATATTGGCAGAATAGATGGGCCTGGCGTTCCTTATCTGCCATCAACTTCTGTTTCTATGATGGACGCGCTTGTTCCCGACATTTTCATTTTATTTTATCTATATTATTTATTTCATTTATTAGAGTCTATGATTACAATTGCCTTTGAGCCAAGGCTCTTTTACAAAGATTCCAAATCAGGATGAGAACAAACAAGCAGGACATTAATTATTACAGGATAACAGGTTACAGTTGTTTATCATCACATGAGTACAGATTAGGTGGTACTAGGGGCATGCACAGGACAGGGATAACATTGATAACGAGAACTTGGTGAGACACGGGAAGAAGATGCTGCCAGAGACAATTGTCGAAACACACAAGAAGTGCAAGTGGAAAATGCAAGTAAGACGAGGAGGAGGAAGGGGGAAGGTAGAGGGGAGAGTGGGGGGTGGATGAAAAGGGACAACTGCCAAAAAGGGAACAGCAGGTTAGAGAAAACCATCACATGTGCTAGTGGCAGAGAGGAATAGGCAGAGGTTAGATTTGAACAGGCCTAGCTTCAGTAGGGAGGAGATGTCCCTGGTGAGACCATTTACCCAGCTGGGAGCTCTGTAGGCAAAGGATCCTTGTCCCTGTGAGGTGCAGCATCTTGGAATATGCAGTAATTGAGATTCAGAGCCCCTGGTGAGGGGGGGATTCTGTGCAGGTTGTAGCAGAGCTTGAACTCTAGGGGGGAGCAAAGCCCATCAATGTTTTTTAGCCATTATGCATGCTAGATACTTGATGTGGCTCGAGAGTTGAAGCCAACCAGTTTGGGTGTATAGGTCACATGTATGGGTGAGATGATGGGATCTAGTGATGAGTCAGCAAGCTTTGTTCAAAGCTGTAGATATGCGCCTGAGGGTGGTGATGGAAGCGGAACTGTAGATGATGAGGCCATAGTCGATAGTTGAGATCACCGAGCTCTGAACAGCGATCCTTAAGGCTTCCAGAGTTAGGCATTGCCTATGCCTGTAAAGCAGGCCAATACGTGTGTTAGTCGCTTTGGCAACATTGTCAATGTAAGCCCCATGGGACAGATAACTATCAAGAGTGATTCCAAGGTATTTGAAGGTTTGCACTTGTTCTAGGATTGCACCTAGGCAGTTTGCAATAGTGAGGGGGTGGTCCCGGTGCTTGTTTTGTGAGCTGCAGAAAAGCATTGATTTTGTTTTTCTATAGTTGAGGACAAGTTTATGTTTACTGAACCAGTTTTCAACTGAAGAGAAGGCATGCTGTGGTCTGCTTTGCAGAAGGTGGGGGTCCTTGTGGATGGAGTGGATGACAGCGTCATCAGCGTATAGGAAGAGTTGCTCAGGACAGGATTGTGGAAGACTATTTAGGAAGATGCTGAAGAGAAGACGCCCAAGGATTGACCCTTGTGGCACTCCAGAACACTCTGGTCTGGCATCAGAGAGAAAGTCCGCTATTTTCACTCTCTGTGAGCGGTTTTTCAGGTAGCTCTTAAACCAGGATATAGATTCATAGGACAGTCCGGTATTCAGCAGATGAGAGAGTAGTAGATGATGATGGACGGTATCAAATGCCTTCGTCAGATCAACGAAGACCACCCCTATAAGAAGGCTATTGTCCAAGGAACTATGGACTGCACCAGTGAATTCAAGGAGGGCTGAAGTGGTACTGTGACCTTTTCTAAAGTCATGCTGTTGAGCACACAGGACATCGTATTTATCAAGGTATTCCGTAAGCTGGTCCGATACTATATGCTCTGTGGCCTTGGAGAGCGGGGGTAGTATGGAGATGGACCAATAGTTCACCAGGAGGGCCCTGTCCCCACTCTTGAGGTGAATTTCCATCTGTCAGGGAACTGGCTGAGAGAGAGGAAGAGGAAGAGGTTGAAGATTTTTATTAATGGTAGGAGCACCTCGTCGAGGGTGAGGGCAAGCAGCTTGAGGTCAAGGGAGTCCCCACTTGACCTGGACCTAGCAATAGCTTTACTGATGTAGTTGCAAGCTTTGTATAATATGGTATGGCCTCCACACCAGTTCCACTGCCAAAAGTTACCCAAAACAGAGATATACCTCATAACCACCACCCCCAAAAAAAAACACACATTAAAATGTTTAATTTGGACATTTCCGACAATGCTGTCACATTAATCCTATGGCCTCCACATTGCCAAGCCAAGCTGTAATGGACGCTACAGTACTGTGCATATCCACAGCATCTGTTGTCCAGCAAACCACCTGATCACAGGGAAGGATGGAAATGAAATATTTAGGGTAACTAAAATGGTGTAGGGACTGTATGAGGAGAGACTGAGGGTTTGCAATATGTTTATTTATTTATTTATTGCAGTCTCTGAATTTTTTTTTTAATTTCAATTTTTATTGGTATTTTATCAGACATGTACATTTACAAACAAGTCGACAAACTGATATTGTGTATCTACACAGTTCATGAAATAGTATATTGAGATACTTGGCTAATTTATATAATGAAATGTATCTCCTCACTCCTGGTACAGTAACCTTTTTCAGTTCAGAATGGTTAAAATCAACCCCTTATTCCTCTCTCTATCTCCTTCAGTACATCATACTGTAATCCCCTATAGAATATTCTTTCATTTCTGAGTAGTTCAATCCTTCATAGGATGTAGTTCTACTTAGTTTAGAAGCGGTACAGCTAAATGACTCCCATTTCGGGTGACAATCTCTGTATTATACAAAAGCAATTTTGCCTCTTGCCTCATAACTTCTAACTGGTGGTGTTAAGGAGGAGAAGGGAAGAAAGGGGGAAAAGGGGGGGTAGGGAGGTGGGGGGAAATGGGTGTGTGGGGTGTGGGGATGTTCCATGGTTAACTATGGTTTTCTATTACTTTTCCTCTATCCCATGAGGGGAAGGGAACCAGATTTGGCTTATGCTGCCATTGGTGCCTTTACATCAGGTGTGACACTCTCTGAATGTCCTGCATCATGGGACAAAGGAGAGGTCCTTTAACATGAAGTAAAGCTGCCAGTGGGTCCATCTTATAAGGAATTTTTCCCCCTGTCATTCAGATTATATGTTATACTCTCCATATAGTAAATCTGTTTGGTGATAGCCCACCAGTCTTGTATAGTAGGGGGATCTAGTGGTTAACCATGCCTTCATTACTGCCTTTTTGGCTGCAGTTATCAATATATGCAGGAGGTATCTAATACTGGGATTTCTGAAGGGTTTGGGCAGTAGTAGGAATTGGTACATCTCCACAGTCAGTTGTAGCTGTGTCCCAAATAGCTCCTGCAGTGCTGTCTGTAGTTGTTGGATAAATGGGCTGAGGTTGGGGCAAGACCACATAACATGGATCTGGTCCGTCCTCTCTTCCCCACACAGGCGCCAGCATGCTGCGGAGTCACCAGGGGAGTAGTGTCTAGTAATGACTGGAGTTTTGAAGTATTTGATAAGGTTCTTCAAGCATATTCACGCCACTGATGTGAACTAGAGACTTGGGATGCATATTGACATGCCTGAAGTCAGTCCTCAGGAGAAAATGGGGAACCCGGGTCCTCCTGCCATTGTCATCACTTATACTCTCAGTGGGGGCCTCCCTGTGGGAGTTTAGGGCCTGGTAATAGACAGAGATCATATGCCCCTGATCCAGTACCATGTTAAGGTGAATCTGTCTATTCAGCAGGGGGGGTATTTCACCGGCATTTGCTCTCCCACAGGTAGGTCCTCAAAATAGTGTCACAATTGAAGGTAGTGGTAGAAGTCTCTATTGGGGATGTCATGATGTCTCTGGAGTTCTTCAAATGTCATGAAATTCCCCTGAGATATTGTTTGCGAGAGATATCTTAGACCATATCTCTCCCTGGTCACAAAGCCGTGATCTAGCCTGTTTGGGGTAAACTGACTTAGGCTGGAGACTGGACAGATAAGGGCCAAAAATACAGTAAGTTGCTGTGACTTCCTGATGGAGTGCCAACACCTTAGAGAATGCAACAGCCAAGGGTCGGTAGTTCATATCTGGTTTGGCTCTATTATTTGTTGGTATAATATTCAAAAGTAGTCATCATTACTGAGAAGGGCCTGTTCAATCTCTAGCCAATGTGGCTTAGTTGTGATGTTTTGTCTGGCCATCAAATGTGTTAGGGCCACTGCTTTGTAGTATAATTGTAGGTCCAGCAGTGACAGACCAACCTCCGACCTCGGGAGAGTAAATGTTTTTAATTTGACCTGGGGTCTTTGTCCGGCCCAAATAAATCTGGAAATGAGCTGATTCCATTTCTTGAATGTTTTTGGGGGGAGTGAGATAGGGACATTCTGAAACAGGTAAAGTACTCTAGGGAGGATAACTATTCTGACCAAGTCAATCCTTCTTGTGAGGGATAAGGGAAGCGTGTTCCAGCATGCTAAGTCTGATTTAAGTTGTGCAAAAAAAGGGGCATAATTGTTTCTGTACGCTGCGGTGCGTGATTGAGATATATAGGTCCCCAGATATTTTAGTCTTGTCAACTTCCAATTACATGGAAAAAAGCCCTGAACACATAGGGAGGGGGAATAGTGAAAGGAAAGGATTTATGTTTTTGTTAGATTTAGCTTATAGCCCAAGACCCTTCCAAGTCATCCAGGATCTGTTTAATTACTGGGAGTGTGTTCTCTGGGTCCTGTAGATACAACAATACATCATTAGCATATAATGTTATACGGTGTTCTACATCCCCCATGGTGACTCCTTTAAGGTCACGAGCTTCCCTTATACTTTGTGCTAGGGGTTCTATAAGGGCCGCAAACAGGAGGGGTGAAAGGGGACACCCCTGTCTAGTTCCTTTCAGCAAGGGAAAATATCTGGAGTGGTGTCTGTCTATCTTCACACATGTTTTAGGGTTAGAGTATATGCTCTGTATAACTGTACGCAGTGGGCGTGGGATTCCTGATTTGTCTAAGACTTCGTATAAGAAGGGACTTGCAACTCTATTGAATATTTTTTCCGCATCAAGAATAATTATGACTGAAGGGATGTTTGAGATTTGCATTTTGTGGGTAATATGCAGGGTGCGTTTAATGTTGTCCATGATGGAATGAGCATGCACAAACCCTGTTTGGTCTTTCTCTGTCAGAGTAGGCAAATAGGTGTCCAATCTGTGTGCGAGTAGGCTCATACACAACTTATAATCTGAATTTAGGACAGAGATTAGTCAGTAAGAACTGCAGATTTGTGGGTTCTTACCTGGTTTAGGGATGACTGAGATGGTCACATAGGACCAGGAGGGTGGGGATGGGGGGGTTCCCTTCTAAGATAGAGTTAAAGAGTTCCAGGAGTTTGGGGAGTAGCTGTGTTTTGGTCAATTTATAAAATGCAGTGACATATCCATCCGGGCCAGGTGACTTGTGGGTTTTGACTTTATTTAGTATTACATTTAATTCAGGTGCTGAGAAAGGAGTAGTCAGAGCCTCTCCTTGTTCTGTTGTGAGTTTAGGGAGTGAAATTTTCTGCAAATAGTTCAGAATCAGCTGCCCTGTGGGGTTCTGTTCTGGTGAGTATAGTGAGGTGTAATATGAGGCGAATGCATCCGCAATATCCTGGGTTTTTGTTAAAGGGTGTCCCCCCATTGGGTGCCTAAGTGTGATGATGACTGACATCTTTTTCTGCCTTCAGGCCTGGTAGGCTAATATCCTAGAAGCACGTGGCCCTACTTCATAATGCCTTTGTCTTAAAAAGGTCAAGGCAATTTATGTCTGTTGTAGGGCTAGCCTATCAAGGTCTGCTTTAGTTTGTTGTAACTGGGGTAACACGAAGTAGTCACCCTGTTTATGTGCCATTTGTAAGAAATGGAGGGTATCCTCTAAGGCTGTTTTTTGCTCTTTGCGTTGTCTGTTCAGTTTGGCTGTATACTGTATGATGTGACCTCAAAGGACAGTTTTCACCGTGTCCCAGCGGATGGCAGGGGAGGATTCGGCAGGGGGTTATCCTGCTGAATTTCAGTAAGTTTATCCTGGACAAACTCCCTGAATTATTGGGTTTGGAGATAATAGGGGTTGAGCCGCCAGTATATACACTTCAACTGCAAACCCATGTCCCATTTCGAAATCGGGGAGCATGGTCTGATATAATGATATCATCCATCTGAGCTCCCTCTAGAAAACTTAGGTTCTCTAATTGTGTATATGTTCAGTCTATGCTGGAGTATGTTTGGTGGATAAAGGAATAATGTGAATAGTTTCTAGTGTGCGGATGAAGGTGCCTCCATACGTCGCACCAGCCCACCTCCAAATAAATTGTTTAAAAAATGTTTGAGCCACAGTCTGGCGGGGTGGGGGGGCCCTGGGATTCAAGGAGTCAAGCACAGGGTCAGTAGTTAGATTGAAATTGCCAGCCAGTAGCAGTGCACACCTGGTGAGTTGCACTATTTTATCTAGTAGCATCTTCATCTGAGGGACAGGGAGTGCAGGCGGGAAATAAGCATTAGCCAGGGTAACTGGTTTCATGTTTATTTTCACTTGTACTATGATCAGCCTGCCCTTCGGGTCCACCTAAGTATGCTCCACTTGTATTGGGGTGTGTGGAGGGATCATAATAACCACACCCCGACGTCAGCCCACCCTACTGGAGGCATAAAACACCCTTCCTCTACTAAACCTGGCCAGTTTTGCATGCTCTATCTCATTAAGATGTGTTTCCTGTAGGTAGATCAGGTCTGACTTGCTTTGCTTTAGGTATCTCAGGACACGGGACCTTTTAATGGGGGATGTTAGTCCATTAATATTTAGAGATAGAAGCTTTAAATGTGAGGCACTTATTACAATTTTTTTGGTATGGTGTGGCCAGGTGGGGTACCGTACAGACACCCCGCTAGGGTAGTAACCCTGGCCATGTCCTCTTCTCAAGTCTCCCAATCTAAATTCGTACACTTTGTCGACATTTTGAACAGAACAACAAATACACATTAAACAACAATAATCCTGAACATTATAAACTATTAAACTATCCAGCTTAACTATATCACATCGTGCTAGTGTCAGCAGGGCTCCTAGCACCAAAGTTAAGTAACCGGAGCTTCCATATGTTGGGAACCGTGCATGGTCCCGGGGTAAGGACGGTACCTTACTGCGAGGTGTCATCCCAATTGTGGAATCTCTAGACACCTATAGTGTCTGGAAGGGTACTGGGTCTTAGGGGGGATGGGACATTACAGATTTTGCCCTGAGACTGAATTATCATCATAAAGCAGTGCTATAGAGAGAGACAATGGTGTCTTTAAAGGGAGGAGGGGGCCTTTACTCAGGGTTGAAATGTCAGTGAGCTGCACTCCGAGCAGGCTGCCAATTACTGTCCTTCACCGTGGTGCAGAGTGGGGGGGGGTAAGACATGTCATAGTGGTTCCCCACTTCCCTGCACAGGTAAAACCTGTGAGCCTTTGACTAAGGGTCAGTGCTTGTAGGGAGAAAATGGAAAAACTGGAAAGCCGGTAACAATCAGGTACCATTTGGCAGTTCTATATCGTGCAGCATGCGGCGTCCTCCCAGGCACGCTATACAACAACTTCCAAGTCACCAAATTGATCTAGAACCGACCAGAGTTGAGCCATCATGGCAATCCGAGGAGGATCATCACAAGACTCACCCTCAGAGTCCCAAACCTCACAATTATCTTGTACTAAGGAATTAAGAGTGTGGGGGGCGGGAGTGAACCTACCATTTCAAGCTTTCACCTCGTGAGGCCCTAAACTTCTCCAGTGAGTTATTTCCATGTAGGCCTTACACTACAGTTTTTCAGTAACATATTTTAACCTTTCAATCTCTCTTTTGTGAGTGAGCGGGGGGAGGGGGGACAATTCACTCAAGAAGCATCCCTTTCTGTCTTAATAAAACTGAGGGTCATCCCGAGCAAACTAACCCCGAGAGACTGAAAGTTTATTTGTACTCACTCCTTTTTCCTACCATGGAGGTAGAGTTTGTGTGTAATCAGGAAAGAGTTTTTTGTCAGTCATTGTTTCAGCCTGTACCCTCACGGGGATCTTCCTGGGCTGCTGCCGGTGTGCTTTGTCGGGCCTTCAGTGCGGTGACAATTTTCTGGATTGCCACAGCTCCCTGACAACATCCCGAGTCTCGCTGGTTACTGCTCCATGCCCGTTGAGACAGCTTGGATATGATGGTAGGGGCAGGATTCATTCTTTGATCTGGGACCTCGATCTTCCATTTTTCAAGCTCTTCTGTGGCCGCTGCTGCATTTTCAAAGGTGAGGGGGGCCTTCGTTGAAGTAAATGATGATTTTTGCCAGGTAGGGCATTCTGAATTTTATGCCCGCTGCCTTGAGAGCTCGCATCACAGGAATGTAAGTTTTACTTCTTGCCATCACCTCCAGGGTAAAATCATTTTCCAGGAAGAGCCTTTGGCTTTAGTATATGACTGTGTTTTTTCTCCAGGCTGTGTGCAGGATACACTCCTTCTCTTGGTAGCGAAGTAATCTAACAAGGATCGTTCTTGGGCAAGCTCCAGGGGCTGGTTTTGGGCCCAGGGTATGGTGGGCATGCTCAATTTCCAGCGTGAAGTGCTCTGAGTGGGGGAGAATATCTTTTAGCAATTGCTGTACAAATTTAGGCACAGAAGTTCCCCTCTACTCCCTCTGGAACCCCAGAAATTCTAACATTATTTCATCGGTTTCTACTCTCTGAATCTTTGGCTCTATCTTGCAGTGCTTGAATACTCTGATATAATTGCATTATAGCCTACTCAGTATCATCCACTCACCTGTCAGTCTCTGTAATTTGGTTGTCTACTGATTCTTGTCATTTTTCAAGCTTTGAGATATCTGTTCGGAGCGCTGTGGCCATAGAGCGCATTTCTTTCCGAAAGTCCCTCAGCTCCATAAGCATTTGTGCCATTTGTCTTTATAGAGTTGTAAACAGGATCTGGTTTTCTGGTGGGTTACTGTGGTGTGAGGTTGATGAGGCCTGTGAACCCTCGCTGTCTGAGCCTTCCTCCAACAATCGATCCCCATCCCGCAAGTTCTGAGGTGTAGTTTTTGCTCGATCCCTCTTTCTTGACATATTTATTCCTCCATAGGTAGTTTCAGTTTTTTTTTTCCTCAGAAAAAGCTGTAATTTGGAGGTTTTAATTCAGTCTCAGCAGGAGCCTCCTGTATTAGGCTGTTACCAGGGGCATGACATCACCGGAAGTCCCCAGCAGTCTCGGAATTTTACATACCTTTGAGTCAGAGACTGATGTACAAAGGTTCCACATCCAAAAGAAATCATAGCAATTAGCTAAATACAACAATGTAACAAAAACATGACATGAATATAACAAAACACAAAAAACAATCAGATCAGTCATTATATCAGACTTTGTTAAATTTGGCAAATAAGAACCAAAAATGGATACCAGGATAAGCTAAGATAAAATACAATAATGTATCAGTATGTGATAATAGGCAGTCAAGAATAACTTTATTGAAGTCAAAAGGTTAACATGGGTCATCCAAGACAAATAAAAAGGAGCAGTGAAAAAGGGGAAAGAGTGAGAAGGGGAATAGGTGGAAATCTGGGTTCAGGAGCTACAGAGTGAGGTGAAGTAGTGAGGAAACACATCAAGAGAGGTACCTATAGGGCCAGCCCAGTGGCATGGAGAGCTGAGGCACCATGCCTTACCTCCTGCCATGCCAGCGACCTATGTTCATAGTGCGAGCAGGTTGCTGGGGGCAGCCGGGAGGAGAGGATCGAGCATCTGGAGGACAGCTCTCCTCTCCCATGACTGGCCCCTAGTGGTGGCTGGAGGCTGGCACACTGATTCCACAGAAGGGGGTGAAGACAAACCAGACGCCTGTCATGCCACATGTGGAAGCGTGCATGGTTCAGCCATTGGCATCATTGCACGCTACATCCCACACTCTGGGTCAGGGAGAAAACCAGAGGAAGAAACACACTGCGGACTGGCAGGATGATGCCAGCCCTCCACAGGTGCTGCATCCAGCCAGCTGGCACTTCAAGCCAAGAGATGAGTACCAGTGGACGTTGGGGTGATGGGGCTGGGGGGCCGGAGAAAGGGGGTGGTCTGCAGAGAGAAGATAAGGAAATGCACACATATGAAAAAAAGAGAGAGGTACCTATGGGGTTGAGTGGGGAGGAGAAAAGGGGTGGGGACAGTGGCAGCTGTTTAGCCAGGAAATGAGGGGACACATGTGGGTGAAGTAGCTTAAGCTGGGCAATCACAGTGACTGACAGAAAGAAGGTACTGTCTGAGGTTATGTTTAAACTGCCCTAACTTGGGGGCAGTTTGTACATCAAGTGGGAGATCAGATAGCTAGGTGGGAGCTCTGTAGAGAAAGGCCTGCTGTGCTTGATTAGTCCAACAGAATGGGGACTGATAGGTAGGTCTAGTTGTGCTTCTCAACCTTCAAGGATTGGTTACTGGGGTAAGGAGGTGTTGTGTTGTTGGAGGGGTTAGACCCAGATAGATCTTATTACCTAGTAGGCAGGTCTGGTACATGATCCTGCCACTAGGATTCAGCCAGTAGGTTTGGGTATACAGATCACAGGTGTGTGTGTACCTGTGAGCCCCAGAAACTAATTGGCAGTCCTTATCGAGAGCAACCTTAATACATTTAAGTGAAGTGTCAGTAGTTGCTCCATAATGACTAGACCATAGTCTATAAGAGAAAGGACAGAGCTGTTGACAGTAAGACGGAGTGCATCAGGGGTAAGGCTGTGATTGTGTCTGTAAAGGAGCCCTATTCAAGTATTAACAGCTTTAGAAATTATGTTTAACATAGAAACATAGAAACATAGAAGTTGACGGCAGATAAGGACCGCAAGGCCCATCCAGTCTGCCCATTTCTTTTTCTACCTTATAAATGTGCCATCGGCCTTTGCTATGTCAGTGACCTATCTATTCATAGTCATTTGTATTGCTCCCTTATGCCTATCCCATGCCTGTTTGAAGCCCTGCACTGTATTCATAGCCACTACTTCTTGTGGTAAGCCATTCCATGCATCTACCACCCTTTCTGTGAAAAGAATTCCTCACATTCCCCTTAATCGGCCTCCCTCTAATCTCATGCTGTGTCCTCTTGTCCTGCTATTTTTCTTATATTTAAACATGTTAGACTCTTTCACCTTGTTTATGCCCATAGGTGTTTAAATGTCTCGATCATATCACCTCTCTCCTCCTTTGCTCAAGGGTATACATATTGAGCTCCGTTAATCTGTCCTCATATGTCTTCTGATGCAGTCCTGCACCATTTTGGTTGCCCTTCTCTGGACTGCCTCAATTTGGTTAATGTCCTTGTGAAGGTGTGGCCTCCAATACTGCACGCAGTACTCCAGATGGGGCCTAACCAATGTCTTGTACAGAGGGATTATTACCTCCCTCTTACGACTTGTGATACCCCTACTAATACACCCTAACACCCCCTAGCCTTACCTACCGCTTTAGAGGTCTGCATGGATGATTTCAGGTCATCAGTGATGATGATGCCCAAGTCTCTTTCTTCCTTTGTGACTGCTAGCAACTCCCCTCCCAGCCTATAGGTGGCTTCAGGGTTTCTCTTCCTATGTGCATGATTTTGCACTTCTTTGCATTAAATCCCAGTTGCCACTCTTCTGACCATTCTGCTAGTTTATCCAGATCTCTTCTCATTCTGCCCACCCCATCTGGATCATCTACTCTGTTGCAGATCTTGGTGTCATCTGCAAACAGACAAGCCTTACCCTCTAGTCCATCTGCTAGGTCACTAATGAAGATGTTGAATAGGACTGGCCCCAGGACTGATCCCTGAGGTACCCCACTTGTGACTTGCATCTCTTCTGACTGTATACCATTTACCACCACTCTCTGTTTTCTGCCAGTCAACCAGTTTGCCACCCAGTTGACCAACTTCTGACCCACCCGAGCCTACCTAGCTTATTTATCAATCTTCTATGTGGAACAGTGTCAAAAGCTTTGCTGAAGTCAAGGTAGGCGACATCAACTGCTCCCCCTTGGTCCACCACTCTGGTTACCCAGTCAAAGAAATCTATGAGATTAGTTTGACAGGACCTTCCTTTTGTAAACCCATGCTGTCTTGGATCCTGTGCCCCTATGGATTCCAGGTGTTGCACTATCCTTTCCTTAAGGAGTGCTTCCATAATCTTGTCCACTACTGAGGTTTATATGGTCAGTACCAGATAAGGTGCCATCAAGTGTAATGCCTAGGTACCTGAAATTGTGTACTTGCTCCAGAGGATCACAACAGTTGTTAAGGATGGTGAGTTGAGCTGACTTATGTTTATTGTGAGAATTTGAAAATAACATCACCTTGGTCTTTTTATAGTTCAGGATTAACTTGTGTTCTGTAAGCCAGGGCTCGACCAGGGCAAAGCTGTGCTGCAACTCTTCAGTAAGGAGGGAGAGGTCTGGCTGGCTCGTGAATAAGATGGCGTCATCTGTGTAGAGGAGCTGTCTGGGGCAGGCCTGGGGGAGTGAACTGAGGAAGAGACTAAAAAGAAGGGGGGCCAAGAATGGAACCTTCCAGTACACTGGAGAGCACAGGATGGGAGGTGGAGAGGGTACCCCTAATTTTCACCTTTTGCATTCTGCCAGCAAGGTAGTTCTGAAACCAGGAGGTAACTGCATGTAAAAAAGACAAGGATGGGGAGAGACTCAATAAGTAGGGAATGGTTAACCTTATTGAATGCTTTGGTTAGGTCAATGTGGATGGACCCAACTATGTGGCCACGGTCGAGTGCTCTGTGAATAAATGTAGTATATTCAAGAAGTGCGGTAGTGGTGCTATGATTTTTTTCGAAACCCATGTTGCTGTGGACATTGAGTGTTGTATTTGAACAGGTAATCAGAGAGATGATCAGAAATTATATGTTCAAACACTTTGGGGGGGGAGTATAGAGATGGGATGGTAGTTAGAGTGCAAGGTCTTGTCTCTGCTCTTGTAGACAGTGGAAGAAAGGAGAGAGAGAGGGAGACATGCTAGATACCTATAAATACCTCATAGGGTGAATAAGGTACAGGAGGGGTGTATTTTTCAGAGGAGAAGGTGCTCGAGAACAAGGGGGAATGCAATGAACCTGGAAGGGGGGAAGTTTAGGAGGGATGTGGGGAAATATTACTTCACTGCAAGAGTGATGGGTGCCTGGAACAGTCTTCCAGTAGACATGGTGGGGGCAAAAGCAGTGGTGAGTTTCAAGCATGCTTAGGACAACCACAAAGGAATCTTTGT
Source organism: Neoceratodus forsteri (assembly GCA_016271365.2). Taxonomy (NCBI): domain Eukaryota; kingdom Metazoa; phylum Chordata; order Ceratodontiformes; family Ceratodontidae; genus Neoceratodus; species Neoceratodus forsteri. Next base: position 1,804,488,803 of record CM057455.1, on the reverse strand, counting down.
AGGGAAGCAGGGAGGAGGAGGAGGTAACCAGACATCAGGTAGGGTCTGCAGTCACAGAATGGGCAGGGGAAAATGAGCATACTAGGTGGGCCAAGCGGTCCTTATCTGCCGACAAATTCTATGTTTCTATGCTCAAATCTGAGAGAAAGAAACAATTTATGTGCAGCCCATAATCATATTATGGTGATCCATTGCTATGTAATAGGTTTATAGATTTAGTAATGTGTATTTCTTACTGTTTTACAAAGGTCTCTTGTGCTGGTTGAGAAGATAAAACCACGCAGCTTTGCTGGCCCAGTGGTGCTGAAGGTTGAGGCACTGGACACCTTGACACCACACCTCGTGATTTGCTGGCTACCCAGGTTTGGGAATGAGCACAGATCACCAGGGGTCAGCTGGGGAGGGAGAGGATTAGGCATCTGGAGGACTTCTCTCCTCTCCTGGGGTGGGTGGGTTGTCACTCCTGCCAAATGACTACCACCAGGTGGAGACCTGTATGGTAGTCAGGGAATGAGGGTGACATGAAGGGAGCACGTTGCAGGACTGCAGCATGCACGTGCCTGTATGTGCATACATGCATCTGCAACAGGGGATGGGAGAAAAATTAAAAATGGGGCTGGCTGGTTGCATGACTGCCCCTACTGAGATCCTGATTCCAGCAACCTCTGGACTTCTTGGATTGTGCTCGGGTGGGGAGCCAGCCCTCCTGCCTCTGGCCTCACCATGGGGGGGGAATCCATGGGGGAATCACCTGGGGAAAGTTGTATCAGAATGCAGGGTGCTGGAGTGATACAAGTCCTCTGAGAGGGGACCAGAGCCTGCCTGCCAGCCTCACGTGCAGTGGCGGAAAAAAGCAATATGAAACAAAAAACTTCCAGCTTTGCTTTGTGATCCTCTCACTCACTCACTGAACATGAGAAACCCTTGTGAAACAGTAAGAAACACACACTGCTATATCCATAATCATATAACAGATGTAAAACCTGGCAGAATGGTGACCTAAGGGTATGGAGCCCCAGAGGTTTTCTTCAAAAGGGTGTTTTCCCTCCTCTATGGCAAAGGTCATAAATAGTTACATAATATAATTCTGCTGAGAGTTGGGTATGGATGGTGGTTCCACAATCCTGGACACTGGCTTTGTTCTATTCTGAACTCTCAGGCTGCATCTCTCATCTCCTTGCGGGATGTAAGTGTATCTGTATGTTCTATTCTGTTACTGTTTAGGGCCTTTTTTCCCTAAGGTACCATTGGTCTAAGTGGACCTCATCCCTGCAGCAACTCTAGGGGTGGAATCCCTCCCCAAGATGGCTCTTATGTGTTCATGGCCCCTTGAAAGGGTGGTAATCCTAGTAGCAGGGACAGAGAAAGTTTACGTCCAAACTTATGTTGCACAAGCATCACACATTCTACCAACTAGTCATTCCCTTGAGAATGTCTGTAATGTTTGTACAAATGTACTGTTTCTATCATCATAACATCCAGCCACTCATTTCTGCTCAACTATTACTACTCTATGTTGACTAAGCATTCCTGGTACATATGCTACCCAATGTCCCAGTAAATGGGAGACCTGCAGTGGTTCAGTGGGGCAGTGGATGACTCATGCCATGCCCCCCCCCCACTGATCAGTACTTAACCATGCATGCCCAAGCATCCTTCACACATTTTTGATTTTTGCTGCTACTATCTTTCCACTCCACTAGCAGATCATTTCTCTCCAAGGGACTCAAGGGCCTCTCTTCCCTAAGATACAATATTTTCAGTCTAATGGGACTTCATCTCTGTAACACATCTAGAGGTTGACCCTCATCAAAAGGGTTCCTATGTCTTCATGGCATCTCATAAGTGTGGTAGTTACTGTAGCAGGGACAGAGAGAGCATACACTCAGACTTACATTGCACAAGCATTCAACCATCCTACTATACAACAACTGTTCATTCCCTCCATGATTTTTGTACAAGCATGTTTACCTTTATAATTTATTTTTGCCTTGTATATTTTAGTCTGTATGTATGTATTTTTGGAGGAAGACAAAGGGCGTGCAATCAGTAAATCGTGGTGCTCCCCCAGAAATTCAACCGGACCCCAGTAAAAATGAGCTTGCAGAGGCAAGGATAATTTTTTCTGCTGTAGACATTTAATGCTCAAATTATTTTGTGCCAACAGGTTTGTAATATACAGGCACAGTAAATGTACAACAGAGGAACCAGAACTAAACAACCCAGTGCTTCAAGGCCCAAAGCCTCTTCATTGGGGGTCTATCAACTGTTCCTGATGGATAATGTTAACTTGTTGACTGCTGCTGTCCTCCCTGGAACCACCATAAAAATAAGATGCTACATCTCATGGGGTTATCCTGGTTGGAATAATTTCAAATAAATATACATACTCAGTTCCTAACATCATAATCAGTCATCTTATCAATCACGTATGCTCAACCATTGCTATGTTGCCTAACCATTCCTACATAAGTCATCTGATATCCATGTTAATTGTTACATTAAGTATGGCTACCTTAAACACCAAACAGCTCATAGGTATACAGCTGCAATCCCTTCATTTTGTTGTAGCTGTTATGTCACAGCAAAATTGCTAATTATAAAAATATTTTGTAGTATTTTGTTATAGAATATGGTTATTTGGGTGTCAAAACTCCAAATATTTTTTTTTGTTAGAATGGGCTCATAGAATTAAGGATGGAAACAAAGCTGAGTTTTTTTAAGTTGCTGTCCTTCCAGCAGAAAGGGGCCCTCACTAAGTGCAAACTGGTACAGAGGTCAAGAATCTGTCTTTAGTCAGGTTGATGAAACTGTTTCCAGAGTGACGTGCATTCCAAACTGCTCGAGAACTGATAAGTAGATATCTGGTTAGAGCTAAGGACAAATGCTTGGATTTAAAAAAAAATAATGTTTTCTAATGCTGAACATGTATTTTTGTTTATTTCTAAAAACCTAAAATTGCTGCAGATATGGAAATAGCACTGTCTTGTAGCATATGTTTTCATGTGATGACGAGCCAATGTCTGTAAGGAAAGTCTTCACATAAAAGGAGTTATTTATAAAACTGTCCTCTCCTAACAGTGGAAAGTTTAAATACTCATGTTTAGTTTATTTTTAATTCTCACATAGGGAAACATTCAAATAGATATCTTTTATGTATCTATGTGGTTGCAGAAATGAATTACATTGTTTAAAAACTCTGCTATAACTATTTGAAAGTCTTGGGACATGTCTGAAATCTATGACTTTTCATGCATTAATGATCACAACAAAAATGTCTGCTAAAATGAGATTCTGTCACTTCTGGCCTATTTCTATGGATTTATTTGACATTAAAGTATCTAATTTTAATGTACAAGAAGAGAGGATTATTAAGGTATAATTTTTATAAAGATATTTCCTTGGAAGCAATGCTTATGACTTATCTTGTGAACTATAGGCTTTGGAGAGATGGGGCATACATCAAATTGTGCAAAATGACTTGTTGAATCCAAAGACCTGTATGTTAACACGTGTATCTGATAACCTCTATATATTAAAGTGGAAAATGTAACCTCCAGATATTAGCATGGAAAATAACTTTCATTTCATGCTTTTTTAAATGAGCAATATACTGAAAAAGGGTGTTTCCAGAAGAATTTATCATTCCACCTCCTCATTTGTAATGCCCAATCAGAGTGGATAAACCAGAAAATGTGATGTCATCATGGATGTCAGCAGGCATACTCAGTGTACTTTGCCGAGTACAGTAAAATCTGGAAAATCCAGGGGCAACATTAGCCTCAGACCAGGGCAACAAACACAGACCTCTGTCTGATTTACATGAGCCTTATGTACATGAGCACTGTTTTTCTCCTCCTTGGATGCTTTAGTGTGAGTCTGTGAATGGTCTTTGGAAGATATGTGGGTGCTAAACATAGAGGCCATTATTGTATGAGTGACCTGACTGAGTATTTATTTATTTTATTTTATTTATTGTATATTCAGAAAATACCTTTGAGTCCAAGACTTATTTACAAAGGCTCCACATCACACAAAAGTAGAACATTACAGCAGTGATCACAAATTTAAGAGCAGGATTCCTACAGGCTAATTGCAGGGAGTACAATATAAGGCTTGCAGTCAGATCCTAAGGCATATTAGGATAGGTCTAAGTAGCTTAGATTAAGGCTCTAGATTTAGAGTTGGATAGATAACTCTGGTAGGTGCAGAAAGAAAAAGGGGGAAGAGAGAGAGGGAAGCTGGCCAGAGGCCCTTGTTGGAGGGGGGGAGACGGGGTGGGGTCAGAGACAGTCACAGGGGTTGGAGGACTGGAGATGGTCTCTGAGAAGGATTTTTAAGGGGCCAATTCTGTTTTCATTAGTGAGTGTGCTGGGCAGGCTGTTCACCCAGGAGGGGGGGTCCTGTAGCTGAAGGACCTTTGGAATTGGGAGGTTCGGCACCTGGAGACTGATAGGAGCTGCTTGCTCAAGCTACAGGTGTCTAGGAGTCAGGGCCAGTTGGATTATAGAGGTGACGCCAGATGGGGAGAGTCCCAGGGCAATCTTTTTGGCCATGAGGCATATGTGGAACTGGATTCTATTGTCGAGGTTCAACCAGTTTGTGGAATTATATAGAGAGCATGTATGGGTGAGCTGATCACAGCCGAGGATGAGGTGGAATGCTTTGTTCAATGAGTGACGGGTTCTGCCTAGGGCTGAGGTGTTTGCAGTTCCATAGATAAGAATACCATAGTCAAGGAGAGAGAGAATAGAGGAGGGGACAGTGAGCCGAAGAGCTTCAGGAGTCAGACAGTGTTTAAAGCAATAGAGAATTCTGAGTCAGACATTCAGGGCAATGGACAGATTATGGATGTGCTGATGGAAGTTAAGAGACGGGTCTAGGGTGAGGCCCAGATATTTAAAGGTATCCATTTGCTCGAGGGGGGTCTGATTGGCAGTTAGAATTTGGGAACAGAGCACCTTCCAGGAGTTCAGAGGGTGTGAGAAGAACATGACTTTAGTCTTCTTGTAGTTTAGAATAAGATGATGAGTGTAGAACCATGTTTCAGCATCAGAGAAGGAGGACTGGAGGGAATTGTGGAGTTGAGTGGGGTCTGGATTGGAGGAGTATAAGACTGCATCATCTGCATACATTAATAGATTGCCAGAGCAGGATGAAGATAGGGAATTAAGGAAGATACTGAACAGGAGAGGGCCAAGGATGGACCCCTGTGGAACACCAGCATGGACAGGCAGTCTGCTAGATAAGGTGGTGCCAATTTTGACCTGTTGGAACTTGTTTGATAGGTAGTCAGTGAACCAGACAAGGGTGTCCTGAGAGAAGCCGATGTTGGAGAGAGTTTTTAGCAGGAGAGAGTGGTTGACTGTGTCAAATGCCTTAAAGAGGTCTACAAAGACTGCACCCATGATGTGTCCTCTGTCTAAAGTGGAGTGGATGTGTGTGGTGAACTCAAGGAGGGCTTTTGTGGTGCTGTGCCCTTTGTGATAGCCATGTTGCTGTTTACTGAGTAGGTCATGATTATTAAGGTGGTCAGCGAGCTGGTTGGAGACAATACGTTCAAGTGCCTTCGATAGGAGGGATTGAGATTAGGTGGTAGTTGTTGGTGGAGGTACAATCTCCGCATTTAAATATAGGGGTAGTAGAGGCATATTTCCACTGTGAGGGGAATTTCCCTTGGAAGAGGGAATGGTTGAGAATGTGAGGGGGTGAAGAACCTCATGAAGAGTGAGCTGGAGGAGCCTCAGGTCTGAGGAGTCACTACTGTAATGGGCATTGCTTATGGCTTTTTCTTTATATGCTTGAGTGCTGGTGTGAATGGACTTCTGTAAGGATGGCTACCTTGATGTGATACAGAGGGTTACCACACTGTATCCTAAACACTGTAACTAAAAGCCAACTGACTTCTGTCTGATTGGTAGTCTGCATGTTAGATAAAATAAAATGCTGTGAATCTATTAGGGTCATTGGCTTACTACATGTTACTGACTGAAACTGTTGTGGGGCAATGTTTGTGTGGCAGGGCAGCACATGTTCTGGTTTATGTTTATGGAGTGGGGCAACAGTTCTGTCAACCTTCGAGTACATGTCTAAAACTCCTGGCTATGCCCCTGGATGTCATAATTATGGAAATGTGACCAACGTACAGTATAAATACTGGACAGTTTGAAATTTGCTTTGAATTCCTTCAAACCAGCTGCTTCCATGATCCACATCTGAGGTTGCTGCATTCAAGCTAAAGAAGTCCCTTTCAATGAAAGCTCAAGCCTGTCTCTGTATGGGTACCAGAGGTTTGCCATGCTAATGCGAGGAAAAAAACACTTATCTTCTAGCAAGAACCAGTAATGCCAGAGTGACATCAACAGCAGAGAAGCAGATTGACCTGTGTTCTTGCATCCTGAAGAAAAACCTACGCTTAGTACAAATTCCAAGTGTCTAAGTAGCACTTTATTTTGCTATATTTCTAGTGTAGCTTAGAAAGGGGTTGTTACACAGAGGGAATCTTCTAATATACTGTGTATAAAATATGGGCATGCAGAAATAACAACACTATTTTCAAAAGTTTACTAAGACTACACACTGTGTCTAGTTACTTTTGTTTATTTTTCTTGAAAGTTTTGTTACTTTGTCTTAGCGGTATTTACAAGATTTGATATAGCTGTGCAGTAGTTTTATTAGTTTATATTGTACAGGAATAATACAGTCTATTTGTATATCATTCTGAGGTTGCCTCATGCCATGTTCATTTACAAATTATAAAGACCTTTACATGCAGTAGGTTGTGAATGGGAAAATGTGAACTGTTTTCTATTGCTTGCATGATCCATGAAGAAAGGGTGAAAAAGCTTTAACCTGAGCTCAGTGGCCATAATAAATAATTGACACAGCTGACCTCCAGTTATCAGGTACTACAGGGCCTTTTACCTTATGTAGCGGGTCAGCCAGAGGCTTTTTTTTAATCTCTGGTGGGACCCTGGGGCAACTGTGTGAATGGGGTACCCTAAACACTTCTGGAACAGTCATGCAACAAATTCATTGTTCACGCAGATCTCTTAAGTCAAGCAATGGGAGTTTCTTTAACATAGGCTGGACTCTCTCATTGCTCCCAGATATAAAAGCAGACACAGCTGAGCCACCTGAGATACTTCAGATGTTACTGGAAGGGTACCTCAGTTAATTCACACGTTCATTTAATGTTGCAGTAGTAACTTTCTAACAGATGGACATCTATGGCAGCTAGCTATAGTTGCTTGAGTTTCATAAATGTTATGCTGCTGGACTGCCAAGGTGCAAACATTACTGACTTCCACTCAGAAAGTACCCGCTTACTATCTGGGGACTGACCCTCCAACATTAAAGGGCTAACTGAAATGATTCCTCTTTCTACACAGAAGGCTACCTACATGAATTGAATTAATCCCAATTTTTCTGGGTCCATTGAGGGGGCACCCTCTTTTTACTCAGTACCTTATTTTCCTGGGTGTCTCACAGCAGGCCTCCTCAAACCAGAATACAGTACACCTCATTGGGTGACCCACCTCCTAACCCCTGAAGGGATACTGGTTATGGGCTCCACCACTTCCAGCCCAGAGCTTCTTTGCCTCAGCCATTGATTCGGTATGATGAGCAGGCCCTAGCTTACCAGGGGCCTACTGTGCAGACAAAAGGGCCTGTACAACAACCCCTCACTCTGGAGCTGATCTGCACTGAAATCTCATGAAAATGGCTCCACCCCTCTCGTTTAATTACCTACAGGCAATCCCATATTACCATAGCCAAAGGGGAGCAGACCATACCATTAATCCCCATTTGGTATAGGGGTTCCATTCTGCCTTACTTGAATATCTTGCTGCCCTCAACAAGAAAGAAGAGTAAACCTGGAGCCCACTAGGCACTCCAAAGTAGACAAACATTGCACTTTTCCACTATACTACTTGCAACCAGCACAGGCGGTAAACACCATGGGTCAAAAAAATAATTGAGCTGTCCTTCTTTGAAAGTGTAGGATAAAGTAGTTGAAATAGACATCTCTTAGGGCATACTGTATGGGCCTCTCATTTGGAGGTGGCCTGTTAGCAGTCATGTCCTATAACCTGGGTGGTGGTCTTCCCCCAGGCTTTTAGATATACTCATCACCCTAGTCATATTCGGTCTACAGTACATTATGACAAGGCAAGGACAAGGCAATTTTATTTATAGGGCAACCATTCCCAGAGGCTCTGAGCACCTTAATAAAATCAGTACAATAGAAAACACATTTAAAATACAATAAAATTCCCAGAAATTGCACCATATAATAATAATTCAGCAACTTTAAAGAGCTTCAGTTAGCCAAAAAGGCAAACTGGACATCACAGACGGAATTCCGCAGCCTACGAAGGCCAGGCTGAAAAGGTGGGCCTTCAGCTTATGCTTAAGCACCTCAATCGGGGGAGCCTCACAGATAGCAGGTAAAAGTGAGTTCCATAGTGTCAGCCCAGAGACACTAAAAGTACAGTCACTCGAGGTCCTGAGCCGAACCCTGGGAACATCCAGGAGGCCTCTCGAAGAGGAATGGAGGGAGCGAGCAGAGGTCACAGGTGACAGGAGCACTAATAGGTAACTAGGATCCAGTCCATATAGGGCCTTGCAGGTGAGTAAACCCACCTTGAAAAGGACCATCCAGCTGACCGGCAGGCAGTGCAGAGTGCGCAGGACCAGGGTTACATGACTGGACTTCAAAAGGCCTGTCAGCAACCTGGCTGCTGTGTTCTACACCAGCTGCAGTCTGGGAAGGTTCCCCTCTTTAACTTTATATTGCAGACCACTGACCCAATACATACATTTCATTACATGTCTCTAGTTCTAATTAGGAAAGCTACTCTTTGAGTTCATGGGGAGTGGAGTCAGGTTCCGTCCACTCTCTCTCTGCCCTTCGAGCTTGCTTTGCTTGCACCATTTGCAGGTTTTGCACATCCTCTCCCCCTCTGTATTTGGCCTTTCATCTGGCTGGGCTTTCCTTTGGAGTCTCACTTCATCCAGAACCTTACTCCTGCTTCAGCTTCTCATGCTTCTGGACCAGCTGAATCACCTCCAACAGGGCCCCTCACTGTGACTCTCAGTCCCAGAAACCACCATTGCAGCCACTTGCAGCAGCCCCTCTTATTTCCATTGCTGTATCCACTAGTAGGAGCTTACTTCTGCAACTCCATACAGCTAATCCCACAAGTCTGCACATGCAGCAGCTTCCTTTCACTGCAAGTCACTCACAGAGGCCTGCTCTTCATTCAAGCTTCCCACAACAGATCTTCAGCAGGCCTAGATCTCTCTCAGCTGTCCCTCTTACTTCTATACCAGTAACATTGCCCAAACCAATGCAACTGCTGCTGACTCTGCAGCAGCTGCCCCTTCTTGCTACAAGCCTCTCGCAGTGGCCTTCTTCACCTTGCAAACCACATGCAGTAGCTCACCATCTCCTTGCAGCCACTGTTAACAGTCTTCCTCATGAACTGCAGATTGAAGTCTTTTGTGGCTGCAAGCTGCATGCAGGGCCATAGTTACCACAGCCCCACAGTCAGGAACAACCATACACATCTATTGCAATTCAGGCTGCCCTATCTCATGCAGGAAGCTTAAGGCTCTCTAACAGATTTTATGCCACAAGACAAGAGGAAGCTTAAGACTCCAACCAAATTCACCCCATGGGCTAAGCTTAGCTCAATAGATATTGTAACAGATGTTCCTCTTCACCTATAATTCTACAGGTGGCCTGCTTCAGTAGACAGCCCTACCTTCTACCTACCCAACTGTGGTCAACAGCGCTACTAGCCTTGAAGCAACAGCAGCTCCACATGATCCGAATAGCCTTTTCAGTATAGAACTGCTGATGGCTTCCCTGTCTTCCCAGGCCTCTAAAGCTGGCCACCATTTTCCCTTATACATTTCTGTGATCTACATATATACTGGTCAGGAGAGTTGCAATTCCTGAGTTAAACAGAATTATGCAGCCCCCCACCACCACCTTATGTGGTTCATATTTCTGCTCTGAACAGAGCCACCTCAATCTCCTGCACACTGACATCTTCTGGGACTACCTACTAAGGTCTGTATTTCTACTTGACAGTACATCTACTAGTGGGCACCAAAATTCGCACCCCTACAGTAGCTTTAGCCTGTCCTTATCCATATCTGCTCAACTGCAGAGCCATAAGCAGTCTGTGTTTCCATTTTGCTAGTGGTGCTGCTAGTTATGCAGACATTTGTTATTGCCACATATTGCAGTCTGTTTTTCTGTTCACCAGTAAAGCCACATAACAAATCAATCTCCAGGATAATCCACCAAATGCAGATTTACTCTCATCCATTTAAATGCCTAGAATGAAAGGTAACCAGAAGTGTTGGATCCACAGAGGTATCCACCACAGGGTTTTATTTATCTTCTCCATGACAAAGGTCCTCACTCTGTGAGTAGGATGAAGTGGAGTTTGTATGAATCTGCATTACTTTTGGTTTGTTGGTTTCCAATGCTTAGGGCTGTGCCCCTCTGATACCCTCTACAGAGGACAAAAAAAAATACTTACCTACATGGATAGCTAAAGCCAAACAAACCATAATGTCACAAAAGCAGAACATGTTACATCAGCGTTTATGATTCTGATCCCCCAGTGAATTAGGATGGCCATGCCAGGGGTTTGATAGGGGAGCAGAATCAGACTCCCCCCACTTCCCCTATAAATATTTGGTTGTACAAGCTCTCTGTTAGTAAGCTCCTTGGATCACCTGCTTTCCTTCTTACTTCTCCAGCCCTCTCCTGCTCCGTGACCTTTTTGTTTCCTCAGCATAAGGCTATATCCCTTGGCACCATCTATAGTACAGATGGGTAGAAACCTTATTATCATGGAGAGCTACCACCAAATAAACAACAATGTTACCCAAGCACATCATATTCCATCAGTATTTATGATTCTGATCCCCAGTGAATTGCACATTCTGAACAGGCCCTGCCTTAGTCTGGCAAAGTCACTTACAATGCCCAGAGATTGTGGTGGAGTGCTCCCTGGAGGAGGTGTTCCAGTTCCTGAGAAATCTTCCAGGTTGTGGAGGATGGCTAATGTGTGGAAAGGTACATCTGGCAGTGCATCTGGCTGGAGGTTTTTGGGGAAGAACGCTGACTGTTATCTGTTCGCTTCAGGTCAGAGGTGCAGCTGTCTTAGACAGGGGTGACTGCCTCCTTTAATGCGACCTGATGAGTGGATTTTCAATGGTTTTCTACTGTCGGCAGGGAGCGTTTACCCAGACCTTTGCTTAGACTGAGTATTGTGCCAGCCAGTCCCTCTCCTCTATGGGATTTTCTTTTCTTGGAGTGGCCAGCTGTCAGGCCCGTGAAGTGTGAGAGTCTTCGTGGGCCTGGTTTTAATAACTTGAGGGGTTTTCTCTTCCCTCATCGATGATCTTTATTGGCTGACCATTTCCATCTGCATCAATTCATTTTAGACGCAGGGGGGATAGAAGTTCTGTCCCCCCCTTTGATTTGGACCTTGGGCCCTGTGACAGAAGGCTCAAATCTCATCCTTTTTGGATTAATTTCCAATCAGACACTGGTTTACATTGTTTATTAAAACTGTGGACTTCTGTCCTTGGGCAGCATTATAGTCTCATTGGCACTCCTGTTTCCTGTTCTCCTGTGCATTAATATTAGGTATTTTGGGGTATTTTTGGTTGGGAATTGTTGGGTTGGGAAGTATTATTTGTCTGGAGGTGGTTATATAAGTTAGCTGTGGGAGGGTGGGATGGATTAAGTAGGATGGGTGATTGTGTTGGTGTGTTAGCATTTGATTATTTAGTGTTAATCTGAGTGTTTGCAATGTGAGTGGTGAGTGTGATTGTTAATACAAGTGTTTCCTTTTGTCATTGCACTTTCATGCTAACATCTAGTGCTTTCTCGGGACTGGTCTAGCCAAACAGGAGATGTGTTGGTGCCACAGCCTTCCCCATATCACCTATGATGCCTCTTGGCTCCACAATCTTCACACTCTTTGCCGGCCTCCCTGTTTCTGATATTGCAGCAAGGCACTGCAGGGAGGTCAGTATTACTAGGAGGCAATTGGTTCATTGAGTGCCTAGGGCAGCTGAGGAAGGGGTGGTGAGCAGCACTGAGTTAGTCCAGTGCAAGGGGTGCCCTAAGTGTAAAAGAAGCCTAGGGAGAGGCCCAACGTGTTTGGTCTCCATACCCAGGGCTCCCACCTGACAGAGTGGGCAGGTAGCGAGAGGACCGGCTGCATCCTTTAATCCTCTTCAGGCAGTGCTTTGGATGCCAGGTCGATGAGGAACAAGACTGCTAGTTTTCCAGTCTTGATTTTTTCTGTTGACCTGGCTTGCATCACAGAAACCTTGATGGGTGACGATGCGGGCCCAGTTTTTGAGGCCGCCATCCCCACTAGATACACTGTGTTGCCCTGTCCGAGGAAGGATCGCAGGGGTGGGAGAGTGGCCATCATTTTTTGATCCAGTCTGGGCTTCTCAGTGCACCCAGCTGGTAACACCTGATCCTTTGAGTGCATCGCCGTGTGTGGGGGTGCAGGTGCAGGTTGTACGATTCTCCTTGTTTACCACACCCCTGGGGTGGGGGGAATTCCTGCAGGAGGTAGTGGACTTCATCGTTGACCAAGTGTTGGAATTCCCCAGGTGTTTAAACCTGGGGGATTTCAATGCCTGGGTCAAAGACTAATCCTCGCATTCGGTTATGACCTCCTCCAGTTGAGGCAATCACTGGGCCTGTCACAAGCAGTTGCTGTTGCTACCCATCAGCATGGCCACACACTCAATCTGGTGTTCCAGCTGGGTCTTGAGATTGATAACCTCAAAACTGATCAAGTCATTTTGTCTGATCACTGCACCATGGAGTTCAGCTTTGGGGCCCCCCAAAAGTCTCTACCCTGTGGAGATGGTCAGCTATTGCCACTTAAAGGGCATTGACCCAGAGGGACTGTTGGCATTAGCTGACTTGTCTAGGGTTGCTGCAGCATGTGCAACTGGCACTGGAGAGGTGGTGGCCACCTATAACAGGGTGGTTGCCAAAGCTCTAGATACAATTGCATCAGTCCAGATACGACCCAAATCCTCTCACTTAAGATCCCCCTGGTTTGATGGTGATCTCAAGGGGATGAAGATCAGGGGTCAGAAGTTGGAGCATTGCTGGCAGAAGACCTGGCTGGGGGCTGACAGGCTGGCCCTACATTCTCACTATGTTGAGTACCAGGGGGAAATTTCCCATAAGAAGGCAGAATTTCTGTCCAGGGAAATTATTGCGGGTTAAAACAGACCATCTCAGCTGTATTGAACTATGAACAGGCTTTTACATCCTGCCTGTCTTTGGCTGAAAAAAGCTTTTTCAACCAATTTATGTCAAGAATTTGCTCTGTTTTTCTCTGACAGAGTGGCAGCCATCTGGTCAGGGATTCCACCAGGGAAGACTTCACCTCACAGTGATCAAGTTGGGAGTCTCAGAGGTGCTCAATCTGCCTGGGAGGAGTTTAGGACAGTGAAGGTGTCTGAAGTGACTAAGGTTGATCTCAGAGCTGAAGCACACCTTTTGTGAACTGATCCCGGCACCAATGCATTTCTTAATGGGGTGTGTCGATGCCGTTGGCCCGATGTTCACCAGGATTACCAGGTGCTCAATGGTGGAGGGGGTCTTCCCAGTTGCTTTGAAAGAAGCACTGGTGAAGCCCCTCCTAAAGAAATCTTCCCTCAACCCAGATGTCCTGGTGAATTACAGTCTGATCTCTGACCAGCCTTTTTTGAGAAAGGTTGTCGAGAAATTGGTGGCACAACAGCTTGAGGATCACCTAGTGTCCTTGGATATCTATGAGCCTTTCCAGCTGGGTTTTCAGGCCAGACATAGCACCGAAACTGCTATAGTGAGAGTGCATAATGATCTGCTCAGGTATAGAGATAGAGGAGACAGGTCAGTTCTTGTGCGCTTCGATCTCTCCTCAGCTTTTGACACTGTGGATCACGTCGTGCTTCTCGATCAGCTCTGTGAGTTTTGTGGACTCGCCAGTACCCTCATCAAATGGTTTGAGTCTTATCTCTTGGACAGAGTGCAGCGGGTAGTGATGGGGAATTTCTCCTCCTCAAATGCGAAATAAAATGGGTAAACTCCACTGTGCAGTCTTGATTATTTCTTTTTATTTTCTTCACACAAGTCGATAGCTGGGCAACAGTTTTGTGGTATATTCCACTTCCTCAGGCCCCTCTGTGTTGCTGCTATAAAACAACAAGAGATACTGTACATATAAATATTATATTGGCACAATTATGAGGTATTTTTTATATTATGTTGGTAGTATGCACACACTTTTAGAGAACTGGACTGAGATGCACCCTATATCACATTAGAACAGTTTTCCATATGATAAAAAATATGAAAAAAAATGTAATAAAAAATATATAGCCATTTCCTTTAGTTAAACAAAGATTTAAACTCTACCTTAACGAATATCTTAAGGTATTTTCAAGCTTGTTCCATAATTAAGCTTCACAGGAAATTTCTAAACAACACATAAAATATTTATATTAGTAACGTGCACATGAAAGACAAGCTCTGCAACAAGCCAATGTTCAATGCTAATTACCTGGTTAGTTTATGGCTTTAAAATGCCAATATATTCCTGCCAGTTTATGAAGGAGTGTTTTCAATTTCCTATCTGTATAAGTAAATAAAAGAAAGGAGGGAAAAAAACTTCTTTTTTCATTCTATATAGCTTAAAGCAGCAATGCTTATAATTTTATTATATTCTTATCATTCTAACTCCACAACATAATAAAAATTAATTATTCCATCTAAAACCTCGCTAAAGATGAAAATCAGCTTACTTTATATTTATTTTACTTTTGGTAAACTAGCGCTTCTAATCTGTACTTCTACAAAGTTCACGCACTTCATTTGCCACATGTAGGTAACTTGTAAGAGAGAGAGAGACGTTTATTTTAAGTTGCCAATAATGAAAAATGTAAATGTATTTGTTCAAAAAGTAAAAAAGATTAAACAAACCTTAAGGAAGCGTGTTGTATCCTCCTCGCTCTATGGGGGAGGGTTACACGCTAACTTCCACGTTTAAATACCGCGGTGGTGGGGGGAGATTCCTGACATCAACCTTGACATCAGTGCACCAGCTCCCTGCATTTCCCTGTGCAATTTGGCTTGTTCTAAAAAAGATGTGGATCGTGTGATGTCTGTAGCACAGTTGGGTGGTCACTGGTGAATGGGATTCAGCCATGCTTTCAATTCACATAGCCAAGGGTTCTCCCCCCACCTCTGGAAGTTAAATTCCAAATGAAATACTATGTTATTTTAATCTTTATTTAAAATATTTTCTTTTCTTTATATAAACTAAAGCGATCTAGAACTTAAACTTATATTGCCATAAACTATGCTTGTTGCAAAAAGATGTCTTCATCTGTACCATGCTTTTTTTCAACAGTATAAGTTCTAATTACCCACACCAATCATTTTAATAAATGCAGGGTGGGTTCTAATCCCACCAATCTATTTTATTTATAATAAAACATTAACTTTTTGTTAATAAATTAAACACATTCTAGAAAGTATTATAATTTGCTCATAACAAATTAGTTTCTAATCCCAGCACTGCTGTTCCAAAATTTAGAAATATTTTCTGTGGGTTCTAATCCCACCAATCCATATCATACATCTCAGACCTCAGATAAGAGCCGGGGGTTGTTTAGGAAAGAAGAGATATTACTTACATGCTCTTATAAAAATAATAATCTACTTTCATCCAATATAAATAAAATATCAAAAAATACAACATCAAATCTATGAAATACATAAGTTCAAAAGTATAAGTCCCAAAAACAATCTTCATTTAAGCCTATTGATGGGTTGGTGCAGTTCGAAGTGAAGATCCAGAAAACTTCTCTTATTCTTAGAAATATATCCCAAAAAGATTCACCCTTTGCCAGAATAGGGACCAAGTCCAAGCCCCATAAGAATAATGATGCGGCTGTATGTCCTGCTTCTGCATAGTGGCGAGCCACTGATGAAATTTCCACTTTCAAACAAATATCACTTTTATGTTCACTAATTCTTTGACACAGTTCCCAAGTGGTTTTACCAACATACAACTTGTCACAAGGACACAGTAGTACATAGACTACATGGTCACTCTTACAATCAATATGTTCTTTAATCTAATGTTTCCTATTCATGTAAGGATCTTCAAAATATGATTTCTTGCTTGTATTTCCACATTGAAAGCAGTGTCCACATGGTACATGTCCTGGTGCTAGTGGGCCCAGCAAAAATTGTCTGTTTGTTTTTACTTTGTTATAATGTTGTGTATGGACTAATTTATCTTTAAAAGTCTGATTCTTATGAGTAGACAATAAAGGTTTCTCTTTAAATCTGTCATTTCGAACTGTGCCAGTCTATAACAAGTGCCAATTATTATTAATGATCCTCTTAATTTTCCAAGTCAGATGACTATATGGCATAGAAAAAACTATCCTGTTCAAAATATCTTTTTTCTCTCTCTCTCTGTGGACTTAAAACTTATTCCTTAGGTAAAGATGTCACTTGTTGTGCTGTCTCATGTAACTTAACATGACTATATCCTCTCTGTGCAAATCTATGTACCACTTCTGATGCTGTCTCCTCATACACTCTTTCCTCACTACAATTTCATTTCACCCTAATAAGTTGTGATTTTGAATGCTAGCCTTTAACTTAGGATCATGATAACTGGCATAATACAGAATGGTATTTTTGGTTGTGTCTTTCTTATATAATCTAGTCTCAAGGCTCCCCATGCCTTTATAAATCTCTAAATCTAAAAATGGGACCTTTTCTCGATCACACACCATAGTGAAAACTAAGTGGTTATTACAAGAGCTCAAATATTCATCAAATTGATACAATGTTTCCATATTGCCATCCCACATGAGTAGGATATCATCAATATAGTGCCTCCATGTGGTAATATGTGATTGGCTGCTGCTGCCGCACACCTCCCAAGCCCTCCTGACTTAAGGAGAGCTCTCAAAGTCAATCCTCTCGCCACTTGCTTTCAGAGGGGAGAGAGGGAGACCTGACCTGGAGGGTCCCCCCCCCGCCCTTCCATCGATGACTCGCGCCTTCTAGGCTGAACTCCCGAGTGGAGGCGCCAGCTTGACTGGCAAGCTCTGGCGGGCCTCCTCGGGAATACGCTGATCGGGACTCTGACTGCTTCCTCACCTGTGGACAAGAACTTCGCCCCTGCTGTTGCAGGAGAACTTTTAAAACTTTAAAATCCTACCCTGCAGTATCTTGCAGTCCAGCGGTGAGCCCTGCTCTACCGATGGCTTTTAAGTGCCCTCCCACGCCCTGGTTCTGAAGTGAGATTTAATCCTTGCCTGCTCTGCCCACTGGCTGCTAATCTGCCTATTGGCTTGGAAGGGGTGGCATTGTTTCTGCCTATTCCCTGGTTTACACCTATGCTCAGCCCATTCTTTTCTGTGCCTACTGCGTTTTGCTAACCCAGCTCATTCATTTAATTCTGTAACAGCTGTTTTTTACCCAAGTCTTACTGTTATTACTAATGTGACAATTTGACCTTCAGTTAAGCCGCTCAGAACTTTACACTTAGTAAGCCTACCCCTGGCGCTTCTGTATCCTGCCTGAATTTTGTCCTCAGTCACCACACTGCTCCCTGGTCCTCCAGCTCCCCACTCCCCACTATCCCTGAGTTTACCACTACCACCACCTGTGGTGTATTTTCTGGATGGGCATCCCCCGTACCTCTCCCAGGTCTCTACATAGGCCCTTGCCCCCAATCTCCCCTAAAGGTGTCTCACTCTCGTGCACCCGCCTAAAGTAGATTTCCTGCTATAACTGAGCCCAGTTTCTCGAATGGATTCTCTCAAGGTAATCTGTTCCACCCCCCAATGTTCTCTTGGCTATCCTCATCCTGGGACTTGTGTCCCTCCACTCTGACACTGCCCCTGGCTTGGGCAGTGGCAGTGATTGGTTCTCCCCCCACAGCTCAGTGACCAACTTTACTTTCTCAAACCTCATGGCCAACGCCGTAGGTCCCTGCTATCCCCCTAGTGGATTGTTACCAAGACTCAAACTGTCCCAAATCAGAACAGTGCGTTGTCGGGTCCGGAGGCTAGGAATCAAAAGGTCCCCCCCAGAGGACTCCTCCTGTGGCTATTCTTACTGACCCTTGCCCTATCTGGAGACATTGAATTAAATCCCGGCCCCTCCACCTCCGACTCTCCCCAGAAATGGTGGCTGGGCAAGGGTTTGAAAGTAGCTCACCTCAACATTCGGAGTCTACTTCCCAACCTCGATGAGCTCGCCACATAGGCCACTCTCTACAAGCCCGACATCTTGGGGATAACTGAGACCTGGCTCAAATCCCAGATTCCTGACTCTGCCTGTGGGATCCTGGTTCACAGTTCAAGCAGGTTGGACAGAATAGGAGCAAAAGGGTGGAGGCATCCTGATTTACTATAGGACCACCTCAACGTATCCCTTATTAATCACAACTCTTTGCTGCCGTCATCCTGTGAGCTCCTCCACTCCATGCTTCTACTTGGCAACGCCAAGAAACTGCATGTGGTGTGTACCTACAACCCCCCCAAGGGAGGGCTCCAGGGCCTCACCCATCTCCTGGATACTGTCTGTCCCAGAACCGGGGACAATGAACTCCTAATCCTGGGGGATGTTAACCTAAATTGGGCAGGGGAAAATGTCAAGCAGTTTGAGGCCTTGCTTGCCACCCAAACCCTGACTCAACTTGTAAAGGAGCCCACCCGATGGAAGGCAAACAGCACTTCCTGCTCCCTTCTGGACTGGATCATGTCAAATCGTCCCGAGAGGATCTCTTCTGTAGGGACCCTACCTAACTCCATCTCTGACCACTCTCCTGTTCTCTGTATATGTAAAATCCCCTTCCCTAAGGTCCCCCATAAAATCATCAAGGTCCGAAACTTTGCCAGATTTAACCCGGACCTGTTCATGGAAGAACTAAGGCTCACTGACTAGACAGAAGTCCACAGAGCCCAGGACCCCTCCTCCGCTGTTGCTGCATTCCACAACATCTTTGTAGATCTACAAGACAGGAATGCCCCTATCACTAGGCATAGGGTCCGCGGGACAGCCACTCAGTGGCTGCATGGGGGTCTCCTCTCCCTCATGTGAGCGAGAGACAAGTGCTGGGCACAGTTCAAATGCTCACACGATACTGCCCTGTTTCAGCAATACAGAAAACTCAGAAATGAGTGTAAGAAAACTATCAGGGGGGCCAAAAGTGATTTCTGTAAGGCCGCCCTTCTCAGCTCTGCAAAAGACCCCAGATGGTTCTGGAGAACCATCCAAACACTGGTCAGCGATCGCTCCAACTCCGGGGTCACTGATATGCTCATCGGAGGTGTCTCCTACAACAATCCCCACGTGATTGCCAATACTCTTAACTCCCATTTCACTGACCTCCCTACTGTCCTCCCACTCGGGTCTACGGCCTGGGATTCAAACTGTTCTGCTTCCACGACACAGCGGGAGTCTGGTCTGCCCTGCCCTCTGTTCCACCTAAGGGTGGTATCGGTAAATGAGGTGCGGTCTCTTCTCCAAGGCCTCTCCCAGTATGCAAGCCCTGGCCTAGATAACCTGGAGCCCAAGCTCCTCAAACTTGGTGCCCCCCTCATAGCCTCCCCGGTGGCCCACATCTTCAACCTATCCCTTACTCAGGGTCAGATCCCTGATATCTGGAAGGCTGCCAAGGTCATCCCTGTCCCAAAGCAGGGTGACCCTAAAATCCTGGATAACTACCATCCTATAGCCATCCTCTCTGCTGTCAGTAAGCTCCTGGAAAAGGTGGTAGCTAAACAACTCTCGGAGTATATCCACACCCATGGACTGCTGTCCCCTGCCCAACACGTCTTTCGTAAAGGGCACAGTACTACCACGGCACTCATCTCTGTCTCTTCCAGCATCAGAGCAGCAATGGATCTGGGGCAACTCTCAGGTGCTGTGTCAATTGATTTATCCAAGGCCTTCGACCTCGATCATGACCTGCTTGTCTCACAGATGAGGTCCCTTAGTCTGTCCCCTTCTGCTCTAAATTGGATCTCTGACTATCTGCATGGCAGAGAACAACTAACTAAATTCAACAAAGTCCTCTCTGTCCCCCTGCCTGTAACCTCTGGTGTCCCACAGGGCTCAGTGCTGGGTCCCCTACTCTTTTCCCTGTTTATTAACAATCTCCCCGCTGCAGCCACCAGATGCCGAGTTACCATTTACACGGATGACCTGGTCCTCCTGGCCCACTCCAGTGATTCAGCCACTCTAAACCGCCACTTATCAGAGGACCTTTGGAACATCCAGGCATGGCTCTCCAACCATAAGCTGGTCCTCAACCAAAAAAAACCCCAGGCCATGCTATTCGGCTCTTCAGCCAAAATTTGGGCCTCTTCAACTCCCCTGCAAATCAACTATGAAGATGGTACCCCTCTTCCTACTGTGACCTCCCTTAAATATCTTGGTGTGACGCTTGATCCCCAACTGGACCTGGGAACTCACATCCACAATGCTAGTAGTGGGGTAAACCGCAAGCTGGGGTTGGCCTACAGGGCTAGGTACAACCTCACCCCTGCGGCTTGCCTAGCTCTTGCCAGGGGAGTATTACTCCCTTCCCTCAGCTATGGTTCCCACCTATTTGCTCATACTTCCAAGGTCTTCCTAAACAAGTGGAGCACGACGTACAACAACATCTGTTGGTTTGCCCTGGCCGCACCCCACCTTACCCATCACTGTGAACTCTATGATAAGCTTGGATGGCTATCCCCGGTCAAGCACCTTAATTTTAGCACTGGGTGCCTCATGAGCAAAGTAATCAGCTCCGGCACCCCTCTGGAACTGGCCCGGTTTCTCGCCCCAGCTGACCTCTCCCCCTATCCTCTGAGATCCCAGGGCCCTGGCCTACTAAATGTACCTACCACCCGCACCCTCATGGGGGACCGGAGCTTTGCTGCTCATGCTCCCAGGCTTTGGAACTCCTTTTCTGAAAGAGTCCGCACTGCCCTTTCTCACAAGCTCTTTCGGACCTCCCTGTGGGAACACCTTAAGCTGGGCTCTCGCTGCACATGCCTAAAGCCACCCTAGCACATAGTTCCCGGTGCTCACTGGCCAGATGGCTTCACCTCTCCCGTGCTGCTACCTGATCTCACTCCCTACCTCACTGACTGACCCTATGGTGTTCCCACGCACCATTATTTCTTAGCCTGCCCTGCTGGTCAGTGTATTTAATTTCAAAATTGTATCTTGCCCCCAGTCTTGGTAACTGGGTGTACTTTCCAATCAAATGTAAAACTGTTTTCTCTCCTGCTTGTTGTATTGATGTACCTGTTATACCCTATTGCTGTATTGATGTACCTGTTATACCCTATTGTACTCTCCGGGGTTGTTCCTGAAAATAGGCATAAAACTTGTCTAGTGTACCTACCCGGTTAACAAAAACTAAATAAATAAATAAATATGTTCAAAAAATGGATTAACTACTGGATTCAAAACATTTGTGGACTCAAAATCCCACATAAATAAATTAGCGTAAGATGGCGTCACGGTGCTGCCAATGGCAGTACCTTTTACATGAACAAAAAAGTTCCCCTCAAACTTAAAATAATTCTGCTTAAGCACTATCTCTGCTAATTGTATTAAAAATTCACTCGGTGGATGTTGATCTTGTCAATTTTGTAATATTTTTAATAGGGAATTTAAACCCTGTTCATGATTGATATTGGTATATAAATCATTTATGTCAAAAGTGACTAAAATGTTACTTTGCCAATTATCCACTCTCTGATTAAGGTCCATAATCAGATCAACCACATGATTTGAATCTTTTATAAATGTAGACATTTTTGGGACTTCTCCACTGATGTGGAAATCTTCATATTTAGAAAGAGGCTCTAAAATCGAATCTACACCTCACACACTGAGACGGCCTGGTGGTTTAACAGGATTCTTATGTATTTTAGGAAGTGCATAGAATAATGGTATCCTAAGAGTTCTATTTCTAAGCATTTCCCCTTCTTCTGCTGCACACCAACACAAATCAACTGCTAACAGTATTAATTCCTCAATTTCACTCACTATGGCTTGGGTGGGGTCCCTATCAATCTTTTCACATCGGGTAATATCACTCAATCGTCTATTGCATTCTTTTCTATAATCCTCTCTATCCCACAAAACAATCCCTCCCCCTTTGTCAGCAGGCTTTATAACCAATGTGCTATCTTGATCTAAATCTTTTAATATTACCTGTTCTTTTTGACTTAAATTATTCCACCTTGGTCGTAATGTCTCTGTCTTACACAAATCATTCATTTGTCAATCTATCACCTTAACGAATGTTTCAACAGTATCTGTATCCTTAGAGGGATTAAACATTGATTTAATACCCAATTTTTGTTTAAGAACCTGTTTTTTTTGTAATTATTGACTCTGATGGTTTGTCTGAAAACCAATCAGCTAATCTAAGTTTCCTATAAAACTTTTGGAGATCAATGTTCAGGTAGAAGGGATCTAACTGTTTAGTGGGAGAGAATGAAAAACCCTTTCTAAGTTTATTTCTCTTCATGAAGGTTAAAATTCTTTGCTAAGGTTAAAGACTACTGTTGTCTCTTCCTGCCCTCCCTCCCTCCCCTCCCCATAGCTCCCTCCATTCCTCCTTTTCCTTTGCCTCCTCTTCCAGCTTCTCCACCCTCTCCCTCCTCTCTGGTTCATAATGTGGCCACTGTACTGGTTCTGCCATCCTGTACTTCTTAATTCATACCTGTTTTGTTGTTCCTGATAGGTGCCTTCTCTCAAAGGTTCATGCGGAATCCCTTGATTTCTGTTTTCCTCTAAAAAAGGTTGTGTCTGTTCCCTCAAAATTTTTCTAGAACCATAAGGGTTTGTAACAAAACTATCTCCACTATCCAGATCATGTCCATAATCTACTTGCGATCTATAATAAAAGCCCTGTGTGTTTTGTCTTTGAGATTTAAAGAGCCACGAATATACTTTATTTTCATGATAATCAACAATATCGCTATTGAATTTTTTAAATTTTTGATGTTTTATATATTCTTCATAATCAGACAAATCTTTAGTAATTTTTTCTAATGTAGTAGTGTATTCTTGTAATTGTGCCTTGGATTTGTATTCTTCCTTAATTGAATTAATTTCTGCTGTAAGTCTATTTCTTTCTTTAAATATAGCTTCAATAAGGGAGAGCATGAAATTAACTGAACACTTATTACGTATTCCATTCCATTTTTCATTTAATTCCGTTGTCATAAAACCTAAATTTGGTTCTATTAGGACATGGAGTCCCCTAGGTATTCATTTATTTTTGATGTATTCCCCTAATGAAATGGCTTGCCATTCTAATCTAATGTATTTTTGTTCCAAATGAAATATTTTATTGGTAATACTTGTATCATTACTGGTAGGGGTCCAAGATTTCCCTTGTTGTAATAAGTTCATAACCTGTTGTTGTTCTTCTACAGAAAATTGATAAGAAAGATAACTAGTTTCCCCTCCATGTGCAGCAACTGTTAATGGATTAGATGAATCACCCCAAGAACTAGTTCCTGCACCTGTATTCATTAAAAAAAAATGTTTTAACCCTACTAGGTGGTGAGATAGAGGAAGGATGGATGAAGGAAACAGAGCAGTGTGTGCCTAACCACCAGCAAAAGCTTAGCTGAAACCTTTTGGTTTTAAATAACAAGGCCACTGAAACAATGGTTGGTCAAACCAATGAATAATTCTACTACAAAGTGGTGGTTTCAGGATGCCTACACACCTATCTGTATGTTAATGTAAGTTACTGGGTTACCCACTAGCACCATGTTAGAATTCAAAAATGAAATAAAATGGGTAAACTCCACTGTGCAGTCTTGATTATTTCTTTTTATTTTCTTCACACAAATCGATAGTTGGGCAACAGTTTCATGGTATATTCCACTTCCTCAGGCCCCTCTGTGTTGCTAGTATAAAACAACAAGAGATACATATAAATATTATATTGGAACAATTATGAGCTATTTTTTATATTATGTTGGTAGTATGCACACACTTATAAAGAACTGGACTGAGCTGTACCCTATATCACATTAGAACAGTTTTCCATATGATAACAAATATGAAAAAAAAATGTAATAAAAAATATATAGCCATTTCCTTTAGTTAGACAAAGATATAAACTCTACCTTAATGAATATCTTAAGGTATTTTCAAGCTTGTCCCACAATTAAGCTTCACATGAAATTTCTAAACAGCACATAAAATATTTATATTAGCAACGTGCACATGAAAGACAAGATCTGCAACAAGCCAATGTCCAATGCTAACTACCTGGTTAGTTTATGGCTTAAAAATGCCAATATATTCCTGCCAGTTTATGAAGGAGTATTTTCAATGTCCTATCTGTATAAGTAAATAAAAGAGAGAAGGGAAAAACCTTCATACATATTGTATGTGTTGTTTAGAAATTTCATGTGAAGAGTCATAGTGGGGACAAGCTTGAAAATACCTTAAAATATTCATTAAGGTAGAGTTTATATCTTTGTTTAACTAAGGAAATGGCTATATATTTTTTATTACATTTTTTTTTCATATTTTTTATCATATGGAAAACTGTTCTAATGTGATATAGGGTACATCTCAGTCGAGTTCTCTATAAGTGTGTGCATACTACCAACGTAATATAAAAAATAGCTCATAATTGTGCCAATATAATATTTATATGTATCTCTTGTTTTATACTAGCAACACACAGGGGCCTGAGGAAGTGAAATATACCATGAAACTGTTGCCCAACTATCGATTTGTGTGAAGAAAATAAAAAGAAATAATCAAGACTGCACAATGGAGTTTACCCATTTTATTTCATTTTTGGATTCTAGCATGGTGCTACTGGGTAACCCAGTAACTTACATTAACACACTGATAGGTGTGTAGGCATCTTGAAACCACCACTTTGTAATAGAATTTCTCCTCCTCCCCAATGCCTCTGTCCTGTGGAGTACCTCAGGGCTCAATCTTGTCACCAACGTTGTTTGCAGTATACATGATGCCCCTGGGTGAGATCATTCAACAATACAGTGTGGAGTTTCACTGCTATGTGGATGACACCCAACTGTATTTGTCTTTTGCACCCGTAACATCAGGAGCTGTTGATGTACT
Organism: Neoceratodus forsteri; assembly: GCA_016271365.2. Lineage (NCBI taxonomy): Eukaryota > Metazoa > Chordata > Ceratodontiformes > Ceratodontidae > Neoceratodus > Neoceratodus forsteri. The sequence goes on along the minus strand of CM057455.1, from coordinate 1,804,463,587 downwards.
TAACAGCTGTCTGGCTAAAATCAATGACTGGATGGCTTCCAGTTGGCTGAGACTCAACCTGGCTAAGACAGAGGTGCTGGTGATCAAGCCTGGTCATGGGCATGATGGGTTGCCACCCGGAGGCTGACTCTGGACTTGTTCTGGGGTCTGCGCAGCTGGTGGTTTCTCTGAGGGTGCAAAATCTGGGCATGATCCTTGATAACAGATTGACCTTTGAAGATCAGGTGTCATCTGTAGTCTGTAGTGGTTTTTACCACTTGCAAAACATCACCTGGATTAAGCCACTCATTGTGCCTAAGGACCTGCCAACACTGGTGCATGCCTTTCTGACTTCTAGGCTCGATTACTGTAATGCGCTGTACTTCAGGGTCACAGGAGGGACCATCCGCAGACTGCAGCTAGTGCAGAATGCAGTGGCCCAGTTGCTGATGGGCCTTTTTGCGGTCCAGTCATGTGACTCTGGCCCTGTGTGCCCTGCACTGACTGCCAGTCAGGTGGAGGGTCCTTTTCAAGGTGGGTCTTCTCACCTTTAAGGCCTTATACAGGCTGGGTCCTGGTTACCTTTCTGAGCTCCTGACATCGGTGTCTTCTGCTCGCTCCCTCCACTTCTCCTCAAGGGGCCTCCTGGATGTTCCCAGGGTCTGGCTCAAGACCTCAGGAGATTTTGCTTTTTGTCTCTCTGGGCTGACCCTGTGGAACTCGCTTCCACCTGCAGTCTGGGAGGCTCCCTCAATTTCGGTGTTTAATGGGAGGCTGAAGGCCCAACTCTTCAGCCTGGGCTTTGACTGCTGATGTCATCCTTACTTCTGGACAGCCCTTGAAGTTTCACCTCTGGAAACCTTTCACATCTGCTGAATATTAATTTTGTTATGGTTTTAATGAGATTTTATCATATGTTTTTATTCACCGCTGTATGCTGTTATTTATGTTCAGCACCCAGAGCCTCTGGGATTGGGAGCCTTATAAATAAAATTGCCTTGCCTTGCCTTGTATCATACAAAGCATTATTCTGTGCAACTTCAGCTCAATATTATCCTGTCTTTATGCATGATGATGCTATTGTTAACCTTTTGCACTTCTGTAACTGCCAATTTACTGTATACCTGTCCTGCCTTATGTATCATGCCTGTACTCTATGTATTGTATTGCATTTTTGACTTGGAACCTTTGTAAAAGAGCCTAATGACTCAAATGTATTAATCCAAATCTGAAATACATAAATAAATAAATAAAATAAAAATCTTCAGCCAACTTTACCTAAAAAGAACAGAATATAAAGGCTACATTTTCTAGCTAATGATAAAAAAGTGGAATAATTAACTTAAGAATCTGTGTGCAAAGCCAATTAAAAGTCTATGATACGAAATAAGAAAAGTGACCCTGCTGCCCAGCAGGCATGGTAAAAGTTACTAGTCCTGAAGATGGACTGTTGGTCTCCCACAGCAACTGGATCCACCATCGTCTCCACTACAGCTGGAACTTCTGGGCATTGAATCACCACTGGAAGGGCAGGAACTGGCTTCTCCCAAAATAGTAGTCAAATAATAGAAATGGACCACCTCCCTCCAGGGAGACAGGAAACTAGAACAATGGACAGAAATGTGGGAGTGCTGAAATAACTCCGGTGCAGACTTCAACTTATGAGTCTAATCATTCACCATCTTAGTCTTCTCACTGGTAGATAGCTTTATCTTGGTGAGGAGAACTTCAGTCCTCAGGTGCTGTAGTGGCCAGGATGGGGCTTCTGTACAAATTTTCTATCTGGATGAAGCACCTTGATACAGTGAAATTGCTGCACCCAATCAGCATTCACATTGGTCCCAGTACATTTTCCCACATGCTACTCCCAGATCATGTTTTACCCCACCTTCCACTCACGTATCCATTCAGTCGCATGGGAAGAGATTAGTTATTGATGGTTCATCAGGAGGTCCATATGCCCCTTGGCCAAACTGGAAGGCCTTTTCAATCAGCCAACACTCAGTTTTCCACAGCTTGCATCAAGAACCATCCAGGTAGGTACATGTATCTGTAGTCTAGTAATGCTCCATGTGTCTCCTGATAGCTCAGTCAGCTTTCTCTACATTTTTTGTTAACAATGGTTCAGAGAGGGAGATATCTGTGGATTGTTCCAGGTCTTCATCAACTCCACTAGTGTATCAGGTTCTTTTGGCTCTTCCTGGCAGTGGCCAACTCACTCTTGGGGCCCAGGGCTCTCTATTGGTAGGGGGCCAAACAGCTGTCTTCTTGGTTAGCAGGGATACAGTGGCAGACACTGAGGCCCCTGGGACATTTTGTTCTGTGGCTCAAATGCTGCGTATACTGCTTTATACTGCCTGCTGCTGCTTGGGTGTGGTAACAAACTTTTCATACTTTTTGCACTTTGCTTCAGTTCTGTGAGTGTTTTTGCCCGAGGGAAGGGCTACTTTTCTGTGTGCCTCCAAACACTTTAGGAGCAGTCCTGAACACTGAAGTTGGCAACAACAAGAGGATGAATACCCTCTTGCAGACTGGCCCCATGGCAAAGCTAGCCACAGATCCTGCACAAACCACACTCCTCAAAGTCACTGATCCTTCCTCAGTTTCCAAAGCACTCTCTAAAAGGGTGATTGACAAATATATGGGACCCCTTTTAGTGACAGGCACCAAACACCTATCACAGCTGATAGTCTCTTCCTCACTCAGTTCCCAGTACACTTTGCCTTCTTGTTCCTTCTGCTGTTGGGGCAACAGCTATTTCTGAAGAGCCTCACTAACCTCAGTCACTTGGCCAACTTCAGCAGCACCCACTGTGAAGTCATCTTTTCTTCCTTTGGGTGATACTTCTAACTGGCTCATTTTCACACGGGATGACATTAATGACACTGGTCCAGCCTAGTAGTCCACTTTCACAACTACTGTGGCACAGAAGGGGTGTACAGGTACACACTGGCATCCCATCTCTTCCTTAATACTGACACAGATCACACGGTTCTATGTGGCTCTGCCTCCTGAAGGGAAATGGGTAATCCAACATCTTCTCCCAAGGTGTTTTCTGTCTCTCCTTCCTTTTTTTTCTCAACCTCACCCTGACCCATGCTTCCAATCTCTCCCTCACTGTCTCCCATGCATCTGGATGCCATACATGAGGACTGCTGTTTTTTTGGATGGCTGCAGAAGGGTGGTATACTGCAAGGTATCTCCTCTGGTCCCTTGGCAGGGGCTCCACCAGAAGACTATGATTCAGAAAGGCATGAGGCAGCTCTGGAGCAGGATGAGTAACTGGGCTGGCAGCAGTTATTCTGGTGTCTGTTTTGCCTTTTTTAGGTAGCTGTGCCCTTTCAAAGCATGGTTAAAAGATCGTTGAGGCCTTTGCTGAACCTGTCAATGCTGCAGTCAAGGTCAGTGAGTAGATGGAGGAACGTACGGTTTTCTCAGAGCAAAATTTAAAATGAAACAAATGTGTTTATTTTTTTCAGGGGGATCTTAGTTGTTGAGCCTTGGGCATGGACTGTGACTGAGATGGGGCAAGTGGTCACCAGTGCCAGACCTGCATGGAGTGAACTTTTGACTGACACAGTTTTCTTCTTTTTTACATTTGCTTCACTTGTGCACCAAATGTTTTGTGACAAGTGAAAGGGGATTCAGGATGTGTCACTGTTCAGCCCATTGCAGTTTAAACTGGAAGGGGCTCGGCAGTCTAGACCTATGACCACAGACTGTGGTCGAGACACCACTCGATGCTTGCTGAGTAGAAACTTCATGTACTTCAAAGGACCAAAGCCCTTCCAATCCGAGACAGATTCAGTCCTTTGATTTGCATGAAGCCGGCCAGTCAGCAAGCAGCTGATTGGTTGTCAAAACCAACAGCCTGCTTTGCTACTGTCAGTCCCTTGTGGACCACTGTACCTGAGTTCAGCTAAGTATGTTTCTAGGTGCTAGAAAGAAAGCTGAACTCAGGAACCTGATTAGTTTTTTGAAATGAGAGCTAAAAAGTACTTTAATCATGCTCCAAAAGTGGAGCCGTAATACTGGGTATGCCCAGTATCACAGTTCCACTTTTGGACACGATTAAAGTACTTTTTAGCCCTTGCTTCACTAAAGTAACTAGTTTCCTGACTTCAGCTTTCTTTCTTTCTAGTACCTCAAAACATATTTAGCTGAACTCGGGTACAATAGTCCCCGCACAAGTGTGGGGACAAAATAAGGGACTCACAGTGTCCCTTTAATGTAAGCGGAGTGGGGTGCCCACCCCGCTACTGCTTCTTTCTCCCTGTCCCCTCCAGGTGGCTTGACCGCCCATCCTTCCCATCAATATATTTTTTTTTTTTAAATGTAAGCGGAGCGGGTTCCCCAACCCACTACCACTTCTTTCTCCCCATCCCTTCCAGGTGACTTGCCCGCCCTTCCCATCTTTATATATATTTTTTTAATGTAAGCAGAGTGAGGTGCCCACTCCCACTACCACTTCTCTTGACTTCTCTCCCCACCATTCCCAACAAGTCTGACACTGGGGTGCCCAATCCCAGTATCAGAATGCATCTGTAACTGTCCCTTGATTTTTTTTAAACCCTTTAAAAAAGAAAAACATCCATTGATGTCTGTTGCACCGTTAGTCCACCCCACCTGACCCTCCCACTCAGCACCCACCACCCAAAACCCCCACAAGCCTTGCTTACGCATCGGGGGCCCAATGCCATAATCATCTCTAGGCCACAGCCATGTCTTCAGTCTTCAATGCCGGACTGCAAACTGAGGAAATCAGGCATGCGGTTCAATGTATTTCAATGGAGTTTTGAACTTAATGGCATACAGTAACTTGGCCATTTTTTTGGGATATTTTGCCCCAAATTTTCAACATGCCTTTTCGGGGATCCCTACCTCATGAACAATGGCAGTGAAATTAGGCAGATCTGTCCCAAAAGGTGATTTTGTGTTTGCTGTGCAAAATCACTTTTCAGGCAACTGCTGAAACTTTTCTCCACCCTTGTTCATGAGGAGGGGTCATAAGAAGGCTATGTTGAAAATTTGGCATAAAAATATTAAAAAACAACAGTTATGAACCCACATTGAAATTTGTGAATGCAGGTTTGTAACTTAAGTAATTTTCAATATTTTGACCCCACAGTTTCAACATAGCGATTTCTTCACAGCACATCTTGAATGTGACGCTGTCATTTTTCAAATCCTGGCCAAAATGTGTTTCATACTTGTGGTGTGGAAAGACATTTCGGTGGCACAGAATGATGTTTTGGCAAGGATTTTTAAAATGTTCACCTACCGGGTTCATTAGGTGGGGGTAATAAGAAGGCTATGCTGAAAATTTGATGTACAAATATGGTAAAATGCCCAGGTTATGACTTAATGTTACACTATTTCAGCGTTCACTCATAACTTAGTTAATTTTCTATAGTTTGACTCCAAACTTTCAACATAGCCATTTTCCACACCAATTCATAAATGTGACATGTGTCACTTTTAAAATCCTGGACTAGATGTGTTTTTGTACCTCTAGTATGAAATGACATTTCGGCCAATATACTATAAATGGTATATGTCATATCTATAAGGTGAATCATAAAACAAGTATCTTCTAAAGTTGTAGTCAAACTTTTTAAAAAAAAGGAGCAAATGTTCAGCATCAACACATGCTTGTTAAATACTGAGGTAAGTCTGTGCATTGCACCCATGGGGGGATTACCTATTGCTACTACAGAAACAAATGAGCATTTCCCTCCACAGATGCATTCCTCTCTACAAGGCAATCTTCTCTTACATTGGCTTCCTTATCTGCAGCATGCTTTTAGACATGCTCAACTCCACCTCCTTCTGTTTGAAGAGGGCTGGGAGCACTGGAAAGCCCATCCTCTGCCTCCCAAGACAAATGATATGTACACTCTTGGGAAAGGAAGGTGCTTAAACACAAATTATAAGTACCCATGGTTCTTCTGCTACATACATTTTGAACCAGCTTAGTTCCAAGTTCACAAATTGCTCACAAACTGCAACAGTGGAAAATAATAAAAAGTGTAGAGCCCAAGCTACTGCAAATACATAGTAGCAGTGACACTCCAGCAAAGCCCTAAAGCTCCAGCATTTTTCTCATCACAAGGTTTTTCAGGTCCTGTTATGTGTAGTGGGTCGCATGTTATTTTTCCACTGTTGGAACTAGTTAGCAATTTGTGAGCTTTCTATTGGGCCTTGTTAGTCGATTAGTGCATTTGATTAATCTGCAAATGGCAATTATTATATTTAAAAACATTCTTAAAACTGCTACCCATAGACATTAATGGAGTGTGCCCTCATGCTGTCCCTGGGCAACAGTCGTTATATGCCTGAGCACGGGGAGGATTGATTGACTGGGAAGTTGAAAGTTGGAAGAGAAAGTCTGGTTACCTCAGCAGGGACAAAATAAGATCTCTTCCACTTCCACAAGACTGCCCAGAAAATTATAAAATTTATGGAGACAGACTTTCACTGATGTAAGCTACCAGACTAAGTAAGGAACATACAAATCTAGGAAAATGACCAAGTTTGTGATGTTTGCATATCATCTTAGGGCAGCCCTGGCAGAAGTTATACAGTATATAACTTAACCTATCTTTGATGTCTCTGAAAGGAAGAACTGCAAGGTACAGCACAAGAGCAGCAAAATTTGTGGAGGGGGCAGAATGAGCAAACAAGCATCTAATAAATAAATAAAACAAAACATCTGCTTTTACAGTAATTGACTAGTAGTAAATCTTTTTTTTATTATAGTGTATGTAGTGTAATTACCATCAGTCTGCAGGGGCTGTTTGAGTGAGAGGGTGTGGGGGGAGGGAGAGAGAGAGAGAGAGAGAGACAAAGACAGGTGGGACTGATAGGGTGGAAGAGAGAGGGAGACAGAGAGACACAGAGAATGAGTGTGAGGGACAGCTGAGCTTTCTGAGTCAAAATGAATAAAAACAAGATCTGGCAGAGCCACTATGGCTGTAAATGCATTAACTAGATATGGGTGTTTCATGGGTTTAAACATAAACATGAACTGCCATCACATACACTAACTGAATCAAAGTATGGTACATTGAGAAAGGGAAGATATAAAAATAATGCCACCATCTGTATTACAGTTACCTATATGTTTCACATGTTATTCTATGCACTGTTATAGCAATCAACTCAACAAAACTGGGCCATCATATATATGAAGGCACTGTACCTTAACTGCAAACACTATCCGTTGTAGCAAGATGGAAGATAAATACAATGTTGAGACATGTTAAGGAAGACATTTGATGTGTTTAATTGATTTTTTTAGAGATTGCTATACAGTACACACACACATAAGTAGTATAATATAAAGGTGCATATACCCAAATGTTAATGTAAATCTTATATATTTCATTACAAGTTGTTCTCGTGAAGGAAGATCTTACTGTACACGGCCTAAAAATGTGTGTTAGGTAAAAGTAAACTGGGGTAGGTGTGTTATTGAGGGTATTGCATAGTTTATATTTTATTGCTGCTCGACCCCAGGCAGACACAATATGAAAATCAACAACCGCTTGATATGAAGCAAAAGGAATTAGTACAAGGACAAAAACAAGCAGGAGACTGAGTAAATGGGTAGACAAGCACGAGTATAGTAAGTCAAATAACATTTCAAAAAGTCTCACTATTATAATTAATTTTTTACAAATGTGTCTGCACAGTTGACAATTTTTGTAAAAAGATAATAACAATGGAAGTTATTCCACATAACACATAATTTAAGTGAGAGAAACAAAGTTAAAAATAAAAAGTGGAATGGAATAGAAGTACCTATAAAATGAAGGAGGGAGGCAAATACAGAGCTATTCCAGCAGCAACTGGTTATGTGTTCAATTGATCTGCATCTCAGGTGGGTGCACAGGCAAAAATAGCATAACATATATGGTAATAAAGAAAAATAAATAAAATACAGCTCACTGCAGAGCAGATTCGTAGCTGCACAAATGTCCGCGTCTGAGACATTTCTGAAACAAGCAGTAGAAGTAGCCATGCCTCTGGTTGAGTGCCCTTTCGCTTCCCCCAGAAGAGATTAATTGTACTTCTGGTAACAGAAAACAGTGCAGTTTGCCAACCATTTAGACAACCACTGTTCTGAAACTTCTGTACCCTGTCTTTTGGGTGCAAAGGAAACAAACAACTGATTGGACACATGAACATCTTTTGCAGTAACACAGAATTCTGTGCACATCCATAGTGTGCAGAACTGATTAGAGTACTCAGGGAAGAATACCAGCAGTTGAACTGTCTGAGTTAATTTAAACTCAGAAAGCACTTTGGGTAAAAACTTATGGTGTGTACGCAGAGCCTCTGTGGAAAATCAAGTAAGGCTCCTTATACACCAGGGCCTGAAGTTCTGAAATTCTTCGAACTGAAGTAATACCAACTAAGAAAAGTGCTTTCCAAGACAAATAGTGCATAGCACTACTTGCTGCTGGTTCAAAAGGAGGCAAAGTAAGTTTTTCCAAAGCAAAATTCAAATCCCACGGGGGGGACTGGATTACAGATTGGTGGTTTCAGATGGAAAATTCCTTGCAGGAAGGTTTTGGAAATCTCTAACTGAGCTTTGGTTTCGCCATCCATGGGGAGGTGGTAGGCCGAATCAGCAGACAGATGGACCTTCAAAGAAGAATAGCTGAGGCCGAGATCTGAAAGATGCAAGAGGTACTCCATGACCTGGGGCACCGGGCAAGAGAAAGGGTCCCAACCTTTGGAGGCTACCCAAATGCAGAATCTTTTCCATTTCATGGCATAAGTAGTTCTGGTAGAAGGCTTTCTGACCTCTACGAGGACCTGTGCCACTAGGGCAGAAACTCCAAAGTGTGAAAAAGCTATGTCCACAGGTGCCACGCATGCAGGTGGAGGGATCTGAGGCCCTGATGCACCAATCTGTCCTGCTCCTGAGTCAGAAGATCATGGCAGAGAGGCAGAGGTACTGGGGATTCCATTGGTAACTGTTGAAGCAGAGGGAACCAGATCTGATGAGGCCAAAGAGGGGCTATTAGAAGCACTGGGAAGGGAGGAAAGGCATACAAGAACTTCCCTGAAAACACCATGCTTGGGAACGAGCAAGCAAAAATTGGGTAGTTTTGCATTGGATGGGGAGACAAAGAGGTGTCTCTCAGGCTGACCCCACAGGTCGAATAAGTTTTCAACCACCTCTTGATTTAGCTCCCACACATGAGCCCTAATAGTGGTGTGGCTGAGACTGTCTGCCAGGAGGTTGCTGACTCCCGGCACATGGACAGCAGTCAGGCAGAGGTCATGATGGACTGCCCAGTACCATACTCACATCACCTCCTGGCATACAGAGTATGAGCGAGTACCTCCCTGTTTGTTCAGGTACCAGACCACAGACATATTGTCAGTCTGAACCAGGAGTGTCCCTGGATGTAGAAGAGGCTTGAAGGCCTCGAGGGCATACAGCACTGCCCTCATTTCTAACACATTGATGTGTAGAGACGCTTCCAGCTGAGACTCTGTTCCCAGGATCAGATGTCTTCTAGGTGGACTCCCCAGCCTTGACATGAAGCATCCGTTGTAAGAGTCATGGTAGGAGCAGGGGTTGAAAGGGAACCTCTGTGGAGAGATTGGACAACTCCTGCCACCAAAGAAGATCCTTCTTCATATACCCAGACACTAGGACCCTGTGATCCACGTTGTCTAGCCACTAATCCCATTGGACACGAAGAGTCCATTGGGTCACCCTCATATGCAGTCTGGGTAGAGGAACTGTAGGGATCGCAGCTGCCATCAGCCCAAGAAAATGGAGGATTGACCGGGCTGTGATCCAGCATGAGTTGGCCACTAATCTGGCCTGTTCCTGCAGGGTCTCTGCTCTGTCTAATGGGAGGAAGGTCCTGCCCTGGACTGTATCCAGCACCACCCCAAATCAGGTGCTGGGAGGGGAGAGTTGGAATTGGGATAGTTGACTGATATTCCAAGTAAAAAGAGGTCCAGGGTGAAGGAGAGGGACTCCCTTAGACTGCTCTGTAATGGGATGACAGAAGCCAGTCATCCAGATACAGGCACAATTAGATACCTCTGTGGCATAGGGCCGCAGCCAACACTACTGGGCACTTGGTAAAAACCTGAGGTGCAGAGGATAGGCCAAAAGGGAGAGCCTTGAACTGATAATGTTCCCCCTGGAAGGCAAACTAAAGAAAATGGCGGTGGGCCAGGAAGACAGGGATGTGCAACTAAGCATCCTGCATGTCCAGCACACAAAGCCAATGGCCCTTGTGGAGCAGGGGCAGATGTTCCTGGATGGTAAGCATGCAGAACCTCTTGTACTCCATGTACAGGTTGAGCATGCTGAGGTTCAAGATGGGTCTTAGGTCACCCATCTTTTTGGGCACTGGGAAGAAATGGAAGTAGTACCCTCTTCCTATCTGTGCTGGAGCCATAGGCTCTATGGCTGACTTTTGCAGAAGAGCCTGGATCTCATCCCCTATCAGAGACAGGTGCCTTGCAGGATAATGGGAGAGGCCTGGGGATCCTGGGGGTGTCCGGAGACCTGTCTAGGAACTATATGGTGTGACCTCTTGCTATTAACTGAAGGACCCAAGAGTCCATGGTTATGTACTGTGACCCCAGAAGGTGGAGGGCAAATCTTCCCCCCACTGGTTTCCCCAGAGGATCTGGAGGAGGCAGGGGGGTTCCCCATGAGTCAGGAGGCCGAGAGGAGGAAGCTGACAGCTCTCTGGGGGGGCTTCTGTGACTTGGCAGGGGGAGTAGGGGTTCCTGATGCTGAATACCAACATTTGACCTGGTGTTTCAATCAATCAATCAAACTTTATTTAACCAGGCATAAACACAATTGAGCAAGCTCATTTTCAAGGTGGTTTCACAGGGGCCTCTTTGGTCTGGCATCTCTGTTGCTGACAAAAAGGCTGTTTGCCTTTGTAACCCCCTCGGTACATGAAGTGGACATCACAAATGGATTTACCATGGTCCTGTAATTCAGTGATGATATCCTTGGGGTCACCTTTGAATAACACAGATCCCCTGAAAGGAGCATCCAGGATGGAGGTCTGGACATCTTGTGCCAGGCCAGCAATCCTGAGCCATGAATGTCACCTAATGCAGACAGCAGTGACTGTGCTGTGAGCAACTGCATTTACTGTGTCATAAGTGGCCAGGAGGGCATGACAACAGGAGATTTTAGCCATTCTCACTGTCTTGGCAATCTTGGCCTTAAGCTCCTGGTCCTGGATAACTTCCAGCTTGGACTCAAGTGAGGCCAGGGAAGATTTCTGGTAGGAAACCATATGAGCCACATAATAAAGGGACCTGAAGGTGCAAGTGGAGGAGGACTTGATCTTGGGACCGAAATTGTCCAGCTGCTTAGACTCCTTATCAGAAGGAGACATGTTCAAATGTTTAGGTTTAGAGAACCAGTCATGGGCAGCCGTAATAACAAGCGAGTCTGCATTAGGATGGCCAGTAATGTGTGTGACCCCATCTGAGGGTGGTACATCCCGTCTGCCTTTTTTAAAACAGCCAGAATGGAGGAAGGCTGTTGCCAGATAGTGGATGTCAGGTCTTCATGGGGCCCAGTCCAAGGCAGTATGGGCATAGAAGCTGTGTCAGTCATGTCTAGATGCACCACAAGCCTTTTCCGGTTTGGATCCTGTTCCTGGATTGCCCAGCCACAGGCATTTTGTATAATTATGAGAAGTTCTGCAAAGGAAGGGTCCTTTGGAGGGGACTTCGGGGACTCCTTAGGCTGAAGCTCTATAGGTGTATGCATACCAGAGCTGGAGGACAAGTTAGAGTTAGAGTCCAAAGAGTGTCAGCTGGGGGTCTTCTGAACCCTTTTTAATGGAGTGTCCTGGGTTTTATCCCTGACCTGGTGTGTAGAGGAGCCTTCTCTGGAAATGTGGAAATCCACAGAAGAGGCTGATCTAGGGGTCGGTAAGAAGGCAGGAGTAGAGGTCGCCACTGGTTTCTGATAGTCAGGCTATGAGGCTAGTTAAGTCCTGGCCTCCTGAATCAGGGTCTGAAACACTGCCTGGATATCAGCCTGAGGCTGCTGTAGAGCAGATACTGAGGCTGAGGAGGAGGTGGTGAAGGAGGAGGCTGATATAATGGATAGCCCAGCATCTGATATTGAGGGTATCCATGAGCCTGATAGGAGTAGGGAAAGCCAGAAGAAGCATACTCTTGATTAGACATAGCCCAGCATCTGGTACCCCGGTACATAATGGGGTTGATAACCAGGCATTGGATACTCTGGCAAAGGGTACATTGGGTATTGCGGGGGCAATTAGCACGGAACATTACCCATAGGTCCAGCCAGAGGCAGAGCTGAAGGTCTGGCAGGAGGTTGGGCCAAAGGCCTGGCAGGATGTCCAGAAGGACCAGGTGTCAGTCCCGTAGGGACATTCAAAGGGGCTGGCACTGAATCAGCCACAGGAATGTCCGGTGCTGGAGGATTCAGTGCCTGGGGGCCTGATGGAAGGCCGTACAGTGTTTTTTATTTTTATTTTTTTTATTTATTCAATCTTGGATTACAATGCCTTTGAGCGGGAGACCGCTCTTTTACAAAGGTTCCACATTGTAAAGGGTGGGTATACATACATTGTGGGTTTAGGAGTATCTAGCTAGGTGAGTAAACATAGACAAAAATATATTGTAAATAGGAAACAGAGATGGTTTTAACACTAGGATAATTCAGGTAACAGTAGCAGCCTAGGTGGCATTGTCAGGTTAAAGACAGTAAGCAGCTATCCAGAAAGGAGAGTAGGGGGCACTGAGTGGTGGGGGGGAGCACGATCACTATTTAGGGGGAGGTGAGAGAGGAGAGTGCAGGGTATTGCAAGGCAAAAACGGGGACAATTCAGGGTAGAAGGACAAAGTAGGAGTAGCAAGGAGATGCTAATAACCTGAAAGGTGAATAAGACCGGGGTCAACTCAGAAGTGGGTGTGTGTGGAGTAATTAGAAAGTACAGTCACAGGAGCTTTTCTTCAGTAGGTGTTGTCTTAGCTTGGTCTTGAAAAGCCCCAATCTCTGTGTGGCATTATGTTCAGTGACGAGGTTATTGAGCCAAAGTGGTGCTCAGTAGGCATATGACCTCTGCCCTTGGGAGGTTCTGCAGCGAGGGATGGTGAGAACCTGATGGTCAGAGTTCCTGGTGCAGTGTGGGCCTATGAACAAGCTTAATAGGTTTGTGACTCCAGGAGGTTGAAGTCTGAGTAGTGATTTTTTAGCTAAGAGGCAGGTTTGGTATTGTATCCTGTTTTCAAGTTGTAGCCACCCGGCTTGCTCATAAAGGTCACATGTGTGCGTTAGTCAGGGGGGAATTCAGGAGCAGTCTGCAGGCTTTGTTTAGGGCTACTGCTGTCCTAAGTAGTGAGGTGGGAGTGGCTGAGCTGCATATGACCAATCCATAGTCGATGACAGAGACAACTGTGCTATGGATTGAGGTTTGGAGTGCTTCAGGTGTTAGGCATTTCTTGTGCCTGTGTAGGAGCCCAATTCTTATGTTGACTGTTTTGGCCACATTCTCAATGTGTTCTGCATAGGAGAGGGAACAGTCAAGTGTAACCCCCAGGTATTTGAATTGCTCCACTTGTTCAAGTGAAACCCCTGCGCAGTTAGTGATGTTAAGGGATGCTGCTTTCTGGTTGCTTCTAGCACCACTAAAAAGCGTTACTTTTGTCTTTTTATAGTTCAGAACCATCTTGTGGGCTCTGAACCAATCTTCAGTTTGTTTAAAAGAATGTTGTAGCTGATAGTTTGGGGTGTGAGGGTCATGTTGAGAAGTACAAATAACAGCATTGTCTGCATAGAGAAGTATCTGTTGGTCACACGATTGAGGTAGGCTATTTAGAAAGATGCAGAAAAGGAGAAGTCCTAGGATTGACCCCTTGGGGACCCCACAATGAACTGGCAAGGGCCCAGATGTGATGTTTCCAATCTTTACCTGTTAGTAATGATCAGCTAGATAGCTTTTGAACCAGGTAGTAACGGGGTTAGAGAGGCCTATCGAGGTGAGTTGTTGAAGTAGTAGGGAGTGACTGACAGTGTCAAAGGCCTTTGTTAGATCAATAAAGACCCCCCGAAGAAGGTTACCCTGGTCCACTGAACTGTGTATGCAGCTGGTGAACTCCAGAAGAGCTGTGGAGGTACTGTGCCCTTTCCAAAATCCATGTTGTTACAGACACCGAATGTTGTATTTATTAAGGTATTCAACCAGCTGGTTTGAGACTATGTGCTCCAGTGCTTTTGACAGTGGTGGAAGGATAGAAATAGGTCTGTAATTGGCATGCAGTGCCCAGTCACTGCTCTTGTGTACCAGAGTTACCAGGGCTAACTTCCAAGCTTGAGGGAATTGAGCCAGCTGCAGGGATAAGTTCAGCAGTTTAGTAATGGGAGCTAGGATTTCATCAAGTGCAAGGGAAATAAATTTGAGGTTGAGTGTGTCGCCGCTTTTCCTGGATTTTCCAAGTACCTTACGAATATACTTTCTTGCTTGGTTGTAGTTGACAGATTTGAAATAGAAGGGAGGTGGGGATGTTTGAGTGGGCCCTAAGCTTTGGCTTGAGCTCGGGTTGGTTTGAGAAATGGCTGGAGGGCCAGTCATACCCTGACCCAGTGAAGGGTCACCTGGTGAAGGGTCAGTTGGCATCAGGGTGTGATTAAAATATGACAGAAGACCCATCATTTTCTGGAGAGCTGGAGTCCAAGATGGTGGAACCTGGTTGTCTAAGGGGACTCGGGTTGAGGACATACTAAAGGAAGGTCCCCAGAGGGATTAACAATAGGCCTAGTGGGAGAACCAGGAAGAAACTGACCCAGCGAAGGAAGGAGAACCTCCAGATTAGTGCCCACCTCTGGCTCTTGATCTTCAGGCAAGCCCATAGGGTCCAGTTTGGTCAGTGGGAGTGAGGAACCCTCTAAAGACTGTTGCTTGCATGTCCAGCAGCTGGCTCAACTCAATGTCGGGGGTATCCTGCAACCCCAATGGGAGAGTCCCAGCTGTGCGGTCTCCAGAGGAAGCAGGGAGTGACTTATCAGCTGAGGCTGTGCAGATGTCAGAAGAGCTAACATCCAACCTATCGGCCTGGGCCATGCAGACAACAGCTGAGCCGGAGTCCAGCTTACCGCCTGTGACCGTGCACTCCTCAGTGGGTCCAGGGAATGACTTATCGACCTGGCTGCTGGCGATAGACCCTAAAAGATATGGGCCTAAGGAGCACAATAGGGGTTCCATCATCCAAGAAGAGTCCCAACTGCACCGTGAGTAAAGCAGGCAGTGAGGCTGTGGGCTGATCCTCCAGAGTGGTAGGAGACCAGGCAATAGGGGTACTTACTGAAGTGGAAGCCTCTCTGGTGTCAGTGGTGCTTGATGGTCACCGCCAAGTGGATGGAGATCTATCCCAGTCTCAGTGCCTTTCCTTGTCCTTTTTCTTCTTTTTGGGTTCTGGCGCTGGAGAAGATTTTTCCCACAGATTCTGCAGCTCCTTTTCCATCAAAGCTAGGTGCTCCTCCAGCAAGTGGGCTTTGAGATTTTTCTGGTTCATATTCTATGTCACCTGGTTGAAGTATTGGCAGGTCATATAGTCCTTGACCTGGTGGTTGGGGCCTAGGCAGATCATGCAGTGGGAATGCTCGTCCGCATGCAGGATCTGGGTGCCGCAGAACTTGCACTTCTTCTTTTCGAAGCATCACCCAACTGTTCATGAATAGGCCAGTGGGTGAACCAGGAAAAGACTGACCCAGTGAAGGAAGAGGAATGTCCAGATTTTATTTAGTTTAGTCTTTGGTAACTGGGTAAGGCCAACTAGGCGCAAGTGCCTGTTTTCAGGGGTGACCTGGGAGCACTGGGCAGTTAAGTGACTTGCTCAAAGTCACACAGTATGCAAGTGAAGGTTGTGAGAATCAAACCAAGGTCTGGTCTGCTGGATGTACCAAGCTCATTCACAGCTTGTTACTCTAACCTCTAGGCTATATTGCCAGCCCATCTCCGGCTCTTGATCTTCAGGCAAGCTCGGAGGGTCCGGTTGGGTCAATGGGAGTGAGGAACCCTCTAAAGACTGGTGTGTGTCTGGCAGCTGGCTCAACTCAATGTCAGAGGTATCCTGCAACCCCATTGGGAGAGCCTCAGCTGTGTGGTCCCCAGAGGAACCAGGGAGCCACTTATCAGCCGCAGCTGTGCAGACGTCAGAAGAGCTAACAAATGACATTGTCCTGGGCCATGCAGACAACAGCACAGCTGGAGTCCAGCTTACCAGCTGTGACCATGTACTCCTCAGTGGGGCTGGGGAGTGACTTATTGAGCTGACTGCTGGGTACAGACCCTGAAGAAGATATGGGCCTAAGGAGCACAATAGGGGTTCCGTCGTCCAAGAACAGCCTCGACTGCACCATGAGTAAAGCAGGCAGGGAGGCTGTGGTCTGATCTGCTGGAATGGTAGGAGACCTGACAGTAGAGGTTCTTACTGAAGTAGAGGCCCCTCCAGTGTCAGTGGTGCCCGATGATCACCACCAAGTGGATGGAGACCTATCCCAGTCTTGGTGCCTCTCCTTGTACTTTTTCTTCTTTTTGGGTTCTGGCATTGGAGAATATTTTTCCCACAGATTCTGAAGCTCTTTTTCCATCAAAGCTAGGTGCTCCTCCAGCAAGTGGGCTTCAAGCTTTTTCTGGTACCTAATCCATGTGGCCTGGTTGAAGGATTGACTGGCCGCACGGTCCTTTACCCAGTGTTTGCGGCCTAGGCAGATTACACGATGGGAATGCTCATCCACATGCAGGATCTGGGTGTCACAGGACTTGCACTTCTTTACGATGCATCACCCAACTGTTCGTGTTCCTGAATTGTACCTCCAACTATAACCCATGCTGTAAATTTGGCACTGTTATTTAATTGTTTCCCCTTTCTTCTGTATATCCAAGATCTCTGTATTAGACCTATTTATGTTAGACTTGTTTATACTGTATTTTACTGTGTAATTGTTTGACCTGATGTTCTGTTCTCTTTTTATGCTTAACTGAACGTTTGTGTAAGCTGGCATTTTTGGTCACATACCTTTCAATATAAAATAAAGATTGATTGATTAAAAACTGGACTGACAGACCTGAACCACAGCAGTTCTGTAAAAATCCAAACTGGACATACTGGGTGCAACTTGTACAAATACTGCTGGTCCGGTCACTCTTATTGCACTGTACAGTCTGACTTTTATGTATCTGATCCACTCCTGGATGTCTGTTTTTCAATACTTCCTTGGCATGATTGAAAACAGAACTGTCAGGACCAGACCAGATAGGTAAAACCAGTCCAGATCATCTGGAGTGAGTGAATCAGCAATATTTTCACAAGCTGTGCCCAGTCCAGATTTTACTGCTCTGGTCCGGGTCTGATGATCTGGTTTTTACCCATACCCCACTGCATGTGGCTTAGTGACATACTATACAGATGGATGTAGAGTCTAACACATTGAAGGCTGAAGTTTCAGAAAACTTTATGCTAAAAATACCAAGACTCATTCAATTCCTGACGATCCCCCAACCCCAAGTCACACTTAGTCCTCTACCAAAATCATGGTAAAATACTGGTGCCTCTACATCCATACCATTAAGCTTTTAAAGCCATCATGCCTCTTCTGCTGCCATGAACTCTCCCATCCATGAAGTCCCATTCTGCTTGTGGCAGCCCCCCCAAACCAGGTAATTTTCCAGGAAGCAGCTATTTACACCACATCAACTAAATTATTGCTAAACTCCTTATTTTCAAATGTTTAGTTGAGAAATTTTTGTTTTAGTATATCCATGGCCAGGAAAAATGAATTTGTAAAAGAAACTGAAGCCACCATTTATCAGTTCATTTAATCACAATACTGCATGTTATGAACTGATCAGATTCTATGTGCAACTTAAGTCAAACAAAAATCAGACACACACATTCCTACCTATTTGCAAGTGAAGCAAATGTAGTTACTACCATTCAGTTGTAAACACCTGTAGTCACAAATTGTAGGTTAAGAACACTCAGTAGAATATAAACAGGAGTCCAAAACTGCCAGCATAAGAAAATGAAGTTGGTGTATTATTTGGAAATGGACATCACTGGGACTCTTTGCTATGGAATGTCCTGCAAAGTAGCAGAATGACTGCTCTTAGGATGGTGGTGGTGTCAAATGGTTTAATGAAGTATCCCTAGGAGCTGAGGGCACTGCAGAGCTTATTGTTATGCAGAAAGCTCCAGAAAGTGTTTAACCCATTCTACTTCCAATAGCTTTGTGTGATGTCGTTCCTATCCATTGGTAATCTGACACAGAATGACTGCCAGAAGATAATGAGTTAACTTTCTGTGGAGAAGGAAAATAGTGCTCTGCAGCTTCCTCTACACGTAAACATACACAGGCAACATAGTAATGGGGCTTCAGTGGAGGAATCTATTTTTAACACTCTATCATGTTGTTTGGTAGCAAAAATGACATCAGCTCTTTTCTGAATGTAAAATATCTGTTGGGCTATGCCCACAGCCATAAAAGATAGTGGTATGCCTGATTATGTAATACATATTAGTTCTACTTTGCTTTCAGTACAAAATATGATTTAAAGCAGTCCCTTTGGGCCAGCTCAATGGGCCAGATGGCTGAAGCCCTGTGGAGTGCCTTACCTCATGCAACGCTAGCAAGCAGAGATCAGGAATAAGCTTGGGTTGCCAGGGGCTGGGAAGCGGAGGGCCGGAAGAGGGACTGAATGGCAAAAAAGCAGCTGTCGTCTCCTGAACGGGGGTGGTTCACCTTCCCAACTCTTGTGTACCACCAGGTGGAGGCCTCGTGGTAGCACTGATGCTATGGGGGGGACAGACTGACATCTGGGTGGGTGGAAGGAGGCTGCGGTTCCAGAACCTATGTGCACCTCCATGTGCATAAGCTCCTGTGATGTGCTGCAGTTCCAGAACTAATGGGAGAAAATACAGAAGGAAACATGGAAGGGGATCAGGCTTCATGAAGACCTGCCTGAGGTGCCACAACCTGCCCTACCACTTCACTGGGAAACTGAGGGGGGCTTCTGGATGAGAGTCACCAGGGAGGCATTCCTCTCCCCCGGACCCACCACTGGGGAGTACTCCTCCAGAGGTGGAGAGAGGTAGCAGGCCAGCTAATGGCACCTGGGGGCAAGGTCGAACAGATGCCCAGTTAGCCCAGGAGGATAAAAACCTTTATTAAAAAAAAACAGTCCCTTTGCGTCATAGTCTTAACTACTGCAAGTTTAGCTTCTTCTTATTCTGCATTTTCTGGTATTTAAGTCACATATTTATGAATAATCAGGACTAATCAGAACTTCTCATATTCTGGTTCTTAAGGGTCAGTACTTTGCTGAGTTCTTCCAGCCCTAATCAACGGCACCCTCAATAGAACTCCTAAACGAGGCAGAGAGTTCTACAGAAATGCAGCATCAAGGGAAACAAATCCCCACAGATAAAATGGATCAGGATGAACAGAGACCTATAAAGAGAATGTAAGTCAGCAAAATCACCCACAAACTGCAGAGCAGGAAGGGGACACACAAGAGAAGCAGAAAACAACTGGGAATGAAAGTACACAACATCAAACCCCTGCCCACACCTAAAATTAAGACCTTCAAATTCACTTCAGGTATTCTGTTTTTTAAAAACTGATCCAGCTATTCTCATGATTTTGAAGTAGTTCAGATGATTTTGATTGTACCTGAGACACCAAAATGTATCCATTGAAAAATGCCTCAATGTATTCTCAACTGCCCTTCAGAAATTGTGAAAATTGCAAATGATCTTTCAAAAAGAAGACTGAAATACTGGTAATAAACTGTCATGTACAAGCCTTTCAGTTTTACGTGAAATATCATTATTTTAAGTACAATATTTCAGATAGTCCTGACACATCAGTAGTAGTAATACTAGTGTTTTATTGCTCGACTTAAAAGTCATTACAATATTTAAAAGCATTCATTACAAAAAATTCACATAAAAAGTCAAATGTGTCATTGTGTATACTGTAGGGTAATAAAATACAGCAGTTATATTCAGATAGTTAATAAAGGTGCCTACAGTGAAATAAGACCCTTTAATATAGAACAATAAAATGTAAAAAAATTATATTCAAATGAATAATAAAGTACCTACAATAAGAGATTACTATACTAATTCTCCAAAATACTTTGTCATATAGATAGATAGATGGATAGATAGATAGATAGATAGATAGATAGATAGATAGATAGATAGATAGATAGATATTGGATGCCTTCTTTCTCATTACCTCCAAATAAAAGGAAGTTTATAATCTATCCTCATTCTTATTTCATAAAAAAAGAGAGGAATATAGAGAATAATGGATAGGCAACTGTGTGCTATGGAATTTTTTTACACATCCAAGGTGTGTGATAACCCATAAACCTTGAGAGCAAAGCTCGAGAAGTTTATGAGGTCATCACACACCAAGAGTGTGTAAAAAAATCCATAAAGACACATGTGTCTAGCCATTATTTTTTATAATTGCTGGTGCAGGGACTGCAACTTCTCTAAAGTCTTTTGGATAAGATGTTAAAACGAGGTCCCATCTGCCTGTTCTGGTGGTAGGTCAGGTGGATGTTAAAGATCCCATGGCACTTTTATTGAAAAGAGTAGGGGAGTTTTTATTGAAAACACATCAAAAAACATTAAAGCAACATATTATTATACAAAAAGAATTAATGAAAGAACAAAAACATTCCTTGGGACATATAACAATACATCAGTTAATAATATCAGAAGGATTTTTTTTTTTGTTTCCCTTTTTCCAAAAAGGAGATCTTCATAAAATATAAAAATACTCTGTTTTCAAACAACTTATAAAAAAAATATAAGAATACTTCTTGTGTATATTTTGAGATTATAAACTATCTTCCATTGATCCAAGCTTATTTAAAAAAACTCATTTACTTAAATTTAATGAAAACCTGCAACCCTCTCCGCCATTTAAATACTTTCATCGAAGTGCAAAATCATTTATCCTTCATATAAACTGATTTCATTGCTTCCATCAATAATACATAAGAGGTATCATATGACATACATTTTTGCTGTAACACCCACTGGCATCTAGCCTGCCATAAATAATACTTTAAACAGCAAAAAAAAAACTATTAACATACCCCAATCATAAGAGGAAATAAGGTGGGGAAAAAATCCAAAATCAAAGTCTGATAATCTAGTTTTTGTAACCATTGAAACCGTAGTTTAGTACTCAGAAAGTGCCATAACCCGTTTGCATAGGTACATTTAAATAGAAAATGGTTCATAATTTCTTCTATAGCCTGACACTGAGAATAAGGACAATATCGCTCACTCATCATCTTGTATTTAGCATTCCCTTTAATGTTCAATCTCCCATAAACTGAGAGCCATAGCAGCTCCCACATTTGGGAAGACATTCTAGTATAATTTAGCTGTTTAATAACATATTTTTTACATGGAGGGAGGCAATTAACAAATTCAGGTTCATGTGGATAAATTAACCCTAGAATAAAATTATATAGTTTAGCATCTATATTTTCTCTCACACACTGGTGAGAAATAGACCATTTGAACAATTTCTGGGCACAAGGTTTAAAGAATAATGGAATATAAACACCTTTTGGGATCCTGGGGGGAGGTTTTCTCATATCTCAAAGAACATTGTAAAATTATTCATTTCCCACAAGTGTTATAAAGCCTCTGGGCAAAGGGGATCAAAATTAAAATTCTGGGAAAAAAATAAAGTATAGAAAAAATTAAAGGATCCACCATACCCAGTCCTCCTTGAGAAATAGGTAGATAGGTATAACATTGCTTAATAGGGTTAAGCCTGCTTCCCCACAGCATGGAGAAGAAACAAGCATATAAGTGTGTTTCTAAGACTAAAGGAGGGGGATATAACATAGATGCATATAATAACCCAGGTATAATGAATTTTTTAATTACATAAATTCTTTTTTTCTTTGACAGTCTCCACCCTTTCCACCTCTGAACCTTCGTTTCCACCTTTTTTAAGGCTACTTCCCAGTTTTCTGAGGTGAGATTCTGAGATCCAAAAAGTATACCTAATATTTTACATGGTGTAGAGGAAATAATGATTCCTGATATATAAAACTGCTCATGCGTCACGGGCCCTAAAAAAAGGCCTTTAGAATTCCCTATATTTAATTTGGAGTTTGAGACCTTCTCATATATACCAATACAATCTAATACAGCAAAAATTTGAACCACATCAGTCAGTAAGATATAAACATCATTTGTGTAGGCTTGGATGACCACAGTATCCCCCCTCAAATTCCCAGATATACCTGGAAGAGCATCCATCTGGTTTAAGCTCCAGAGTAATGGTTCTAGAGAGAATGTGTACAGCAAAGGGCTTAAAGGACAACCCTGTCTTACTCCAAAATTAACTGAAATGGGGAGAGAAGTAATAACTGGGTAAACTAAAACAGTATCATACATCAACTTGATCCAATTTATAAATCCATGGGGGATTCCATACTGTTCTAATACAGAAAATAAATATGGCCGAAACACCCTATCGAAGGCCTTATTTTGATCCAAGGATAAAATACAATGTCGAGATAGATATCTATTTAAAAATTCAATTATTTCCCTAATAATAATTAAGGCAAACTGAATTTTTCTGTCCGGAATCCCACAAAATTGTACGGGATATAACAAATCACTAGAAATAGCTCTAAGTCTATTATTTAGTACCTGGGACAAAATCTTAAAATCGGAATTCAGGATTGTAATGGGTCTCCAGTTGCTTAGTTTAGTTCTATCCCCTCCCTTAAACATATACACTAATGACCCAGACGTAAACCTTAAAGGCAGGCGAGGGGCAGTTTGAAGGAAAGAAAAAACTTTTTCAAGGCGTAATGCCAGGATATTACGAAAGCATTTATAAAATTTGTAAGGCAAACCATCTAAACCTGGGGAAACCCCTAATTTTAAAGAAGAAATAACTTTAAGAAGTTTAGGTCCCAAAATAGGGTTTGCTAATTTATAGAGTTCCAGACCAGGGGGGTGAGTAAAGTTAAAATCGTGAAGAAATCCCTTAATATCTGTTTGTTGTGGAACATCCAAAATTTTCTGTTCCCTTATATGATACTGGATAATAGTAAACAATTCAATAGGGGAAGTTTTAAGCTCCCCCTTCTCATTTTGTAAAACTTCCAAACCTGAGGAACTGTTCTTTTCTTTAAAGGACTCAAAAGGATCTCCTATTGGGCTCTTTTGTGCCCCAAAGGAAAGTTCTGTACACAACGTCTGCATTCTATCATACTGACACTCCCTCATAGCTAACTTAATTTGATTTATTTGTGTAGAAAAATCAACTCTAGAAGTGTTAGCATTAGAGAATAACCCCTGTAGTTTCCTTAGTAAGATTAAATATTGAAACATTTTTACTGTAACCCTCTGTTTCCCATACTTTTGAAACAATTTCTTAACAACATTCTTAGTATCTTCCCACCAATCCCATAAATCATCATATAAATCAATTACAGATGTTCGTGTCCATAACAAAGAGGTTATACCATGCACAACCCTAGGGTCCTGTAAGGCCAATGTATTAAGTTTCCATCTACTTTTATTTATATTCTTATAGGAGGAAAAACCAAAAGATAGAGTAATCAGTAAATGATCAGAAAATTCATTGATAAGGGTTTTATGGATGAGAGGGGAAAGATTTTTTGAAGAAAAAGGTAATCAATAGTAGATGTTAACTTCCTTTTTCTAAAGGCATAAGCTAACTCGCAACTCTGATAACACCTACCATTTCTTAAACCTGCTAAATTAATAACTCTCTCTAAGGCTATCGTATCACAATATTTTTTCTTACCAGTTTTACCCCTACTAGAAATTGAAATTTTACAATTAAAATCACCTCCCAGAATAATATTACTAGCAGTTGCTAAGAAGGGTATGAGGGTGTTATACACATTAACCCTTCTTGCCTTTGTCTGGGGCCCGTAGACCACTATGAATCAAAAATTAGCTTGCTTCCAAATCCCATCTATTATCAAAAGTCTCCTAGGTATTAAATCAATCAGTTTCCTAAGGGTAAAATTGTAAGAACCAAAGAGAATCCCTATACCATCCACCCTATCTAAACCAAAGGACCAGTAGGACAGTCCCCAAATCCATTCAGATGTTATGAAACGACACTGATCTAAAGTAGAGATCCATGTTTCTTGTAAAAAACAAATATCAAGATTAGCCTGATGAAGGAATTGAAAGAGAGCAGTCATTTTGAATTTATTCAAAAGACTACTACAGTTTAAGGACCCAATACTTAGTTTAGACAGAAGAATTTAAGTTTTTTCCTTTTTTCTTTTTTTTTTCCTTTGTAATCATTTTGAGATGTTTTACTCTCAGACGATTGGGAGAGACCAGAAGTGCCTGTATCCATATTGGAATCACCTCCCATAGTGTCTAAAATGGCATATGAATTTTCCATTTCAAAAGCAGGGGGCACCATAGAATTCAGGGGAGGTGTAGGGGGGCTTAGAGCCCTAGTTACTCTTTTTTCAGTTAAAGCAGAACTGTGGGGTTTCGATTGCTCAACCTCCTGATAACAAACAGGAGGAAAATCACTTATGTTAAAAGGATCTGGGGTGCTAATCCTGTCTCCAACCTATGGGGAAGGACAGTATCTGGTACACATTTGTTCCCTACTGTTGCTGCACTATCAGAGGGAGGGGGTTAGGCCTCTTCTTCTGATTTTTCAAATAGGCTTCATCTTGAGCTTTTTGAATCAATGACTCAGGACTGATAACTGATGCTTTATTTGAGGCAGCCCAAGGACAATCACAGTACCCATGCCCAGATTCTTCACATAAGTCACACTTTATCATATTAGGACACTGAAAACTACCATGCCCAATCTCTTCACAAATCTCACACCTAGTGGTGTCACATGAACTTGAGAGATGTGTCCGAGCCCCACATTTGTAGCAGGTACGGGGCTGCCCTGCTTAAAATCATACTCCCCATCTCTCCCCAGGGTAAAAGAATTAGGAATATGGTCTATCTCATTATTATTTTGGCTCAATTTCACTTTGTACT
This sequence comes from Neoceratodus forsteri, assembly GCA_016271365.2. Classification (NCBI taxonomy): domain Eukaryota; kingdom Metazoa; phylum Chordata; order Ceratodontiformes; family Ceratodontidae; genus Neoceratodus; species Neoceratodus forsteri. Next base: position 1,804,438,510 of record CM057455.1, on the reverse strand, counting down.
TCCAGCTACCAGCCTAAAACAGCTCTATATCCAACACTGCTTCAGGAGCACTCAATACCTCAGAAAGTGCTAGAAAGTGATGTCTTCGATGTGAACCCCCTCATTTCTAAACATCACAGTCACATATTTGATCAAAGATTGTGTTAGCGGGGTAACTATAAAGGGAGACCGCAGAGGGAAGAATTTTAGTTGATTATATCTTTGCCAAAAAAGATCTAACATGAAAGGAGATCTAAAAATAATATCATAATTATCCTCCCCTGAAATGTTGATAAATGCAAAAACGTCTTTAGGCGAAAACTGTAAGGATTCCTTTAAAAGTAGTCTTCCTACATACACCCAGTCAGGCCTTTTAGCTAGACCCCCTTTATACCGTATCTTCACTGCGTTCCTTCGGGGTGCTCCCTCCTTTTGTTTTTGGGAAAAAAGGTCAGAAAGAAGGGGTTTAGGCTGTGGGGGAACTTCAGGAACTTTATCAGAATCTTTCTCCCCAGGTGATTTATTTTCCCCCGGTTCTGGATCTGATGGTGAGAGTTCTTTTATAAGTTCAGGCTTTAAATCACAAGAGGTAGAGTCAAACTTCTTTTTATTTTCAGCTGCAGCAGGAGACCATTCAATGGGGCCTGAAGAAAGAGGAGAAACAGAAGACCAGTCCGGGTCTGTGACCCATATCCCCGTGGGGCCCAATTTCCATCCAGACTCCAGCAAGGATTTATCAGGGGACCAGATATCAGTGTTATCTTTCCCACTAGTAGGAAGAGAAAAGGCTCACTGGATAAGACTAGAGGTAGAGGGGCTTTGTACAGCATCAGAATTAGCTTCCAGTTTCCGTAAAGAAGGTACTGTATTCAAATTGTGGTTAGCTGCTGTCAACGCCGCTCTTTTGCTTTTAATTACCTTAGGAGAGATTTTAGAAGTTTGTTTTTTGGTTTGGAAAGAAAAGCTAGTAGCTTGAGCTTGATTTGAAGTGTCTGTTTGAAAAATAAGTTCACCCTGAGATACACGGCGAACACCACCATGTGCACTTGTTCCCTTATCCACAGCTGAATTGGAACCAATCGTGAAGAGTTTTGTTTGCTCGTTATCCTTCTGCCAACCCTCAATCAGTTTTGGTGCCAGAAGAGAACTAGAAGTCTCTGCATATATGAGCAGACTCTGTTTAATTTCAGTTGTGGTTACATCGGGGACAGTTTTTTGAAAAGGTAACGGCTTTTGGTACTCGCAGCTCGTAGCGATTTCACTGCCAGCCATTTCTTCCCATTTTTTGAATATGTTATCAGAGGGAGTTTGACAGGATAGACATGCAGAATCTAGGGCGGCACCATCCTTTGATGCATCTGCGTCATTGCGTTTGACAGAACTGTCAGCTGAACCAGAGTCTACAACATCAAGTTTATCAGAAGCAAAGGTATGATCTCCTGAGGTTATCCTAAGATTTTCTGGAAGGAACAAGGGGTTTATATTTTTCTTTTGTAAAGAACTTGTACTTATCTGTTGCTCAGTCCTCAAAACTTGATTAATTTCTTCCGTTGAAACCGCTGTTGTTGGAAAGCATACCAACTCATCCATTTCTGAAAAAGCATTCTCATTGTGCAAATCCATTGAAGCCTCTAGATGTTCGAGCCCAGGGGAGGAGGCCCTCTTTCCTGCCTCAGACACATCCATACCATCCACTGTCTTCAGAAAAGTGGTCATAACGAAGGCCAGCAGCTCCCCCTACTAACAAACAGTAGGGGAATTTTTTATTAAATCATAACAAAATATATACAGATCAGTATTATGTCATACAAAAACAATGAAAGAAAAATCAAACATAAATAAGTATTAATTCATACAAAACCCCTAAACATAAGGAAATCATTATAAACAATATAAACAACTGAAAATTACCCCAACACACACTATAAAAGATGGGGAATTTTTTATTTGAATCAAAACAAGATCACAACAAATGATATACAAACCATAATACATCATACTTAACCATAAAACAGAAAGAACAATAACAAAAAATTCATAAGAATACATACATTAATCCTGAAATTAAGGGAAAAAAAGAATCACTATAACACTGCCCCTCCCTACTATAAAGGTAGGTGGAATTTATTATTACCACTCTTTGGTACAGTCATAAGATTATACTTACATAATCACAAACAATGAATATATAAATTGGTATTACACCATAATAAATTCATAATATAAAGTCATACTCCTTCCACAGTTCTTCCCACTATACCTTATCTAAAGTAGATTTTTCCTGCAGTTTAAATCTGCTAAGTTCTTGTTGCAACATGCAAAAGAGTTCAAACACCTGGATGTCTTGTTGTTGTAACAATAACCTACATCTAGAAATCCATATCCAATAAAGAAAGGAACTATGTATCATCTGCTGGGTACTAAGAAAACCCTGTGTCACACATTTATCACACATCCCATAATATAAAAGGTCCTCAGAAGGTGGAACTGTCACTCTACCCTTCCATCGTTTTTTTACCACATCCCAAAACTCCATTGCATAGGGACATTGAAAATAGAGATGCTCCATTGTTTCTAACAAAAAAACACAGCTTTCTCTTGAACAAAAGTGTTCCTGTAATCGTTTGTGCTTTTGGTTATTCTGTACATTAATTTTTTTGTGTAACCCTAACCAAACAGTGTCCCACATATGCACAGGAATGTGAGAATTCATGATATATTTTGATATGCCTAAACAAGTTTGTTTTGACATTCCTGAAAATGGGGAGACATAAAAAAGTATTTAATACTGTTTTATACAAAGCTTTCTGAGTATAATGCATTACAAAATCCCATTTTATTCCCCATAATTGAATTTTATCAAAAAATTCCAACCCACCCTTGTACTAACCTTGGGGATCTTTTATTTTTATGAACAAAGGAATTAGACTCCCATTCCTTCAAAATAGTCATCAATTTCATTTTAACTGGTGAAATCCAAAAGGATCCCTGAGTCTTCATCACCGGCACCAAATTAGAATATAGAAATACAGTAACAAAGAAAAGGACTGGGTTCACCATATTCAGACCTCTGGATTTAATATCCAAATATAATATATTATGTTTAATTGGGTTTAATCGGATAACCCAAATCCCACTAAAAAAACATCTCAATAAAGATGCCTCTAAACTCTTAGGTAATAAATAAACATTACTTAAATATAAGAAGACCAGAATCAAGAAAGTCTTTAACAAATATACCCTCTTCTGTTTAGATAATTTCCATCTGTTCCAGCTTGCCACTTTAGCATTACCTATTTGTAGGGTGTGCATCCAATTAAAAACCGCATTATCTGTGCCCCCAAAATAAATGCCCAATATTTTACATGGAACATGCTCTACTAATATCCCACCCACAACCTCTGGTTCATTAGGGGGAGTCTACGATAGTCAAACAATGAGATTTTAGTTCATTTATTCTTGCACCAGTAACCATCCCTATAGTTTTAATTAAATCACAGGCTTTCATTATAGAAGCTCCATCATGCAAAATTAAGCATAAATCATCTGCATATGCTACTATCTTCGTATGTACCCCCATTTCTCCTTGTATACCTGATGTCAAAGGTGATCTATTCAAAATGTGTAACATAGGGTCCAAAGCTAAAATATACAGGAGAGAACTCAATGGGCAACTCTGGCATACCCCTTTAAAAATCTGATGCTTACACCCCTGCCACCCATTTTCATAAGGAATAACATATGCTAAAGCATAACATAATTGAAGCCAACCCACAAATAACTTTGGAATCCCAAACTCTAATAAACATCTCCATAAATATTTATGGGCAACTTCATCAAATGCTTTAGCTTGGTCTAAACTCACTAAATGCCCAAAACCTCTATCTGTAACCCTATCTCTCCTTTCCCACTTTCCATTATCTCTCTAATATATAACAAAATATCTATAATACTTCATCCAGGAACCGAACAAAATTGTGAATTACTAACCAAATCAGGCATAACTAATGATAATCTATTCCCTAACAATTTAGAGAAAATTTTAAAATCTACATTAAGCAACGTTAATGGGCACCAATTCGCTACATCAACATGGTCTCCTTTTTTATGGAGAAATATCATCAGTCCTTCATACATCTGAGAAGGCAAACATACTTCATTGAGAAAAAAATTATACAAACTTAAAAACTCATTTGGCATAATTCCCCACAAAACTATATAAAACTCACTAGGTAATCCATCTGACCCTGGAGACACGTTTTGTTTAAGAGAAAGAATAACTGATTCGAGTTCTAGTTTTGTAAAATCCGCCATCATGGTGGACTGCATTGTGACAGGCACCCATGGAAGAGCTGCTGCCTGTAAAAACTGAACCATAAAATCTGAATCTAGATTTTGTACCCCAAAAGTCTTTTCAATGTGATTATCTAATTCTTTCATAATTCCTAAATTATCTGTAACTGTGTTCCCAGTAGATGTGTTTAGATTGGTAAATAACTGTTTTTCTCTACGGTACTGACAAGCCAAGAATGGATTTATATGGGCTGTCTTTCCTTGCGTACCAAATGACTGTTCTTTATATAAAGAACTCAGTCTATCATATTGGTATTTAGACATTTCTTGTTTCATATTCTTAATCTCTTCAATCAAATCTTTTTCCCCTGCTGCATGATCTGATAATAACGACCCCAAAGTGTGTCTAAGGGATAAATAGTGTTCATATTTTGATTTAACTTGAGATTTACCAATTATTTGAAAATAACTCGTCAAACAAATTTTCAAATCTTCCCACCACTGAACAATGTCTTATATAATCCCATAGTAGATATCTTATCGTATACAATTATTTTTAAATCTGATAAAACCAAAGGTTGCAGTAGAAGTGAAGTATTAAGTTTCCAAATTCCAGGACCTTTTTGCCTACTTGGGGGGTTTTCAACACTGATTCCAATTAGACAATGATCTTAAGATTCCACAGGAACATAAAGAAGTTTTGCAATTTCCAAGGTTTTATGAGTAAATACAAAATCAATTCTAGAAGATAAAACACCCTTAAAAAATGTCGGTTTAGCCTTTTTATGACCTACTGAATGAGTGTCTGCTAAACCTGCTGTTGAAAGAAGGGATTTAAGAAAAGTTTTATCACAATACTGCTTTCCCGCATCTGCTGTTTGCTGAAGATTAATATTAAAGTCTCCGCAAAAAAAAATTTGCTGACTAGTATAAAGGAAAGGTTGTATTTTCTTCAGCAAATCTATCCAAGGAGTTTTCGTCTGTGGTCCACACACTGTTATTAACCGACATTGCAGACCTTTTAGTAACACATCTAAAATAAGGGCTCTGCCTGGTTCCACATCTATTAGTCCATGAGTTAGTACTTCTGGTGTAAGGAAACAAATTCCCACACCACAACATGTCTCATCTCCCATAGACCAGTGAGATATCCCCAAATTCCAATCTTTGGTTGCTTGCAAAACTTTTTTATGTGAATGCAATCTAGTATCCTGTAACAAAAATACATCATATTGAAGATTTAATAAGACTCCAAACGTAGTCAATTGTTTTACCCGAGATTTCAAACTATTAACATTTAACGTAGCAATAGATATCGATGAGGGTTCAGGGAGGGGGTTTAGGGTTTTTAATACTTGATCTAGTTACACGTTTCTGTGGTTCAGATCGAGTATTCTTAATCAGTAAATCTGCAGCTACTATCATTCCATTAGTCCCTAATGAAGTAACAGGGTCTATTAAAGGATGATCTTTTTCTACCTGGTCTCCCCAGGATGAAAAAAATGCAAATCTGTTGGTTAGAGGTAGTGGAGATAAAGAAAGTACACTCTGTCCCTTCAAAGGCTGCATTACTAAACAAGAAGAAGAAGAAGCAATTTGCATATCCTCTTCTTCGTCAAGAATCACATGTTGCATAACTAGGCTAACTTCTAGGTTTTGTGGCTGTCCTTCTAAATGGGAAGTATCTTGCATTAACAATTTAGTTAACCTGTGAGGTGAACCTTGAGGGGTCACAAAAGGGGTTTCCCAGTCTTCCCTTCCCTCATTTGTCATTATTGGAATTAACAAATCTTCAGGAAGGAGGGGAATAGGTCCATCAAAGGGAGCAGTGGGTTTCAAGGGGACTGCCTGTCTCTATCACCAGGACCCCCACCCCACCCCTACCTGAATGCCTATTCCCAAACATATTATCGGGACCACAAAATAATTTTTGCCTGAGCTAAACAATACTCCTGATCAGAGGATTCATCAGTTTCCACAGTTACCCAAGGGTATTCAGCATAAGAATGATTTTGTTCTTCGCATAAGTTACAAACTGGTGGAGCCACACAATGACCTGCTGTATGTCCCAGTACCCCATGTGTAACAGCTTTTTGGCTGTCCTGAATAAAAAAATAATGCCTCTGTCTCTACCCAAAAAAAAAAAAAAGAATTAGGCAAATGCTGTATACTTTCCTCTGTGTGATGTAATTGTACTATCACTGTCCAACCCCCTGTCCAAAAACCATTTTCGTTCATAATGGGTTTGGGTTTATCATAGATTGAGCAATGTTTTTCCAACCATTATGTTCAAAATATTAACCCCCTCATTCCTGAAGAGAATTGTAACAGTTTTAATCGTAGGTTTTGTTTTGGGGATGGCCTGAAAGTCTTTCCAAATGACTTGTTCTTTAACTTCATAATAAAGTCTCCAGAATTTATCTAGTGCGATAATGGAACAAAAACTAATATCATAATTGCGATCTCCTGGGGGGTGAATGAAAGCATATACCTCTGCTGGAGAGAATCTCATAGAATCAAGAAGCAGAGTCTTCCCTACCCAAATTCGGTCTGGTACTACCAGAGCTTTGCCCTTATACCAGAGACGAACCAGGAACCGGCGTTTAGCTGCTTCTGCCAGTTTACGAAATAGACCAGTGTAGGACTGTGGCCCAGCCTTTGTAGATTTCTCACTACCCCTTGTAGCTGTTCTTCTTGTAATAATTTAACAGAACCAATACCTGAGTCCAAGTCACCACTCTCTCAACTTTCTGTCTGCGGAAGATAAGCGTTATCAGCCACTGAATGTCTCATAGGTGTAAATCATAACTCCATAGTATCATCATGCACTATACCTGCGTCTGACACATCAGGTATTCCTGCAGCCTCAACCTGAGGTAGCACAGTCTCACTATTGCATTTGGGAGACTTAGAGTGAGCAACAGCAGTGATAGGTATTGAACTTGTATACCAACTGGGGATCCTGGTATTGGAATATCAGGGTCAGGAATCCATCTATTGACCATCCACAACCATCTGGCTTGTCTTAGGGCTTCACCTGGAGACCCGTCGATCAACTGACATGTCTGTTCTGATAAAGGTCTTTGTATAATTTTGTCTTCCAACCTTTCAACCATCTTGATATTTGAAGCTTCAGGTTCTAAATCCAATTGCCCAGAAGGCAAACATTTATTACCTTCTTTTAAGGGGCTAGCAATAGAACGCTTACGTTTGGACTGTTCTGCTTCTAATTTCTGTCTACATGACTGAAAGTCCTGTTCTACAATCGAAATTAAATCCAAAAGTTGAATTTTTTTCCTTTCCAATTCTTGTTGTAAATGAAGTTCTTCTGCCATAATTCCCTCATTTAGTACTGGGGAATCTGAAGGTTCCATTAAAGTCTGAGCCATTTCTTGGTTTATATCTACCATAATCTCTTCCGTAATCTGAGAAGTAGAAACCAAGAGCTCTGAGTTTACAGCAGCATGACCACTCTCTTCCACCATCTCCTCCAAACTGAGATCCTCCATCCCTGCAGATGGACGGACAGTGCCACCCACCTACAGAGTAGGGGAATTTTTTATTAAAACTTGAAATCAAAATATGCACAAAAAAGTGTTACTGCACACAAACATAATACAGAAATAAAAGCAAACGTAAATAAGTATTACATCATACAATCAATAATAAAATTCATTTTCATAGTCTCCAAACTAATAAAAAGAAATACTAGAACCCCCCCGCCCCAGGAGCAGAGGAAAAAAGATTGAAAATTCAAACAAAAAAATCATACAAAATAATATGAAAGCATACAAAAATAAAATATAAAACATAAAAAATAAGCAGTAGAAGAAATCATAAATAATTTTCCTGACAATACCTCCTAAAGATATAATACATCTCACGTGGGAGACCTACCCCACATCCAAAACCAGTCCATATGACGCCACTCTCTTGAAAAAGGGAGTGTGAACAAGTGAAAAAGTCCAAATCCCTTGAACCTTTAAAGGAATTATATGCAGTCCAGAACAATTGTTCAGCAGTAACCCTTCTTTAATATAAAGTCAATTGGCATCTCGTATGTCATATATGGTACTTGAGTATCAATAAAATTAAATGAACGGTTCCTGAATCATACTTAATCCATTTCTTTGGTAACAAACCCAACAACAAAATATCTCTAGTTAGACAAGAAAAAGGAAAAGAAGGCCACTGTGAATAAAGAAATGACCAAAAGGACAAAATAAAAGGACATTCAAAAAATAAATGATCTACAGTTTCCAAAACCCCATGGCACATGTCATCCCTAGGGCACACTCTCACAGCTAATCCCTTATGCTTCAAATTACTCCATACATTTAGTTTGTCATGAGCACTTAACCAAAGAACATCCCACATCTTTCCCTGCAATCTAGGATTAAGCAACATTTTTCCTATAATTGCAGTTTCACTTGGAGTTTTAATCCAATATCTAGGAACGTCAATAAAAAAACTAGAGACAATAAACACATACATCTCTTTCCTAGAAAGGGTCAATAATTGTCTCCTAGTAATACCCCATAGCTTCAATTTCCCAAAAATATACTGCATATATGAAGGGAGGCCCTGAAGTGATTTTTGTTTTGGAATGGCGGACTCAATACCCCAGGAAATAAGCCACAGGTCAATTTGGTCAGAAGCCCTGGGGTTCCAAACCTTGGGCCCATTGCCCATCACTGGCATCAAATTCCCATATAAAAATAAAGAAAAGAAAAAAACAATAGGGTGAATCATCTGCAATCCACCATCTTTGATAGGGCGATACAAAACCCCTCTTTTAATCGGATTAAGCCAGCTACCCCAAATACACTGAAAAAATAAACCATAGAGTACAGTCTCTAATCATACAGTTAGTGGAAAAACCACACATACTGTAAATGCAGAAACATTGGCAATAAAAAGGTTTTTACCATATATACTCTTTTTAGCTTGGACATATGCCAAGAGTTCCACTTTCCAATTTTCCCCTTAGCGTCTGATATAATAAGAGACCAATTATAAGTACTCATGCCCCCCATACCAAAAAAAAACACAGTAATTTCTATAGTTGAGTCTGACAATGTATGTCCAAAAAAAAACAGAATTTTAGGAACCAAGTCACCTATAGGAAGACATATACTTTTGGCAATATTAATAGTGGTATTAGTTAACAGAGAAAAATGCATAATTTCCTGAGCAGCCGTATTTGCTGATGCCTGGTCCCCCAACACCAGGCACATATCATCCGCATAGGTTTTACTTTTAACCTCCATATCCCCATTATGCACTGAAAGACCCCTAATATCTTCATGCAGCTGTAATTTCCTTAAAAGTGGATTTAATGCCAAAATATACAAAGCTAGACTCAGGGGGTCAACCTTGCTTAACCCCCCTCTGAACTAGACAACTAGCCCCCACCCAGCCATTCACATAAGGTTTAACCATAGTTTGTTGGTAATATAACAAGCCAGTTCAAGAAGATAACCGGAAGACCATGACTTTGAAGTACAATCCATAAATAATCATGACAAACAGTATCAAAGGCCTTAGCTTGATCCAACCCTACTAAATAACCATTCACTTCCCCTCTAGATCCCTTTTCTATAATTTTCCTAAGCAAAATAAGTGCATCAGCTATTTTTCTACCAGGAACAGCACAAAACTGTGTGGGGTGGAATATATCTTCCAAAACTAAAGTTAAACTATGATACAACAATTTCGCCAGGATTTTACTATCTGTATTTAAAAGAGTAATGGGCCACCAATTATCCAAAATGGATCTATCACCAGTTTTAAACAGAAAAAAATAAGGCCAGTGTACATACTACCTAGTAAAACACAGGAATCCAGAAAAAAATTGAAAGCTGCAACAAACTCAGAGGGGAGTAATGGAAAAAGTAATTTATAAAACTCATTCGGTAGGCCATCAGGACCTGGAGCTACCCCTGGTTTTAAACTAGAAATAATGGAACCCAACTCATGTTCAGTAACAGAGGCAATCAAAGAAGATTTCAGAAAGTCAGGGAATTTTGCCAAATCACAAGAACCCACCCAATCAAACAACTCTGTTTCAAGGATAGCTACAGAAGAAAATTTAGACTGTACAAAACTTTCCACTTCCTTCATGATATCCAAGTTCCCAAATTTCTCAGACCCATCCTTAGATTTAAAGGAGTACGTGACCTTATGGTGATGCTGGGCAGAGCAGGAATCAAAAGGATTAACACTGCCCTGTTTCCCAGTGCATCTCCTTTTTTGTTCAGCTTCTAAGGATTTCATCCTATTATATTGCAAACTTGTCAAGTTATACTTAATCTGTTTTTTTTGATCAACATAAGAAGTCCCAGTAGAAACCTATAATGACTGCAATAACACAAGTTGTTCTTGTAAAACCTTATAATCCTCCTTTCATTTTGTGCCATTTAATTTACCCATCAACTGAAAATATCTTTCAAAATAGGCCTTACTATCCGACCACCAGTCTGCCAAAGAATCATATAGAAAAGCTACAGATTGTCTGGCTTGTACCAGGGCCTGAAAACCCTCCTGGATGTCATCAATTGCAATCAAACTTAAATTTAGTCTCCAATACCCCTTTTCTCTAACAGTAGCATCAAGATCTGAGAGAGAAACAACAAGGAGACCGTGGTCAGAAGTAGCAACAGGTGTCACAGATTTGTGCCTAATAGTTAAATGAGGGGATAAAACCAAAATCTATCCGGGTAGATAAAAGGCCCTTAAAAAAGGTATGGGGGGGGGGCTTAGGGATATTCGGAAAGGCAAAGGCATCAACAAGCCCGGTCAATTGTAACATATGATTAAGGTACTGTGAATCGCAATAAAGTTTAGAGACCCTGGGACCCCTATCCGAAAACAATCTACTTGTATTAAGTCTCCACCAAAAAGTATATATCTAGGCGTAAAAAGATATGGCAAAATAAACTTAAACAACTTTATTCTGCCAGTTTTAGTTTGAGTTTGAGGGGCATATACATTTATGAGATGAAAATCCATCTCCTGAAGCTGCACATCCAACAAAAGGGCTGTACCTGGAAAAATGTCTATAGAATGAAAAACGTTAATATTATGAGTAGAAAAACAAATCCCTACCCCACTACAAAGATCAGTCCCCCCTGACCAAAAACTAGCTCCCCAAACCCAGGCATCCCTCCCTATCTTAACATCAGTTTGGGACTGTAGCCTGGTATCCTGAAAAAACCCACATCAAAACATAAATCTGAAAATAAAGAAAAAGTCGCCAGTCTCTTTCGTTCTGACAACACACTATTTGTGTTGAGAGAGACTATAGTTAAATCATAATGACTCAGACCCATAACAGAGATCAATGAGGGAGTCAAGGTACTTTCCTAGAGGAGGCCCTCACACCCATACGCCTCCTCCTAGTTTGACTGGCAACAGTACCTTCCGGATATTCAGCATCAGTGGGGGCTTCAGCCTGGGAAGAAGCCCAAGAGGCAGTGTCAGAGTCTAAATCATCCTCAGATATACCTTCCCGATGAGGATGAAAAGGATTGTCATGGCTAATTGCCTCCACAGAACTCCCAGGCTGAGCCTTACCCTTTCATCCCTTCGTCCCCTTTTTTCTTTTACTTCCTGGAATCCATCACTCACAGGAGGAGGAGGCTTAGGAGGGGCCATAGAAACAGAAGACTGAGGGACATCCCCAGGGACCAGGGTAATATCCCTACTCCCAACCTCGGAGTCTACTATAGCAGCATTATCTGAATTGACCACATCTGGATCCACCGCAACCGGGGCAGTATGGGGAGAAGGAGAAAAACCCCAAAAGCCAGAGGCCGATTTAGATTTTTGAATATAAAAATCTTGGATAGTGAAGTCTGCATCAGCACTATTATGAGATGCCCAGGGGCAAGTTGGAAAGGAATGCCCCTCCTCTTCACACAAGGTGCACTTCAAAGAGTTTGTACAATGGAAACTCATGTGACCCAATTCATCACAGAGAATGCATTTAAGCATTTCACAGTTGAGGCTAATATGTCTGGCAGACCCACATTTAAAGCACCTACCGGGTTGTCCTGGGTAAAAGATGAAACCCTTATCCCGCCCAATATAAAGACAGTTTGGCAAGTGTTTTAAGTCTGTACTCTCATACCATAATTTAATTTTTATTTTCCAACCACTGTTCCAAAAACCTTCCCCATCTACAATGGGCTCAGGGATACCTTGCACCCCACAGCGTTTATCCAACCAGTAAAGGATATCCAGAATATTGACCCCCCTCATTACAAAATAAAACAGTGATAACCTGAAAAGATTGTTTAGTTAAAGGAATAATTTGAAAGGGGGTCCACAGGGGGTTAGTCTTTAAATTCATATATCGAGTCCAAATTTTTTCCAACAGATCTGGGGTTCGAAAACTAATATCAAAAGTGGATTCTCCTGCTGCATGAATGACAGCATAAACATCTGCGGGGGTAAAATGCAAAGATTGTTTTAGCAAGACCTTCTCCACAAAAAAACAATCAGGAGGTGTCTCCATACCCCCTAGATACCTAAATCACACAGCGTTCCTCCGTTTAGCAAGTTCCACAGGCTTCTTAAATAAACTGGCAAAGGTCGGGGCAGAATCAGTCTTTTCACCCAAAGGGGAATCAGGGGCAGCATCCAAATCAGAAGACTCCACAACTGGCAGCAGAGCTGTGTCCACAGAGGGAGTCTGGAAGCTTTGTGGGGATGGAGTCAAAAGAGGGGAAAAAGAAACAGTACCTGAAGGCTTCATTTTCTCCTGTTGCTCAAAATCAGCCCCAACCACAGAAGAAGGTGTAATTGATTCCTCAACAGCGTCCTGCACACTGTCTGCTAATATTGGAGCGACGTCAACCTGCCACATGCCGGCGGCATCCTGTGACCAACCTGCCCCCTCTAGGGCCCGTTCCGGGGACCAAGCTTCTTCCACGTCACCGCAATATGATGTAGCCACCTGGGGAAGACCTGAAACACCTACTGAAGAAGCCAGCGGAGTAGAGGAAGAAATAAAAACTTTGGAAACACCTCCAGTAACTTTACCAGCGGAATCATCCCTCAAACGTTTACGTTTTTTATCTTCCTCGCAGAGCAGTTTCTCTGCATTCAGCTGTGCTTCAATAGCAGACAATTTGGCCTGCAAAATTTGCCGGTTTTCCTCAAGAGAAAGGTCTAAAACATTTTCCTGGTCTGAAGACTGTAGTGAAACTAAATCTTCAGGCTGCATACCGGTTTCCAAAGTAGCCAGCTGAGGTAGAACTTCGGAAACAATGTCGGTGTCTACAGCACCAGGAAGAAAATCCAAATCAGGTCCTGTCCCCTGCACCTCCACACATGAAATGGAGGACTCCATGCTCATAGACTGCAACACTTCCACACCAGGATCCATGGGAGCCGCCATCTTGGTCCCACAGGAAAAAGGGTCCCCCCTGCTCACAGGAAGTAGGGGAAATTCCCTGGTGTCCAGGCCAAATTTCTCCCATTCACTAAAAAATACCACCAACAGCTTAATCTGGTTCAATTTCAGATGGTTATCATCTGTATCCCCCTCCCCCCAGTTTCCCCTGAAAAAGGGACTTCCAGTCTCAGTGGGCCTACCGGGTCAACAAAATTCAATAAATAACTGCTGCTCAGCCACACACACGTACAGCCGCACACACACACACACACACACACACACACACACACACACACACACTCCAGTGTGATTTGTTTTTTTTTTTACTTACACTGTGGAATCAGGACCATGCTTAAGTAGTGCTATAGACTGTCAGCCATGGTGCGCTGCTGCTCGGAGTCCCGAAACTGATGAACTGCAGGATCAACCAGATAAAACTTTGAAATGTTAAATAGCAGGATCAACCAGATAAATATTTTAATAAATAATAATAAAGAGAGAGACTTGAGAATCTCATACTAGCAGCTTGTCACTAAGTGGCAACGGAGCCACCATGTTTACAGAACTGTAGGTAGCGCAAGGAGTGGAACTAAAAGGCAGTTAGTAGAAAATGCCATAATAACCAGATTTTGGGTTATTACGGTGTTTGAGCCATGATAACTCAAAATCCAGTTATTGCAGCATTTGACAGTACTCATAATCCAGTTGATAAATAGGGTCACCAGTAATTATACTTCCTTACTCATCAGTAGTAAGAGAATTATAGGGTAGGATCTAAAGTATATTTGCATTCTTGCTATACTTTGTAACACTAAAGCATGTCTTTGGATATAGAGACACAAAATCAAGTTCAGCTCCTGATCATTAATCTGGATCCGCTATTGATAATTAATACCACATCAAATAGCTGCTTTGAGTTCAAGTATAAAAAAATGCAGCCAGAAGGTTACTCTAATAGCCCCTGAATCAGGTGTCAAATTAGCCATAAGAATCCATTTCTATAGCCCATATACAAATAAAAACTGTGTCTTATGATGGGCAAAAGACCAATATTCAGACATTTCCATGAACGAGCTTTGCAACTAAATTGGTTACCATTACAATAAACCATTTCACTAGCTAAACAGATTCCCTATCTATCAGCATTTCCAAGTGTGAGCAGAAACCATGGCTTGCTTAGTCCCCAATATCAAAGCAATTATAGGAACTAGAAATAACAGGAGTGCTTAAAAGCACAATGCAATGTTAACCCAAGGAGTTCAGAGTTAAAGTAAAATTGGTTTCCCAAAATCATTGACAAACAAAACACTTAATGCAGGCACCTAATACAGCTATAAGAGTTGCAGAATAAAAACTTTATAACAAGCTACATTCAAGCTCCTTACTAAAAAGTTACATGAGTTCATGCTGTGATCCCTTTCCAGAATTCACATAGTTATGGAACCTAACAGCCGCAACATTCATTGTCAATAATAAATCGAAGGCCTGCCAGAGATCCGAGTTTCAAAATCACTTTTTGTACGCAAAACTTTCCACAGCTGTTTGCCGAGAGGCAAATGATCCCAAGACTACTCTTAACAAGGAGTCCATTGGACCACTCCAAATAAGTAGTCCGGTAAACTGCTCCAAACATGAGCCCCCCGAGAATCCCCCAAAAATAAAATTTTCTGACCTGAATCTCAGTCAAATATGGGATAGAAGTTTGAAAAAAGTGTTTTGCGGCCTACAGAGTTCAGACAAAGCTACTTCATTTGTAATTCCTTGCAAGCCTCACCAGTTAACCTCCCAAGCATGAAAACAGTCATATACTGTAAATAGAATTAAGCAAAAAACATGGGGTTAGTGTTCGCATATGCAGAACTTCATCAGTCACAGTAATCTGTGCTTGCAAAATAGGCTGCATTCATGAAGTCCCAAATTCTCAGCCACATGAATTATCAAACACAGTGTTTGTTCAGAAATAGTATATCTCTGACCACGCTTTCTTGGTGCCATCATTTCCTTAAAATAGAAAAGTTTGAGGCGACTCATTAAAGGCACATCTTCTTATAAAATATTTAATCATTCACCATCCATCCAGCACAGGTACAGTATATATGTTTGCCATTCACTCAATACCAGGTCTGGTTTTCAAACAGGTTATATCTGTGGAAAAAATAAACAGACATTGCTGTACTGAGTATAGTAAATCAGGGCTCATCTGATAAAATTCATTGAATTCCACAGGCAAAGATAGCATACATTTTTTAAATCATAATGCGCTTTTCAGCTCATGTAGTGCTACTCCTGGGACATCTGACTCCGGTTCCAGTCATAATCTTGAGTCAACGTTCTCAGCCCTTTTCTTTCCATTCTTTCTATTCCACAGAGGAGGACCAAACCACAAACAGTCCGAGTATGAGTTTACACACAAATGGAGTGTCACAGCTAAGTAACAAATGCCGGCTTTCAAACAAATGAGCCAACACAAAATTGCACCTTTTGGCCCCTCATTTAATATGAGACCTACACTTTTCAGTCACTGCCGTGGCTTCACCTCAATGCTGGCTGGCTAGAACACTTGGTTTAAAACAGATTATTAAAATTTTAAAATATCTATAAATTAAACATTCAGTGAGTCAAAGACTCCAAACAGACAGACTCCGAGAAGCATAGTGTGTGGTGAGGAGCGGAGCAGCAGCAGGGCCATCTTGTTGCTCTGCCCCGGGTTGCACCTCTGAAACATCAGTAATATTACCCTTAAATACCAGTAAGTGATTCATAAAAAAATTACCTACTGGTAATTATAGTTTTTCTGTTACTCCCAACATTCACAATGTGGTGGCACCTGTAGCCCAACAATTTCAAAAAGAAAATACTACTAACTCGCATTTATTGCAAGATGTGCCCCTTGCATACATTTACTGCACATAATAATGAACCACTGATCAAACTGTAAAAAAAAAATTGGCAGCCATTGACCCGCTTGCTTTCATCCCCATAGTGTTTGCTGCACAGAACTGAAACAAAAATCACAACAGAAACTGCTTGCTGCATAACTTAAAAAAATGGCATTTCTGTGTCACTTCAGTCCTGATACTTGTGCCCACCCCCCACAAGCTGCTCTCTTTCTCCCTCCCAGCCTGCACAGTGCTTACCAAGACTGTGGTGTGTACCTGACCATGGCGTACCTCTTTCTCCTGTCCAATCTGAACTAACTGATGGCAGCTCCAAAATTTACTGCGGTAGCCACTCACCCGCAAGCTCTTGGACTGCTACCTCTCTGACCTCCCTCTCGCATGCTCTCTGATATCCCAGTAATGGACAACAGGACAATTAAAAAGTCAGGGGAAAACATAAAAAAAACTAGTAATGTACAGTTAACAAAAGACTGCATACACACAAATATTATTCACAGTTAACAACTACGATATAGCATCCCTAATGACACCTGCTAATGGAGGAACTATTTGTTAAACGAAATAGCAGTATTTTAATGTTTTGGTTTCTTTTTAATAAATATAGACACAACACCCACTTTATAAGTGCAATAACAGACTTCAGGGTGTGGGTTATGCTCTGATAAACACACTTGTATGGACCTGCAGCCTCAAACTTCACTATGCCCCTAGGTGTGCATCTAGCAGAGTATAACCCACACCCTAGAGTGCTTTTATCCCAGGGAACTGTATGTGTTACATGCTGTCATCGTTTTCAGAAAAAATGATGCTAAGCTATGGATATTCAAAACTAGCTGAGAATATTAACGATAACCTTTTTTTTTTTACATTTGTGTTTGTTTTCATTTATTGCAAAGACATTACCTCCTCATACAGAGCATACAGAGCCTAATAAGGCATATTCTGTAGCTACATGCTGCTAAAAATCAAACTTTTTTTACAGCGCTATATAGTCATATACAGTACATAGGAAGGTATAAGTCACTCACTTGTGACCCATCTGTCAGAATGTGAGTGGCTCCTCTTGGACAGTTGTGATATCAGTGAGGTTACAATGCTGAGAACACAGAAATCTTATATATAAAAATGATAGGGGACAGCACGTGGGAAACCAGGGGCTTGAGCCAGCCCACCGGCGCAGCGGTTGTCCAACTGCTTGCAATGTCAATGGTAGAGAACTCGGGATGCTGGAGGGCCAGCCGGAGGGGGAGGAGTACGAGTGTCCAAGTGACTGCTCTGCACCTCTGGAGTGGGAAGGACACAGTGCTTGGTGCATACCTGACTCCTAGCAGTGAGCTGGGGGTGGGATCACCAGAGCCTGCCGAGGTCTAAGTGGAGGGGTGGGCAGATGTTGATATCTACCTACGAATGCGCAGGTCACTGTCTTGGCATCACTGCATGCTGCACCTCTCCTGGGGGAAACCTACTTACTTTTTTTTAAATTTAAATTTATTAGATTTTCAAATATAAAATTACAAAACATAACAAAACACACCAGGTAAATAAAACATGAAAATACTCAGTAAAACCAAAGCCCCCCCCAAAAAAACAACCCCCCCAAAACCACCCCCCCACAATCGAAGGTCCCCTCCCTCTCCCAATCTACATGTGTGGAGGAAACATAAACTTCAACCATACCCAAAACAACTTCACCCACCCCTTCCTCCTGTCCCCTATACAAGTGTACCTTCTCAATATTTCCTGTAATCTGGATATGTCTAACACGATCATTCATAGATGAAATCCCTTGACAGTAAACTTACTAAGAACAACACATGACATAATATACATTGTGTATGCGGACTGCAGGGATCAGGTCATGAACTCATTAATGCAAACATAACGACTGTAATCTACCCCATCTCTTCTGAAACAGGTCCATATGACAGTGCAGGCTGGCAATTAGACTCTCCAGTTAAGGTATGCGGTAAGCTCAGTCAGCCAGTCAGCGTACGTCAGGGCCAATTGATCAGTCCAGTGCCTCAGGACCAACTTCTTGACCGCCATGGACACCAAAGCCATATGGTACCGACGCTCCACACTGTCTATGCGAGAATATTCACCCAGAATGCAAATCTCAGGAGTAAAAAAGCTCGACAAACCCAGAAGGGGGTCCAGATTGTCCTGGACAAGGGACCACAGGGGAGCAACCTTACTACAGGACCAAAAAACATGAAGGGGATTCCCTTCCTCCTGCAAGCACCTAGAACAGGTAGGGTGGGGAAGCTTTTTAAGCTTAAAAAGTTTTGCAGGGGTATAGTACAAATTATTTACAATATAATATTGAGTTAACCTTAATCTATCCTGAGTATGATATTTATGAAGATCCTTCCATATACGGGACCAATTTAGGGGAGATTCAGGCAACAAAAATGACCAGACATTAGAGCCCCCAGCTATCTCGGGAAATTTATAGTTTAAAAGAAAGGAGTAAATTAACGAAATAGAGTGTGGTTGAGAAGCGAGATTTATTATTTGAGAGAGAAAGGGGTATACCACTGATTCACTAAAGGAGGTACCAAATTTCCCCACGATAAGATGCCCTAATTGATAAACTTTGAATATCTCTCCCCTGGGAATGTCAAACTTATCGAGTATATCGACAGAAGAAAGGAGGGATCCCTGACTATAAAAATGCTCCAGTCTAGCCTCTCTAAGTTGTGGGAGCCAATCAGGAGTAAGTCTTGAGTTACCCAACTTGATATTGGGATTAAGGATCACCGGTTGGCCCAGATCTGAACCAACAAGAATGCTAAGGGACAGTAAACATTGAGCAAGTGACTTAAGGGATGTCAAAATCATATTATCAGTCAACCAGTGCAAAACTGCTGATGGAGGAGTAAGAAACCTACTTACAAGAAAAGCCCCCACCCCATGCCTCAGGACCTCCTGGCTTGGCCACCAGTCCCGGCATAGCCACCTCAAGGGTACCCTGGTCATTACCGTCTCCCGGGATGGCTCCATCATGCAGAGGTAAACTTGTGAGGTTGGAAGTCCTGTGGCGGAGTGTGTTCCAGTGTCAGGGGCTGGCTGGGGCTGAAGCAATTGCTGGGGAGCCAAAAAGAATACATAAAGAAAAAAGAAAAACAGGGGATTTCATGACACCGTCTGAAAGTGGCTTATACTATGTCTATGGGGCTATTATTCAAATGATTGGAGGGATCACGTGATGGCCCATCTAGTTTTTATTTTTACGATCTCTACGTCTCGTAAGATATGATGACTGCTGTTCTAAACATTGTACTTAGTACTGTCAGATATCAACCACTAGGTCAAACTGCCTGGCTCCTTCAGCCCCCTCACCCTCTGACACATGTATCTCCAGCTGTACAATCTGCACTTTAACTTGGAAAAACTGCCTGCCTTCCTCCTGAACCCTAATAAAGTGCAAAAAACAGTAATAAAATATACCTAAACAAGGAAATTCCTGTAAAAAAGTACTTACATTCATGAGTTATTAGACAGCAGCCTTGAATAACAAGTGCTGTACTTAGTTTAGCACTGAGCTCCATTTGGATGTTGTTTTGTCAGGAAAATAATATGTAAACAAACCAGCATGTTGACTCAAAGTCGCACTCTTGACCCACTTTAAAATGGCTGCAATGTCAGTACACAATGACATCACTGGAGTGGGAGCTCTCCAGTTGTTTTATTGTACCTTAGCACTACACTATAAGTATTTATATC
This sequence comes from Neoceratodus forsteri, assembly GCA_016271365.2. NCBI lineage: Eukaryota > Metazoa > Chordata > Ceratodontiformes > Ceratodontidae > Neoceratodus > Neoceratodus forsteri. Next base: position 1,804,418,212 of record CM057455.1, on the reverse strand, counting down.
ACACACCTTGTCCTTTGTCATGAATTAATCATTTAAAACCTTGTGTCTAACCCATTCTATACTGCCACGTAGTCATCATACAAGGCTGAAAGTTTGTCAACTACAGTAAAGACATTCAGGAGCTTCTATATGCTTCAGCATGCCGGTCTCACACAAATAAGATACTCTTCCAGATTCTGTTGCAGGAAATTCTTGCTGATCTTTCTGTGGTGCACTTAGCATGAACTATGTTCCTACAATTAACTCACCCTCATCTGACCAAAATGTAGCTATGCCGAACATTTTCCAGCACATCAGCAGATTATATGTCATCTGCAAACAGGGCCAGAAGGGGTTCGGGAGCACAATCCTGGCTTGCATTCTGTGTGAGACTCCTGCCATAAATAAATGGAAATTGTTTGTCCTTGTATATTTTAAAATCTCTTATTAACAGAATGTTTTACTCCAGATTCAATTTGATTCTTATGCCCCAAAGTCAGTCACAAAGGCTGTCACCAGTTGACATTGGTGACCACTTAGCACCAGTACTGACATACTGCAGTGTGTAGCAACACAGTCCAGCCATGCTCAGGGGAGATCATGACTGCCTGTAATAGTGACTACAGGTGATCAGGCCTGCCATGAAAAATGGCTGCAAGGCTGTTCTCACACAGATGGTAACCTCCACTCCACAGGTCAGGGCTTGCACAGCTGTGCTCCACTTGGTAACTGCCTAATAAAAGTAGGCAGGAACAGAGGCACAGCACTGCACTCAGGCACCCTCCACCACCAATGGACAAAAGACAAACTGCATTTACAAGGGGACCACCACCATGGAGCCTCCCACTTAGCAAAAGAAAGGTGGAAACCAGTGAAGGACTTGGTACCATGTATCCTGGGTGGGGGTGGGGGGTGCACTTCAGGCAGAAAGCCTGTTTGCCTGTAGCCTACCACAGCTCAGCATAGCACTGTGCCAGGAGCAGTGGATGCCAGGGTGTTAGCAGGTACAACCCTCAAACACTGTGCCTTTGTCAAAAGGGGGCTATTTCTGCACACCTAAAGCATGTGCTCAGCTTTGAGTATGGCAGTTTCAGGTGGGGGTGGTGGTGGTGCATAAGAACAGGCCCAAAGCACCCACTCTGCACCAGCCCCATTAACAACTGAGATTTGTGCCCTCAATGTTTCCCACAGCAACATTATTTGCAATAATACAAGAGTCCCAGAAATAAATGTGCCGCTTCTGATTTATATATGTTGAGGAATCTTGCTATCAAGGCAAACAGATTTAATAAATGGCTTAAGCCTAGGTACTGTATACAGTTAGTAAACAAGCAGAGAAACACGCATCGATTTCTATGTCCATAATTGAGCAAACTGAGACATGGTTAAAGACCATGCATTGCTTACCCACCTACATAAAGACATGGGGCCCGGAGTTTTAGTTGCAAGTTTTGGTACCAAGTGGTGGCAAAGACCACTTAGAACCAGAATGTCCTTTGCAGTCTCATCAAACCATGTCACAACCACTCCCTGTGTGCTTTTAAAGATTTTTGTAAGCCAGCCTAGTGGCATGGTGGGTTGAGGCATCCATGCCTCCTTGCTGCCACGCCAGTGACCTGGGTTCAGGAACAAACTCGGAGTGCTCAGGGGCCCATCGGAAGAGGGAAGAGTGAGTGTCCATAGGACATCTCTCTTCCCTCGAGGGGGGGAAGGGGAGGGTCCCGTGACTCACCCCGTGGCTGCCATCTCGCACTGTACATTAGTGTGGCTGCGCATACTTACAGACATCTGGGCAGCATGCACATCCTAGTGTAAGACAGACAGATCTGTTGTTCCATGAAATGACTCAGTGTCACTTGTGAGGAAGAGCCGTCACTGGAACAGCCGATCCCTGACAGACTCCTGGCACATAGTAATCAGGGATTGGGACTTGTCTTAAGTTTGTTTCAAAGCAAACACTGTAGGCATGGTACTTTTTTGTTATTAATTCGACCACCCTACCTATCCCCTCCAATCTTCACCCACAGTAAAGTTACTTTACTGATTTGTTATAGGAAAGTACGTGGTAGACTCTGCAGTGATAGTGGCTCAAATGCGGTTTCCTCTTACTCCACCCTTCTTATAAATAAACATGTTTTCTTACTGTAATAATTCATATTTTCATTTAATAGCAAAATAACATCAAAAATATGAAATGATAGTTTGACTAAACCTCTGCCACATCTCTTGAAAAAAAACTGCTGTCCCCATAATGGAAATAGGACTACTGTAAAAAAATCCAGATATGTAACACATCCTGATTATATTTATTTACAAGAAGGGTGGGATGAGAGGAAACCACACTCAAACCACTATCATTGCAGAGTCTAGTATGATACTTTCATGGGGGCGTGCTCCATAGACACGAATGGGGCCATGTTTTAAAGTTAAATTTTTGTAGTTTAGATGGCCATCGCAAACAAATCAAGGGCACTGCTCAACTAACAAGAACACTGTTACTTAAGCAGTGCCCTTGATTTGTTTGTGATGGCCATCTAAAGTACAAAAATGTAACTCTAATAATCGGCTCCATTCATGTCTATGAGGCATGCCCCCACACTCTCCATATAATGACTTCATAAAACATGGTAGCGTGGGGGGCAGATCAGGGGGTGTGGATCGCAGTCTGAAGAGATACCAGGAAGTGGAAGCGAGTGCCATGGCTTGGCTCCATGGAGCCAAAATGCGATACCTTCCAAAAAGGGGGCAACTACAGTGGAGATATTGGCACAATATTACTTGGGGGCAGGTAATGGTTCTCCATGCTCCTTGTTGTGAGCAACTGTAAAGTTGCTCTTTAAATGACAGACTTATTTTCTACTAACATCTTTCAGCCAGCTTATGGTTTACCACTGGAGTCTGTCTTTTTCACCTCCTTCCCTGTTATATCCTTGCATGTGTGCATGGTATGTTTGCATGTGTGGCTATGCCTGCACACACTTCTGTCTAGTGTGTATGTGTGTGCGGGGTGGGCATACTCACATGGGCATTCCAGCTATGTGTGCACATCTATTTTCATATTCCACAGATGTCTCTATCTCTGCCTCCTTCCACCACATTTGTTAACTTTCAGTCTTCCTACTAGGCCCTGTTAAATAGTCATACCACTCGAATGTAAGGTGGGTCCCATTCTATAGCATGTGCTGTTTAGTGTAGGTTGTGGGCTGGAGAGACAGAATGTTCTAGAAAGTACAAGAAGAAACCAGTCACACTTGAACAGTTCCAAAATATAATTAATTTTATTGCATAACCATTTGACACCACAATTCCTTGACCACTACCAATGTTTTGCCCTACATTGACTTCCTCAGGGGCTGAGATCTCTATGGATACATAAAAATCTTATTAGTATTATCAGATTCCATGATGGAATTATTTAGAAAAAAAAATAAAAAAAACTGTATTTTTTCTTTTTCATTTTTTCCTATATCATATGTCCAACTCCATTACATTCATTTTTCACTGTTATCTATTGTATTTACATCTGCTTACAGTGTATACTAGTCATTTTTTGTCTGATAATGAATTACCTTGTTTAAATATCACATTCCAAAATTATTTGCCTCCCTCGATAAATGCTTATCTTTATAAAATTGTATATAAGGGTAAGTCCCCATACCTTGGTGTCATTACGTTCTAAACAATATTCCGTCATCAGTATTCAAGGTGCTTATTCAATTATTATACTGCATCTGAGGTTTTAAAGAAGAGATTATGATCATATACAGTATCAATTCAGTCATGTCTATAAGTTAACATAATGTACTCTGAACACATATAATTCCTGTTATCAATCAGTATCACTTCACTTGACCTCACTCACTACTTCAGTTTATACAACACTAGTTACAGTATGTCTATGCATTTCCTCCCTTTATGTATTTTCCTAATCAATAGTCATGTTCTTTATCAGCTCCCCTTATGTCACTATCACCAAAAGCATATTTCTAATTACTCTATTTTTAACAGCATTCCCATTTTCCAATAAAGTTTATATTTTATTTATTTTTTTTTTTTTTTCACATTCAGATTAATACCTTTGAGCCAAAATAGGCTCATTTACAAAGGTTCCAAGTCACAGCAGACAGAACAGGACATAAAATACAGGTAGCTTTGTATATGGCATCACATACAAGTCAGGTTACACAGAGGTAGAAGTTGTGTTGGTTACAATTTTATACAAGGGTGTAATACAAAGTAGGTAGACATTAGGTACACAAGTGATTTCGTAACATTAAGTGCTAAGGAGAGGATGACAACTGAACTAAGGTGCGGCACAGTGTTTAAGTGGTTACATGAAACAACTTGAGGCAAAGAAGTTTCTAGATAGTAATGGAGCAGGTTTAGCTGCCAAAGGAGGCTTTGTTTCATGGGTCAGCAGTGAGCTAGTTATAGTTTAGGGAATGGGGTGGGGGGAGGGAAAAAAGGAGGGATAGAGTGGGAGCATGGGAGTCCTAAGGGATGAGATAAGAGAAGAAGGGGTAGCCAATAGATAGCAAGGGGGGAAGAAGAAGGATAAAGGTATGTGAGGGCCAGGAGCAGAGCCATAGTAGGCAGGAGGGGTGTGGGGCGATGCAGCCAAGGAGGGCAGGATGTGGGGGGGATAGGGGTGAAGTGAGTGTGGGAGACTGGGGTAGGGTGGAGGGGGAAGGGAGGTGAGAGGGGAGAGGGTAGGCTTATGCTGAGGTCAGTGGGTGCCATGAGGAGGGCAGGGAATACTGAGGTCATGTGTTAAGGACAGCAATCGCAGGTCATGTTACGTGTAAGGTAGGAGTGTAGTCCTTGTTTGAAGTTGCTAAGTTTGGTGCATTCAGTGAGGGTGATAGGTAGTTCATTGAACCACCTGGGTCCTCAGTAGGACAGAGATTTCTGAGCTAGCTTGGTGTGCTTAAAAGGCACCTGGAGGCCCCCTTTGGTTGCACTTCTAGTGTTTTTTGTGGGTTATGTGGCTTTGAAGAGGCTACAGGTAGACTCAGGAATGAGCCTTAGCAATGATTTTTTTACCAGCAAGCAGGTCTGGTGCTGCACCCTGAGGTGGAGTGGGAGCCAACCTGTCTCATTGTAAAGTGAGCATGTATGGGTCAGATGATCAGCCCCTAGGGTCAATTGGAAAGCCTTATTAAGGAGTATTTTTACTTTTTTTTAGGGCTGTATCTGATACAGTCCCATAGATCAGCAGGCCATAGTCGATGGTGGTTAGGACCGAGCTGCTTGTCACAAGCTTCAGGGCAGTAGGAGGCATACAGCATCTGTGCTGTGGACACCCAGCTTTATATTGGCGGTTTTAACCACATGATCGATATGGGTATTGAAGCTGAGCATTTCGTCCAGGTGTACTCCCAGATGTTTGAAGGTAGAGACTTATTCCAAGGTCTCACCCCTGTAGTTCTGTATCAACAGCGGCCAAATCTCTTCTTGCTCTGCGCTACAGTAAAGAGCATGCTTTTGGACTTCTTAAGGTTGAGTAGAAGTCTGTTCTGGGAGAACCATGATTCCAGTAGAAAGAAGTTTTCTTGCAACTGTGTGGTGATAGCAGATGTTTCTTTACCAGAGAGAGAGATGACAGCGTGTGCTGGGCAGATGGAGGGGAGTGAATTTATGAAAAGGCTGAAGAGTAGCAGTCCTAAGATGGACCCTTGTGGGACTCCAATATTCACCTCCTTGGTTCAGATCGCGTGCCACTGATATTAGCATATTGTATCCTGTGGGTGAAAAAGCTGTTAAACCAGGCAACAGTGTCTGTGGATAGGCCAGCAGCCAGCAAGCAGTTTAGAAGATACTGGTGGTTGACGGAGTCAAATGCCTTAGTGAGGTCTATGAAGATAGACCCCACTGCCATCCCTCTAGCCAATGACTCATAGAAGAGGGAGGTGTACTCAACTAGGGCGGTGAGTGTGGAGTGCTTTTTGTGGAAGCCGTGCTGTTGGGTGGAGAGCAGGCAGTACTTCTCCAGGTACTCAGTGAGTTGATCACAGACTATCCATTCCAGGGCTTTAGAAAGGGGGGGCAGAATAGAGATGGGTCTGTAGTTGGAAGTGTTAGCCCTATCACCAGTTTTAAAAACAGGGTTGACCACTGCTGCCTTCCATTTGTCTGGAAACATACCTGACCTGAGTGAGGCACTGAACACTTTTGTCAAAGTATCAGCTAGTTCATTTAAGGTGAGAGCTACTAACTTCATGTCAATTTGGTCACTCCCCATTCTAGTTTTCCCAAGGACCCACTTGACATGCAATATAGTCTCAGACCTAGTAGCTTGCTTGAAATAGAATGGTGGTATTCCAATATTATTAGGAGGAGGAGGAGTATGCAGGGAAGGAGACTGAGCTGGTAGAGGGGGCGTAAGGTATGCGCTAGGTAGTACTGCTGATAGGTCAGTGAATGCTGCATTAAAAGCCTTGGTGATGTCACAGGGTTCCTGAAGTGTCCTAGAAGCAGTTATAATCAGGTCAGGAGGGCCCTTGAAGCTCTACCAGTAAGTGATTTCTTAGAGTTCCAGAACTCCCTTCCTGTTCCCCAGCTTTTGTTTAGAAGCTTGGTGTAGTAAGAGGTTTAGCTGCCCATAAAAGCCTAATGCATTTGTTTCTGGCTGCCCTGTAGGCAGAGAGGTCAGGCAGCATTTGAGTGGCCCTGGCCTTGTGCCACAGATTGTCCCTTAAAAGCAGGAGCTCAAACAGGGGGCCTGAGAGCCACGGGTTGACAGTCCCTCTCACTTTTTTGGTCCGGACAGGTGCAAAAATGTCACAGGCCATGTTAAAGATTCCTGGGAGGTATTCCAGGGCTTGGTTCCCATCTTTTGCGCCATCTAGTGGTGACCAGTTGATGTGATTTAGGGTGTGATGTCTAGAGACCTGAGGGGGGCGTTTGGTGAATTTATTCATCCAAATGCATATTGCTGGAGAATGATCACTAAGGGAGTCCGGTGAAACAGAGACATCTGTGATATGGTCCAGGCAGGATGAGAGGAGCCAGTCTAAAAGGGTGCTGGTGCCTGTCCTATAGTTTTGTCTAGTGGCTTGCATAACCATCTGTGTGAGGTACAGTCCAGATATTTGGTATCTGGATGGTGCCTCATCTTGGGATTGCCAATTGGTGTTGAAGTCACCAACAAGTACACGTTCCCATGAATACCCCAGCTGCTGTTGGTTGGTGACAAACTGTTCAAGGCCAGCTTTGTGTGAGCCGGGGGGTATATAAATTATGGATAGCAGGAGAACTTTGCTGTCCGACAGTGAGATTAATATTCATGATTTGTGCTAACTTAGATTGCAGGCTGCTAGGCAATTTCTTTTATATCAGTCAGTAAGGGATACATACTAGCGCTGACTGCTTGAAAAGTCCCCCTTCCCCAACTCCCAGTCTTGTGAGTTTCCCAACAGTCACTACTAATGCAAGCTGCCTGACCATGCCCCTCGCTCCCCACCATTTACTCTAGCATGTCTTCTCTGCTCAGCCTCCCCTCACCCCCCTATTTCTCCCCATACCTTATCGCCCTTCTTCCCGCATCTTTCACCTCCACCACAGTACATACCTCTCTCTGTCTCTCTCATACCTCCTTTATTCACCTCACTGCCAGCTATCCCCATCCCTCTGAACTACTGACAAGGCACTTTGTGGCTGCTGATTCCCCCCCACCCTCATAAAGTGTTTTTCTTGTTATTTTAACTTGTACCTATGTTTTGAGTTGTCCTGTAAGTTCTGAATCCCAGCTGTATTGTTCATTGTGATGTACCTTTGCTTTCTCCTATTGTACTTTGTTTTGCAATCTATGACATGAAACCTTTGTAAAAGAGCTTGTGCTCAAAGGTCTTTTCCGAATCACTAAATACATTTTTTTTTTAAATAGTGTGTCTCTGTACTTGTTCTATTTTTAACACCATCTACATCAATTTTTAAACTTTGTTTGTTTGTTTGTTTATTGTTCTAGGAATTAATACCTTTGAGCCAAGGCTCTTTTACAAAGGTTCCATGTCATTAAGTACAAAAACATAGTAGACAGTGTTACAAACAATCAGTAAGCCATTTAACAAGGCCACAACTTAAACAGTAACATTTATGCACAGAAAAGAAAAAGGAACTCAGAGGCAGTGTCAAGGGCAAGGAATAAGGATTGGAGAGCTTTAGAGGGAAGAGAGGGAGAAATAAGAAGTTTAGGAGCAGACAGAACCAGGTTAGTGGTACTCAGGTTGTCTTTGTCAAAGAGGAGACCATGGTGGTTGAGTGAAACAAATGTAAGTGCACTCAGTGGGATGAGACTTTAGTCAAAGCAGTCACAGGAGCTGGAGGCTGTGAGGTGAGCGTAAAGTATGGATTTGAAAGCTCTTAATGTCGTGGAGGATAGGGAGGGCAGGTTAAGGGCATTGTACCATGTAGGGGCACGGTATGTAAAAGATCTTTGTCCCTGAGCATTACTTACAGGGACAATGAGATTTCAACAACCACGAAATGGACCCTCCCAGGAGAGTGACAGTGCCTAGTATGAAGTGTGAAAACTAACAGAAGCAATTGCATACATCTTATAACAGCTACATGAAAAGAGTTGTCTGTTGACATGGAAGCAAATGACATTTGGAAGATATGAGGGTGCAGTTTTCCTTTAAAGAAACACACTGAGGCAATAGTGGCTTATACTAAAAACTTTCAGGTCCCAAAGCACTTGTTATGCAGTACCTGCCAATGTAAAAAAACATTTACACTTAGCCAGTGTCTCACTTAAAACAAAATCCTTTGCATCTTATGAAAAGTAAAACATATCATGAACTAATCTCTTTTTCTTTCAAAGCTTTAGGTTTCAGAGTGTTTAGTCTTCATTGCCTGCCAACACAAACAGTCTTGCTCATTTACTTTCTCTCTTTATTTTGAAATACAGTATTTATACACTAGTTGACTCAAAGGATACATTGTTTGGTTTGTAGATAGTTCCTTACCTTGCAAGCTGTGCATAGGGCAGCACGCATACTTGTATTAAATGTGACAGCACTTCCGCAAAGTGTCCCTTTATTTCTCGAGCATATAGAATACCCACAAAAGAGAGCTCTCCACATGTAGACACTGAGAAGAAATCTACAATTTTTATAACTTTAGCTTTTGAAGCTGATCGGGACTTAATAATGCATCTCCCGAGGCTTAAAGCCCCTCTTCTTTATAAAACATATAAATTTTCAATTTTTCCAGATTATTCCTTTGCACTCAACAAAGAAGAAGGTTATTTTTGGGCAATAGACAGGAGCTTCTAGAAATGGGAGCCAAATTTCAATTGTTGGCACCAGCAAAGCTATGGGTTAAATATAATGAAAATCAGCATTTTTTTTTATATTGACCAATTTGTAGCCTTTATCAGATTACAGCAAACACAAAATGATAATGAGGGTGCAGAATCACCGACCTTATCTGACGAAGAAATGATAAATATGTAACTTTAATAAAGTTTAATTGGATGTTGTGGTAGAAATAATTACAGTTTTAATTTAATTAGGAAATTAGTGCGCTATGGGGGAGAAAAGGGGTTCCTTTTTTTTTTGTAATATTAGTAAATAAGAGTGAGATTATAAGGCCTTCTGCTAAGAAAAATGTAATGATTTTTTTTTTTATTTAAAATTCTGGGTTAACTAAGGCTTTGCTGCTATTACTGTGTATAAAAAACTGCTAAAGATATCCCCCTTCCCATTTATGTTTGGTCTAGACATGCTTTATATGCAATGACAAATGTTTTTCTCTTTGCTTGTATGTTTGTTTATCATTTAGCGTATCTCAGTCATATTGTATATGCAAATACAAAATCAATAAAAATAAAGTATAAAAAAAAAGTAAAGTCTCTCTTTCATTTCACAGGGCTAGAGGGCAGAACCCAGTCCCAGACAATCAGGTCCCCTGACTGCAACAAAAGATGATGTCATTGCACTCGTGGGAGCCCCCCCCCACCACCCAAGCCCAGATCAGGCAGTTGCTTAGCAACTACTCAGTACACATAAGCACCTGTGGGGAATTGGGGCATAATTACCCCCACACTACTGTGGGCTCCTTCTGCCCTCCAGCCCAGGAGCCTAAAGACTGTAGATAGGGTTGCCTAATATGTATTTCCACTTCCAAAGTAGTGGAGAGTTTCATTTGTTGATGTTTTTTACACTGTATTGTCAGTAGAGGAGACAGACCAAAGTGATCTGAATCTGTCACTAGTTTACCTGTGAGGTTTGAGGATTTTGGCAGCCCCCACAAATTAAGCTCTTTATTACTTTGGAAGTGGCATTTCCTTTTTGAATATACAGGGTCATACAGTATGCTGTATACTATGATATCCATAGTGAAGTCGATATAGTTACCTGTTTTATTTATTTTTATTTTATTTATCAAGTCTAGGATTACAAGGCTCTTTTACAAAGGTTCCACGTCAGAGAAATACAAATTATGGGGAACATCAAGACAGACATTACAACAATGTGGACATTGCAAACAGAGTACAGATTAATACAATTCAAGGGTAGCATTGTAAGCAAGGCAGCCAGCGGCATTTGTCAGAGAAAATAGACAACAGATAAGAAGTGCCAGAGTCATAGGGAGAGGGAAGAGGGCGGGGGAGAAGGAATGTAGGTAGGGTGGGGAGAGGTGAAAAGTGCAGCATTGGTTATACCAAGATGTGAGGGTAGAATCCAGTGAGGAGGGGAGGGTGGACCACTAGAGCAGGCAGGGAAGTGGAGAAACAAGGTTAAGTTGGGCAGTCACAGGAGCTGTTGGTAGTGAGATAGTCCTGGAGCCTAGTTTTAAACATACCAATTGTTGGGGCAGAGGAGATGGTGGGGCTGAGGCCATTGAACCAGAGAGGCGCTTGATAAGCAAAAGAGCGTTGTCCCTGTGAAGTGTGACAGTGGGGGGACTTTCAGTAGCTGTAGTGTGGATCTCCGAAGGCACCATTTGTTTATTCGGTATTATAACAGAGTTAAGACCCCAGGGGGTGCAAGGCCAAGGTAGATTTTTTTCACCATGGAGCAGGTGAGAAACTTTATGCGGTTTGATAGTTGGAGCCAGCCGGTCTGGGTGTACAGGTCACATGTGTGGGTGAGACGGTGAGCACCAGTGATGAGCCGACATGCCTTACTTAAGACAGTTGAGAGGCATCTAAGGGTTGTGGTTGTGGCCAAGATTTGAGGGTTTCTTTTACTGTGCTAACTTTTGAAGTGCTTTAGGGTTGTGCTTCCACCTACTAATGGAATATACAGCTTCCGCCTACTAATAGGAGGCTCTATGTCATAATAGCAGATGCGAAATGGCAATGACTATTATGGTGAGTGTATATCGCTGAAAAGCAAATTGGCAATATACACTTGCCGGCAAACTGACATCCAGCAAAATAAAGTATTTGCTCCCTGTGCCCCCACTCATGGGTGGCTTTGCCCCCTTCACCCCCCTGATTTTGGACTCTTAACTCCAGGGAGGTGTATTTTGGGGAGGGGCCATAGTCCGATGAAAAAAAAAAATTAAGTCCTGCAACCACAGGCATTGACAAAATTCTTACCCTCCCAGTCCCCAGCCTAGCGCCTGATGCACCAGAGCTAGCCTCCCTCACCACCACACCACATGGCTGGCTCAGTGGCAGCAGGCACACTACTTCCCAATAACCCTCTCCCCTATCCCTCCCCTTCCCCTTGCTATCCTTCCTTTCCGGTCACCCTCCCCTACCCTCACAGTAGCAGTGAGTCGCTAACCTTGATGGTTGCCCATGATCATAGCGTTGAATATGAGTCACCGTTTTGACAGTCACCCATATTTGGTTGCTACTATTACAGGATACCCTAATGGGATAGGTTGTAGCTTCCACTTACTAATAGGATACACAAGCGCTTAGATTTCCAAACCGCAAGGAAAAAATCCTGTTCCTAATGTTAAATAACTTAGTTCCCATAACCATTAGTTATTATGGTGCAAAACCAGAAATCAGCAAGGTTTCTAAATTCTATGTAACTTTAAAACCTTTGCTCCAGTTTTGAAACTTCAACATTTTGACACATTTTTTACTTATGTCTACATAAGCTCATTGAGGCTATGTAAATTTCTGCATCTCACTCAGTTTTTACTCATCTATGTAGAAAGTTCATTACAAAACGTTACAATCTCTCCTATAGTCTGTGCACTATTATTTCATATGAGATACACATATAAACACTTTTAGTATCTTTACAGTTTTATGCTGCTTTCTTTGAGCACAGCTGTAGTACGTCAGTGTTCATTTTTGTGAACTTTTTTGATCTATGAAAAACGGGACAACATTCAGATTGACTTGCTCATAATGGCTTACATTTTTAAAATCTGCCTTTGTTTGTTTTCAAATGTAACTTGTAAAAAGTATTTAAAGCATTTACTTGTTCAGAGCAAGTCCTCTGTGTTGTTCTCCATTCCTTGGCAGTTTGGTCTTCAGCATCAGGAATAGGATTTTTTCCTTACCATTGTGTTTGGTTATTCCAACTGTCTGATATCCTCCACTACTGTTGTGATGGTATGATCATTGTGCTCAGTTTGTATGAGCCCTCATGCTACATGCTGCCTGCTATTGATCACATGTCATTTGTGTCCCCCTCCACAAACATCAGGACTCAGCCAAGGCTGGACAGGGCTGGATGGGCTGGACAGGAGCAGCAGCACAGCAGACAGGCAGAGTGGGGGGCCAGCCATGACAGTGTAAGGTGACCATCGAGGAAGGGGGACCAGTCCCCTGTCACAGTTCCACATAAGTATCCTGCACTGTGTGGTTTGTAGTCTGTGATGCATGTCTACACTATGTCATATGTTTCTGCCAGGGGGGAAGGGAGGGAATGTCCATATGTGTGGCTCATCAGGTTGTACACATGCCTGTGAGGACAGCGCCTCAGTGTTTGTGGCTCTGACCTCTCACGTGGCCACTGAGTACTGTCCCCCACTGACACTGTGGTGTGGCAGAGGCTGTACTTTCTATTGGTTAGATCATTATGCTAACATCTCTGCTGCCATGTGTGGGTACTGTGCCTTGGCAAGCATTATGCTGTTCGGTGGCCCATCCCCTGTCTCACAGCCTTGGTACACCAGGGCAGTAACAGTAATGCTCACTGTCCCAAGTGGTACACCTGGTATTGCTTGTCAGGTCTGCCATGCCACATGGTCTGGCCTAGGTATGAATACTTGTTTGACAGTAGTAGTCACTGACTACTGTAGTACTGGTACACCCCTGTGACATGCCATGTGTGGCATACATCATGCATGTGTATTCTGTGACAGCTTGCCTGTGTTGGTGCCATCTCTAGTGCCATCTTCACTGGGTGCCACACCATTGCATCTCACCAGATATGTGGCATGGGATCCACAACAGAGGTACTGTAGTTATGGGCCTTGAATGTAACTTAGCATGTATTAATCTGGCATTATGGTGCATAGCTGGAAGGGTCTGTACAACCCAGTGATTTCCATTGTGTGATCATTCTACAGTGCACAGTTTCAAATAGTTGATGTTGGTCTTTTTAATCATCTTTACATTTCAATAAAACATGTCATATACATGAAATGTTTTGAAAAGTCCAATACAGTCACATAAATACAGTATACATACAATCATCTCAAGATGTATATACATAAATACAGCATCAATAAATAACATCCTGATACATTATTTGAACATCTTACAAGTACATTGCACAAGTTTTGGCAAAGTATCTATACTGCTATTTTTTTCAAAAAAAAAGGGAATTCTGCAATTTTCTCGCTTTCTATCTTTGTACAATCTGAGTTCCCAGCCGAAACTTTCCTAAGAAATGATGTAGACTGAATTTAGATAATCTTCAAACAATCCCAAGATGTAAACTGGGTACTATAAGGTCCCTGCATAGTTACCTATACCTTCTGTCAGGGCATTAGGCCAGCAGTTTCTTTCATCTACTAATTGCAAATGCTGAGGTTCAAAGACCTTACAAACAATGTATACATCATTTCCTTGATACAATAACTACAATTCCTATTTATTGAGAATGAATGTGTTGTTTTTAAAATATAATCAGACCTTTGATCAGCATGATACCATATTAACTGTGAATTTCAAGACAAAGAAAATTTTATTAATAAGAATGTACAGAAGAGTTATCTCTCTCTAATACAATCCATTGCATTTTCAGATTTTGAATATGTGCAAAGATAAGAATAGAAATCACATTATAGATCATTGTGGGATTGTTCGTGATAAACATTATTGATAACTAGTCAACTGCTGTTGCATGCATATCCACTATTAAACTACAAAACCATGCCTCCCTTTAAAATTTGTAAATTGGGCAGAAAAATATCACATGTTCGATGTCATTAACATCCCATCACAGAGGTAACGAGCCTTTGTGTGAAGCAAATAAACAAAACAAGACGATGTAAGAAACCACTATGGTTCTCAAAGGAAGTGGCAGTGAAGGTTCAAGAGAAAAAGAAAGCATTCAGGAAGTACAAGGAATCGCAGCAGGAGCAGGACAGAGAACTGTATCAGTTAAAGCAAAAGAAGGCTGGGAAGGCAGTCAGAACAGCAAAGGCCCAAACTGAGGAAAAGATAGCCAACTCAGTTAGAAGAGAATAAAACCTTTTATAGGTACATCAGGAGCAAAGGAAGACCAAGGAGGGATAGTGAGGCTTAATAAAGGGGAGGGGGGTGGGCAGAGGAGAATGTGAAAAGGCAGAGATACTAAACAAATATTTTTGCTCAGTATTTACAAAGGAAGAGGAGGTACATAAAACAAACAGTAGTAACACTCTGGATACAGAAGTTGATACCAGCCCATTTACAGAAGAAAGGGTTCTGAAGAACTCTTAAAACTGAAGGTGGACAAAGCAATGGGGCCTGATGGATTCATCCCAGAATTCTAAAAGAACTAAGGGTAGAACTAGTGACACCACTGACTACCCTCTTTAACAAATCATGGGAGGATGGGGTGGTACCCGAGGACTGGAGGAGGGCAGATGTGATTCCCCTTCACAAAAGTGGGAGCAAGGCAGAAGCAGGAAACTATAGACCTGTTAGTTTAACCTCAGTGATAGGGAAAATGATGGAATCACTTCTAAAGGAAAGAATTGTCAGTATCTAGAGGCCAGAGGGCACAAGACCCTAGGCAGCATGGATTCACAGCGGAAGGTCATGCCAGACAGATCTGATAGATTTCTTTGACTGGGTGACCAAAGTAGTAGATCAGGGAGGGGCTGTGGACAT
The DNA here is from genome assembly GCA_016271365.2 of Neoceratodus forsteri. NCBI lineage: Eukaryota > Metazoa > Chordata > Ceratodontiformes > Ceratodontidae > Neoceratodus > Neoceratodus forsteri. The sequence continues at coordinate 1,804,402,992 of CM057455.1, read as the reverse complement.
GGCCTCACTAGACTTTAGCAAGGCATTTGACACAGTCCCACACAAAGATTAATATATAGTTAGCCAGCCTGGGAGTGGGTCCCAAGATGACAGCCTGGGTAAAGAATTGGGAGAATAGGACACAGAGAGTAATAGTAAATGAGTCCACTCAGAAGAAAGGAGGGTTACTAGCGGGTACCGCAGGGTTGCAATATTAGGACCAGTCCTCTTCAATGTCTTTATAAGCGACATTGCAGAAGGACTGGAAGGAAAATATGTCTCTTTGCAGATGACACTAAGATCTGCAACAGAGTTGATGCACAGGGTGGGTGGAAAGGATGAGAGGGACTTGGCAAGGTTAGAGGAATGGTCAAATGTATGGCAGCTTAGATTCAATGCTAAGAAGTGCAAGGTAATGCACCTGGAAACAAAACCCAGGGAAGAGTACACAATGGGGGGTGAGATACTAACAACAACAAAAATGGAAAGGGACCTGGGGGTAGTCATATCAGATGACCTAAAGGTGGGCAAGCAATGTGAGAAGGCAGCAAGGAGGGCTGGGAGATACTGGGATGCATGGAGAGGCATCACCAGTAGAAAACAGGAAGTTATTATCCCTCTGTACAGACAGCTGGTGAGACCCCATCTGGAGTACTGTGTGCAGTTCTGGAGACCCAATCTCCGCAAAGACATAGACAGGATGGAAGCTGTCCAGAGGAGGGCAACTAAAATGGTGCAGGGTCTGCACGGAGGACATATGAGAGAGACTTAAGGGCTTAATATGTATAGCCTCGAGGAAAGGAGGAGAGGGGACATGATAGAAACTTTCAAGTACCTCAAGGGAATCAACAAAGTCAAGAGGGTAGCATCTTTCAAAAAGGGTGTGCAAGAACAAGAGGCACAATTTGAAGATAGAGGCGGCTCAGAGGTAATTTAAGGAGTATTTTTCACAGAGAGGTTGTGGATGCATGGAATGGCCTTCCGGAGGAAGGTTGTGGAGTCAAAATCAGTGGTGGAATTCAAGCATGCATGGGATAGTCATAAGGCAATTCTGGGGGGTGGGGGTAGAAAGAAGTAGGCTGCTGGTTAACTAGGATCTGCAGCTTATCCAGTAGGTAGGGAAATGGGCAGACTGGGTGTGCCAAGCGGTCCTTATCTGCCGTCAAATTCTATGTTTCTATGTTTCTATCCCCTGATTAGTATCTACAAAAAGGTGATTGAATTTCTTGTCTGTCTGTGTTTATAGTGCAAAAGCTCTCTATTGAATATCTCAAGCCTGATCTTCATGTATGTGTCTATAGCTTTTTTTTGCATCACTGATAAATAATATTGTCTACCAAATTTAATGTTGTTACATTTATAGAAATTGTTGAGTTTAGAATCCATAATTATTTGCATATCCAATTCAGAAGCTACCTTTTGGTATTTACATTTAATTATTTGCAAATGCTGAGGTTCAAAGACCTTACAAACAATATATACATCATTTCCTTGATACAATAACGACAATTCCTATTCATATTATTCTGATTATACAATTCCTATTATTATGATTGATATGTTACTGTAACTTTATTAGCTCAGTAATCTTAGTTTTTATCTTGTTCTTATCTGTAACTATTGTAAGGTGCCTTGACTTTAAGAACGGCGCAGTATAAGTAACGTTTTATTATTATTATTTGTATCAGTTCTAACCTCGGAATACGAAAATATCTGTCATAATATTGGTTAATTTTAACTGATAAATTTTCTCTTTCATAAACTTCAAATAAGGGAAGATAAATCCCCTATATGAATGTTGTATTTGCTCCTCAAAACAAGCCTTAGGTAATCTATCTTCTGACATTACTTGTAAGTTCATTATAAATATCATTATTTTTTCCATAATCATCGTTTGTATTGAGTACTGCTAAATTTCATTCATAACGTACTTGTAGAAACATATGAGGGGAGTCCTAGTAAATACCTATAAAGTTTATTTATTACTTCCAGTGGCTGAGTGTTAGTAATACCCCACATTTCTCACACATAAAGAACTGATGATTTGATTTTAGCATTTATTATTGTTAATGGTCCATTTACTAAGTAACCGCCATATTTCCACATAAATGCTGTTGCCCCATTTGATGATTTTATTAATTTTGTTTTCAAATAATCTATGTGCCTACAGTATTCCAGTTAAGATTACTTGTGAATCTAATCCCCAAATAATCATAACAATTAACTGGCTGTAGTCTTACCCCCAATGTATAAAATGTACAACCTGCATCTTTCTTTTTTTTTTGAGTCCCAAATACAAGCATTTGTAGGTTTTTTTTTTGGTTTGTTACTAAAAAAATTTTATCATACAACAAAGAAAACTTACTTGGCTTATGCTGTAAGTGTAATAGTGATGTGGGAATTAATACCACATCATCCACTTAATCAAGCAATGGTATGCTCCTGTTATTTATTTTTGGAGAATGAAATTCTGAATCATTAAACTGTCTTATTATTTCATTAAGGTACAGCTTGAACTGTAGAGTGACCATTATACATCCATGATATTCTCCAAGGTTAATTTTTATTGATCTTGTTAAACCTCCATCTATAGTAAATTGGACTTTTGACCATGTTGGTTCATGGAGTCTGATAATAAGATTCAACAGATTGTTATACATTGCCAGGTTGTATAATGAGTTCCATTAGCTCCTCCTGGATAGATAGATAGATAGATAGATAGATAGATAGATAGATAGATAGATAGACAGACAGACAGACAGACAGACAGACAGACAGACAGACAGACAGACAGATAGATAGATAGATAGATAGATAGATAGATAGATAGATAGATAGATAGATAGATACTTTATTTAAAACACCCTTCTAAAAACCAAGGTGCCTTGCATAAACAATAATATAAAAATCCAGCATAATAATAATCATCATAATAATAATACATAAAACAATATCACATGATTATGAATACAGAACAATGTGCACAACATAGCTATTTCAGTCTCCTGCAAAAGCCTGAGAAAACAGTCAGGTCTTAAGTTTACTTTTAAAGATGGTAAACAAAGGGGCAACAGGAATATCTGGGTGTCACATCAAGTCCGCGCGGACCAAATGAATGTGGTCAATAGCATGTGGTCAAAATGTCAAGATATGGAAGAGCACAGTGTAAAAAACTAGTGTATGTGTGACACCGCATAGTGAGGAGGTGCCTTAATCGTGTGCTTTCACCTCACATTTAGCTGGAATGATGATCCATGGCAGTGTGATGCTGTAATAGTAAATCTGCACTTAAGGGAGAAATGTCACTGAAGTGGTGATCCATGGCAATGTGGTGTTATAATAATGAATCTTCCATTTGTGGAGTAGTATGTGCTGTTGTATGCATGACTAGTGTGCGACGTTTTTCACATTACACTGTGTTGGCTTTAGCTCAGATTTGTCTTGCGCCATTTTGCTGATTCTGTTTTTTACTACGCTGTATAATTTTTAGCTCAGTTGATATGGAACCACAGATGGGTAAACTGTTCCAAAGTAGTGGGGCTGCTAGAGAAATGTTCGGTCGCCAACTGACTTATACTGCCGAATGCCATTTTAAGGTCTACGAAGCAACATAAGAGTTTTCTCTCATGAATTCTAATATATTTGTGTGCTAAATGCATCATAACCATACAGTGTTGTGTAGATCAAGTCTATCTAAAGCCATCTTGAAGCTCCTCAAGGATATTACAACTATCTATCCATTTTTTGTAATTTTCCCCATAAGATGTGTGATAACAAATTTTGAGTAGTATTGTACAGATAAGGCTAATGGGTCAATCCATTGCCAGGTTGCTCAATGATCCTTTTTATGTAACAGGTACAATATATGATGTTTCCTGCTCAAGAAGCTGGGTAAATGGAAGATTGAATTATGTTATTATCTATAAAATTAAATATTGGGATCCACCATTATTTGAAATATTTAAAAATATTGGCTACAAGCCTATCAGGGCCAGGTGCCTTATCATACTTTGCCTTATTGCTAATTTGATTTTCTGTTTACTTATATTTATATTGGAACAGGCTTGTAATCCTGATTCAAGTCTTTCTTTATAGTTAGCAAAATGTTTATTCTCTGTTCCTTTTGATTATCATGATAAATATTCGAGAAATGTAATGCCCATTGAACTAACTGTATATAATAATCCAGAAAACAAGAATATGAGCTGGTTCCATACTGTTACCAGTATCCAGAACTCTATGACATGTTTTTCCTCTATTGCTTTTCTCAACGTGTTTCATAAAAAGACTTGATGTTTAAGATTTTCTTGTTTAGGAATTTGATTATATGTTTTGCTTTCTTTGTTTAATTTGATTAAACTAACTTTATTTTTATTTATCCTTGCTTCTCTGATTACTATGTTGAATTTTTTTTCCATTTTACAGGTGGCATAAACCATGTCATGTCATATTCTGATTGTTTCAATTCCTCAAGCAATAATGGCAAAATATACTGTATACGTTCCTCAGATATAGTAACTGGAGTTTTATGTTCAATTGAATATGAATATCTAGTTCAATTATGAATGCCTTAAGGCAGTTTGTGCTTGTAAAATGTAATACATTTTCTAAATGTTTACGTTAATTTCTGTTCATCTTATCCTTTTCATGTTTACTATTTCAATGTTCTGTAAGTTTGTATCCATTTTACCTGCATCATACAATGTAAATACTCAGGCCTTTGAATTATTTCCTAATCCTTTATTTTAACCCAGGTATTTAAATTGGTCAAGACAAAATCCATTGTTGAAGCCACATTTGCAGAATGAAAATGATATGATCCCACTCCATCTCCGTTTGACCTTCCATTACTGTATATGAGATCAAGTTCTTGAATTAGTTTATTAAGTAGCTTACCCACTTCACTTATTCTGGGATACTGTGACTGTCTAATGTCAGTCAACTGGGCATGTAGGACACTTATTCTATTATCTAAAACAGTAGTAGTTATTGTAGAGTTTTCAATATCAGCATTTTCATAATACTGAATGTGGCATTGAAATATCCAGCTTTAATTATATCAAACTCTTTCTTTTGGTCTATGATTGTTGTTAAGTTAGTTAAGTAATTATTTAATTATCTATGCTACTGTTTCTTGGAGGTAAATATGTATTGATTAATATTAGTTTTATGGATGTTCCTATTATCTTAAATGATAATATATTGTTGCCTTTACAAATTATCTGTTCAGTCTCAGTGTCATTGTTAATTTAATGGCTATCAACAAGTACATTTGTCCCTGCCCATATTTGTTTTTCTTGTTTGCTTTAATGTATATGTCATCATATCCCATTAACTTTGGTGTCTCAGACACCATCACATTTCTTGTAGCATAATTTTACAGCTATTTAAAAAGTCCATGCAAGATTTATCAGCCAACTTACTAAACAATCTGATTGTATTCCATGTTATCAGTGCCCATGATTTAACCAAAGGCAGATTTTCATAGATAAATTAAGCTTGTTTAGTTTGTCAATTCCTTGCAGTGCTATACAAGACAGTATATATGTTCTGAGTGTGCAATAAGATGGAAAAAGAGCATTGTCTTCTACTATATGAGAGTTTGCCAAAGCGTGTTCATGTTCAGGTGGAGTGGCAAACAAATTCTCCAGGTCATCTATTGTATTCCATGACTGCATAATCTTTTCACCTTCTGGATAATTCTTTCAGCTAAATTATCATCTTTACCAGTTTAGCACCCACCACCTCCACTGGGAGGCTGTTCCAAAGATCCACCATGCTTTCTGTAAAGACATATTTCCTCACATCTCCTATTAGTCCCCCCCCCCCCAGCTTCATAGTGTGACCCCTTGCCCTCAAATTTTTTTTTCTATATAAAATGCTACCTTCATGTACCTTATTAATACCTGTGAGGTATTTGAACATTTCTACCATGTCCCCCCTTTCCCTCCTTTCTTCTCGAGAATACATATTTAACTCCTTGAGTCTTTCCTCATAGGGCTTTGATGCAGGCCCTGTATCCTTTTGGTTGCCCTCTTCTCTACAATTTCCACCCTGTCTATGTCCTTCCAGAGATGGGGCCTACAGAATTGGACATAGTACTGAAGGTGAAGCCTCACCATTGATCTATACAGAGGTAGCACTACCTGCCGTTTCTACTGGTGACACCCCCCTCCCTATGACTTGAGCATCCTTCTAGCTTTCCTCATTGCCTTATCACACTGCTTTGCTACCTTCATGTCATCAGAAATGATTACCCCTTTGTCCCTTTTTGTTTTATGGTTCTCAGGACCTCCCCGCCCAATTGGTCTGCTGCCCCTACGTTTCTGTTCCCGAAGTCCATGATTTTGCACTTTTTTGCATTGAAAACCAGTTGGCAAACCCTTGACCAGTCTTCCAGCTTTTTCAGATCATCACACATTTTTTCCAACCCCCTGGTGTGTCCACTCTGTTGCAGATTTTTGTGTCATCTGCGGAAATGCATACTTTCCCATCCAGAGTATCTAGCCAGTAACAACGCTGAGTCTGAGATACTGCAAAAGATGGTTATAGTTTCTTCCAAACCCTACGGTTTAGTCACATTTTTCTGCTCTTTCTCTTTTCTTGTTATATGTACCGCGAAAACTGATATGTCTTATGCTTTCCCCTGATAAACAAGAATTAATTACATAAATGTTACACATGCAGTACATTATAAATTCCTTAGTTTATGTTTATTAGTTTCTGAATTGCTTATGAAAAGCTTTTTGCATAATAGGTACATTTAATTTGCTTCATGATGTAATTCTATTATATGTGGGGATCGGCTAATTTAAAGCTACATGCCAGTAATAAGCATCTGAACAAATCAGCTGATTTATTACATCATGATTCTGTGGGGATTTAAGCAATTCATTCACTACCAGTGCCCTCCCCCTGATGAAGACCTAACAGTGGAAGCTCAGGGGCAACTAGCAGGAGTAACCACATGTTTGTACACTGTTTCTAATTATTCGATTTGAAAGAAAATAAAACCTTCATTTACAGTATCTCAGACTCAGCGTTGTTACCTGGCTAGGAGTGCAGCCAACTTTGTGCTCAGGGTTTTCCCATACGGACTTGCAACCCTTGGACTGCACCCCTCCTGTTTTCTGTAGAATGGCAACATTCTACCTTGGATTAGGCTTTCCCATCCAGCCCTCCTGCAATGTTGCTAATAAAGGCATTGAAGAGGACTGGGCCCATAGTACTGATCCCTGTGGCACTCCGCTGGTCACCTTGCCTCCTTCAGAGTGAGCACCATTTACCCCCATCCTCTGAGTCCTGTTGCTTAGCCAACTTCTTACCCATTTTACTACTTTTGGACCTACTCCTAGGCTGCCCTGCTTGTTCACCAGCTTTCTGTGTGGATTGGTGTCGAAAGCCTTACTGAAATCCAGGTAGGCCACTTCCACTGCTCTGCCCTGATCCACTTTCCTGGTCACCCAGTCAAAGAACTTGACTAGGTTTGTCTGGCAAGATCTCACCACTGTGAAACCATACTGCCTTGGATCCTGTAATCCACTGGTCACAAAGTGTTCTACAATCCTTTCCTTCAGTAGTGATTCCATTACTTTACCCACCACTAAGTCAAGTTGACAGATCTTGTCTCCCCCACCCCTACACTCATTATTCTTTGGATTTTACCCCAGGCCTGTTTCCTCCTTGTTCCAGTGTTCATAACACTTTGCCTTTTAATGGAAAACAGTCATTATAGTAACCCTCCCACCCCTGAAAGCTCTACCCTGATTAAACTTTTCGCATAGCAAAAAAAAAAAAGTTTTCTCCTGTTTACTTACTTAATTTTAATTTTCTAAAGTTATCAATCGCCAAACATAGCGGACACTGTGCGGTTCCATTTCATCTAACTGTGTGGCACCACACTGCTCACCCCAATACATTTTGTATTGGGGTGATTGGTGTGGTGAAGAACCATTAGATGAAATGGAATTGCGCAGCATCTGCCATGTTTGGCGATAGCAGACTTTAAAATGAAGTAAACAGGAGAAAACATTTTTTTGCTATGTGAAAAGCTTAATCAGGGGGGTAGAACATTCAGGGGTGGGAGGGTTACTATAACAACTGTTTTCCTTTAACTACAGAGTTGCTTACTACAGTATTTTCTTTTTTTATTTATTTTTATTCTTGTATAATTTATCACTGTTTGCATTTTTGCACAGTCTCCTATGTATAATTTTGATAATTTGTCAGAGTATAATCTTTACAGATTTAACTGAATATGTTTTGCGACCTGCTTGTACTTGTATTTCTCATTTACATTACTCCTACTCACTTGCACTTATTTTTTATTTATTTGCACAGATTTATAATGTTGTGTGCCTTCTGTACCTTGGTATTTCCATTAGTCCCTTGTCCACTTCCACAAGGATGCTATTAAGAATGGGCTGTTCACAGCTCAGTATGCTTTTCTGATAAAAATATTTAAAAGGACAACTAGACCATCTTCTTACACATCTTTTTATTTATTTATTTATTTATTTTTTATTTAGTAGTTTGGAAAGACCTTTGAGTGCAAGCTCTTTTACAAAGGTTCCACATCAGAGTAGACAACAAGAACATTATACAATACAATAATATGGTTACAGTTACATGAGCAGTAGATGCAAGAGAAACACACACTGGAAGGAGCAATTACAATTTGGCTTAGTGATAGCCCTCGGTGGTACCCCTAATAAATTACGCAGGTTAAGTACAAGCAGTGCCATAAAATTTGCAGTGATTCGATGCTGTGTCAGAGGAGAGGAGAGAGAGAGAGAGAGAGAGAGAGAAAACAGGAGGGTAGTGAAGTATAAGGAGAGATGGGGGGAAGAAGGAGTTTGATATTGTAATTTTTAAATTACTCCATAGGCTTGTAAAGTGGAGGTTATTGTTTACATTTATAATGAAACTGCATTTATTAGAGTAGGATAAATGCAGTTTCATAGCATTTGAAAATTTTAAACACAGCCTCTCCTGATTAAAAAATCCTACTCTGAGAATCCTAAAATGTTTGCCTTGATGATGTCAATTATGAGAGAGATGCCAGCTGTGCAGATGTATTCTAACTCCACTAACCATAATTAAATGCGAATAACTTTGAAATTAAAAATGATAGCATGGTACTTTGAGCACGAAAGTTGTTCAGCACAAAAATATCTACAAAATGAGCCGTGTTTCATTTATAGCTACCTTTTTTTTAATTAGCAAAAAAGCAGCAGAAAATTCTATTTTATGTCACTTTTTCAACAAACAAATGCAAATAACTTTAAAACAAATAATGATCATATGGTACTGTGAGCACAACATTTGTTCAGCACAAAAATATCTACAAAATGAGTGGTGTTCCATATATATATAAATATATATATACCATTTAGTGTTTTTTTATAATTAGCAAAAAACAGCAGAAAATTCTATTTTTGTCACTTTTTCAACAAATAAATGCAAATAACTTTTTATATATATTTACTTTATTGTCAGATTGTACAAGGAGCATAGCATTACATTTATTTTCCAACACTTCATTTTTGTTAAGTTATTTCTAAACAGCCTTCCTTAGTCTTCTATGTCAATAATTTTTTTTTTTTAGTTTTTGTTAACCGGGTAAGTGCACTAGACAAATCCTGCCTATTTTCAGGCACGACCCAGGGGAAGGGGATACAGATGAATGCCAACTGTCCTTGAACCAGATTAAGTTGTTGGTGGTATTTTTTTAGTGAATGAGGGAAATTTGGCCAGGACACCGGAGAAATTCCCCTACTCTGACGGTAGGGGGATTTTGGCTGCTGTGGAAAACATGGCAGATGCCTCTGGAACAGTGAAGGAGCCACATGCCCCAGACACTGCTCAGCATGAGCAAGTTTCAGCTGTAATGTTAAGAGTGCTGGAGAGTGAGAACACATCGGGTTCTCATGTGGAAATGGATTCCATGGAGCATGGCGTAAGCCAAGCATTGGGAGATGCTATTTTAGATAAAGACTCTCCTTTACTGATACCTGAGCTGTCGGTAGCCTCCGAGCTGCCTCCTGTGCTGTACGTTGCTTCAGTTGCGCAGAATGACATGAAACCTAGTGTTATTTCTCCGGCGGTTTCTGATACTGTATTGGTCTCTGGGGAACCCTCTGAGCGGCCAATTTTGACAGATCCTGTCGGCATGACTCACCCGGTTGACAAGACACACCCAGGAATGTGGAAGCAACTTGACCAAAGGGTTTCCTTTCTGACCACAGACTGGTCGAAAGAAGGTGCTCTGTCTGATGTAGGCTGGATTTTTGTTGATGGCAAATGGCTTCCTGATTCAAGGTGGGAAACTTTCACTCTGGAGCAGATGCAACAGAATCGTGACCGAGTTGAGGACTCTGCATCAGGGCAGACAAATACTTGTATGTTAGAGGGAAAAGAAGCACTAATACTGTTACATTTACGGAGACACCACAACCTTCTCCTCCAGGTTCTCCCCCCAAGCTCAAAACCACCCTGTGGCCTGATTTTCTTATCTATTTAAAAATAATAGGTTAGAGCAGGCACCCAGAAGGAATGCTGTGCACCTCCATTACCGCGGGGGACTCGATGAACACCCTGATAGGCTTTAAGTGGCCAGAAAACTATTAAAAGACTCAATGAATTTTCATGCTAATGACATTTTCGCTCTGATTAACATACAGGGAGAAGAAACGTTTGACATTAGCTTCAAAACTTTCTGTGGTTTAGATAAATTTTGGAATCGTTATGAGAACTGTAAGACTCAACCTCTTTGGTTGCCTTTTTGGGCTATCCCAATCACTAAACCCCTTTATAAAAATGTGCATATTATGTTTAGGAATGAGGGGTAAATGTGGGGGATATTCTTTTTTGGTTGGAGCATAAGTGCACTGTTCTAGGACCTCCAGAAGCTGTCATCGATGAGGAAGGGATTTGGACAGGCAGCTGGAAATTTAAAATGAAATTACATATTGTGCGAACAGAGGTGATGCATATCCCCCATAGTTTTTTTCTTGGAAAAGACAGAGGGGTATGCTTTTATCCCGGACAACCAAAGGCTTGTTATAAGTGTAATAGCAGGAGACACCTCAGTAGTGCCTGCGACAAAATCAAATGTGCTCTGTGTGGAGATTTTGACCACAATAGCAATACTTGCAGAAATGTCTTTCATTGTAACCTCTGTGATGAACAAGGACATGCTTATCACCAGTGTCCTTGGGCAGGTCAGAACAAGCAGGGTGGAGTAAATAAAGAAGATTTCATAAATAATGCACAGGATAGATTTAGGCATAGAGAAAGATCAGATGCAGGTTCCAATCAGGCCCCAACCACTGATCAAGGCCCTGCTCCAACCCAGGCAGGTAATGAATCTGCCCCATTCACTACTCCTCCCACAAATGGTATAGAGTCCAGGAACTGTCCCTGAAGTAATTTCTCTAGATTCTGATCAGGGAGAAAAAAACTAGGACTTCCTTGGTTGAGGTTCCTGGAACCTCTCTTTCAGGGGAACTCCCTCTTATACTGGCCAATAAGCTTACACGTCCCTCCACCTCAGAGTTGCAAATACCCCCTCCTAAATGAGTGACTAGAGCTTCTAGTTGGAGTTTGACTCAGCCATCCAAACTTCCCATTGACAACCCTTTTCAGCCCCTGCATATTTTGGAGGGAGGATCGGAATTGGATGTTTCTTTATAGTCAGGCCTTGTCTCTGACATGGATTGTGAGGAAGATGCGGGTGGGGGGCTTTTGGAAGGAAAGGAAAAAAAAGGGAAGAAAAGGAAGAAAAAAGATATTCCTAACCCTTGAGGCCCTGCTATGAGTTCCTTTCTTTCGTGGCAGAAATTAAGCTCATTTCTTTAAACACTTGTAGTATTAAGAATTTTAAGAAATGGATAGCCTGTTTACATTTCTGTCTTATGCTGCAAGCAGATATTATTTTTTTGCAGGAAACCAGGTTTAATTGCCTCACTGATATAAGGCAGGCATCTAAATTATGGACTACAGGGCCTACTTTTTGGTCATACGGGGAAGATGTGGCTGATGGCCTAGGTATTTTATTCAATCATACCTCTGTCCAGGTATCTAGACTTGTGGATATACACCCTGGGAGGGCTTTGCTTTTGGATTGTGTCTATAAAGGTTTTCCACTCCATTTGATTAATACCTATGTGCCCCAAGATAAGACCTTACAGATAGAATTGTTTCAAGCTATCCAACCCTATCTCTTTACTAAAAACAAATTATTTGGGGCAGGGATATGAATTGTGGTCTGGATGTTTGATTTAAGGATTCAGTCCAGACAAAAGTTTATTGTGATTCACATGCTTTATTGAAGGTTATACAAACAGCTTCTATGAAAGATGCATAGCATATGCTTCATAACGATGAAGGAGCCACTTATAGGTGCAGTGCATTTCGCACTAGAATTGATTTTTTCCTTTTGTCCAAATTTTTATTTCCACGTACTTTCATAATTTGATTATGTGAATTTTCTGATCACATGGTTTTAATCTGTACATTAAATATGTCCCAATTTCCTCCTAGATTTCTAGGCACCCCAATTTGATGGAAATTGAATTCTTTGGTTTCACAAGATCAGGTTGTGCAGATGAAATTGAAATCCCTACTAGCGGCCCGGAACTCGGTTCGGGTGTTATATGACTCTATGACACAATGGTGGGCAGACACTAAAAAGGATTTTAGAGATTTCTTTATGTCACAAGGGCGGTATAAACAAAATAAAAAATATATCCAGTATCTGAATTTTTGACAACAGCTTTATCGATTGACATCTTCGCCAAATGTTGCAGATGTCAGGTTGAAGTTGCAGATAGATGTGATAAAACAGCATATGAGAAGCTATCAATATGATCGGGTGGTGTCACTACAAGCGGAAATGCAGTATGGTACTGTAAAGTCACCTTCTTCTGACCCTTTTGCAGCTTGTAAATCTAGATTGGATAATACTTTAATGGAGGGTCTGCAGAATACTGAAGGGGTGGTCTTAACTTCAAAGACTGGAATGCTTCAGTTGATTAGAAATTCTCTTAGTGCACTACAAGGGACTAGTTATATTTCTGGGGTTCGATGGGGGGATGTTTTCTCTAGCGTATTACCAGGCCTTTCACAGGCTGATGTTGATACTTTGGAAAAACCTATTTCAGTAGAGGAAATTCGGCAAGAAATTTCAAAGCTAACCTTGGGTGTTTCCCCAAGGGTGGACGGCTTGACAAATGAATTTTATAAGTTTTTTTTGAAGATTTTGTGAAATTTTATCTACTGTCTACAATGACATTTTAGGCACAGGAGTAGTGCCTTGGGCCTTTTCAGATGACATTTTACTTTTTTTGTTTAAAAAGGGTGACAAAACTGATATAGGAAATTGGAGACCTATCAGTTTACTCAATACAGATTACAACATTTTTTCAGCAATCCTTTGTCACAGATTACAAAAAATAGCTTCTGTTTTGATACACCTGGTTCAAACTTGCTCAATCCCAGGACGAAATATTCAGCACAATTTGAAATTTTTACGCAATATTTGAGAGTTTGGGAAACAATGGCATCTTTCAGGTTATCTGTTGGCTCTGGATCAGACGAAGGCATTCGACAGAGTATCTCATCAGTTTCTCTGGGAAGTATTAGAACGTTATGGTTTGCCGAGTCGTTTTAGAACTTGGATTAATCTATGTTATACAGGGGCTAAAATATTTCCTGCACTGAATGGGGAATTAGGAGAACCTTTATTTTTGCATAGGGGTGTTAGACAGGGATGTCCGCTTAGTCCCCTGTTATATACCTTTGTTCTGGATCCAGTGATCCGGGAGATACTAAATGACATTACTATTCAGGGGTTGTCCCCTTCCCCTGGTTTGGAACCTCAGAAATTAGCTGTTCATGCTGACAACATTGTGCTTATTGTACCTGGAGCTGAATCTGGGGAGGCAACCATTCGAGTATCGGATAAATATGCCACTATTTCAGGAGCAGCTATTAATTATATTAAAAGCAAAGGGGTGTATATTGGAGAAGGGATTCCACTTCCAATATTGGACGGATTTCTATATTTCAGGAGCCAATTAAAATTCTGGGGTGTTTTTTTGGCCCAGGGGATATTGCTTCACTGAATTGGTTAGATAGAATTAAAATTGGAGAACTTAAAGTACAATTATGGAAAACTTGGGCTTTATCAAAAATAAAGAGGGTTTTGATTGTGAAAAAAAGTTATCCTTCTTTTGTTTTTGTATGTATGTAGTTCTTTCCCCCTCCCTGTCTCATTAGACACCAGATCATATAGTGTTTTTCAAATGATTTGGGAGCCGACTAATCTGATTAGGAGGATTTCACATATTACCTGTGAAAAAGGGGACTTGAATGATACACCCATTAGTTTTCTTTTTTCTTTTTTCCCTATCATGCTTCCCACAACAGGAACATTAGACATCAGTGGGATGCTTGGACAGAGGTACTCTTTAGGAATTTTCTTCTGAGGTGGGGAAACACTGTACCTAGGCTCTCGGTCACTTTAGAAGTTCCAGATTTTACTGTTCCTGCTACACGGAAACTTAATTAATGGGGTATTAAGAAAGAGCAGGTTATGACACTTTCTCGTAAATGTTTGTATGGGGACATTATGAGGAGAAACTCTGCTTGTCAGGTGGATTTTCTCAGATGCATTCCACAAAATTGACTTTTGCTCTGCGTATATTGGTAGATAAGAGAATTCCGGTACAAATGTGGGACATACTATGGCTTTGCTGTCATGGCAGACTCGGGGTTAAGGGGAATTTAAAACATAAGCCCTTGTCAGAAAGGCAATGTATTCATTTGGAATGTGCTGGTCTAGAGGAAACTATGGTACATTTCTTTTTCACTTGTTCTTATGCTACACAGTTCTGGCAAGACCTGGCTTCTAAGTGGCATTGGGATTTGGCATTATTAGTTAACTATGAGGTTTTGATTTTGGGGGATTACTCAGGGTTTTTTTCACAGTATCATCCTAGTACATTGAATTTGTTATTTGCTGGTATTAAATATTTTCTCTGGCAGGCTCACTGTCAATTTTCATTACAATATTTAAATGTACCAACTTTCACTGTTATTTCACAGGTTGAGAATATGGCTCGGAGACAGAGGGATTCTGAAAGAATATTGCTTACTTTCCCAAAATTTCGGATTTTGTGGAAGCATATCTTTTGGCTATGAAACTATTTTTTTTATACAGTTTATATGATTGAGAGATTTTTCAGTTGAGTGTAAAAATTATTGTAAAACACTGTTTTTTCTAGGGTTTTGATTGGGTTTTGTGGTGGGGATTTCTTCTTTTTTTGCTTTGGTGCACTTTATATATTCTATTTTATTACTTTTGCTGATGTTTTATTTTTTTTTTACTTTGATCTGTTGTGATGTATTGTTTGTTGCACTAAAAAATTCCCTACTCTTTTTGATAAGTGCCATGGGATCTTTAACATCCACCTGAACTACCACCAATCCAGGCAGATGGGACCTTGGCTTAACGTCTCATCCGAAAGACAGAAAAATAGTACCTTACATGCATTCCTCTGTACATCTGAAAGGTATTATAGCTCAATTTCAAAAGAACCATGAAACACAGAACTCACTACTAACTACTTTCTACTACCAATATATTAAACACCTTTTTGGCTCTACTTGGTGGTGCAGCTCTTGGAGGCTACATCTCTCTGGCACACATATTTTTTATTGGTATTTTCTCTACTTCTACAAACAATTTCAGCCAGTCTGGCAAGTATTCATGTCTATAAGTACCTGCTTAGCAAGGATCTCAGTTATACTTATTTTACCTCCTCTCTCAGTCTGTCATGGGTCATATACTACATTACATCTAGCCCATCTCTCAACAAATTTCTCCTATCTGTCTCGCACTTGGTAGGTCAGCTCTTCCAAATGCTGAATATTCATAATAATCTGTAGCCAATCCTCTATTGTTGGAGGAAGTGGCTTCAACCACTGTCTTGTAAAAGCCTTATTAAATGCTACCACACAGATATATCACATGTAACAAGACCTATTTCCCCTAATATCTCTTGGGGGGAGTCCCAGTACCATATTCTGGAGAGACAGGGGTCCTCTCAGCTGAAATAAGTTGGCTATGTTTCCCTTTACCTCTGTTTTAAAAGGCTGCATAATTGGGTATGTAAAAAATATATGGGAAGAGGATGCCCTCTCCTTACCACCTTGTCACCAGCAGCATGCAGATATGTTTGAGTTTTTGAGTTCTACTTGGCAACCCTGTCCAAAGTCAGGAAAAATCTGACCTTTACTTTCCAGGAATATTCTTGCCACAGTGGCAAAGCTGTCACTTTTGAGGAGGTTCCCCAAATTTTAGTCCATTCTAGTTTTGATAGGCGGAGATCTGCCTCCCTCTCCCACTTTGCTATGATAGGTTGAGCACTTCCCCTTTGTCTAAATTCAAGAACCTGTATATTTTAGATACAGTCTGCTTAGGCTTTGTAAGGGAGAAGAGCTCTATTAACATTGAGCCTGATGTGGGCTCTATCATATCACTAGGGGTATTCCGCAATTTCTTTTGTATATATGCTTGCATTTGCAGATAATATAATTTATCCTGAATGGTCCATTCCAATTTCTCACAGCACTCCTCAAAGGATAAAGTAAGGTCTCCCCTCATCATCTGTGTTGGGCAGTAAAATCCCTGAGCTGCCTGTCTCCTATACCAGGGATCTGTCTGGCCTGATAGAAAGTCTGGGGCATTGGTGAACCAACATAGCCTCCAAATTTCTCTTTTGACCCTGTCATATGTTCTAAATAAATCCCAAGCCTTAAGGGTCACCTGGATAGCCAAATAATCAACCACTACTGGAGATCTTGTGTGTTTGGGGACAAATAGATAGGAAGAAATATGAGAATATTTCAGGAGAGCTCCCTCTATATCCTGCAAATGTGTCCATGTTAGTCTACATGCCAAAAAGAGGGCCCATCTTACTTGGGCTGCTATTCAGTATTCTTTAAGGTCTGGTACCACTCATCCCCTCAAAGTTTTACTTGCCATAAGAAGAGATCTATGGATCCATGGTCTTTGTTTAGCCCAAATGAATCTGAATATTTTTGTCTGAGTTTCCTTAAACCATTTTTGCAATAATTGTATGGGAACACATTGAAACAGATACAGGAGTCTAGGAAGGAGGTTCATTTTAAAAGTTTAGATACTCACATACATCTGTAGAGTAATCAGGGACCATCTTTTCATGTCTTCTCCCAATTGGTTCGACATAGGTTTGTAGTTGTCCAAATATAGATGTGTATTAGTAGCTCTTAAGGTGACCATTAAATATTTCAAAGTGGACATATCCCATCTCATTTTATATTTTATCTTTAGGTGGGGGGGGGTCATAGTTTAACTTCAAGATCTCAATTTTGGTGGAATTAAGTGAGTATCCCAAGAGTGTGGAGAACATTGTAATCATATCTATAATCCTGGTTATTGACATTTCTGGGGCTGTTAAATATAATAATACATTGTCTGTGTATGATGCAACTTTATGTACCTCCCTCCACCTCTACCCCCCTAACTGTCTGGTCCATCCTAATCCATTGGGCCAAAGGCTCAATATATAGTGCAAATAGCAATGGGGATAGTGGGCATCCCTATCAGGTGCCCCTCTTTAATTTGAACCTCTGTGAGACCATCCCATTAGTATGGATATAGGCCTGAGGCCCTGTGTATAGGTGCATTATGGTGTCTATAAATGCATCAGGGAACCCAAACCCAGCAAGGATCCGATATAGGAATTTTCAGTCCACCTGATCAAATGCCTTTTCAGCATCTAAGCTCATAATGATGGCTGGAGTGGTGTGCTTATTTAGATGGTCTATTATATGTATGGTCCAACAGACACTGTCTGCAGCCTGTCTATCTGAGACAAAAAGAAACAAAGGTAACAGTAGCACACAACCTGCAGACTTAGAATATCACTTCAAGCAAAAAGCGTTTTATTTTCAAACAAAGCTTGAAAAAATTCTCTAGTACATAGATAAAGGCACCACCATTTCAGTTAAAATATTGCTGCAGTACAAACAAAACACAGCAATTGCAGTAAGTGAGCAAAACCCTGCCCTTCGACTCCTAACCAGAGTCTTCCTTAGGGGTATCTGACTGATGCTCAAGTGACTCTATATATACATCTTTAACCAAATAGGTAAATCCCCAGCTAGTTAAATAACATCTTCAAAAACGTGCCAATCAATCAAATCAATTAATACAAGATAGAAAACAATCCAAAATAATAATTATATTACATTTATTGTCTGACAAGGTATTTGTTGCACATAATATATTTATGGTGCATTCTACAGTAGTCTTTATATTTAATTTAACAGAGACTAAACAAGTACATCTAAAGGCAGTTAAGTAAATATAAGAAATAAGAAATAAATAAAGTAAGAAAGAGAATATACAAAATGGGTGGGGGGATATGAATGAACATAATAGTTGCAGCCTGCCAAATTAACTAAGAGTCTTAAGCATTTTCTAGGTTGTTTCTCAAGAGAAGAAAACATTGCTGAAGTCAATTTAATTCAAACAATTAACTAGATGTATGTCATTTTGCTATATTGCCATAAAAAAGAAGAAAGAAAAAACACATTAATCACTTTTTCTAAACATTTAATCATCACATTTAAAAAAAACCTTTTTCTAAAAAACTAAATTTAATTCAAATATGGAGCATCAAATATCAAAAAAATTAACTACTAAATGGCAATAAAAACAAAGCAGTGAGGACAATGTCCTTCTCATATAGGACAACCTAAAGCACTTGATGCAAAAATCTTTCAATCCATTTGTTCAATCGTTTTCTTTGCTTTCTTTTCAAAGATGAGACCCTCAGGCTTGCAACAGTCCCCATTACGGTAATGGAGAAATATCTAGGAGAGAAAAGAGAAATATCAATAGACATTCTTTTTACACATGTTTATCACCATTGGTTTTTATTTTATTTTCTTTCGTTTCTCTCTTTTTTTCTCTCTGTTTTTTCTTTTATTATAAATTACATACAGAAGATATCCGATGCTCTACAACGGCATCACAGAAACTGAACAAGTGTCGTTTGTCAGAATTAATACAAGATTTCAATCCTTGAGGTCAGGCAGAATCACAGTACATACTATTTCTTCAAAAAAGGCGTTAAATCCCACTGATTGTTTAAACCATTGGGCTTAACACTATTGAGTTTGTAGACCCATCTACTTTCCTGTTGCAGCAATAGAGTTGATCTGTTTCCCCCGTTCTTGTTTGCTGCACATATTATATGCCCATAAATTTAAAGCCATCCAAGCTATAGTTGTGAAAGTTAGCGAAGTGCAAGCTTCCAGGGGTTTCTTTGTTTTTATTGCCATTAGTAGTTATTTTTTTGATATTTGATACTCTGTATTTGAATTAAATTTTGTTTTTTTAGAAAAACATTTTTTTTTTTTAATGTGGTGATTAAATGATTTGGTTACAGAGGTATATATAGAGTCACTTGAGCATCAGTCAGATACCCCTAAGGAAGACTCTGGTTAGGAGTCGAAGCACAGGGTTTTGCTCACTTACTGCAACTGCTGTGTTTTGTTATTTTAACTGACATTGTGGTGCCTTTATCTATGTACCAGAGCATTTTTTCAAGCTTTGTTTGAAAATAAAACGCTTTTTGCTTGAAGTGATATTATAAGTCTGCAGTTTGTGTGCCACTATTACCTTTGGTTTCTTGGGGTTGGCCACCTCTTTTTTAGTGAGCACAAGCTTAATTCCAGCCTGCTCGCTCTCACAACTGTTTTGGTAAACTGTCTGAGGCAAAGCCATTAGAGTCTCTATGAACCAACGATGGTATTAATTGTTGGAGGCATTTAGCTAAAATAGTCAGAAATTTATAGTCCACATTTAACACAGAGATGGACCTATAAGACAATCATAATGTAGGATGCTTGCCAGGCCTGGGAATCACAGAAATAACTGCCTGTCTCCAGGATGGGGGCAGAACAGAGTCATCCTCTAATATCTCTTGGTAGGCCAGTTTTAGAATTGGAACTATCGTCTCCCAGAACTTTTTATAGAACCCTACGGGAAGTCCATCGTTACCACAGGATTTTCCCATTTTCCCTTCCCCTATCACTGTACTAATTCCTATATCTGTAATAATGGCTACAAGATGGGCCCCCAAATTCCTCATTTAACTGGGGTAAATGTAATTCCTGCAAGAATGCCTGGACCCTCCCCATATTTGGTCTTTCTTGTTGTGTGTAGAGGCATTTGTAATATGTGGTAAAGGCCTCAGAAATGTGTTCTAAAATGATAACCTTAACTTTGGTCTGTGGGTGGACTGTGCATGTTATTTGCACCCAGGCCCATCTGGCCCTCTATCGGAGTGCCAGAAGTTTTAAGGATCTCGGTCCGCCTTTATGATAACTTTGTTTAATAACTTGAATAGTCCTCTCCACTTTAAAATCAAATATTTTATTTAGTTCTTTCTTTAGGGCCGTCAGCTCCTTCTCCCTCTGCCTATCAAACTTTTCTTGCTGCTGTTTTTCCAAGGTCTGTATCTGCAGTTCTTGGCCTTTTTGCTTTTCATATCTCTACTTTTTCCTAGCCGCAGCTATTACCACTAGTTTACCACAGGTGATTACCTTTATGGTATCCCATATCATACCTCTACTAACCCCACTATTAATATTATCTTGGAGTGTTTGGGTTATGGTCTGTGGTATTTGTTCCAACACCTCCGGGTCCCTAAGGAGGGATAGATTTAACCTCCAAAAAGTACTCTTCTTGGGGAGTGACAGGTCCACTGTCAGAATCAGTGGGGAGTAGTCCAGCATGGCTATGGGCCCAATCTCACATCTCAGAACCTTAGAAAGGGATTCTTGGTTCAGGAAAAAATAACCTAATTGGGAACAAAGGTGGCACGTAGCCAAATAATACATGTATCTGTGACCCCCCTGCAAATGGGGGTTCCCAAAAGTCTTCCAGGAACTTGCTAAGTGCTCCAAGTCTGGATGGTGTTCAGCATTTAAGCCGTTTAAATGGCACTGCAGCAAGTGCTTTTAGAGCCTCTGCTTACTGTCTCTTTAAGAGCTGTCTGCTTGCAGACATAATTAGTTTGTATGGGGGGGACTGTGTGTTTCCCTGCTTGAGTCCTGCTTGAGCTGCTGACAAATTGCTCTGTTTCTGCCATTGCTAAGTGGGCAGAGTGAGCACTTTTCAAAGATATAAATGTTTGCCAGAAATCATTTAGGGTATTAGTGGAAATGTAGTTTGTCTAACCTGCTTCTTTTGCAGCAAGAACTGTTCTGTGAAGCCCCTTAATTTTGGTCCTGAACTGCCGAATTGGACCAATCTGCATGGGGGCCTTTAAAATGGAGCCTGTGTGGGTGAATCAGAACTTGGACTGTCATCTGGAGCCTGCTATACAGGGGCTGTATTGCAGGTACCTCTGGGAATTGTAGTTTGGACCCTGGTGCCTTTTTGCACCAACAGAGGGAGCCCTGCTGTGATTTACAACTAAACCAACCAACCAAACTCTCTGGATCTAGGTGAAAGACCCTAAGCTGTCTGCTGGCAAGCAAGATCTGAGGTGACTGTGAAGGGAGAAGGAGCTCTGTTGTTCGAGTGGCGAGTAGTTCACGTGGAAAGTGCATGTGTAGGCCTCTAAGTTGGTCTGTGGCCATTAGTAATTTTGAATCAGACTGAATCTGAGTGTTTGAGAAGGAGGAAGAAGCAGAAGTGTGGGAACCAGGCTTAACCTGAAGAAGACTGAAAGTTTGCTGAATGCGATCGGTCTGTCAGGGACTGCTGATGCTGTGTGTGCTCCTGGGTAGTTTACAGTAATTGCGATCAGGACCGTGGCGCAGCCTGCCTGGTATAGTAATTTCCTTTACATATGAATGGGCCTAGTGCTTGTGGGGAATCACAATTTTATTTCCCCTTTTCTGTGAATTGTGTGCTGAAGCTAGAAACAAAACCCAGTTCAATCGGACTGAATCCACCTGCTGTCAGAAGCAGTTGGGCCCTGTCATGAGGGCCTTGTCTCCATGCCTTGCTCTTCTGGCAATCCAGAACAACCAACAGCCATCTGGTTCTCTGCCTGGGGTATTGTGAGTACAAATCAGGGTAGCTCCCTGCACCTTTCATTTAATCAAAGTGTGTCAACTGATTGCTTTGTGTTTTCTTTCCATGAACTGAGCCATCCGGCTCTGAATTACAATTGTGTGTTGTGCATGTACTTTCTCCTTGCAGGGCCCCATCCATCTGCACCAGTTGGCCAACCCTGGGTAACGGACCTGGCTAGCCCTCCCCCCCCATCCTGGGTTCCCAGAGAGTGTGCAATTTGGACCCTAAATTGCATGCACAGTACTGTGATTTGTGTGTTTACTGCCAATCAGCATGACTCCCCCTCCTTGTTACCATCCCCTTAAATGAATCAGATCTGTTGTTGTTGAAATATACCTTGCTTGTGGTGTCAGTACCTACAGAAACTATTGCATTGCATTGTGGTTGTGTGCATTACCTAACCTTGTTTTACAGGGGGTCCTCAGAGACGTGCTGCAGAATCAGACCCGAGGGTAAGTGGGTACTGTATGTATAAGGAGTGTGCACATGTGGGGTATTGGGAAGGTAACTCCTATGTACCGTGTGGGGCACTAGTGGGACCAAAGGTGGGTCACAGTGTCCCAGAGGTCTGTGCCCAAGCTAGTTTAATCACTATCAACCCTGACCTCTGGGTGGAGGCACCCATCACTGGACCTAGGCTTCTTAACCTGTCACTAGCCATACAGGCAGGGGTAGTAGCCCTAGGGCTAGCACCACCCAGGGGTTACATCTTGGAGGCACCACTAGGATTAGCATCCCCTAGTGGCCACATTTACAAATCACTGTTAAAAATAAATGGATACCCCAATAGAAGTGGCTGTGCACCAGTTGGTGGGGTGGTGTACTGGGCAGGAGATCGATCCCCCAAAATGCTATGCTTATCCTGGACATCCCCCTGGGTACCAATAAGGACACTGTAGAGGGAGTACTTTCCAAGGTGGAAGGTTTACAAAACCCTGTGGTGGTGGGTCGACAGGCTAATTTGCTCGCCCAAACTTTCATGGCCCTAGTAGAGTATAAGGACCCCACAGACAGTTCCAAAGTGTCACAGACTATTACCCCCCGGAGGAGCCCTCACTGCCTGCAGAGTGATAACTAAAGACAGTAAAGACCCCGGGGGGATGAGTGCCCTCCCCACTATCTGAGACTTTTGAGGAGAAATTTGCTAAATTGTTCCTGGAGGAAGGGAAAACTGCGGAGGTCTTGAAGAAACTATTCCTTTCACCTGGAGGTGTTCCTCCCCCAACACCTCCTCCTGCTCCAGTACCCATTATTGCTCCTCCTTCTATGCCCGTGCCAATGCTGGCCCCTATGTCAGTACCTGCCATTAGTCATGACTCTTACAGAAGGCTGAGAATCTTCTTGGACACCCTCCCCACGCCCCAGGGGGAGGATGATTGGGAGACCTGGATAGATTGTGTTGCCCCCTTGGTGCATGAGTGGCAGTGTGCAGAGGCTGAGAAATGAAAAAGAATCCTAGAAAGTTTGAAGGGTCCCACTCTTGAGGCCATTCGATTTTTGAGGTCCATGAACACTGATGCATCTGCCCAGAAGTACCTATCTGCCCTCGAAGGTAATTTTGGAAGTATTGAGTCAGGTGAGAGCTTGATGTGGAAATTTCAAGGTACAAAACAATGGCAGGGGAAAAGTTTGTCCGCCTATGTTACTCGTCTGGAAAGAGCTCTGCAGAAAGCTTGCTGAAAAGGTGGGGTAGCCACCAGTGACTTAAACCAAGTGAGATTGGGGCACATACTGCAGCATGCAAAGCATTCTAAATTGCAGCTCCTTCAATTAAGGCTTCAAGATAGAAGGGGTAACCCACCAGACTACTGTGACTTGATAAAAGAACTCGGGGAGGTTGAAGATGAAGTGGGAGATTGTAATTCCAGGGTGAGTGCGGCCCAAGTGATCATGGCATCGGAAGGCCCTTCTGAAGTGGGGACTAAAGAGTGTATGCCATCGTGGGCCAATAGTGGGGAGAACAGTTGCTGAAGGAAGTCAGAAAGGTACAACCGGAGGTTCCCCCTGAGAATTCCCCCATAGGACCAGACTCTAATTCTGCTCAGGCCGTGACTGCCATGGGGGTTGGGGTGCCCCCTCAGGCATCCTATAACAAGGATAGCCCTCAGAGTGAGATCAAAGAATTTATTGCCACCATGAAGGAACTGTTGAGACATGTTACACCCCTCCCACCATCACCAGTCCCTAATAGACCCCCACCCCTTGCCAATCCTTCAGTTCCTCAGGAAATGTTCTCTCCAAGAATGATCCAGGAGCCTATCATGTGTCACAACTGTGGAAGAGATGGCCATATGAAGAGGGCATGCCGGTCCCAGAAAGACTTAGAGAGAGAGTGGTGAGCCAGCTACAAGGAGAGCTTCAGAGAACAAATCAGTGGTTAAAGGGTGCAAGAAATGACCACCGTGAGGGCCCGAGAAACTCTAACTCCAATTTCTATGTGGCTAAACCATCTGTCCAGGCCCCCTGCAGCTGTCCCTCTGGAATTGTCTGAAGTGGTGGGTCCCTCCATGGAGACCACTGTAAAGGTGAATGCAGTGTCTACAAGAGCTGTATTAGACAGTGGCTCCCAAGTGACAATTATGTTTCAGGATTGGTATCAGAACCATTTGTCTGATGTACCCTTACAACCCTTGGAAGGACTGCATGTTTGGGGATTAAGTGAGAAGGCCTACCCCTACTCCGGATATATCCAAATTTGGCTCTTTTCCCACCGCCGTGGCTGGAGTGGCAGAGCAAGTAGAGACCCTGGCCTTAGTATGTTCCCCTACTGGACTGTATGATGGGGTTCCTCTACTAATTAGGATGAATGTGCACATGTTTGGACGGTTGGCACAGTTGTGTTATGAGAAACAGGAGACAAGGACTGGTAGAGCTTTGAGAATTCTGGCCTTGATCAGGAAGGCCTGTGAGGCACCGAGAGATGCTGAAAGAGTAGACCCAGAGGAACCAGTTGGCATTTTCTGGAAGAAAGATACTGAGTCCCTGATCCTGGCGCTAAATGCCCAGTGTACCTTACAGGGGGAAGTCCATATCAGAAAGGATGTCAAGAATAAAATACTCATGCTGGATGCACCAGGCGACGGGAAATTGCCAGGAGGACTGCTGGCCAAGCCTAGTATTTTGCCTGCCAGAGCCTATGCTTATGCCAGATGGGTAATGGTCCAAGTTCATAATGTGTCTTATAGAGAGATTCAAGTAAATAGAGGTTGCACCCTGGCTAATGTGCATTGTGCAGATACTGCAGTGTTACCCAGTAACAAGTGTTTGGGGAAGAACGACAGGGTGACGCCCAACTTGTTTGATTTCGGTAACCCCTTTGCCAGCTGAATGAAAAATGAGGATCAGTGAGAAGCTTGCCTAGAGAGACAAGGTGTTTTCTTTAAAGGAATGGGAAGTGGGATGTGTGCAAGGAGCTGAGCACCATATCCGGTTGCATGATGAAAGGCCATTTCTTGAGAGGTCTTGGCGCCTGCTGACATAGATGATGTAAAACGGCATCTACAAGAGATGCTTGCTGCTGGTGTGATACAAGAATCCAAAAGCCCAAATGCTTCACCTATTATGGTAGTGAGGAAAAATAATGGGACAATGAGAATGTGTGTGGATTATCACACCTTGAACCGGCGGACCATCCCTGATCAGTATACAATGCCACGCATTCAGGATGCTTTAGGTTGCCTGAATGGTAGCAAGTGGTTCTCAGTGTTGGATCTCCACAGTGGGTACTATCAGATCTCGATGGCCCCGGGAGACCATGAGAAGACAGC
The DNA here is from genome assembly GCA_016271365.2 of Neoceratodus forsteri. Taxonomy (NCBI): domain Eukaryota; kingdom Metazoa; phylum Chordata; order Ceratodontiformes; family Ceratodontidae; genus Neoceratodus; species Neoceratodus forsteri. Next base: position 1,804,377,102 of record CM057455.1, on the reverse strand, counting down.
CTTTATCTGTCCGCTTGGTTTCTATGAGTTCATGAGGATGCCTCAAGGGATCTCAGGTGCCCCAGCCACTTTTCAACAACTGATGGAGCGTGCAGTGGGGGACATGAACTTATTGGAGTGCCTGGTATACCTAGATGATGTCATTGTGTTTGACAGCTCACTGGAGGAACATGAGAGCAGATTGTTCAAGGTGTTGGACCGATTGGAAGATTTTAACCTTAAACTATCCATCAACAAGTGTCAGTTCTTCCAAACCTCTGTAAAGTATGTGGGCCACATAGTGTCCACCGAGGGAATAGAAATAGACCCGAGTAAAGTTGAGGTCTTGACCACCTGGCCACAGTCCCACAATTTAAAAGAGCTGCAAAGATTCCTGGGATTCTGTGGCTACTATCGCCGGTTCATCAAGGACTATTCAAGAGTGATTCGTCCTCTACTTAATTTTACTCAAGGTTACCCTCCTACTAACAAAAAATATAAGAGGTCGGCTTCCCAAGAGGCTGAGATAGTGTATTTCCATCCCAATTAAGTTTTTGGGGCACGGTGGACACCTGATTGTGAAGCTGCTTTTCATGAGATTATATACCAACTCACTCAAGCTCCTGTCCTTGCATATGCAGATCCAGCAAAACCTTATGTCCTACACACTGATGCTAGCCTGCAGGATTTGGGGGTTGTGTTGTACCAAGGGCACGAGAATGGCCTGAGACCAGTGGCCTTTTCCAGCAGAAGACTGACCCTATCTGAAAAGAACTGTCCTGTACATAAGTTAGAGTTCCTAGCTTTGAAGTGGGCCATTGTTGACCAATTCCATGAGTACTTGTATGGGGCTAAGATACTGGTAAAAACTGATAATAATCCTGTGACATACATGCAGACTTCAGCCAAATTGGATGCTACTGGCCATAGGTGGCTTTCTGCATTATCTACATATGATTACACTGTAGAGTACAGAGCAGGCCTAAATCACATAGATGCTGATGCTCTCTCGTGGAGGCCTGTTTCCCAGAATGACTGGGTCAGACTGTCAGAAGCTGATATTCGAGCACTCTGCCAGAAGTTTGACAGGGAGGAACAAATGTCCACGTATGCAGTGGACTGTCTGGTGGATTGTTTGGGGCCCTCTGAGAATTGCATACCTGCTGCTTATTGCCACTTTACTGCATTAGATATTGGTGCACTGCCTCAACTCAACAATGACAGTCTTCAGTGGGCTCAATCCCAAGATCCTATGATCAAATCAGCTTTAGAAGCCCTCTACACAGGGAAAGCTGTGTCCAAGTTACGCTCCACTGATTTGAGAACTGCATTGTTATATAAAGAAGGTCCTAAGCTGAAACTGATTAATTGACTGCTATACAGAGAAACAGTAGACTGGAGGGGCCAAATAGACAAGCAACAGTTGGTCCTGCCCGCCACTTTCAGAGACTTAGTATTGAGGTCTTTACACAACCATATGGGGCACCTTGGTATAGACAGAACACTTAACTTGGTGAGGTCCAGATTCTATTGGCCTAAGATGGGGGCTGATGTTGAGCAACACATTCAAACCTGTAGTCGCTGCTTACAGAGGAAAGCTTTGCCCCAGAGGGCTGCCCCCTCCTTGTTAACATCACCACCAGTGCCCCCATGGAGCTGGTTTGTATTGACTTTCAGAGTTTGGAGCTGGATCAAAGGAATATTAGTAATGTGCTGGTGGTCACTGACCATTTTACGAGGTATGCTCAAGTTTTCCCCACCAAGGACCAGAAGGCATCCACTGTGGCAAAAGTACTAGTACAAAACTTTTTTGTTCACTATGAGGCTCCACAAAGAATCCATTCTGACCAAGAGAGAGACTTTGAGAGTCATTTGATCAAAGAGATGCTTTCTCTGTGGGGAGTGCGAAAATCCAGAACCACCCCTTACCACCCCTAGGGGGACCCACAGCCTGAACATTTTAACCACACTCTGTTGGACATGCTGGGCACTCTCCACCCAAAAGACAAGCCCAGATGGAGCCAGCAAATTAGCACCTTGGTACATGCCTACAATTGCACCAAAAGTGATGCCACTGGGTTCTCCCCCTACCGCCTTATGTTTGGAAGAGAAGCACAACTACCGGTAGATGTTTGTTTTGGAGTTTCTCCTGATGGGGTCCGAGCTGATAATTATCTACAGTATGTGCAAAGGTTAAAGGCCCAGATGAATCATGCATACCAACTGGCTCAAACCATGGCTGTCAAAAGAAATCTAGCCAACAAAGAAAGGTATGATAAAAAGGTGAAGGCACAGGAACTCCAGGAGGGAGATCGTGTATTGTTAAGAAATCTGGGACTGCATGACAAACACGAAATTGCTGACAGGTGGCATCATCTTCCTCACATTATAGTGGGCAAACTGGATGATCTGCCCATGTACAAAGTAAGGCCTGAAAACAATTCAAAAGATGTTAAGACAATGCATCAAAATCATTTGCTGCCCATTGGCCAAATACTGATTGAATCTGAGCGCCCAGAAAGTGATCCCCCTGAACCGGTGACCAGAGCTGCTGCTAAACTAAGGCAGAGAAAATCTGCACCTACAGTTGCTGAGTTAAGGTTTTCTCCACGGCAGACCCCAATTGAAAATGACTACCAGTCTACTTCAGAGGAAAGTGAGTGCAACTTTGGGTACTACCCTTCTTATGAACTAAGTCAATTGTTTTAAGGTAATCCCCATGTCAATTATGGAGGTGAAGCTGGGCCTTCTGGACTGCCTAAGCCCCCTGCTTTGTCCTTGGAGCCAATGCTCCCCGAAAGTGAGGTACAGAGTGTTAAGTCTGATGATCTTGAGTCACTGTGCATGGTGGAACTGTATGAGCTTTCAGAGGAGGAAAATGATGAACTGAGACAGACTGGTGATATACCAGAGCAAGAAGAGTATTCTGAGTGCCCTGATGGTTCACTGCCAGTGCCAGAGAGCCCTCCCCTGTGAGCCAAGTGTTGTGACCTCAGAAATTGCAAATCCTGGAGATGAAAGTGCCCCAAGTTCCAACCTTTCTACCCCAATAGGAACTCCCCTGGCAAGTAAAGACCATGCTGAAAGTGAGGATAAAAGTGCAGAGACTGTAACAGTTCCCCCTAGAAAGACTGATTGAGCTGTAAAGCCTGTAGTATGCCTCAGCTATGATTCTCCAGGGAGGCCTGTGGACTTGCCTCTCAATGTGGTCCATAAGGGAGTGTATGTATCCCAGAGTTCATTACCCAAACTGAGTATCAGTGCTAACTCTAGGTTAATTGTTTTTCCTTCCAGGTATGGTGCCCCTGCCCCATCTAGCCCCAAGGTAGCTGATAGGGAAGGGCCCCCTCTCTCCAGGTTTCGTGTGCAGGAGGTAATAACCTGAGTTAAGGTACAATGTATATATAATGCTGTGTAAAAAGTAATGTGCTGAAAAGTATCAGAAATGTGTTTATAGCAAGGGTGATATGCTGACTGATGATTACACGTGTAAGCCTAACATGCTAGTGATGCAAATGTATATGGTGTTTTGTGCTAGAGTTTATGAGGGTACTTACTTGACACAGATGCCAAGTTTTTCCAGGCCAGGAAGGGTGTAACTCCCCTGCAAATGGGGGTTCCCAAAAGTCTTCCAGGAGCTTGCTAAGTGCTCCAAGTCTGGATGGTGTTTGGCGTTTAAGCCGTGTAAATGGCACTGCAGCAAGTGCTTTTAGAGCCTCTGCGTACTGTCTCTTTAAGAGCTGTCTGCTTGCAGACATAATTAGTTTGTATGGGGGGACTGTGCATTTCCCTGCTTGAGTCCCACTTGAGCTGCTGACAAATCACTCTGTTTCTGCCGTCGCTAAGTGGGCAGAGTGAGCACTTTTCAATGATGTAACTGTTTGCCAGAAATCATTTAGGGTATTAGTGGAAATGTAGTTTGTCTAACCTGCTTCTTTTGCAGCAAGAACTGTTCTGTGAAGCCCCTTCATTTTGGTCCTGAACTGCCGAATTGGACCAATCAGTGAGGGGGGCCTTTAAAATGGAGCCTGTGTGGGCGAATCAGAACTTGGACTCTCATCTGGAGCCTGCTATAAAGGGGCTGTATGGCAGGTGCCTCTGAGAATTGTAGTTTGGACCCTGGCACCTTTTTGCACCAACAGAGGGAGCCCTGCTGTGATTGACAACTGAACCAACCAACTGAACTCTCTGGATCTAGGTGAAAGACCCTAAGCTGTCTGCTGGCAAGCGAGATCTGAGGTGACTGAGAAGGGAGAAGGAGCTCTGTTGTTCGAGCGGCAAGTAGTTTGTGCAGAAAGCGCATGTGTAGGCCCCTAAGTTGGTCTGCAGCCGTTAGTAATTTTGAATTGGACTGAATCCGAGTGTTTGAGAAGGAGGAAGAAGCAGAAGTGTGAGAACCAGGCTTAAACTGAAGAAGACTGAAAGTTTGCTGAATGCAATTGGCCTGTCAGGGACTGCTGATGCTGTGTGTGCTCCCAGGTAGTTTGCAGTAATTGCGATCGGGATCGTGGCACAGCCTGCCTGGTATAGTAATTTCCTTTACATATGAATGGGCCTAGTGCTTGTGGGGAATCACAATTTTATTTCTCCTTTTCTGTGAACTGTGTGTGCTGAAGCTGGAAGCAGAACCCAGTTCAATCGGACTGAATCCGCCTGCTATCAGAAGCAGTTGGGCCCTGTCACGAGGGCCTTGTCTCCATGCCCTGCTCTTCTGACAATCCAGAACAACCAACATCCATCTGATTCTCTGCTTGGGGTATCATGAGTACAAATCAGGGTAGCTCCCTGCACCTTTCATTTAATCAAAGTGTCTCAATTGATTGCTTTGTGTTTTCTTTCCATGAACTGAGCCATCCGGCTCCGGATTACAATTGTGTGTTGTGCATGTACTTTCTCCATGCAGGGCCCCATCCATCTGCACCAGCTGGCCAACCCTGGGTAACGGACCTGGCTAGTCCCCCCATCCTGGGTATCCAGAGATTGTGACATTTGGACCCTAAATTGCATGCACAGTACTGTGATTTGTTGTGTTTACTGCCAATCAACCTGATTCCCCCTCCTTGTTACTATCCCTTTAAATAAATCAGATCTGCTGTTGTTGAAATATACCATGATTGTGGTGTCAGTACCTACAGAAACTATTGCATTGCGTTGTGGTTGAGTGCATTACCTAACCTTGTTTTACAGGAGGTCCTCAGAGACCTGCTGCAGAATCAGCCCCGAGGGTAAGTGGGTACTGTAAGTGTAAGGAGTGTGCATATGTGGGGTATTGGGAAGGTAACTCCTGTGTACCATGTGGGCCACTAGTAGGACCAAAGGGGGGTCACAGTGTCCCAGAGGGCTGTGCCCAAGCTAGTTTAATCACTATCAACCCTGACCTCTGGGTGGAGGCACCCATCACTGGACCTAGGCCCCTTAACCTGTCACTAGCCATACAGGCAGGGGTAGTAGCCCTTCGGATAGCACCACCTAGGGGTTACATATCCCCTTGGGAGGTTCCTCCAGGAAAGTCCAAACATTTTGACGGCATAACTTTTGCAACAGGGCTTTAATTAACTTTAAAGTTGTATATGTTTTCTTCGGGATCTTCGAGGTAGTGTCCCTAGCTGGGTCAAGGATCATGTTCCAATTCCCTCCCGTGATAAAAGTCCCCTCTGCTTTTTCTGAAATTAATAGCAAAATATTTCTGTACTCCTCATAAGGGAAGTTTGGGGGCACATATATCGAGACCAAGGTGAACATCTGACCATTTAAGATGCCTTTTACAAGGGCATATCTACCCTCTTTATCTTTTACTCTCTCTGTAACTTCAAATGGAATATGGTTTGGGATCAGTACAGTAACCCATCTACATCTGCCCCCTTTTAGGATGAGGACCACACCTCCCCAAATCCAATATTCTTTAACTTCTGATGTTCCTCATCCAATAAGTGCATTTCTTGTAATAGTATAAAATCAGCTTTAGTTTGTTTTATATAGCTTATAACCTTCTTCCGTTTAACTGGGCTTGTCAGACCATTTACATTAAATGTCAACACCTTGAAATTCATCTATAAAAGCAGATTTGCTCAGTATTCCATGGCCAAGAAATGTGCCTTTCACCTTCCTCTCTCCCACTGCACCCCACAAGCCAAGAAAGAAGAAACCCACACCTTTGTAATCAAACTGTGACGCTATAACTTGTGTTATAACTTGAACCTGAATTATAACATTAAGAAATAAACTACTATAGTCCAGAATATGTTCACTTCCCTTAAAGATCATGTGCAATGGTTTTTGCATATTTTTAATAAAAGCTTTAAAAGCTGAAATTCAAGTCCTTGTGTCATGATCAAGGCCCCTGGAATTCTGTGACTCTGCAGTTGTGGAATTTTCCGCAGAATTTGCATCATGCCGCAGAATGTATATAGCGTTGCAGAATTCATCGTTTTTGGTGATTTTTAATTCAAATATACTGTTTTTCCATAGTGTCAGGCTTTCTTTCCCATCTTATTTATCCTGAAGCCCCTCCTTTATGCTCAGCATATGATGTCATTGTTGACATCACATCATAGTTAACCAATGGCAGGACTGCGTTCTGCCAGAGAAATGAATAAATCATGCCACAGAAACCAAGGAGCCCTGCCGCAGAAATCAGAAAATTCTGTTGCAGAACACTAGGGGCCCTGGTCATGATTAGTGTTTTCTGAAAATTTCATGCTGTTTGGTTTTGTGGTTTTCTTTAAATCAGCATTTGTTAACTTGCTCTATAGTGGCTGAAAACAGTAGTGTTATTTCTGTCCTCTCAGTCAAACTTAGAGTGCGATGACATCCTTTTGGAGTAGCTTGCTGTTTCAGATTCCCAATCAGAGCAGCACTCCTTAGAGTTTATGGTTTGATGAGCTCTCCAGGTTCCTTACAAACCCAGTCTTTGGTTTGTGTTTAGATAGATCAGCTTAAAATATTTAGTTATTTATTTATTTATTAGCTTTTGTTGACAAGGTAGGTGCATTAGGCAAAACCCTGCCTATTTTCAAGGACGACTTGGGAGAGTACAATATACAGTTTACAAAAAACAAAAACAAGACAGTGGCAAAGTACAAAGCAGCAAAAATACAAAACCAGTAGATATCCTCACAGGGATAGTCATGAAACAAAGTATACTTATTAGCAGTAACCATCCATGCAGGGATGGAAGGAAGCAGGTATGGGGAGCAGAACAAAGCATTCAATAATTACAGTGACACCGGTAAGCTAGCTTAAGGAAAGTAAGAGAGATGGGGGGTTAGGTACAGTCATAGGAATCAAGTACGTGTAGGTAGGAGAAAAGTGCAGTCTTGAAGGAGGAGTGGGATGAAGAGTGTTTAAGACTGGGAGGTAGAAAGTTCCAGAATTTGGGGGCAAAGTGGGAGAAAGCTTGTTCCCCCAATTTTGTAGAAAAGTGCAGGATGGAGAGTGAAGGGGAATTAGAGGATCTCAGTTGGTGGGAGTGAACCAACGGGGTGAGCAAGGCCCCAATGCTGTCAGGGCGGGGGTGTCTGTCATGGTGTCAGTGAAGCAGCCCAGAGTGTATAAGTGTAGGTTTTTGGGGGACAGCCAGTTTAGGGAGGAGTACAGGAGACAGTGGTGAGAAAGGCGAGGGGCCGACAGGGCAAATCTGCAGATGTTGTTGTAGGTGATGTCCCATTTATGAAGAATACCAACATTAGTGTCGGAAAAGATGGGGAGGGCATACAGAAGCCTAGGAAGCAAGATGCCTCTGGCCACCGAGATCCTAGCAGCAGGGATTAGGGAGTGACACACCCAGTAAGCAGCACCAATCTTAATGTTGACAGATCTGCAAACCTCATTCAAGTGAGAAGAGAAATCGAGAGTGGGATCCAGAGTCACTCACCCTCACAGTCAGGGACACTGCACATGTTGCCCCCTGTTCCTGTCTCAGCAAAGTGTAGCAAAGGATCTGACTCTGGTGGCAGGGACAGCAGGGTGCAACTGCCTCAACTGTGGAGGCATGCAACAGGGCACAGCAAATGCCCTGCATCTTGTGGCAAGTGCCAGCATGGTGCAGCAGCCCAAACTGCAGCGGCATGGGGAACTAGAGCACAGCAGGCCATGGCAACCCCAACTGTGTAGAAAGAAGCAGGATGCAGCAGCCCTGTCTCTGGTGACAAGGGATCGAAGACAGCATGATGAAGAAGTCTCGACTGTGGTGTAGAACACAGGGGGCATCAGGGAACAGCAGCCCTGACTATAAGATGGGGTACAGATGGTGCAGCAGCCCTGCCCATTTGGGGCAATGGAATTGGGTAGCAGGGTGTAGCAAAAGCCCCACCTCTGGTGGCTAGGGCAGCATGGTACAGCAGCCCCAGCTGTGGAGGTGGGGGACCTGGCACACTAGGGCTTAGCACGGCACAGCAGCCCTAACTGTGGAGACAGGAACAATGGTCAACAGGTGCAGCTTCCCTAACGGTGAGGGAGAGAGGGAAGCAGGGTGCATCATCCCCAATTGTTTGGGCAGGGGGTGGCAGGGTGCAGCAGCCCTGATTCTGTAGGCAGGGGATGGAGGCAGTAGGGTGCGCAATCCCTGATTGTGTGGGAGAAGACAGCGGGCAGTAGGATGAAGCAGTCTCACATGTGGAGCAGAAGGCAGGGGGCTGCAGCTGCCTCAACTGTGGGGCAGAGACACAGTGCATTGGGATGCCACATAGTGTTTCTAGTTGTACACGTACACTATATATTTCCACACAGAAACCACCAAAGAACTGAAATTTGTGAGTTCAGACAGGCGCCTGTCACACTCTGCTACAGTATTTCAAGCACATGTACTGTTTGTCAATCTGACATAAAAAAAACGTTCTTACATGAACATATTTATGAAGGCTACATCAAAGACAAACTGTTTCTGTGAATGAAAAAAGTTTAATTTATTTTATATTCATTAAACAGCCCTGTGCTATATAGTTAGGAAACAAAATCAGAGTTTTGATTAGAAAGAACTGAAGACTGATACAGACAAGCTGATTTCTCACAGAGAAAGAGTTCCACTACTTCAATTCAGCATTGAAACTGAAATGATCAGCTTTTTATCAGAAGATAATGATATGTTTTAAGTTGATCTAGCTAAACACAAACCAGAGATTGGGTTTGCAAGAAACTTGGAGAGCTCAGCAAACCATTAACTCTACAAAGTGCTGCTCTGATTGGGAATCTGAAACAGCAAGCTACTCCAAAATGATGTCATCGCACTCTAAGTTTGACTGAGAGAACAGAAATAACTCCACTGTTTTCAGTCACTGTAGAGCAAATTAACAAATGCTGATTTAAAGAAAACCACACACTCAAACCACATGAAATTTTCAGGAAACACTAATCATGACACAGAGACTTGAATGTCAGCTTTTATAAAAACAATGTAAAAAACCATGGCACATGATCTTCAAAGTTCGCTGGACCAGCTGCCGACAGCTGTTCACGGCTGACAATGTTCACTATGTGCTACTGTTTTTATAATAGGGTATTAATGGCAATAATATTAGCTTTTAGAAATGTTTACTTTCTTTTTAAAATTGCAAACATACAGAAAATAAAACTCAAGTGAACATTTTCTAGACTATAGTATAACTTGTGGTGCCTCCAAAGAGGGGAACAATAATCTCTGTTCCCTGTCTCTGCAAGGTATAAATAACCCTGCAGAGTTGTAGTGTATTCTCCATCCTTTGCAAAGAGGATCACTACGGGGACAATTTATTGCTGGGATTCCCCCAGCTACTGTCTATCCCAAAAGTAAAATAAAAATGTAAGTTGCCATGGTCTTAACCTCCACGCCATCTCATTCTGTAAAACATCCTTTCACCTCCCCCCCACCCACGGGTCTTTCACACGTATCTGATGAACCAGATAGACAGCTCTTTCTGTAAGATTAGCTCCAGTTAATATTTATTTGGTACTCTTTCCCTATCCTTCTGACAATTCGTGGTGGAGGCCGAGGGGGCCCGGGTTCTAGAAACGGAGGAGCCCACCCTTTTGGATGAGTTTTTTTCAAATGGTTTCCCATCTTACATTTACTTGCTCCTTATGCATTTTCATTCATAGCCAAATGCAATATATAACTCAACTAGTACCCCTCAACTGCATATCAATCCATTTAATCTTGGAATGTCTAAAGAAAAATTGGAGACAGCCAATGTCCAGAGACCCCAGAAGAGGTCACCTGTCCCCATACAAGTACAGAAATGTCCTTCTCCAGGGGCCACACACAGACCAGAGAATTCTCTGGTTCCCCATGTCTGAGTTGAATCAGCTCCCCCTAAATGGCTTACTGCCAGTTTCATCGTGATGTCCTCACCTTCTGAATATTGAAGAACCTCCGAACAAAGAAAGTAACAAAATCCAATGATATATCCCTGACCTTCAGGTATCTGTGGCTTGACGACCCATTGGTTGGTAGCCATCTCTCCTGTTCTGGAGTTTTCTGCAGATGTTGTCCAGGAACCTCTGTGAGGGTACAGTGTGTGTTGATCTATCCAATCTTCCCTGCAACTGCTCTCCTATTCACTGAAGGTTCCTGTTGGCTGCCACTGATGGAGGTAGGGAACGTTTCTCTACAGGGATTCCTCATTTTTTTAGTGCCTCTTCCACTCTTTTAAGCATTGCATACAACTATGGGCCCTCCTCCCAAAAGATCCTCATCTTGGCAGAGTAGGAAGTCTGAAATTGGATTTTATTTGTTCTGTAACGCTTTCATTGCTGGGCAGTACATCAACCGAAGTTTTTGGATTTCTGGCAGATAGTCTTGGTCGAGATAAAGTTTGGTCCCATTATATTTAATGTCTCCCATTTGCCATGCCTGTCTCAGCACCTCTTCTTTGATGGTGTAACTAGCAAATTTCATAAGTATTTGCCTTGGTCAAGCAGCAGGGTCACTGGGCTTCGGGCCTGGAGTTCTATGGGCCCTTTCAATTCGGACATTCATGGTAGGTGGGAGGGCTGGCACATCTTGCAAAAGATCCTGCATAAAATGTGCCATGTTACCTGTTTCTGTGCCCTGTGCCCTCTGGGAGGCTCGATAGTCTTACATTATCACTTCTGGATCTGTAATACCCCAAAGTTGGGGTTCCCCCTGCAGTTCCCCAGTAGTCCCCAGTTTCCCCAGTGTACTCCAGTAAAGGTGCCCAAGTAACAGAGTACAGAATAAATAAAACAAGCTAAGTTGCTATGCCAGCAAAAGTAAACAATGTGCTCAATATAAAATGTGATGAGCTGCACATGCACAGAAAAAATCCAGAACTTAGAGTGTTGCTGTTTATAATTTTAGTTCAGTTGAGAGAGTTCCTGGTAGCTGTAGAGGAGAGAGGATGCAACAAGTGTGGAGGGACAAGGAAAAGGCTTACCTGGTGGGTTGAAGCCATCCCTGAGGGCTTGCCTGCATGCCTCCTCTGCCTTCAGCTGCTGAAGACTGCCCCCAAAGCTGTTGCACAGTCTGTGGTGCCATCGGAGCACCAGAAAAGAACAAAAGCCATCCGGTTGGTGCCCCGTTTTATTATTTTGTTTAAATTAAGTTAGTTTCGGTCCCCCGGAGGCAGCGGTAGCAGAGCCACATCGTGTGCACCTGTCTGGGATCTTGCAAGGTCCCCGGTCATCTGTTGAGCTGCCTGAAGCCCTTCCTCTACCAGAACTCCCCCCCCACCTCTTGATCCAGCTTCTCCATCTCCCGATCCGGTGCGGTGAGTAGGGGGCAGTATGTCAGCAAAGTGCTGACCACCTGAACAGAAGTCCAAAGTGCTTATTTATTTATTTAAAAATATGCGCTAGGTGCAAAATAAAATGGCTGAACGCCGTGAAGGAGAGGACCCCTAATTTTATTATTCAGGGTGCGGTGACACCCACAGGGAGGGGCTAGTGCAAAAAGGCCAAAGAAGGGACCATAAATATTAATTAAAGGGGCATAACAAGGTGGGGCAGAAGTTAAAGAGTGGCAACAAGGCCTCAGTCAGGTTCACGAGTGTTAAAAGGGCACGGTCAGGCCCACAAGTGTTAAAAGGGCAAGTCAGGCCCATGAGTGGCAAAAGGGCCTAATTACGTCTATGAGTTAAAGGGGCCCAGCCAGTACAAGAGGCCAAGTACATTTAAAAGGGGTCCAACCATGAAAGGCCCAGATCTTAAAGGGAGCCCAGCCAGATAGGCCTAACCAGAGGAAAGGCCCACAGGTCTCCCAGGCCTAGTAAAGGCCTAGTATTTAAAAGGGCAAGTTAGGCCCATGGGTGTTAAACAGGGTGACTAGGCCCAGGTCTTAAAAGGGCAGGTTAGGCCCACGGATGTCAAACAGGGTGACTAGGCCCAGATCTTAACAGCCAAATTTAGGCCCACAGATATTAAAGAGGCCTGGTCAAGGGAAGGCCACAGAGACTTAAAGGGGCAACACAAGGTCCAGGACCCGTAGCAAACAATTTAGGCCCATAGATGTTATAGGGGCCCAGTAGCTTAATCAATGTAATGTATAATAGGAGCCTAGCTAGATACATAGGCCCACCAGTGTTAAAGGGGCCTGGTCATACATCCAAGTCTATAGCCTTCCAGAGAGCCTATTCCCAACTGTAGTACATACATAGTAACAGGAGAACCTGATTTAACTAGAGGAACCCCTTGTAGTTAGGTTCACTGAATGCTAAGGTTCACCCAGAAGAATAAAAGTGCCTGTTTATTTGCTGTGGTCTGGACATTGAGACTGTATAATTGACCACTACAGTAGGAACTGTGACATTTCTTGCATTGCTATTCATCCTACAAACATTATTAAGTGTCAGAATTGTCTTGCATTGTTTTGTGCCAGCTTTTCAGTGCTGGGAAAGTACCTGAATCAGTCTTCAACAATCTTCGGAGTCACTTCACCCTGGTGCAACCCTGTCAGTCTTCATCAATTCTTCAGGAATCATCATCCAGTGTATCCCAGAAGCAGCCAACAGCAACTCCATGAAGAACTGTGCTGCAGTCATCTCAAAATTGCATCATCCTGTTTATTATTTTCCTCTTATAGTTTCCCAAGTACGGCTTGGCCCAGTGCAGAATCTGCCATCCATTTCTTATTTTCACATCCGCAGCAGAGTACCATCCAAATCATCAGTGTCAGTTCTCCGAGTGACAATTGGTTTGTTGTTTTCAGTGTACCTTGTCTCATCTGGCCTTGGACCATGAACTTGGTCACAGTTCAATGTATGATTTGTTGTTTTTTGTGTGTGCCCTTGGCTCGTACAGCCGTGAGCCCCAGAATACCATTGTACTCTGAAGTCAAGAGACTTCCTTATCCAGACTTCTTCATCCAGTGGAGTCTGCATCATCCTTCATATCCAGCAGCCCAGAAGTGGGCTGTGGCAGAGTCATCTTCTTCATCTCCTCATTTGGCAGTCCAGAAGCGGGCTGTATCTTCTTCATCTTCTCATCCGGCAATCCAGAAGCAGATTGTGGCCAGGTAATCTGTATCGAATCCTTCACCTGGCAATCCAGAGGCAGATTGTGGCTGAGTGGTTTGCATTGTTTCCCTTTTTCCGGGCAGTCCAGAAGCGTACTGTGGCTGGATCTTGTGTGTTCCCATTCCAGTGGTCCTCAGTGGGTTCTTAGCCAAAGAAATCTTGATCCTGCGCATGTATTCTGGTGACCCTAGAGAGGTGAGGTGTGGCTGAGAACTCATGGTCTGTTAAATCCTCTCTGCATCCTTAAGTTTCCCACAAAGGTTCTCAGAATTACACTGGAAAGCCAGTTTAGTGGCTTTACATTTCTTCTCAATGACAGAGAAGCCAGATGTGCATGAACTGCCAACCATCAACTGTATGGACTCTTCCTATAGCATATAGGGTGGCTGATAGTGTGAAATCTAAGTAACAGTTACAGGTGCGCCTCAGGGTTGGAGTAGAAGTCTGAACAAGAATTAGGAATAGGACACTCTTATAATGTAGCTGTTATAGCCGATTCTTTTACTGTCCTTCTCATATAGGAAATTAGAGTATTAGTATAAGGCATCAGGGCATTAGGAAGATAACAGTAGTAGTATTTCATGTTGTTGTCATTCCCCTTTTTCTTGTTCCCTACCTTGTGGTCCATTGCTGAATAAACTGGTTCCTTTCTCAAATCATGCCTCCTGCCTCTCCATTTTGGTGAAGAATAACATCAGGTAGCCAAATAGGAAAAGAACTGCCTTACCACCTAGTGGATGTACTTTGAAAGTTTGATTCCTAGTATTCAGGCAATCAAAACGCTTATCCTCTTATATATATTATTTATTTATTTATTGAATTTTGTTGACCAGGTAAGCCCACTGGGTCTAGAAATCCCTTTTTCAGGGGCAACCAGGGGGAAGGAGAATACAGATGGTAAGCAACTGAAATTGAACCAGATTAAGCTGTTTGTGGTATTCTTAGTGAATGGGGAAATTTGGCCAGGACACCGGGGAAATTCCCCTACTCTGCTTCCTGTGAGCAGGGGGGATCCATTTTCCTGTGGGACCAAGATGGCAGAGGAGGAGGTTGTGTGTTTGGTGGAACGGAAGGCCTCGCCTTTCACTGCATCACAAGAGGAGGCCCTTCAAGATGGTGAAACCAAAACAGAACAAGAAGAGATTTATCATGAAACAATGGGATTTTCAGAGGATGATCGTCACAGTGAGCATTTTATTTTCCAAACTCAATCTGTTGTAAAAAGAGAAGATGCTGTATGTGCTGTACCTGGACTCCCTGTAACTTTAAATGAAATAAGCTTTCAGAATGTAAAAATCTCTCAAGAGGCAAACCTATTACCTGATAATAGTGATGTCTCAGGAATTGATTATGTCAGTAAAATGGAGAGTCAAAGGCCTAAAATAAGCCTTCAATCAGCAGGATTGTCTAACACTGTTGACTCAGTTACAGCAACTGAAAATGATGTGGAAACTAATAAAAAGGCTGGCAGGAGTATCGCACAAGACAACGCATGCCTAAAGCCTTCATTGCCTAAAAATGTGATTTCACAGAAAAATATTCCTCAAATGGCAGGCGAAAGAGTTGATTAAGTCAGTAAAATGGATAATCAAAGGCCTAAAATAAGCCTACAATCAGCAAGAGTGTCTAACACTGCTGACTCAGTTACAGCAACTGAAAAAAGACTTGGAAACTCATGAAAAGGCGGGCAGGAGTATCGCACAAGACAGCGCGTGCCTAAAGCCTTCATTACCTAAAAATGTAATTTCACAGAAAAATATTCCTCAAATGGCAGGGGAAATTCTGAACAAAGGATCTACGAACCCTCTGAGTGTCAACTGTACCGCTTTTGGAGGACAGCCAAAATTGACAAAACAAGCCAGCTTCGTATTTAAAATACCGGTACAGTGAGACCTCCCCTGTAACAGCTGACAGTGCGGTTATCTATCAGAAGGAAGGAGCACAACAAGAAGGAGTGACAGAATTTTGTTTTACTCAGCGAGATAAATCTTTACCTCAGACTACTGATGTTTTTTCTATTGCACTGCCTAAAGATCGGCAGTCACAGTTCCCGGATGTAAGAGTGGAGCCTAAAGATAAACAGAGACTTGTGAATTCACCACTTCATGATGGAAACTGGTCACCACATAAAGCGATCCTAGAGGCAGGCTGGCAGATGACAGCTTCAGGATCCTGGACACCAGACACATTATGGGATCCCTCCTTTAATTTAACTTCTACTCCAGAATGGAAACCAAATACTAAGGATAAGCACATTGTTAACATTGCCCCAGAAGTTAAAATAAGTGAAAGTCCAAAGGGGGAATCCAAGGTTCTATTAAACTCTGCTGTTCTTAAAAACGATACAATAAATTCAGAGGATGATCAAGAGCAGTCTAGTTTAAAAGTAGATCCTAGTGAAAGTAAGAGTGCGCATCCCTCTCTGGGTCCACAGAAACCTTTTATGTCTGATCTTTTTTCACATTCAAAAAGAGAAGCTGCACCAAGGAGAAACGTGGTGCGTATTCGCTATAAAGGGGGATTGACTGAGCACCCTGATAGGTATTATGTAGGAAAATGCTTAATTAAAGATTCCCTCTACTTTTTCCCAGAGATGTCTTTGCATTCATCAACATCTCAGGGGAAGATAACTACAATATTAGCTTCCGAACATCCTATGCCTTAGACCTCTTCTGGGAATGCTATAATCAGGTTAAATTCTCCCCCTTATGGACTCCTTTTTAGTAATCCCCCTTACAAAGCCTCTGATTAAATTTGTCACGGTTTTGTTTAGGAACGAGGGAGTCCATGTGGAGGACATAACTTATTGGTTGGGACAAAAGTGTGAGCTACTGAGTGAACCTGAACCAATTCTAGATACAGAACAATTTTGGATGGGAAGGTGGAAGTACAAAGTTAAATTATGACAAACGGACACAGGAATAGAACATATTCCCAATTCCTTCCTGTTAGGCAGGGATAGGGGGGTTTATTTTTATGGGGGTCAGCCAAGAGCCTGCTACAAATGTGGTTCTAGAACTCATTTATCAAGTATTTGTGATCAGCCACGGTGCAATAATTGTGGAGAAATAGGCCATGTAACTATGCAATGCATGAATCATACTAAATGTGACCTTTGTGAAGGGTTTGGACATGTTTTTCAAGAATGCCCCTGGGCAGCAAAGAATAAAGCTTCTTGCATAAGCCCAGATCTATTGATTCAGCAGGCCCAGGAGGCCTCTTCTGAACAGGAGAAATGCCCTGAAAGTATGGATGTAACCCAGCTGCAGGATGTTATGAGTAACACGAAAACTACTAAACCCCCCAACCCCCATAATTGATCTAGTAAAAGATGTTACTGTGAGTAAAAAATCTGATCAGGTGGTAAATAAAACAGAATTGACAGAAGGTTCTTTCAATCCGGAGGTTCTTATTCCTGTTTGTTATAGTGAACCTGAGAAATCTGATAAGTCTGACAATCCCCCTATTGAAAATGTTCCACTCTCTCCTTTACCACCAAGGAGATCTTCTCAGAATCGGAGACCAAAATCTTCTCCCTCAACTACTAGTATTGAAACACAGAATTCTTATGCAGCATTATTTACTAACTGGGGTGATTCAGAAATGGATATAATGGACTCTGATTCTCAGAAGTGAGTGCCGGAAACTGGTGGTTTAACTGCAGAAGAATATAAGGGAAAAAAGAAGAAAAGAATAAAAAAAATAAAATAGTGTGGTTTTAGTAACTTCATGATCATGGTAGCACACAAATGGGGGTCTTTGAAAACTCATGGTATTCTGAATAATATTAAACATCAAGCACTGTTTCAGTTTATTCATGAGAACAAAATCTCAGTATGTTTTTTTACAAGAAATATAGATGTTTTCCTTAGTACAAATTTCTACTTTTAAAAGGGATTGGCCATGGGGACCATCATATAGGTCTTTTGGAAGGGATAATGCAGATGGAGTGGACATTTTGTTTAATTCTTTTCTTTTTTCATTAGAGAAATTGACAGATCTAATACCAGGAAGGGTATTGATTCTGGATGGAAAATGGGATACTTGGGACTGTAGATTTATTAACTTATATAACCCTCAAACAAAATCAGAAAGAATTAATTGCATGACAGCAATACAGCCATATGTAATCACATCAAGAATAATCATTTAGGGTGGGGATTTCAACTGTAGTTTGATAGAAAAAGGGCTCACCAATAAAAAAACTTACTATGATTCACATTTATTAGAGGTAATAATTAAAACCTATGGGCTCACTAATTGTTTGCAGTATAGGCTTTCTGGGCCTAGTTTTATCTACATGAAAGGAAAATATAAAACCACTATTGATTATCTATTTATTTCAGCTGAAATCCCTTTTGGAAATTTTCACATAATACCAGTTGAATTTTCAGACCACTTAATATTATTTTATTCATTTGGTAATTTAACTTCAGTACCAAAATGATCACTTTGATGGAAACTAAATACCTCTATACTAGGTAATAGTTTTGTGATATTTGCAATGTCACAACTTTTAAAAGCAAGACTATCAGTTGCATTTTTATATACTGATATGGGAGAATGGTGGAGGAAAACTAAAGCAGACTTAAGTACGTGGTTTAAGAAATATGAATCCGCTCAAAAAAATAATAATTTTTTTACATATTTAAAGCTAAGACAACAATTACAGTTTCTAATATCAAAGGCTAATACCTCTAGGTACGACTATGACCAAATAGAGAATCTTAAATTCAGGATGAAACAAGTGCAATACAATAGGGCAAGAACATTACAGGCCCTGTTCTCGAATAATACTCAGAAATTAAAACTAGGTGACCCTTTAGAAATGTGTAAGAACTTAAAAGAAACTACTCATTTGGAATTCTTAGTATCAGAAGGTTAAAAAGTGGATCTGAAGCAGAGATTAATTCCATTATAGAATCTCATCATGAAACACTGAATCCTGCTTCTCCAATTAAGATAGAAAATGTCAGAACTTATCTAGACTCAATTAATTTTTCTCCTTCATAAAAAAAAGATAAAACATTACTGGAACCCTTTATAGAATCAGATGTTGAAAATATAATCCAGAATCTCAAAGAAGGAGTTTCTCCAGGTATAGATGGTCTTCCTTATGCATTATATAAAACTTTTAAAAAGAATTTTATACTGCTTATTTTAGTTTTCGATACATTATGATGGGTACAAAAAGTGCCTTCTGAGTTTACAGAAGGCCTAATTATACACATTTATAAATCAGGAGATAAAGGGGACATAAGAAATTGGAGGCCTATAACAATTTTGAACTTAGATTATAAAATATTCACAATGTTATTAAATAACAGAATGAAAATTTCTGTAGAAAAAATAATGTCACCCTTCCAATATTGAAGTATTTCTAACAGAAGAATACAATCAGCCCTTATGATTATTACAGACATTATTGAGTATCTTTCATTACAAGGAAAAACTGGGTATCTGATATCTGCCGACCTGGAGAAGGCTTTTGATAGGGTTAATCACACTTACTTATTTCAGGTTTTGGATTTTTTTGGATTTCCACAATGAATTGTCAATATTATTAAATCTTTATATACCTCAGCTACAGTGTTTCCCTTTATTAAAGGAAGTAAAACTAAAGGGTTTATACTAAAATCAGGAGTTCGTTAGGGATGTCCACTAAGCCTTCTGTTATATGTTTTATCATTAGAACCACTCATTCGATCTTTGACGGTGATACCTAAGTGGATAGGAAATGGTAGAGAGCATCCTAATTCTCATCTTCATATTTAAGCATATGCAGATGATGTATGTATATTTTTCAATAATTATGAATCTCTGCAGATTTTCCTAGCAGAATTTAAATTATTTGCAGCAGTGTCTAATTCTAAAATTAATCTTCTCAAAACTAGGGGTTTGATTATGGGGGCTGGATGTCATCAGGCTTTTCAGTATACCAATATTATATTATCTCCAGAACCCCTAAATATATTAGGTATTTCTTTTGGCCCTCAAAACCTTCCTGAAGAAAATTGGGACAATGCATTAGTTAAAATAGAATTTAAAGTTTCAAGATAGAAAAGTTATAAATTCTCCAAAGCTAAACGTATACAAATCATCAAACAGTTTATTATTCCCTATTTGCAATATGTGGCTATGCTTTTCCCTCTTCCTACACAGTATGAGACCAGACTTTATAGTAATTTTTTTCAGCTATTGTGGGGTAATAGATTAAATCCAGTAAAGAGATGTTTTACTTATCTAACCATCACTAAAGGAGGATTAGGTATGATCGATCCCATACTTTTTTTATTCCATTTTTTTTACTCAATCTATAAAACAATTAATCCTGAGACCAGAGAGTAGAGAAAGTATTTGGACTTCATTAGTACCAGGTTGATACTTTAAAGCTTGGGTTAATCTAGCCCTAAATTAAACCCCCATATACATACTCCAGTATATTTTAAACCAGCAATTCAAAAACTATACAAGTGGAAAATCACTAAACAAACCATTGTTTCTAATACAGTGAAAACCCTATACAAAGTGATTATGGCTTCAATTTACCCTACTGAACCTAGTTTTAAAAATTGTCCCGCAAGACAAAACTCCTATATACTAGATCAGTTGAATAATGATAGGGTACCTGCCTTTATGTGGAAAACACAATGGTTGATAATGTATGGGAGATTAAACATAAGAGGCACAGCCAAATACAAGGCAAAAGAAGAAAGGAATTGTCCTTATCCAGAATGCATTAACCAAGAAGAAACTATGGAGCATTTTTTTTCTACACTGTTCTTATATAACGAAATTATGGGTATATGCTGCCAAAAAGTGGGATTTGTCATGGCTGAAATGTATAAATTATGATATTCTGGTTATAGGTATATGTCCCCCAAGCATGGCCCATCTTAGTAAAAATACTCTAGGATTATTTTTTGGAAGTTTGTGGGTTTTTTTGTCCCAGGTGAGGTGTCAATGGGTTATTTATCAAAATAGGGTTCTATATGAGGGGTTTTGCCAAATGGCAGCTAAGGAAATGTATAAAGTGTATCTCAAAGATGTCCAAATGTATAACTCAAGTAAAGTATTAAAATGGTGGAAAGGATTTACCCATATAATTAAATTTAAATAATAGTTTTTTTCTTGATCCACACAATATGAATACTTACAAGCTTTTGTTTATTTCCTTTGATGTTTCTATAAAATATCTCTGTATTTGATTGCATTATGATATTATTGTGAATTTGTTTTCTTTTGAGTTATACTGTATATTTATTTATTTTATTTTGTCAATAAAAACTCCCTACTCTTTTTCAATAAGTGCCATGTGATCTTTAGCATCCACCTGAACTACCACCAATCCAGGCAGATGGGACCTCGGTTTAACGTCTCATCCAAAAGATGGCACCTCAGAAGTGCAGCACCCCCCCTCATGTTGCACTACACTCATCGTTATATATATATACTTTTCTCTATTATCACCACCATCTTTAATCTTCCATCATCTCATTCACTATTCCGGCTCACTTCAGATCTAGCTTTTAAATCGATACATTTAGCCTATAGGATATCCATATAGTCCAGTAAGGTAGAGAGATCATCCACATGTCAGTTTTTCTCCACCTCCAGACCTGAAACCCGCATGTCTCCTTCTCTCAGAGATGAGTCCATATTTGCCAGTTTATGATGTAGCCTTTGAAATTCTGTCTTGTTTTTTACGTAACTCTTGTATTCCATTAATAAAGTGTCTAAATGGGACTTGTTCTGCCTACCATTGTCACCTTCCATTTCCGAGGCCTGTGTTGACTGGTGCATCGGCAAGGGGCTGCAGCTCTGATCCTCAGTGAGTATTCCATATCTGGAGCCATCTAATGTTGTTTGTCCCTTTTCCCTCTAGTTCTTTCTGAATTTAGGTTCCCCCTTCCCTTTAGGGGGCATATTTTGTCTTTTGAAGTGCTCAGAATGTCTAGAAGGGGAATTTTTAATACCCGTCTGCGTGGGGAGTTCTGAGCTTAGGCTGTCAAGTGGACTGTGGTGGAACTGAAAGTCTGCAAATAACTTTAAAACAAAAAATGATAGCATGGTACTGTGAGCACAAAAGTTGTTCAGCACATAAATATCTACAAAATGAGTGGTGTTTCATTTATAGATACTTTTTAGTATTTTTTTATAATTAGCAAAAACAGCAGAAATTCTATTGTTTCCCTTTTTGCAACAAACAAAATGCAAATAACTTTAAAATGAAATATGATAGCATGGTACTCTGAGCACAAAAGTTGTTCGGCACAAACATATCTGCCAAATAAGTGGCGTTTCATTTATAAATACCTTTTAGATTGTTTATAATCAGCAGAAAAATGGCAGGAAGTTCAGGGTTTTTTTTTTATATTTTTGGAGGTATGGCATAAATGGAATATGCTACCTCCCTACTGGAAATATTGTTGATATTTTTTGTTCTCATGTCCTTACCAAGTAACCAAACTGCAACTTGCTTTTTAAGTAGCTCCCACCTCCTGCCTTCTGAACAGGGGGAAGGGGATGCAAAACTGTTGTACATTTAATGTTTCCATTTCTGTTTTCCCCTGTTCTGTCAATGCTGCCTCGCCATGACAGTGTGAGTCACAGACTGTTGTATTCACACTTTACGTTATCAGGCAAAGTGATCTAGGGCATGCTGCATTTCTCATGCAGCCACCTACCAACACTTCCTTTTCTTCCTTTCATTTAATCAGTGCACACGAAAACTGCCTTTGCCATACTACCCAGAGCTACAGCTTGCACTGCTGCTATTTTCCTCTGTTTGGTTTCATTTTGTGTCATTCAGCTGTGTGCCATTTAAGTCTGAATGTTACCTCTGTTTCCTGGCAAAGAAATCAGGGGCCTGGTGCTCCTCAGAGCAGACACCTGCTGACTCTACTACATCTTTAGCATGCCTTTGGCAACCGAGTGAAGACAACAGCACTTTCCAGGTGGTTGATGGCACTCAGCTGCACCTCATACCTCACAACCCACCTGGGATGTGCTGTAATTTAGCATTACTGCACACCATGTCTTGTGTTATTGCTTCCTTACAATTTACAATGTGATCCTATGGGAATTTTATATTGCACTTCCCAAGTCATTGAAGGCACTCAGCTGCACCTTGTGCCTAACAACCCACCTGAGGCATGCAGCAATTTAGCCTTGCACACACCCTTCTGTGTGGTATTGATCACTTAAAATTTATAATATAATCTTATTCTAACTGTATACCACACTTCCCAGGTGGTTGAAGGCACCCAGCTGTGCCTCACACCTTACAATCCACCTGGGGCATGCAGCAATTTAGCATTGCTGCACACCCTGCCATGAGTTATTGCTTACTTACAATTTACATTGTGATCCTATGGCAATCATATACTGCACTTCCCAGGTGGTTGAAGGAATTCAACTGTGCCTCATGCCTCACAACCCACCTTGGACGTGTGGTAATTTAGCATTGCCACACACCCTGTCGTGTTATTCCTTACTTACAATTTACAATGTGATCCTATGGGAATTTCATACCACACTTACCAGGTGGTGTGCAATTGTGTATGTGTATCCATGGCTACAGAAGTGCTGAACCATGATGATGGATGTCTCTTATGTCATTTGGAAAAAGTTGTACATTGTTTGTCTTACCTGATGATGAATGTCTGTGGTTGCATGTGTTGACTTGCCCCTTAGGCTGCTTGGGGGAAGGAATATGGAGTAAGTGTTGAAAACCTTAACAGCATATTTCCATACTTTTGCCACTTTAATAGCAACACAAACATAGGTATTAAACTTTCCAACATCTCCTGAAGTCTTTTGCAAAGAATATATAAGGGATATGCTACCTCCCTACTGGAAATGTTGATATTTTTTGTTCGAGTGGCAATTAACCCAATGACATCATGAGTGGTAAAGCCAAGAGTGATGTCATCAGGTCAGTCAGCACGAGAACAAAAAATATCAATCATATTTCCAGTAGGTAGGTAGCATATTCCATTTATGCCATACCTCCAAAAAAGTGAAAATAAATTTAATTTCCTGCCATTTTTTGCTGATTTAAAAAAATCTAAAAGGTATCTATAAATGAAACACCACTCATGTGGCAGATATTTTTGTGCTGAACAACTTTTGTGCTCAAAGTACCATGCTGTCATATTTTGTTTTAAAGCTATTTGCATTTGTTGCAAAAAGTGAAAAAGAAAATTGAATGTTTTGCTGTTTTTTGCTAATTATAAAAAACTAAGATAGAAATGAAACACCACTCATTTTGTAGATATTTTTGTGCTGAATAGATGTTGTACTCACAGTACCATGCTATCATTTTTTGTTTAATGTTATTTGCATTTTTTGTTGAAAAAGTGACAAGAATTGAATTTTCTGCTGATTTTTTTGCTAATTAAAAAAATAAAAGGTATCTATAAATTAAACACCCCTTATTTTGTAGATATTTTTGTGCTGAACACTTTTCATGCTGACAGTACCATACTATCATTTTTTGTTTTAAAGTCATCTGCATTTGTTTGTTGGAAAAGAGACAAAAATTTAATTTTCTGCTTTTTTTTTGCAAATTAAAAAAAGGGTATCTATAAATGAAACACCACTCATTTTGTACATATTTTGGTGCTGAACAACATTCATGCTCAAAGTACCATGCTATCATTTTTCATTTTAAAGTTATTCACATTTGAATATGGTTAGCGGCACAAGAATACATCTGCACAGCTGGCATCTGCCTTCATTGACATCATCATCAAGGCAGCCATTTTAGAATTCTCAGAGTAGGATTTCTGACTCAGGAGAGGCTGTGTTTAACATTTTCAAATGCTTTGAATTTATTTCTTTATTTATTTATTTGAATTTTGTTGACTGAGTAAGCCCGCTGAGACCAACGGTCCTTTTTCAGGGGTGACCCGGAGTTAGTTACATAAATGAAAGTACATGGCATTGATTATCATACAGTACAGTAGACCATCGTACAGTACAGAAGTAATTGTTTATTCTACACATAGGCAAACATATTAGAGAAGTCGCTACTGAATAACGGTTTGATCTACATTTAGGTCAGCTTACTTGTGGAGAAACTAGAGAAAAAAAAACAGTCACATAGTATGGGGCAAGCCAATAGTTACCATAGTACAATAATAGGAGTAATAGGTGACTAACTACAAAATTACCCTTGTAGGAAGTGCTGTCTGGTTCAAGGGAAGAGCTTATAATCTTTACAGCAGTATCAGTGTCTGCTTTGGGGGAGGGTTGTGAGAGTATCCTAGTTCAGGGGGATTGATGTACTGTCCCAGGTATTTAGGAATGTAGCCTTTTTAGTGGGTGCAGGTGCAGTTACTTTTTGTGGAGGAAACTGTGGGGGAACTCTGTAGGCTTGTGGAGAGCTTGTTCCAGGACTGTGTGATTTGATATGCACAGGATCTTTGCCCAACAGCCATGGATATTCTTGTTACCACAAGGAGGGACTGTGACATTTGGTGGAGGGTCCTGACATGCTGCCTACGTGCCACAAGATTCTGGAGGTGAGGAAGATGATAATTCAGAATTTTGTACATGAGGCAGAGTGATGGGTGCATAATTCTGTTGTCCAGTTGAGGCCAATTTAATGATGCAAGTGTGTTGCTGTGGTGCTCTCTGCAGTCTGTTTGTGCAGCAAATCTGCTAACCTTGTGGTGGAGTGTGCAAAGCCTGCTAAGCTCAGTTTCTTTCAGAGATGCCAGTATTGGAGCTCCATATAGAAGCATGGGGAGAGGGATGGAATTCACCACTGTTAAGCAGGAAGCCTTAGTGAGGTACTGTATGCCCTAAGTCTGTAAAGCAGACCTATATTCTGGTGTATCGTCTTGGTAGTACGATCAATATGCAATTGCAGTGTGAGTTCTTGATCTAGCCACATTTTGAGGTATT
Organism: Neoceratodus forsteri; assembly: GCA_016271365.2. NCBI lineage: Eukaryota > Metazoa > Chordata > Ceratodontiformes > Ceratodontidae > Neoceratodus > Neoceratodus forsteri. The sequence continues at coordinate 1,804,351,765 of CM057455.1, read as the reverse complement.
TTATTTTGTCCACTACTTCTATCGCATTCCCTTTGGTGTTCACAGTCTTGAAGAGCTCAGTTCCATCAGAGCCTATTCTACTAGGCCTGAAGAACATGGCTTTGGTTTTCTTAATATTAAACATGAGGTGTTTAGATGATAGCAATTTACATATAGAGGCAAAGTCCTCGTTTAGTTTTTGTTCAATGTCAGTAGTGCCCTTGTGGTCCCTATACAGGACAGTATCATCAGCGTAGATTATTGTTTTTGCTTCTCTACAGTTGGATGGTAAATCATTTACAAACAGGGAGAAGAGTAAGGGCCCAAGAACTGACACTTGCTGGACTCCATCGATGATTGCTAAGATTGGGGAAAGATCAGTGTTCCATTTAACAATTTGGCTGAGACCTATACTAGGAAGCTTCTGCACAATTTGGTAAAGTGGTGATCCAGTCCAAGGTTCACAAGACTGGAGAGTAGTATTTCATGATTCACCAGGTTGAAAGCCTTGGTGAGATCAATGAAATTGTCTCCAGTAGCTTTTCCCTCATCAGTGGCTTTGTGGATGTCTGAGGCGAGGTGCACCAGAGCTGTGTTGGTCCCATGGTGCTTTCTAAATCCATGTTGGGCCAGATCCATCGGGCCATGGGCCTCAAGATGTGCAGCCAGTTGGCTGTAAATGAGTCACTCTTGCACTTTAGACAGGGCACTGAGAATAGAGACTGGTTGGTAGATTTCAAGTATGTCCTGGGCACCCCCTTTGTGGACTGGGACAACCCAGGGAGTTTCCCATGAGTGGGGGACTTCTCCACTGAGTAGGGACATATTAAAGAATTTAGTCAAAGGAGTAGCTAGTACTGGTGCAGCCATCTGAAGAAGCTTGGGTTCAAGTCCATCATGCCCTGCTGACTTGTCTGGTTTTAGCTCGAGTAGGTGCATTAGTACTTTCTTCTTGGTTACAAGTTTGAGGCGTAAAATGAGTTTGCTGGTGGAGGGAGAGGCAAAGGATGGGGAGTTAAGTTGAGAGCCTTTGAAGCAGTCCATAGCCATGCTATGAAACTGCATTTATCCTACTTCAATAAATGCAGTTTTTAGTATAAATGTAAACAACAGCCTCTCTTTTAGGCTACATCCTGATGAGATTGAGGTGTTGGTTGTGGATCCAGGTCATCGAGGGGAGAGGTCATTAGCTGGGCAGCCATCTGGGCTTTGGCTAGGAGGCAACCAGCTAATGTCCTCTGACCAGGTGTGGAATCTGGACGTTATGTTTGATAGTGAGCTGACACTTAAATTTCAGGTGTAGGCTGTTGTCAAAACCTCTTTTTACCATCTGAGGAATATCATCCAAATAAAACACCTGGTCCCATTGGATGATGTTCCAACACTGGTCCATGCCTTTGTGACCTTGTGCCTTGTTTACTGCAGTGCCCTATACCTAGGGCTACCGGGGGTAGACCTCCACTACCTACCGATGGTGCAGAATGTGGCTGCCAGGTTGATGACTGGCTCGTCGAGATCTTGCCACATCACACCTGTGCTCCATGGCCTGCATTGCCTGCCGGTGCAGTGGAGGATCACCTTCAAGGTAGGGTTACTGACCTATAAAGGTCTACATGGACAGGGACCACGGTACCTCTAAGATCTCCTCTGGCCCTACTGCCCCCTTCGTCCTCTTCGCTCCACTGACAAAGGATTGCTAGAGATTCCCATGGTCCATTTGACAATCTCAGGAGCCAGATCATTTGCTTTTGCTGCTCTGACCCTGTGGAATTCTCTACCTTGCCAGATTGGAGAGTGCCCATCCATCGAGGCCTTTAAAGCTGCCCTGAAATCTTATTTATTTGATTTAGTTTTTCCGAATATTTAAAGTTCTGCTGTTTTATTATGTTTTTATTGCTATGGCTGACTGATAATTGTTTTTGTGATATTTGTACAACACCATGATCTCTTAGAATAGCGTTTCATAAATAAAGAATTGCTTGCATGTTTTATAAGCCTATGCAGTCATTTTAAAAAATGTGTAAAAAGATGGTTTAGTTGTCCTTTAAAGAATTTATTTATTTAATTTGTTTTCCTGAACCAGGTTAGTGCACCTGAAATACCATGCTGATTTTCAGGCACAACCCAGAAGAGTCCTGACTACATGACAAATACAGAATCATAAAATATACAGTAGCAGGTACCTCACAGATGTACAATACAGAGATTTACAAAAATGTGTCAAAGATTCAGCAGTAATAGATGACAGTAATGCATAATTCCTTACAAAACACATTAATTATGAAATTCTGTGTAAAAACAGGCCTTTAAGATTTGTAGATATATTCTTAGCACACTCCTAAAGAGTAAATGAGGAGAGACATTACTGCAATCCCAGAGGAAAACAATTCCAATAAAAGAGAACAAAGGAGGAGAAGGCCTGTAGCCCTATTTTAGTAGAACACTTTGGTACCAATAGCAATGACTTCTCTCTGGATCAGAAAGGGCAGCATGGGTACACAATTGGAACTGAAGTAGTTCAGAAAACAGAGCAGAAACTCATAATCTTAGTACTTTAGCAATAAAGCAACCAAGGGCAAAAGACCGCTTAGCAGCATGGGATAGCCAACCCAAATAAGAGTATAAAAGACAGTGGCAAGTGAGATAATTGATAGCAAGGGCAAAGTGACAAAAGTTATTATAAATGACATTCCACTTGGCCAGGTTACTTTTAGAAGTATTAGAAAAGGAATGCAGTCCATAGTTCAGGCTAGGCAGTAGCAGTCCTTGTGCAATTGCCAGGCGAATCTTAAGGGTATGATTATAACAAATTCTAAAAGCAAGGCCCAACTTGAAGTTAACAGGTTTACACACAGAAAAAAATATAAGAAAAGTCTAAAGTGGGGTCTAAAGTGGTCCCCAGGTAATCAGAATGACTTACAGTATCCAATAAGGACCCATCAATACTGGAGACGGTAACTGATCGAAGTTTACTCAAAGTTTACAGCTACAGCCAGATGGCATGGAATGAGTCTTTTTAGTGTTTGAACTCAGAAAATCATCCGTGGACCTTGAGGAACTCAGAATTCAGGTGACTATTTAAAGTAGCCAAACAATGTGAATTATAATATACAGTGATACCAAATCATCAGCATACATTAATGAGGAAGAGGAGGAAGTGACAAGAGGCACATTATTAAAGAAAGGAAAAGCAAGGGGCCCAGGCAGGGGTTCAATTAATTTTCTTTCTGTGGAAGTCAAAAACTTCCATGACTCCAAATCTGGAAGTCATCTCAGTTTTTTTTTTTAAATCAAAACACTTATTGGGTTCCAAATTTAAGAAGTCAAAATTGTCAAGAGAGAAGGTTTCGGGTGTGCACATAAATTATTACTGGTATCTTAAACCTTTGTTTAAAAAAAACTATTTTTGATTTCCATGCCTACAAAACTGGAAGTCACCTTATTTTCTTTTCCCCCTTTAGAAGACAAATACCTCCTTCCCCTTAATTTTAGGAGTTTTTGCCATATTTTTGGAAGTCAAAAACTTCAAAAATGGAAGTAACTGAAGCCTTGGGTCCATGACTAAACCTTGCAGGACACTAGCTTAAGCAACTGTCAGACCAGAATGGATGTGATCAAGTTTTACAAGTTGCTCCAGTTATACAGGCGGGCCCAGATATTCAAACTGCGCTCAAAAGTAGGGCAACAGCAGGAGCAAGCACAAACCAGTTGCGCAAATGCGCAACAGGTGCAATATTCAAACATGGAGCAGAGCAAATAGCGCAAGCAACCAACGTCTGAATATCGCACATACTGCGCCATCGCGCAACCAGGAAGGAGAAGCTGAGCCAAAATGTTGTGCTATGGCGCAACCATGGAAGCTCAGCTGAGCATTCCAGAGCTGCCATAGTGCAAGCACAGCCCCCCCCAAAGCAATGGAACTGCACATCCAGGAGGCAGGCTGGGGCCCACCGCCAGCCATGCCACACATGGGCACAGGAACACACTGCAGAACCCACACCACACCGGCACACCCCAAGCACAGCATCACTGGGGGTGGGACGGATGATCCACGTGCCCATGGGGACAAGCCAACAAAGCATAGCAGAGCCCTGACACCCCAGCACAATCACTGGCAGGCAGAGAGTGCCACACACAGGGGGTTGACAACCACAGTGCACATCAGCCCCCCGTATGCACAGCGCACCCTGCACTGTGACCCCAAGACACCACCCATGTGCAGTGACTGGCACTTCAGGAAACCATGCAGTCCCCCAGCACTATCAGCCCGTGCAACACAGAAGCCTACAAGCCAGACACACCCTGTGCACCCAGCAGTGGGTGGCAGCAGACAGCAAGACCAACCGAAAGGCACTGCCATGCTGGAGATACCTCCCCCACACACATGCCACACACACACACACACATACCCAGGACCATACCAGCCCAGATGGCATGTACACCCCTGCAACTGAGCACCCATAGCCAGCTGCAAATCAGAGACCAACACAGTATTCATATCAAAATAGAAATGTATATTTAAAGGACTAATCACAAAACCAAGTGAAACTATGTACAAGTGGGGGGACAGGTAAAAGGCAGGGGTGTTCAAGGGGAGGGAATAACAACTGGAGAGGAAGGCAGGGTGATAGGGATGGGAGAAGTGGGAAGGAATGGGCTATGGCCCAGCTGGCTGCTGGTCCTCCTGCTGGCGCCTCCTGTGGCTCCTTCACCGATCACCCTGGTGCTGTATGGCCTGCAGGACCTCCTGGTTCCGAATCTGCAACCTGGCTGAGGTGCCGAAGATCCTGGGACATCCTCCTGAGTACCTCGAGGCCTAGGAAAATGGGAACACAGTCAATGGCTGAGACTGACCACAACCCTGAACACCACCCAACCTGCAAGCCATATGGCCCAATGTCGCACCTGTGATGGCATGCACCACCCACAGTGAACATGCACATGGCCGCCACAAACAGGCGGCACCAGCTATAAGCACCACCACGCCACACACACTGCCCACATCAATCACAGTACAAACTAGGCTGGCAAGTGATGTGGCAACGTGGTGCGATGCCAGTTACACAGCTATGTGCCCAGTGCATGCCTGGACCACCAGTGATGCATACACACGATGCCGTGATACTGCACTGTGATGCAGGTCACCTGTGTCATGCCTACATACATGGATACATAGACAGTGTCGGCAGATAAGGGCCTATGGGACACCCAGTCTGTCCATTTGACCTTGTACATTCACTCTGTTGTCCTATAAGTCCGTTCCCCCTTACCCCTGACCTCCAGAATTCCTTTATGGCTAACCCATGCATTCACAAATCCTGTGACCAAGTCAGCCCCCACCACTTCCTCTGGCAGGGTGTTCCACTTGTCCACCACCCATTCTGTGAAGAAATACGTCCTCATGTTTCCTCTGAATCGTCCCCCCTTCAACTTCATCCCATGCCCTCTAGTCCTGGAACATCCTTTACGCTTAAAAATATTGTTTTCCTGCACTCTGTTCCCCCCTGTAAGATACTTGTATGTCCCCATCATATCCCCACACCCTCCTCCCCTCCAGGGAGTACATGTTCAGTTCCATCAACCTGTCTGCATAGGACCTGTGATGCAATCCATGCACCATCCATGTCGCCCTCCTCTGAACCCTCTCCACCCAGTCCATGTCCATACGTAGGTATGGTCTCCGGAACTGTACACTGTACTCCAGTGTGGGGACTCACTAGTGTTTTGTATAGTGGAATTATGACCTCCCCTTTGGTTGTGTCCCGCATGGCTGGTGGTCTTGCCCCCCCAGCATGCAATAGCATCCATGAAGTAATGATACTCACACTCCTCCAGCAGCTGGGTCTGACGCTGCTGCTGCTGCTGTTGGGGCACAACACCCCCCGGCACCGGGGCTCTGGCATGGCCCACGTCACCCTGGTCCTGTGTCCTCACAATCCGGCCTGTGGGAGACATATGTTGAGACAAACATCAGTGTGACTCAAAAGCAGAGTGCCCCCTGCCCCAGTGAGAGTGCCTGCCCACACAGCCATAACCAACCATCGCACAGCTGCACACACTGACACACCTATGCACAGCCACCCAAGCACACACACACACCCCACAGAGAATATAGGTGCATAGATGGTACACTCACCTGGCCTAGGCACCACGCCCCACCTGGCACGTGAACGCAGCCGTGTCGGGAGTTCCGGCTCCCTCCGGCGGAGGTCACTGTACCAGTGCCAGCACTGCTCAGCAGACTGGCTCCGGCCAGTGACCTCCACCAGGTCAGTGGCCACTTGCTGCCACACGTGGGTCCTAGGCATGGTGAGGGGGGCCTCACCATACAGTGCCTCACAGTGGGACTCCACCAGGGCCACCAGGTTGGCCACTTCAAGCTGGCTCCAGGACACCGCCCTCCTCCTAGCCATGGCACCAACTTTACAGCAGGCAATATGGCGTCCCGCTGCGCCATAACCCCACGTGGAGTTGTTGCACAATAGACCACCACAGGCTCCAATCACGCTGTTCGAACAGCGCCGTCACTTTACATGGCGCTGTCACCGGGCAGCGCAATAGGGATGCACACATGGCATGCCAACAGCGCCAGGGGTCGGAGGGCATACACAAGGTCACGGCAATGACGCAAGGCTACGCACAGTGCCATGGGATGTATAGGCATCCTGCGCGACTGCCAAGCTGAGCACCAGTGCCACAGTGGACTATCGCGCAGTAGTGCCACAGCGCCATATAGTGCCCAGTGCTGTAGCACCACTGGCACAATGGTGGCCATGGCCTGAATTGCCTATCGCGCTCCAGCAGGTCTGCGGCGCGCGATAGTGCATGCGTAAGCTGTCTGGGCATGCGCAATGCGGTGTGGCACGCAGCCACAAACCTGCGCCATTGGCTCAGCCGGACCTTCCGTATTGCGCAAAGTGCAAATACGCGATATTCAGCCGACATATGCAAATCATCTGATCAGCCATTCAAAGGCGCAGTGGCGCAATTAGCATGTCATTAAAGTTGAGCCACACCTCATTTGCATGTGTTGCGCTATAAAAATTGCGACTGTGGGTTGTGCTGGCCAGATTTGGTTACTGCAGGTGAGAGGTGAGTTACATGCTGTGTGATGCTCAGGACAATGCTCATGGGCGGAGGATGATAAAGGCTGAGGGGGCTGAGCATGAAAAGGGCACTTAGAAAGGGACAAAGGGCACCCTTTCTATCAGTATCTGCCATGCGGAGAGGAAACGGGGGGGGCTTCTGCACCCCCCGGCCGGCAGCTATGCTCATGGGGAAATGCTGTCGACTGCACAGTGACAGGTGTCCACTTCCACACATACAGATCACCATGACTGACCAGAGCCAAGCTGAGGGTGTGGACGGCGGGCATAGGAGGAGGCCGAACTTCACCACGGCAGAGACAGAGGCCCTCTTCCAGGCCTACCTGGAGGATGAGCCAACATTGAGTGGACGGAGGGGCACCCCTCAGGAGCATGCAGCTGCATGGGAGGGGGTAGCTCGGGCTGTCAACCTGCACGGAAGCCACCAGCGCTCCGTGCAGGAATGCAGGAAGAAGATGGGGACTGACCACAGGAGGCTGAAGGAGAAGGTGGCAGCCTTCAGGGTGGCACGTGCTGGCACTGGTGGGGACCCACCAGTGATGTTGCAGCTGACCCCTACAGAGGAGACACTGGTCGCGGCCATGCAGCTGAGTGCCATTGCGGGCGTACCAGGCGGAGGATTCAGACAGGTGGAAGCCCATCACTGCACGGTATGACATGGTGATGTTGTTGGGGGGCTGTTGTTCACATGCACCACATGTACTCTTTCTGTTACAGATCCTGTTCGCCTGCAGGAGACGTGGTGGTGGTGGGTCCAGACAGTGAGGCAGACCTGCTGGACGTGGAGGAGGAGCATCCACCTCTGCCACCAGCCTGCAGGCACTGCAGCAGCATGCACACTGGGCCAACAACTCCGTGTCAGTGATACGGGTGCAGGGGGTGCACAGCCTGTGTCACAGCAGTCTGGCACGCAGGTATGCCAGCATGCTGTGCCTATGGCAGTGGCACGCACCTGCACCATTGATGATAGCAGGCCTGCAATGGGCAGTGATAGGTGTGTGTCCCATGACGGACACATGGCAGGTCAGCACGTGCCCCTGGGCCTTCCTGGTCACACCTGTGTACCAGCATGCTGGCACAGTCCCAGGCTGTGCCTGTCAGCACCAGTGGGGCAGCACCGGTGGCTGTGCAGGTGTCTGGCACTGTTGTCAGCATGGAGGTGGAACAGGTGGACCTGGGGCTCAGCAGTTGGGGGCGCAGCAGCAGTTGCACACCAGGTCTGGGGTACAGTGTCCAGCAGTGGCATGTCCACTGCCCTCTGATCTGCCCATACCTGGTCCTGGCGAACAGCGCCCACCCTCAAGGGTGCTGCACCAGGACCGATCACACCCTGGGGTCATGATGCCATTGGGGCACAGTACCATTGAACACACACCCACCTGCTGCAGTGAGTCGGTACAGCTGCAGGGGGGGTTGCAAGGTCCGTGGAGGCACTGTCTGTGTCCGTGGAGCGGCATAGCAGGAGTGTGCTCGGGACCGAGCCGAGCTGGTCCTTATGCAGATGGATGTGACCGCTGCCATTGACAGGCTGACCCAGGCAGTGGTCTCTGTCGCGGACGCATTGGCCACACTGTCAGGTGCCCCTGTACCACACACCCCACACAGTGCGCTCTCCACTCCCCATTCCCGGCGTCATGCGACACCAGGCCTGTTGATGCCGGGTTCTGCTGTGGGCATCCCGAGCACCCCTGGTGCAAGTTTGTTTGGCAGGATGCAGACCCCTGTGCGGGCAAGGTCGCGTTCACGCAGTGGGACCCCTGGTGGTGCACCAGCACCACCCGATGTGGCCCCTGCTCAGCCTGCCAGTGCTGCTGGGCCACGGCGGGGCCGCCCACGCATCCGTGGTGGCCGTGGGACAGTGCTACCTGACTGAACTGTCTCCCAGTGCAGGCCCTGTCTGGTGCTGCCCTGTGTGCAATGTGTGTCATGGTGGGCAGTGCACTGCTGGGTGCTCTGCTAACAGCTGACACACGGACCACCTGCACACCTCCCAACTGCTGTCCACAGGTGCGTGTGCATGATGATGCCTGCATTGCACTGTACACCAAGGTGCAAGGGTGCCCAGGTCCTGACACACGTACATGGACAGTCCAGGTGGTGGGGGTGGTTGGTGGTGCTGTGTGTTGGCAATGTCATTTCCGCAGTGCTGTGCTGCCGCCCATGTATGCTGCCTGGTGTGTGTGTGTGTGTGTCCATGTGAGTGCTCCCCCCTCTCTGATGGTGTGTTGGTATGCCTGGAACCTTCAACTCCCCTGACCTTCATGCACGGTGTGTTCCCCTGTGTGCCTGTGGTTTGCGCATGGACAGTGCTGCCTGCACATGTCCCCTTGACTTACCTGTGTTGGGCGTAGTGCTCTTCTGCAATGGTGTCCCGGTGCAGCTGGGCCTGCCGGGTCAGTCGGGGGTCCCTCCGTCCTAGGGGGGGCTGCTCATCACCCACATCACCGGCGCCACTGGCGTCCCCATCGCTGTCCCCCTCTTGGACCTGTACGGCTATCCCATGGTCCTTGGCCATGTTGTGCAGGATGCAACAGGCCAGGAATATCCCACAGGCCTTTGGGGCTGTACTGTAGGTTCGCCGAGGTGTCCAGGCATCGGAAGCGTGCCTTGAGCATCCCAAACACCCGCCTATGATGTTACGTGTTGCGGCATGTGCCTCATTGAAACCCAGCTGCGCTGGGGTCGTGGGGCACCGGTATGGTGTGAGCAGCCAGGGACGGAGGGTATCCGCAGTCACCTGTGTGGAGATAGTGGAGATCAGTGTCATGTCAGGTCCATATTGCCCATATCCTTGTGTGCCACTACCATGGCACCTGTGTCATTCCCACCCTTGCACAGAGTTTGCATTCCATACATGTGTACTCACCCACTAGATGACCCGTGGGATGTTCCCACTCTGAATTGATGGCACAGTGCAGACTGGTGCCATATGAAGGCATCATGTGCTCCGCCAGGGTGTGTGGCACAGACATTGATAATGCGCCCAGTGGCATCACACACCACCTGGCAGTTGACACTGGAAAAGCCCTTTTGTTCGACACGCCTGGCGTGGGCCAGGTGCGTGCAAATGGCCACATGGGTGCAGTCTATGGCCCCCAGCATGCCAGGCATATGTGCTACCCTGTGGAACTCCTGCATGTTTGTTGTACGCTCTGCATGTGCTGGGGAAATGGATGTACTCCGCAGCATGAGGCAGCAGTGCGCTGAGGAATTGGGTGAGGATGCGTGACATGGCCAACTGTGTAATGCCTGTGGTGTCCCCTGTCAGCCTCTGGAAGGTGCCCGTGGTGAGCAGGCACATGCAGGCTGTCACCTTGGTCTCCACGGACAGAGCATGACTCGCGTGAGGGTGCCTGCATCACATCACTGCACAGCTCGCAGAGCCGTCTCAGTATTGCCCTGTTCAGGCGGTACCGGCCACAATCTCGACATCTGTGTACAGCTCAAGCTGATGCGGCACGATCACCGCTTTGGGGCATACCACCGACGGGCCCCTCCGCTGCCATGTCCCTGCAGCATGGTGTCTCACCCCCTCATTACAGCTTCCATGTGGAAGCTGACACTGTCCATCTCCTGGCTTCTGCCCCGCTGCTGTTCCTGTGTTACCCCGCTGCCCCCACTGCTGCTTCCACTGCACCGGCACCCCCACTGGCCTCTCTGTCCTCCTGGACCCACTGTCTCTCTGCCCTTCCAGCTCCTGTCTCTCTCTCTCTCTCTCTCTGTCTCTCTCCCCAGTTTGTGGCCTGCTAGAGTTCTTGCGCCGCTTCCTTGAGCCTTTTTATTTTGGCTCAAATCCGGTACTGAGCAACTTCCGGCTACGCCACTCTTGCGCATTGCGCAAGTGTTCGGATATCGCATTGCGCACTTTATGCATGGACCCGCCCCCTTCAGTTGCGCATGCCTTCATTTCCATTGCGCTGTTGCTCAGCATGTTTTCGGTGGTGCAACTGGCCCCTTCTGAATATTGCAGAATGGCGCATTTTTGGAGTTGCGCACGCGCAACCCTGTTGCACATGGCGCAACCCTTTTGAATATCTGGGCCGCAATGTTTAACTCAGGATACTGTAGTGGATGAGATAGTTAAGACTAGTAACTTAGAGCCTAAAATGAAGTGATCTACAAGTTCAAAGGCCTTGGTCAAGTCAACAAATACAGCACCTGTCTGCTGACCTTTGTCTGTTACTCATTAATAAAACTAGTTAATTTAACAAGTGCTGTAGATATACCATGGCATTTCCTGAAATCACGCTGGGCATGTGACAGAAGGCTGTACTTGTGCAGGTAGTCAGAGAGTTGAGCAGAGATCAGCTTTTGAAGTGTAACCCCACCAAATGGTGGGGGCATATCTGGATGCCTTTTGCCCCTTAACTGCCCACCAGTGTCCTTTGCTCACTCCAGCCCTTAGGACTGCAGTGTGGTGAGGGACCAAAGGAGCACTTCCAGAAGGTACCTGGTTAAATGAGCACTACCAGAATAGCGCCAATCAACAGAGCACTAGTCTGGATAGCGCTACCACGGACAGTGAGAGGGGACTTACAGTGCTTGAAGTAAGCACTCCCCTGGTCACTATGCATGGTGCTGACAGTAGACAAAAGCACCAGGATCCAGGATGCTAGCAGAGCTGCTCCCATGACATGGAGGACTGGGTTATCGAGCAGCTCGGTGAGACCAGGGTTCTAATCCTGGTCTCCCAACCTTTTTTATGCACTCTGAACTAAGAATCATTTACGTGGGGCTGTGGAAACAGTATTCCATGGCCCCACAATTTTTAACTTTCCCCGTTATCCGATCCCCCAGGAGTGAGAATCCTTCAGTCCGGGGGGGGTGAAGGGGAGCAGAGCCCACCACCCCCAAAAAGAGGCGTCATTATCAATCAATCAGTCAATCAAAATCTTTATTTAGCCAGGTGAACACCGTTGAGCAAAACTCATTTTCGAGGTGGACCTGGGTTTTTCAATAAGAACAATATACAACAAAATGCAATATACAACAAAATACAACAAAGTACAATATATACAATAAGTAAACAGTAGGAGGCAATGACAGTAAGAAATGTATGTATAGATATAGGTCAAAGGATACAATAATTATAAACAGAACACAATATGCATGTATGTATATATACAGGTCAAAGGATACATCAAATATAAACAGAACACAATATACAGTATATATAGTGATCTAGGATAAGGGTCAATATTACAAGGCTAGCCTAGGAGGTAATGTTTTGAAGGGATGGATTCGGAAAACTTAGTGGTACCAGCAAGATCAGGGGCAGGAGGGGGAGGATGGTAGAGGCTGTAGGCATGAAGGATTAAGATGTGGGACAGCCACAAGAGCTAGGGTTAAATGGCTCAGCCAGTGAGAGGGTTCCAAACAGATAAGAGAGGAAAGGAAGGGTTGGAAATTCAATGCTGGTTCCAAGGTCCGAGGGATGTGGAAGTGAAAGATGGGGAGAGAGAGAGGTAAGGGGAGAGGGAGAAAGGAGACAATATTAGATGTAATCAATCCTAGTGAAATCTGTAACAGCAGTGACTCATAGTACGCTACGATATTTAGAAGGTTGTCAGTCAGGGGAAACAGGTACAAGATTCCTTATTACAACATAGGTATAGTGATTTGAAAGCTGCTAAGTTGATGGGGTGAGTTCATTTCAAGGCTTTTTGTAGCTTGTTCCACATTTGAGGTAGCACATAGCTTATGGTTGCTCTGCCGATACATGATTTTGCCTTATATACATACAAGGAAATATAGACGATACTTCTCAGAACATACTAGCCAAGAGTGCATAACGGTAAACAGACAGAGATATAATGGGGCAGTTTTTTTATAATGGCCTTGTAAGTCCAGAACGTGGCATTTCTCCATCGTCTGTAGCTAAGGGATGACCATCCCACTGCAGTGTACAAGGAACAGTGATGGGTGGAGTATGGAAGACCTGTGATAAACCTTAAAGCTCGGTGATAAAGTGTGTCGAATTTAGCTAGTGCATCACCAGGATGCTGGCTATATAGGAAGTCTGCATAATCTAGTAAGGAAAGAAAGGTAGTTTGGACCATTTTCAGCTTGGTGTCTCTTGTGAGAAGACTGTTGATCCTAAAGAAAAGATCAAGTCACTGGCTAAGTTTCTTTGTCAGCTCCTTTATGTGATCAATGAAGGAGAGTCTATTGTCTAACCAGACCCCCAGATATTTGAACTTTGTTATGTATTCCAGCTGTTCACCTAGGATAGTGGTGATTTGTGGGAGTGTCCCAGCAGTAGCAGGATTTGATGCATGAGAAAAGGGTGAGAGGAACATTGCTATGGTTTTCTTGACATTTAGGAGTAGCTTCTGGTTTAGAAGCTGAATCTGCAGCAGATTGAATTCACTTTGAAGGGCTTTGCAGGCAGCGTCAGGTGTAGGGCTACTAGAGTAAAGCACTGTGTCATTCACAAATAGATGTATTTGTGCTTCTTTGATGGTAGCATCGATATTGTTAATATAAATAGTGAAGAGCAAAGGACCCAGAATGGAGCCTTGTGGTACACCCCTCAACAGGGGTTTTAGAGGAGAAACTTCCCCTTCCGTCTTTACTTGCTGAAGATGGCCAGAGAAGTCGTTAGTAAACCATCTTAAGGATAGAGAATCCAAGTCAATGTTCCGGAGGGATGAAAGAAACAGGCTGTGGTCAACAGTGTCAAACGCCTTATTTAAGTCCAAAAATACTGTGCAGACAAAGTTTTTATTATCCGGTTCATTCTGCCAGTCATTAGTCACCTTGGCTAGAGCAGAGATTGTACTGTGCTGTGCTCTAAAGCATTATTGTAATGGATTGAGCAGCTTCACTGATTCCAGGTGGTTCTGAAGCTGAGTGCACACAATTTTGTCCAGCAGCTTAGACAGGATTGGAAGTAAGGAGATTGGTCTGTAATTATTGAGGTCACTGGGATCTCCCAACTTAAACAAAGGAACTACAAGTGCAGTTTTCCAGATGGGTAGAAGGTCACCATGGGACAGGGAAAGGTTAAAAAATGTGTAATTGGGACTGCAAGGACACGGTAGCCAACCTTTAAGAAATATGGATCTATGAGGTCGGCTCCAGTGCTTTTCCTATTATCTAACTGTAGGAGGAGATCTTTGACTTCTTTCAAGGATGTACGCCGGAGGGAGAAAAATGGGCTGGAGTATCCTCTCCAAGTTTTTGGCAGAGAGTACTGGCAGGAGAGGAGTAAAAGGCTAGCCCTGCAGTAGCAAAGTGATTGTTGAGAGAGTTAAGGATAGTTGGTCTATCAGAGATTACAGTGTCGCTAGTCAATATTTTTGCAGGTAGAGGATTACCAGGGGTATGGCCTTCAATATCTTTGACTGTTCTCCAAAATTTGAGGAACACATAGAAGAGAGATCCAGCTGTAAGCAGTAAAAATGTGCTTTTGCTTCTCTAACCATCTTGGTGCAAAGGTTCCTTGCCCTCCTGAATAAATTCCAGTCGACTGTGAGATTAGTTTTTCTGGTGATTTTCCAAAGCACATCCCTACTCTGCAGAGCATCCTTCAGGTCCTCCGTGAACCACCGGCAGGGTTTATTCCTGGTATGGACTTTCACCAGAGGAGCATGCTTATTTACAGCCCCTAAGACAATGTCAGAAAAAATGTCATATGCCATAGTCAGAGACTTAGCTAAATAAAAGTCCTGACAATGCAGGGAGTCTCTTAGCTCAGTGATATACCCACAGGGATCAAAATTACATGTACACCTTTTAATAGAGAATTTAGATGCAGTTGTAAATTTATGGATTGACCTTACACATGCAATAAAGCAGTGGTCACTAATGTCAGAGAAAAGACACCAGTGTGAGAAAATGAATGGTGGTTGCTAACTAAAATGATATCCAACAGAGTACTGTTATTAGAGTTTGTCTTGTTAAGATGAGTAGCTTCGTCTATCAGCTCTGACAACCCAAGGGAATCACAGAACATTTTAAGAGGAGTGGATGCGCTGGAGAACCAGTCTAAGTTGAAGTCTCCTAGTATGATATACTCTGGTGATGCTGGACCCAAGATGTTACCTAGATGTTTCAACAACTGTAATCCAGCTGACAGGGGCCTGTAGCAACCTATTACACAAAGTGAAACTCTGGTTGCGATTTCAACTTTTAAAGATAGACTTTTGAATTCATGTGTGACAGCGGTCGAGTCAATGATTGAAACAGGGAATTTATCCTTGACATATATGGCTACACCACCACCTCTAGTCCACCTGTTGGCTCTAAACAGAGAATAGAGGGAATGTTTACTTCATTGTTATTGGTTGCCAGTCGAAGCCAAGACTCCGTGACTACCAAAACTGTAACTTTTTTTAATAAGCTGCACACATTGACATGCAAAAAACTTAACCCCTTAAGACTTTGTAAATCAGCTGGGGATTCAATGTCTACAGGGAGGCCTGGATTAAGCTCAACATTACCTGAGCACAACAGTAGTAAAAACCAAAATGTTTCCTGCATAGATCTGGGAGTAGTTTGGGAGTAGTTTGGACAGTTTAGCCCTTTTTCATTTGCAGGTTTCATAAGAATTAATTGGGGGAGCCCTAAGGCTAGCTCCTAGCTGACCTAATGCTGCATATAGTAATACCTTGGCAGAGAGAGACAAGGGAAGTTGGGGAATGTAAACAGAAAGGGACGTGCCCCAGGGGACAACTGTATAAGAGTTCCTGCATGCTATGGCAGATGAAGGGCCAGCTGCAGGATGGAGGATTTTAGGGTACATATAAGCTGCTCTACATGGTTGGGAATGTCCAGGCAGGTCAACAAGGTGTGAGAGCCACACTCCATCCTAGGAGATGTCTGTGTAAATGAGTTTGAGTCCAAGAAACATTAGATGAGTAAGGACAGGCAAGAGAACAGATAAAGTGCCCTCATTATGAGACTAGCACCCAGCGTGCACTACTAGGATTACCGTAATGTAGGGTACCTGAATTAGATTTTAGTTTCAATATGACAGGATAGAACAGTGAGGCATATAGCAGGTGGTGCTACCTAAAGGCAATGGGGGGAGGTGACTAATATTGACAGTAATGAACCAATAGTGGATAGTCTGGGAGAAGTAGGTGGGGATTATAAGTATTTAAAGGTGGCCTAGGGTGGGCCAAAAATCTACAAGTAGGAAATTGAGCAAATATGGCCGAGGACCCAGCAAGAGCTGAGGCATAGGTAATGTCAGCGCCTAGTTGAAGGGGCTCACTGCATGTCCAAGCGATTGGGTTCAGTGAGGGGAAGGGATAATCAAGCAAAAATAGAAAGGATAACAGGAAAATGCTTAAGGGGAAAAATATATAAAACAGTGCAAGGATAAAAGATTTTACATACAGTACAGCTAAAAGGCTTAAATTTATGGGCAAATGCAGCCAGACAATCAGGGAGCTCTAAGCAGACAAGTAGCCAATAACAGCTTGTCCCTGAAAAGTGCCGGATTTTGAAAAAAATGCAGAGGTCCGAGTCTGTCTCCACACAGCGTAGGGGAAGCCGCAGCTGTGTGCCGAATTCTGTACCTGTTGTCTGGTCTCTGGGGCAGTTAATTCAGACTCCTTGCACCATGGAGGTGCTATGGCTTGGGTCCTGACCATGTCAGAGGTCTCAGCCCAAGGGGGCTAGTGGGCACCTGCAGAGAGAGGGACAGACAGGAATTAGATAGGGCTTGGAAGCGGTGGGTGGGTTCTGAAACACAAAAGGCACACAAGAGAGCTGAGCACTGAATTATGTCCTAAATCGGGGGGGCAGGGGAGATAAAACAAAGAAAGAGTAAATAAGAAGAGAAAAGGAATTTAGGAATCAAGGGCTGGGGCCGTAAGACTCAAAAGAACAAAAAAGAACCTTATGTAGCACAAGTTTAGTCCCAAATAGGATTCACAAACATATCATTTGCAGTTTAGCATGTAAACACAATTCAGAGCAGTTTAACATGTGAACACAATTCAGAGCAGTTTCCAGTATAGCAGGGAAATACAATACTGAATAGTTTACACTTGCAAACACTATGGGCCCGATTCTAGAAAAAGAAATACGCCTAACACAGGAAACGCAGTTGCGTAAAGATACGTATCAGCAACTGCGACATGCGAGATATGTGCAGTTCTAGAACACGTGAGAATACACCAAATGCAACTGCGTAAGTCGCAACACACAAGATACACCAAATAAAAGTGCGCAACATGCAGTTGTGGCCCAACATACACCAGCAGATATGCCACAGCAATGGCACAAGCTGCTGCAGAATGCCAAAAGCAGAAAAGGAACTTTGGCCATAAGGAGGTGAATATCCTGGTGGAGCAGATAGATTACCACCATGCACTCCTCATGGACCGTGGAGGGGATGCAAAAAAGAGGGAGAAAAGGAAGAGGGCCTGGGACAAGGTGGCATGCAGGGTCAACACCATTGCTGCCCAGAGCAGGACAGTGAGGGACTTCCCAGAAGAAATGGAACGACCTCAAGCGCCTGGTCAAGCTGGCAGAAAATAGGCACAGTGCACAGGGCACGGGGGTGGCCCCACCCAGCAGGAGCCACTCAGTCCCATTGAGAGATGGATAGCAGCACATCTGAGCCAGTAAAGCATCGCCAGTGTCACACAGCTGGACACATTCAGACTGCGGATGGCCACAGGTAGGGACAAACAACCAATAATGAATGGGACAGGCCAGCCAGGGCAATAGCACACAGGCCAACGGCATAGAAGGGGGGTGTAGGGAGGCAACGGGTTTGCAGAAGCAATGGTGGGGAGGCATGCCACAGGACTGCCACATGGCCACAGGGTGGGCCAGGGGAACCAGACAATGGGGAGATACATGCTAGGGACAGGCATATGTGCAGCCAACATGTGCAGCTGTGCAAAGGAACAAACCATGGGAACAGTGGAGGGGCTGGCACAGGGCCACATATCCGGAAGGGGGGGCCTGCTGAGGGGATGGCTGGAGTGCACAGGGAGTTGCTCTGACCTGCACTATGCACTGTTCAGTGGGGCGGGGGGTATGATGAGGGATGGGCTGGCCAGTGCCAGGGGACGTTGTGACCCGCACTGTGTGCATGAGAGGGGGTGGCTGTGCACAGGCATGTGCTGGGCAGTAGGGATGGGGCATGGGTCACCATCCTGGTGCCTGCTGACTGTAGGCAAAGGCCGCAGGTCCAGTGCAAGGCTGGCATGGCACCCAGGGGTGAAGGCCCCCACCACACAGTGGGCCCCATGCCCGTGCCCATGCATGGTGCCACTGTGAAGTGATGAGCATAACTGGGTGGCTGTGGGACAGCAGGAGTCACTGTACCAGGCTGAACAGTACAGCAAGGGCAGCAATGGGGGGGGTCAACGCCAGTGGTGCAGGAGGTGGGTACGGTGGAGGCAAACAGTAGGTAGGGCAGCATAGGAGTGGGATGGGTGTAATTCCAGAGTGCCACGCTGATGTGGACCTGAGATGGAAACACAGCTCAGGCAGGTGAGGGCATGCCATGAAGTAGGGACACATTAACATGCTTCCTATCCTACAGGTGCAGCGACAGCTGGCACAGGTGGCCCCAGCGGAGCTGGTGGGCAGAAGCAGCAGCGGCAGGGCATGGAAGGGGCTGGCATGGCCCAGGCCACCGGCATGGTGCCAGCTGATGACAGTAGCCCAACGGACGCTGGAGGCAGCCCTGCCACCAGCACACCTGCGGCAGGAACACCGCAGGCGATGTCTGAGCCTGATGGCAGTGGGAATGGGGACAGCACCATGTCCGAAGATGCAGTGAACAGCAGTGAAGGTCATGCAGCTGGACCACTGCAGGAACAGCAGGAAACCACCGAGGATACCACCAGCAGTACTGCCACATCTGTGGAGGCAGTGCAGACATCCATGGTCGAGCGAGAAACAACGGACCAAGAACAGCAGACGGATGGGGCCACAGGCATAGGGATGCTCAGCCCACTGAGTGACCATGGACTGGAGGATGAGTTGGACGAGGCTGTCCAGATGCTGCAGGCCCAGCAGACCCCATTGGCCTACATCAGGGAGTACTGCCAGTTGTTGCTTGCTGGCCAGGTGGACTGCAGGCAGTAGCTTGCTAACATTTGGCAGTGCATCCAGGAGCACCACACTGACATGGAGCTGCAGTTCACCAGCATCACGACAACCCTTGAGACATTCACAAGGGACACAGCGGTATGCATGGCTGGCCTGGGGGATGGAATATAGGGCATCCAGAACTGTGCTGAGCCCCAGACAGTCATCATGGACCATCTCAGCACCAACCTGGAGAACATGCTGACACACCAGCAGTGCCAGGATACAGCTATGGCCACGGCCATGCAGGTCATAGCATGTGCACTGCTGCAGCATCTGCAAGGCCTGACCCAGCGGGTGGCACCCCCAGCCACTGCTCAGTCCAGCGCCCAGACACAGCCACCAGAGCCAGTGGTAACCCCTACCCCAACCCCAGCCCAGGCATCAGTACCCACCCGCCCACCAGTCATGCTGCCAGTATTGCATGCACAGCTGGGCACCACCCACACTGACCTTGGCATAGAACAACACCGGGGTGCGACATGTGTAGCGCACACAGGCATGTCAGTTACACAGCCACAGGCTAGGGTGAGCACCACACACAGTCCCACAGGTACATGCTCAGTCATGGGGCATACATGGGGGGGTGGGCACACCGAGGAGGGTGTCCCACAGGCTGCACAGGGCCCAAGGCACTCAACACGGGATGGGGGTATACACCGTGCAGCCACTGCACAGCCGCCACCACATGTGATTCACAGGCACGTAGGCCTGCATGGGCGAAGACATATCAGCTCACCAGTGGGGGCACATACAGGCCCACAGGGTGTGATCCCAGGTATAGTCCACCAGTGCACCGCCCAGCCCGCCAGAGTGGCAGGGTTCCCCACAGCCCAGCACCCAGCATCGGAGGGGTCGGTGCAAAAATGTCATGCGCGTGGCAGACGGCTGTGAGTCACCCGGGTAACCTGTGCAGTAGGGGAACAGGTGGGTGGGGATGCAATGGGTGTGTGAGGCCATGTGCATGGCAGGGGGCACATGTCCATGGGGGGGCACTGTGTGGGCACAAGGGAGTGTGTGTGTGTGTGTAGGAATATGCATGACTGTATGCATGGGTGACTGTGGGACACGTGTGATGGTTTGAACCGGGGTGCATGGAGCGATGTGCACGTGTGTGTAATGCGCACTGTGTCCAATAAATCATGTTTACACCCTGAACCAATGCTGTGTTGTCATTGTGTCAATGCAGTGCTAGGGACGTACTGGTACCATGGTGTGTAGGGTGTGCCCCCAGGCGTGACACTGCCAAATGCATGCCATGGCCCGTGGCCAACAGCCTGCCAGCCCCCCCCGCACACACACACACACAGACACACAGACACAAACACCATTACGCGACTGTGTTACGGCCTGATACACCACACACAATTGCGTAACAGTATGTATGTCGCAGCCATAGACATTGCAGTCACCATGCTGCACTATGGATATGCGCTTCAGACTGTTGTCTTGCAGGCTGCATATGCGTATCTGCACAGCGAGCTGCACTCCACGTGCGACTGCAAGCGAGAGGCCTAGGCACCGTGTAGCGGTAGACAGTGGAAGGAGTGCACACTCTGGGGATTGTGGAAGCTGCCTTTCTAAGGAGACATCCAGCCCAGGACAGAGACAGATACCCAACAGACTGGTGAGTACTGGGCCAATGCAGGCCCCCCCACCCCTACAACCTATATTGCTGGCAGGAGGGACTGGGACTGGCATGCATGCCACTGTGCCATTTGTATCCCAAGGGTTGTACAGTGACTGTCTCACTGCGGATCCCATGGCCTGCTTGTGGGGTACTGCAACATACAACACTGTTCCAGGGTACTATCATTGTGGCTAGTGAGTGCTACCTTGGGACTGCACTGACTGTACCAGGGGTAAATGCTATAGGCATTGTAGGGCTTGTCTGGCTGCCTGTCACAGTGAGGCAGGTGCCATGCGGTGTTCACAGTGTATGTGGGTCAGGCTGGGTGCAACGCTACTCACCTATTACAGGCATGGGACACCCTGTCAAGAGGCACAGACCACTGGTGTACTGCAGCGGACATGTACAGGGGGTGTAGGCAGGCGTACGCACTGTTGACAGATGTGTTCAGTCATGTGGTGTGCCAGCCATGCCCCATACACTGTACGCAGTGCCTCAGCACTCTGTTGTGTGGTCTGACATTCTGTAGACCACCGCTGCCTGTTGCTGTATGGCCATCTGTTGTGTATGGGGGCCAGATATATGACCACTGTGGGCTGTTGAGGGGACATCTGACAGTGTTTGTACATGTGCGGCGAGGGGGTGCATTTGGGGGATGGGTTCTGTCAAGGTTGTGGGGGGTGGGGTCATGTGGGGTCATGTTGCTGGCATGGGGGGTTATGGCACCCTGGACCTGCTGGCCATGGTGCCATGCGCGGCTGTATACTAACCCAAGTCCATTTCCTCCATAACTCCATGGCAGACATCCACGGGGACTCTGGTGAGTATTCAGCATTGTTCATCGCACACATTCCCACTGCCTGTCCAGCACTGTGTACCTAACAATGTTGCTCTCTGTCCCCTGTGTAGGTTACAGCACCACCGCACAGGTCCAGGTAGGTACACACCACTGCACCACAGCTGCTCCAGGGTCCCGGAGTGTGCCACAGGCTTATGTTGTCCTGCTTTTCCCCATCCAGGAGTACTCCAGCCTGGCCAGCGACACCTGCTTCGGACATCACACTGCACAGCACAGGTAGGTTACTGTCCTTTCCCATGCCAGTGCCCACGGACTTCATTGTGTCTTCCCCTTGTCCACCTGGTGGGTGTGGCTGCATGCACCCCCTCATGGGGTTGCTGGTGTGCCAGGGACGGGTGCTGTGGTGGTGCAGTGTAGTCGCTGTGTGCAGCACTGTGTGCCCGGCCGCTGCATGGTGCAGTTCGGCACATACACACTTTGCACTGTGCGTGTCATTTCCACAGGGGTGCCATGTGGTGGTAGGGCCATGGTTGCAGGCCCATGGCCCAGCACCAGCCCCTGTCCCACAGCCAGTGACCAGTATAGCGCATGGTGGGTGGGGGTGGTGTGCACGGCCACGGTGGACGTCTGTTGTGATGCTTGTGCCATTCCTTCCCCAGTTACAGGTGCAACACAGTAGCCAGCCCATTATGTCATTGGACTCTACCCTCAGCCTCAGCAGACGGGCCCCTAACTTCATGCCCCATGAGACAGGGCAACTAGTGAACTGTGTACAGCAGTGGGGCCGGATGCTGCTGCCACCTGGGTGCTGAAGGAGTGGTGCAGATGCCCGTGAGCGGGCCTGAATGGTCATCTCTGCCTGCATGGCCACATCTATGGGGATTAGGCACACTATCCACCAGCTGACGCACCACTGGCAGGACCTTGCACACAGGGAGCCCAGTGTACTGCAGAGGATGATTAGCATGGCCCACTGCAGGGATGCAGAGATGCGGTCTGGCCAGGAGACCAGTGTTGGTATGTATCCCTACAGCTGTCCATCTGTTGCTGCAGTACCAGCATGGTGGCCTTGGCACATGGTGCCTCCAACACACTCACCTGTCCCTTCACCACACAGGTTCCACTGGGGCATCGCACACCAGTCAGCAGGAATGCTTCGCCAGCCTCAGGCAGGAGGCACATCACTGGAGGTCAGGTATGTACATTCCATGTCATCCTTGGCCCATGGCCTTGGCCAGTTGTCACTCTGTGACCTGTGCTGTGCCCTTACATTGCTTGCCTCTTTGTGTGTGCAACCCTGTCCGGTCCAGGTACTGACTGTGTCCTTTACATCCCTACAGGTGTATGGAGCAGACTGCCATAGTGACAGAGGGCCCTGCTGCGGGTGATGGCGGACGTCAAGGCAGCCGATGCAGAGGCGTACCAGTTGTGCACACAGCACAGGTGACAGAGGGCCAGAGTGCTGTCACCAACCTCCTTCTCCTCCTCCACCTCCTCCTCCTCCTCCGCAGCTGCATCCGACACCGGGGTCCAGGCGCCATTGGGGGCACAGGATGTTCCGGGGGACACTGCCACTGTTGGTCTTCAGGAGCCAGTTGGCCCAGTTCCTTTGGGCCGGTTGACTGTGTGCAGTGACGCAGTCAGGGCCCCGACACCATCCGCTGTTCTGACTACCGGGGACACAGGGGACAACATTGTGGCAGGGGCAGACATGGGGGACCCGACAGATGACACAGTGCCTTACCCCACTGTCCCTGATGTTGGGGACACTGGAATGCAGCAGAGTGTGGACATGGACATTCTGCAGCGGGTGGAGCCAGTGCCCATGGCGGATGTGGGGCCTACCACAGGACATGCACAGGGAGGGGTCCTGATTGGGAATGGCTGGTGATGATTGTGTTGGCCATCCTCCAGGACATTGGCCACCTTCAGGGATCTGTGGCTGCCCTTCTGAAGGAACTCAGGTGCTCTTAGTGGCCATGTGTGCGACAGCCACTCATGTGTTGGGTTTACTGTGTGGGTGGGATTGTGTATAGGGGTGGGTGTTTCTGCTGTGTCTGTTCACTGGTTGTGGGAGTACATTGGGGGGTTGTGTTGGGTACTGCTGTTTGTTTGGGGGTGGGTTTGATTGTTGCTGTTGGTTTGCATGTGGATCTGTTGTTTGGGTGTTGGGCTGGTTTTGGGGTGTGCATGGGGGCAGGATGGTGGTTGGGGTGGTTGTGGGTGGTTGTTTGTGTTTGTTATTCTTGTGCTGTTGCTCTTTGTTGTTCCTGCCTGTTGGTGCTCCCCATCCCCCTCCCATTGTTACCCAGTATCCCTGTCCCTGTTCTGCACATTAAAATGTTTGCCATTTACACTGTCTCTGTGTCCATTATTGGTGTGCCTGGCTGTGTGTGAGTGTGTGTCTGTCATTATGCACAGGGGTGCACACTGGTGTTGGTGGCTGCTGTCCCCAGTGTTCCCTCCCTGTGCATCAGGTTGGTGTGCCATTTGTGCTACCCCCAGCACAGGCCACGATCCACAGGCTGCATCTGCGTGGTGGTCTGTGTGCTGCAGGTCACTTTGCATGCTTTGGTGTCAATGCCACCTCACATTGTACCCCCCAGCTGTGTGGTGGCACGGTTCTTGTGCTGCACCTTTCCACCTCAGGATGCCATTGTTCTCTGCAGGTGGCACCACTGGCGTGCACGTTGGTGTGCCTCACCACCGACTGTCCACTGGTCTGTGCCACCCAGTGCTGTGTCCCTATTGTGGTTGCACTGTTTCTATATATCAGTGGCCATGGCAGGGGCATTGTGCCTGGTGGTGCCTTCGTCCCTGCACTGTGCCTGTGGCCTCTGTGCTCCCTTTGTACCCTGTGCCACACTGCACCTGTGTGCCTGCCTTTCTCAGACACTCTCTATCCTATCCTGCATTTGTGTTGCTGTGTGTCTGGCCCTGCTCCTTGCCTTGCTGTTTATGTTACACCTGCTCCTACCTGGTTTATGTTGCGCCATCTGGTCTTGGTGCATGTTGTGGCACTGCTGTTTCTAGAATCCCGCCCTGGCATTTCTCTGCTTTTTCCTTGGCGTATATTCAGTTACGCATTTGTGTACTGGCAGGTCTGTCACAACTGTGGCATAAGTCATTGCTGGCGCACTGCGTTGCATCACTGTGCATCTCACAATGTAGAATAGCATGTGGCGTATGTGCTTGATGTATTTGCGACTTCCGATATGCTCTTTGGCGCATCTGCGTTGCGCATAGGCACATGCTTTCTAGAATCAGGCCCTATATCTGCAAGTAGGAAATTGAGCAAATATGGCCATAGACCCAGCAAGAGCTGAGGCGTAGGTAATGTCAGTGCCTAGATGAAGGTGGCTCACTGCATGTCCGAGCGATCGGGTTCGGCGAGAGGAAGGGACAATCAAGCAAAAAATAGAAAGGAGAACAGGAATAGGTTTAAGGAAAAAAATATATAAAACAATGCAGTGATATAAAAAAAAATTTACATACAGTGTGGCTAGAAGGCTTAAATTTACAGGCAAATGCAGCTGGCCAATCAGGGAGCTCTAAGCAGGCAAGCAGCCAATAAGAGCTTGTCCCTGATAAGCGCCGGAGTTCGAAAAAAATGCAGTGGTCTGAGTCTGTCTCCGCACAGCCTAGGGGGCACCATGGCTGTGTACTGAATTCTGTACCTGTTGTCTGGTCTCTGGGGTGGGTAGTTCAGGATCCTTGTGCCGTGGAGGCGCTACAGCTTGGCTCCTGACCACGGCAGCAGTCTCAGCCAGAGGGGGCTAGTGAGCATTATTGCCGTGCAGTTCTTGACCGCGTTATTCTTGTAGGTGTTCACTTGACCCAGTGCCCTTCCAGAACAGTCAAACTGCCTGCTCACACATTCGTGCATGACAATCACCATGCAGCTACTTGTGCATGTTCGAGCAGCCGCCTGGTCAAACACGCGAAATATGTCAACAGAATGCTGCTCTTCTCAGTGCTGAGAGTTCCCTTTCAAAAATTCACCACCACATCCACAGCCAACACAGAATAGCATTAGTGTGCTCCAGCCCTAGGACACCAGCAGCCATCAGCGGGCATGGAGACACTAAGAGGGTGAGAAAGTAAAGGGACAGCATGTGTCTGGTGCACTGTCCCTTTAAGTCAGAGTGACTGCCAGCTGTGCAGGGACAAGAGGCTGCTTTGCTAGGAGAAACTGATAATGGAGTTCCTGATGGTCTAGTGAAAGGCTCTTCTGTCACAACACCACAGAGCACAGAATGCGCTATCAAACTGGGGGAGGGGGGGTCAGTCACAATTAAAGCTGGTCAGTTGCCTTACAAAATGACTTCAGAATTAAAGTACTGTTTTTTTTTGAATGACAGCCACCATCTTGCCAGCCCCTGACCTCACCATCAATCAAAAAGCAGTCAGGGATCTTGGCACAGGGTCCCAAAAGCCTGCCGGAGAATGAATGTATTATATAGTTGGTGTCATTTCCATCAGTGAATGTTCTGCATACTAATTCAGTGGATAGACCACCCCTTACACCAGTCAGAATCTGCTTTTCCACCAGAAAATGTTCAGGGCAGTTCTATAAATGGCAGTAAGGAGAGAGAGAGAGAGAGAGAGAGAGAGACAGAGAGAGAGAGAGAGAGAGAGAACAGCCTTATGTGCTTCTGGTGAGATCAACCTGTTGGGGTTCACACAGCCAACCATCAAAGAGTGACCTCAAAGGTTTCCACTACCTGTGAATACAAAGGCTGAATGGCATGCCAACTGAAAGTGTTAGAACAACACTTTTTCCTGTGAAAGAGGACTGTGACCTGCCTTGAGAGAAAAGGAGGTAACCGCATGCCATAGTAGCAAGCCTGTGGGCACCACAGAAAGACTACTTGAATAGAACTGCAAGAGAAATACCTGCACCAATCCTGCAGACAGTCTGGGAGAAGGCTGGTTACTACTAATGACAAGTACTAGCTAATGCCCACACCAGGTTTCTGAAGCCTGGACGTGGATATGAAGTGTGTGGCCCCTGCTGCTATGACTGGTCTGTCCTACAGAGGAGCAAGAAGGATGAGCCTGAGAGGTCTGGATGACTGCAGATGCAGACAGCCTGATTTCCATTCAGAGGCACATAAGAGCTGAAGCATCTTCAAGCTGTCCCCCCAATGCACCTGCAAAGAAGGAGGAGAAGGAGTCCAGTTGTCGGGGAAGTTGGTACACCAGAACCACGAGTACTCACAGAGCTTGCTGTGCAACTGGGAAAAGTTGTACAAAGCTGTTACCAAATCTACAGCTTTGGCCAGTGGTCCAGGAGTTAAAAATATCTCGTTTTGTGGTTCTGCCATTTAAGTAACTACATGACCTGTAGGGCTTTGTGTTTTACTGTTCTGCTTGTTTTAAAGTGCAACACCGCCAGCCAACCAGCTGCAATGTCACTGGGTCTGCACCGGTCCTATGGCTGGGTACCTAGTGAAGCACCGGGAGCTCCCTTTAAGGCCTAAGTTTAAAACTGGTACCAGTGGGTAGTGCCCACAATACAGGTGAACCATTAGTAAAAAATGGCTAGTCTTATCTGCTACTGTAGTGTCTTGCCTGGTGGGAGGTGGGCACTGTTACTGTTTTAAAGTGCTTTACAGGCCAAGCCTATTCAGGCACTTAATTTAGGCCCTGCACATCCAGTTCACGAGATTCTTTTAAAACCAGTTTTGCTTTGTATTCTCCTCTCCCTTGTAAAGTCCCCTGGCAGTAAATGTTTTGCTGATATTTTGCATTTTGTCTCGTGAACATATCATTAGTGTAAGTCACTAATTGCAGTTTTGTTGAATTTAAGGTTGCACTGTGATCTTGCATGTGTAGGAGACTATGGGGAGGTGGGGCGGTATTGCATCGCAGGGGGTTTTACTGCTCTGACACCAGGTCCACTAAAACTTTTCTCTGGGTGGAGGCACCATGCTAAGCATAAAAGAGCGGGATATGAACCCACCAATCAGAACCCAGGGACCTCAACCTAGTTTAAGCCCACAAGGCAAGGATAGTAACTGCAACATCCACAGTGACCCGGTTACACAAGGATTTTGCTAAGTGTGGCTAAAATAGCTATAGGGCAATAATGATCAATATTCCTAGGGTCAACCCTCTTATAAATGGGAACAACGCTAGTTACTTAACATCAGAGATTGTGCTTGAGGTAAAGGATAATTTGAATATCCTAGTTGTGGAGAAGCCAAAAGGAGGGCAGCCGGTTTAAGGAGATTGGGTTTTAAACCATCTGTGAGCCTGTACTATTATTTGAGGATAGAGCTGGTAGCAGCTTGAGTACCTGTGTGTGACTCACAACCCTTAAATAGAATTGTGGCATGCCAAGGCTAGTTCAGTGGTGTGCGATAGGAAGAGAGTTAAAGTGGGCACATCAGGTAAACTAAAGGAAAGACAAGTATAGGCAGAAAAATCAGAAATAAATTATCATTAAAGGCATTAGCAATAGTAACAAGGTTAGTACAATTTACTCTAAATATCTGTCAGAGCCTGATTGTTGTTTGACCCCATAAGACCCGTGTCTTGATGTGATCCTAAAATCTACACGGGGGGTTGGTTGCCAGCTGAAGCTGTAAGAAGATCCAGTACAGTAAGCATTCTGGCTTTCTGACACATGTTCCTCATTTTTCCATAAATTCACCCAGTCAGAAATAAGTAAGGAAGCCTTGAACCTAAACCAACATTTATCCCTAGTTTTGATTGGGAATAACAGTTCTCTGTCTATCCATCTAGAAGAGGACCCTCTCATTCTTCTTTTTATTAGTAGGGGCATGTTCATCTTAAATTTCAAAACATTTGATTATAAATTTATGCAGTGTCAGTGGCTCAGAAGGTAGCACACTCGCCTCTGAGGCTGGGAGATCAGAGGGCTGTGGGTTCAGTTCCCACATCTGGCACTTGGGTTAATATCCCAGTACTGACACTGTAGTGCAGCATGAGAGGGGTGCTGCACTTCTGAGGTGCCGTCTTTTGGACGAGACGTTAAATCGAGGACCCATCTGCCTGGATTGGTGGTAGTTCAGGTGGATGTTAAAGATCCCATAGCACTTATCGAAAGAGTGGGGAATTTCCCGGTGTCTATTAAAATTCCCTCATTCCACTAAAAAAGCTACCAAGCAGTTTCATCTGGTTCAAGGTCAGTTGGCATTCATCTGTATTCCCTTCCCCTGGGTTGTGCCTGAAAATAGGCAGGATTTGTCTAGTGCACTTACCCGGTCAACAAAAACTAAATAAATAAATAAAATAAATAATGACAAAGCAGAGGAAACATCTGGGGCCAGAGATTCAAAGTGTGCACCAGCGCTAACAGGGTTTGCACCTGGTGCTATCCGTGTTTGCAGCCTTTTGGGGGGGCTATATTCAAAGGCCACTATGGCACATACTAAACCTGTTAGCACCCAGGTGCTATCATAACACTGCACCCATGCAAATAAGGGCATCCCCTCCTGCATACTGGAACAGCAGCATGTTCAAAGGTTTGCAACAGCAGTAAATGGCACCCAAAGTGACACTATTTACTGCCACTGAAGCCCACAACTTAACTGGGTGCTAAGCCCATGCCCCCACACCACTGATGGTGGGACAGCTATACTGCAGCTGTCTGCACCTGATCACCCATCACAGAGAAGTTGCAGACCCAGGTCTCCAGGGCCACCTGTCACCACTGAACATCCATTCCATGTGAGCAGACCCTCTCCCTAGTGACTAGCTGCAACCCCACCCCCAACACCTGTTCCCTGTAATGGAAATATCCCTGGTGCCTAGTGGCACCCCCCAAACACCCATTCCCTGTAATGGAAATATCCCTGGTATCTAAAGGCACCCCCACCGCTCAAACACCTATCCCCTGTAATGGAAATATCCCTGGTGTCTAGTGGCACCCCCCCCAAATCCTCATCCCACAATATGAGAAAGCATCCCTGGTGTCCAGTGGCACCCCCCACCAACTCAGCACCAGTCTCATATACAGCAACTGTCCTTGGTGTCTTGTGGCACCTCCTGCCCCCGATCACCCATCCTGTAATTGTACAGATCTCCCTGGTGTCCAGTGGCATTGCCACCGCCCTTCACCTGTCCCATAATAATTATTGTCTCCCTGGTGTCTAGTGGCTCCCCCCACCTCCCAAGCACCTGTCCCTATAAAGTAACTATCCCTGGTATCTAGTGGCACCCCCCACCCCTGAACATCCATCCTGTGATAGTTGTCATCTCTGTGGTATCTAGCAGCACCCCCCATCCCTCGATCACTCATCCCATGATAGCTGCTATCTCTCTGGTGTTTAGTGGCATCCCCCACTACCCAACCTCCCAGCCAGTGTTCTGTATACTATCCCTGGTGTCCAGTGGTAACCCTGCCCCCACCTCCAGAAAGCCAATCTACAAGTTGACAGGCAAAAACTGGTGGTCCACCAGCCTCCTGCCCTCTCCACCCACTATCAGTACACCACTCATCCAACCCCCCCAAATCAGGCTTTCCATGGATGTTCTTGGAATCCCGATACTGTATGTACACTCACGCTCAGCTCATACAGTGGCCTGCTAAGAAGATGAGAGGAAGTCTGTGCTAGTGGCCATATCAGGATTCCATGAACATCTTCAGAGACCCTGGCAACAGCAGGGTGAATGGGTGGTGTATTTGGAGGCAGTGGATGGGAGCTGCTGGACTGCCAATGTTTGCCAATCCATTTGTAGACAGGCATTCGGGGTGGGGCAGGGGTACCACTGGATGCCAGGAATTGTATACGGAAATGGGCTGGGTGATTGTGTGATAGGAGGGTGCCACTAAACACCAGGGATAGTTATTGCATAGAGGATGGGTGATCAGGGGTGGGGGGTGCCACTACACACCAGGGAGACAGACACTATCACGGGGCAGCTGTTTGGGGGGTGGGGGGATGCCGCTTGACACCAGTGATAGGTACTGCATACAGAACGGGTGTTGGGAGTGGACAGTGCCACTAGACACCAGGAATGATGTCACACACCCACAGGGTGGGCACTAAAGGGACACTGCTCACCATGCAAATGAGCCCATAATGGATGCAAATGGCCCCTTAACATCTTCTATGCCCTATGGGTTTATTTGCATGGTGTGGCTGAAAATAGCCAACATGGCTCCCAGCACTATCAAGTCCCAGGGTATATTCTCTATGAGCTGGATATAGCCCAGGTCCATGTCTGGGCAGCACAGTTTCACTTAGTGCTATGCCCACACAGGGTGATATTCAGTCAGATAGCTCTGATCCGCTATCCCACTGAATATGACAGTTTCTGGATCGGGCACAGGAGCAAGCGCAGTACAAACCTTTGTGCTGCACTTGGGCTAATTTTTGAATATCTGACCCCTGTAGTGTTAAATTGTTGTAATACAGGAGAGATCAGCTTTAAGATTGTTCAAATTTACCTTAGAAAAATCCCTTAGCTTAATTCCACTTGTAGAAGATTTCTTGTGAATAACAAATCAATACTTAGAAATGAATCAGTAAAATAAATAACATAGTTGAATAGGAAGTGGACTTTAACACTATTTATTTATTTAACATTTTGGTAAACAGGATAAGCACACTGAGCTGAGACTCGTTTCCAGGTGCGACCCAGGGGTTGGATTACAATACAATAAGGGAAGAGTATACAGAGATAAGGCAAGAACAATACAATATGCAATACAATATGGAAAGGAAAATGTTCAGTTGTACAAATTTATGGGAACCAGAGGGCCAAGTGGAATTAACGTTAGTATAGAATGCTTTAAATATTTGTATCAGTGTGCAGAGCATATACTGTAATAATCTGAATTTGTATGATGTCCAGTTGTTCACATGAAGTTATTATATAGAGCATCCTTAAAGAAAACCTCTGTATGATGGATGCTGTTTATTCCTACTGAAACCTTTGGAGAGGAGGGTGCTATACCAGGAGGTCCTTCCGCCCACAGTTATTACAAATGGAACTTCACAAAAGCTTACAGCTGGAGACAGAAAATGGTGTTTTGCAATTATAGGCCATGGCTGCTGTGATTCCAATGTGCTTGCTCTTCACAGGTGCAGCTATTATAACAATAGAAAAGCAGATATTGGAGGTGTTATCCACATGGATTATAATAGAGGGATTGAAAAGATATTATTTTAAGACCAGAATAATAAAACAAAATAATAAAAAAGGCATTGTAAAGCCAACATGACATCTCTCAGTAAATTACATTTCATATAATGCAGCATTGATTTTGTGAGTAGAATAGGGCTCGGTAGTGCAAACACATGTCTAAATAAAAGAGACAAAGTAGCTCACTTAATCACAGCAGCTGTATTGTCCCACAGGAATATGTCTTGTGAATGTCTCATAATAATTGTCACAAATTAGCTTTTCATTAGAACAGCTGTCTTTTTTGCCGTGCTAGTATGAACTTAAAAAAGTAATGGAGCATACCGCTCTTTTCTAAAGCCACAGACACACACTGAGGGGGCAACGAAGTTTGTAACATTCAGTTCGCTACATATTTAACTATTACTTCAGGCTCCCATTACTGGCCTTCCAATTGAAAAGCAGTGTGCCATCAGGTCAGTGTTGTGCACTGGACACTAGATGATTACAAACAAAAGTGGGCAAAACCACTTCTATGGAAAATACACCATCTTACCTGGGGCAGTCTGTGAATGGGAAGCCAACTTTAACAGCCCCAGCACAGCTCAGAATAATCCAGTTCTTAGGCTCCCCAAATTGCCCCCCAAGCCACTGAAAAGGAATTGAATCGGAGGAGCTTATATACAGTAGCCATATGTGCCCTGTCTTTAAAGTATTGAAGTATCTGTCCAAGTATTAACAGACAGGTGGTAACTGGTTCAGCCAACTCTGTCCAGACTCTGTCCCTCCCCTTCAGGCCATTTTATGTGATGTAAGGTCACTGAGGAAGGAAACAGCGGTGACAGAGGTGTTCATCACTGATTCCTCAACTGACCATATTTGCATCACAGATACCTGGTTGGGTGATGATTCTGGCCCTGTATTGAAGACATCAGTACCGGCTGAGTACTCAGTGGTGCACTGACCAAAGTGGGACCATGGGGGGGGTGGCCATTTGTTTTTGACCTGTATTAGAACTCACGGCATAACCCATGTTAATGTCCAGGTTGTTTGAATATGTGACTGTTAGGGGTAGGTCTAGTGTAGGGTACAGGATCACCCTCATGTACTGTCCTCCAGGCCAGCAGGTAATTTCCTGCAGGAGTTGGCTGACTTCGTGATCGACCAGGCATTAGAAACCTCCCCTGACTACTAGTATGGGTATTTCAATGCCTGGGTCAATTATGAAGCCTTGTCCTTTGTTCAGCAACTCCTTCAGCTAATGTTATCACTGAGCCTTACACAGTCAATTGCCTCTGTTGCCGTCCTGCATGGTCACACCTTGGACCTGGTCTTCTTGTCTGGTCTTGACAGTACTACAGTTAAGTCTGATCTAGTAGTTTGGTCAGCTCACCATGCCATGTTGTTCCTCTGTGGGGACCCCCATTAAATACCTCATGGAGGTGGTCTGTCTGATACCTCCCTAAACATAATTTGGAGTCTCGTAAACTCTAGGAGGTATTAGTCATCATGGGATGAAAATAGCTTGTGCTCAGGGAGCTGAGAGGGCTATGAAGCATGATAATATGGTTCTCATGGCTGCTTAGGACTCCCTAGCACACTACTGTGTCTGTCCCTTGATATCTCACCATAGTACTGTGATGTGCAAAGGCTGTTGAAGACTAAGGAATGGAAGTTGGATCATTCTTGGTGGAGGTCACATTCTGAGTAGGACTGGTTGGAGTTTAGTATTCACTACAATCAGTATTCACAGGCAATCATCCTGAAAAATACAGTGTTCCTGTCAAAAATGATTGCTGCAGGAAAGAATCGGCCTGTTCAGTTCTTTTGCATAGTCGACAAGTTGATTAATTCACTCTGTCTGCAATCTGATCAAACATTTTCCATAGATAAGTGCGAACAGTTTAATTAATTCTTTTAGGACAAAGTATCCTCTATCCAGCCTTGTATCTCCTCAAGTGGACTGTTGTGGGCTGGTGGTACACAGTCCAAAAAGGACTAAGATGATCTGCCAACTTAGGCTGAGTTTATCCCAGTTGTAGAAGATGAGGTGTTTTGGGTGTACTTGGAGTTGCACCCACCCTACTGTGTTTTGGACCCTGGGCCTACCTGGTTACTGCTTGGTTGCCTGAAATCTCTAAGGACAATTTACACTGAAATTGTCAGGTATTCCTTGAAGGAGGGTGCCTTTCTGGCAGTTCTAAAAAGGGCTGTGGTACAATCCCTCCTGAAGAAGCCATTATTGGACCCTGACAATCTGGTGAATTACAGATCTGTATTGCATCTTCTTTTTCTGGGGAACATCATCAAGAAGGTGGTGGCGGCATAGCTTGAGGCTCACCTGGACAAATCTACATCTATGAGCCTCTCCAGTCAAGATTTAGACCCCACCACAGCACTGAGGCTGCTCTCATCAGAGTGTTCCATCATCTCCTCACTGCAAAAGATCATAGTCATTGTTCCATCTTGGTCCTCTTGGATCTTTCACTGGCTTTAGACTCAGTGGACCATGGTGCGCTATTGGATCACATGTGGGACTATATGGGGCTCACTGGCATGGTTTTAGACTGGTTCCAGTCCTATACCACTGAAAGGACAAAGCAGATGGCTCTGGGTAGTTCTGTCTCCAGACCCACTGTGCTTCACTGTGGAGTTCTTCAAGGCTTAATCATTGTTCACTGTGTATATGTGGCAGTTGGGTGACATCATAAAACAGTATAGTGTTGAGTTCCATTGTTATGCTGATGATACTTAACAGTACTTGTCTTGTACACCTGATGGAAATATGGCAGCCTCAGTGTTGGAGTGGTGCCTTTGGAACATCAATGACTGGATGGCCTCCAACTTATTGATCTTAAATGCCAGTAAGACAGAGGTAATGATTGATGAACCTGGTCTGTGAGCATCAGCAATGACTAGTGTAGATGCCATGTTGCCATCTTTAAACAGCAATACACTTTGAGCTGTGAATGCAGTGAAAGATTTGAGGGTCACTGTGATTGCAGGCTGATGCTGGAACAGCATGTGTCAGTTGTAGTCCATAATTTCTTTTTCACATACTTAACAATGCCCAGATCAAACCACATCTTGCAACCACTGACTTGGTAGCAATAGTGCATGCCTTTTTCCTCTCTAAACTAGACTATTGCAATGCTCTATATTTAGGGTTGGTTTTGAGGTTTAATGTGTTGCCTGCAGCTGTTTCACAGTTCAGTGGCCCAGCTAGTGGCAGGAACATCACAAAGTGGACACATCATGCCAGTCTTACACTCTTTGCACTGGCTACCAATTCGGTGGCACATCACCTTCAAAACTGTTTGTTGACATTCAAGGTCCTACGTGGTTTGGGTTCTGATCAGCCTAAAGATCTCCTGTTGTCTTACACCCCAGTCTGCCCTCTCTGCTCCACCGATGCTGTCTGTTGCTGGTCACACATTCTTGGTTGAAATTATTGGGGCCAGGGCATTTAAAGTGGGAGTATCACTTCTATGGAATTTATTGTCCCCCAGTGTCTGACCTGCGTCCACTGCAAAGACCTACCTGTTCCATTTCACCTACTCTTTTAGTTAGGGAATGTATTTATTATTTATTCAGTTAATTTATAGTCAGTGATTATTTATTGTCATTCATTTTCATTCTATCTCCCTCAAAGGTGCCCTGAGCATTTTTCATATAGGGAATCACAAAAATAAACATTGCCTTGCCTTAAACTGACTCCCTCCCCCATGATAAATATCAGTGTTGCAGGATCTACTGGGTCTATTTTTAAAGTGATGGAGAGTGGATTCTAAGTCCATGTGGTTTTCTCCACAATTCCAACACTGACAAGGGCTTGATTTTGAACACGTCCTGCTCAGGACTACTGATTGATTGATTGATTGATTGATTGATTGATTGATTAATTGAAAACTGGCAGCCAGGAAAGGCCCCCTGAGCCAAGGCTCATTTCCAGGTGTGACCTGGGGGGTGTACAGGGAGACAATTACATTCAGTGAAAATGTGTAATCGGTATTAACAAAACAGTGTGCTGGCAAAATAAACTGCCAAAAGTCAAAATAAACAGCAGGAAGGTACAGATAAAATATACAGTAAAAAGAGCAGGCAAAATGAGCAATTCATGGCAATATAAACAGTGGGAGATTAACAGACAGTGTGTGAAGTGAGGTTGTACTGGCAATAAAAACAATAACATATACAATTGTGGTGCAGTCAGGAAAGACTGCAGAAAGGGTATTTAGAAATCAACCAAACCAGGGTACTTTTTCAGGTCACAAGTATAAATTAGGTAAAGGTGCACAGAGGTCACAAGTGACCCCAAAGAGGGGAGAGGACATGAGACAGACTAGCCAGGGTAAGAGCAAGAGGGAGCAAAGAGGAGTTTAAGCTGATACTTGAGTGAATGATAGGAGGAGGACAGACAGAGTGGGAGGGACAGGTTGTTCCAGATAGAAGGAGAAAGATGGAGGAGGAAGTGAATTACCCAGCAGCAGATTTGGAGTAGGAAATGGAGACGATGCGGGAGTCCCTAGAGCAAAGAGCATAGGAGGTGGAAGGGACAGGACAGAGGAGAGGTAAGGAAGGAGACACGAGAACCAGTATTTAGACAGAAAAAGAAAAGGAAGGGAAAGGGGAAATTGTTTAACTGGGAAAGGCACACTAAGCTGAAGCTTGTTTTCGGGTGTGACCTGGGAGCACAAGGAAGTTAAGTGACTTGCTTAAAGTCGCACAGTATGCAAGTGGGGGTTGATGAGATTCCATCGCAGGTCTCCAGGTTTGCAGCATAGTGTCATTAACCACTATGCTATAATGCCTTCCTGAAAGAAGACATAATGAATGAAGTTACCCTCCCCTAGCTACTAACTCCCACTTGCTGCATCTCTTGCCTCTTCCAAGTATCTCATAAAGGTGATGAAAAAGAAGACTCTTCAGCCCACTCTCAGATCACAAGAACTTCACTCTGCTGCTTCCACCATCACCACTAATTCACTGTGCTCTGTGACCTGCATACGGTATTTTATTCTTTTATTTATTTATTGAAATGTTTCACCAGGCAGGCAAACTGAGCGACAAGTCACTCATCTCCTGCTGCAGCCTGGGGGAAAGGGGTACAATAGGAATGAGACATTAAACATTCAAGTTACAAGATCAACATTAATGTACAGTTGTAAGGCAGGTGTTACAAACAGTGTTACAACAGTGTTGTGCATAATAGGTAGAAAGAGTGGACAATAATAAGTGCCAGGTTAATAAGTAAACAAGTGCATATGTGAAAGAAAAAGGGAAAAGGAGAGGGGTGAGGTGGGGGGAGGGGAGGGGTAAGAGTCGCGTTCCTGGAGACCCCTTCAGGATGCGAGGAACCCTGCAAGGGGACTGGGGGACTAGAGAGAAGGGGATAAGGCAGTGTCCCAGAGAGACCCTTTCAAGATGTGAGGAACCCTGCAAGGGGGCTGTGGGGCTAGATAGACAGAGGGATAAGGTTGTAAGGATTTAAAGAGGGAGGAGAGAGAAGGAGGAGGTGTGACTTAATGCTAGAGGGGGAATAGGCCCTAACCCAAGAGAAAACCCTTCAGGATGAGGGGTACCCTGCAAGGGGGGTTGGGGAAGGTCAATAGATAGGGATTAAGACAGTGATAAGAGAGGGAGGCAGTGAGAATTGAACCCTTGAGGGGAAGAGAATTCACACCTTTGTAGGGGATGGGGCCTAATCAATAGTCCATCAGGATGCTTTGGACCCTGCTAGTAGTCATGGAAAGCCAGGATAGTGGCTAGATATGCTTAGGCTCAGTTGGACCCCCTCAGGATGCTGAGAACCCTGCAAGGGGACTTTGATGGCCAGGGAGAATGGTAGATGGGGAAGGGAAGGAAAAGAGGCATGCCTAAGTGCAGTAGGACCTCCTCAAGATGCTGAGAACTCTGCAAGGGGGACTGCGAAGACTAGGGAGAAAGGTAGTTGGGGGAAGGGAAGGAGAGGAGACATTCTAGGCCCAGTAGGATCCCTTCTGGATGCTGAGAATCCTGCAAGGGGACTATGAAGACTAGGGAGAAAAGGTAGAATGGGGGAGGTGAAGGAGAGGAGACGTGCCTAGGCATAGTAGGACCCCTTCAGGATGCTGAGAACCCTGCAAGGGGACTGCAAAGGCTAGGGGGACAGGTAGATGGGGAGGGGGAAGGAGAGAAGACAATCCTAGACACAGTAGGACCCCTTCAGGATGCTAGGAACCCTGCAAGAGGACTGCAAGTCTAGGGAGATAGGATGGATGGTGGGGGAAGGGAGTGGATGAGAGACACAAGCCCCTTGGGGGGTAGGAGAGGGACCCATGAAGAGCATTCGGGGTCCCTGGCATTCTGTGAGAAATCAAGGGAGGCCAGTAAGGGGGAGCAATTTGGGGGAAGGGGAGGAGAGCTAGAAATTTTGGGGGTAGGGGGTGCACAGGGTAAAATGAAGGTGATGGTAATGGGGTAGGGTTTATCCAGTGCTTAGAGGATGGAATTAGGGAGGGATATGGCAGGAGCAGCTAGGTGCAAGGTAATTATTGAGGGCAGAACTGATGGAGTAGGAGGAGGAGGAGGAGGATGAGCGCCAGATTTGAGGGGGGAAGGAATTTCAGATTTTTGGGATGCGGTGAGAATAACCAGATTGGTCGATTTGAGTGGATCTGTCAGGGACTACCAGGGTGCGGGAGTCGGTTGATCTATGGGAAAGAGAGGATAGGGGTGTTATAAAGGAGGAGGTGAGGTAGGAAGGGTACTCACCCAGCCAGTGCTAGGAGGTAAATTTAGCACAGTGGAGGAGTCACCTATTTGTAAGAGAGGGGAAGGATAGGGCACGATAAAGATCACAGTGGTGGGTGCGAGGGGGGAATCCAGGGCAAAGTGGCAGAAGGAATTGAAGAGGGAGTCCAGTCTGGCCAGGGAGGACTTAGGGGCAGCACCATAAACTACGTCACAGTAGTCAAAAATGGGCAGTATCATCTTCTGAACACATCCACGCCTAGCCATAAGAGGGATGCAACTACGGTTCCTGAACAGGGCACCAAGCTTGGGGCGCATTTTTTTATGGATGGCTTCAGTATGTCCAGAGAAATTTAGATGTTGGTCCACCCAAACACCTAAGTACCTGAAGAAGGAAGAGTCCTCAAGTAAAGTCCCATCAAAGGTATGGAAAGTGGGTAGGGAGGGAAGCCTAGAGAGTCTCTGCCTTGTGCCAAAGATCATGGAGACAGTCTTCTTGACGTTGAGGAAAAGTTGATGGTTAGCAAACCAGAGTTGAACCCTGTTGAAGTCTTGCTGTAAGCTGTTTGTAACCTCAGCAGTACAGGAGCCAAATGCATACAGGACTGTATCATCAGCATACATATGTATAGCAGAGGAGGGAGAGCAAACAGAGGGAAGGTAATTTAAGAAGATGGAGAATAGGAGGGGCCCTAATACAGGGTCCTGGGGGATGCCAATGCTAATTGGGAGGGGAAGGGAGGTGGCGTCCAAGATCTTAACTAATTGGGCTCTGCAATAAGGTAGGCCTTGAACCAGTTTGTGGCAGAGAGAGATAGGTCAGCTGCCGGGAGTGAGTCGAGGAGAAGGGAATGAGAGATGGTGTCAAAGGCCTTGGCCAGGTCAACAAAAATGGCAGATGTAATTTGGCCAATGTCCATCCCGGTTAGGATGGAGTCTGAGAGCCATAGGAGAGAGGTGG
The DNA here is from genome assembly GCA_016271365.2 of Neoceratodus forsteri. NCBI lineage: Eukaryota > Metazoa > Chordata > Ceratodontiformes > Ceratodontidae > Neoceratodus > Neoceratodus forsteri. The sequence continues at coordinate 1,804,312,397 of CM057455.1, read as the reverse complement.
TGGTTGAGTGGTTTTCCTGAAACAAGACTGGAAAAGGGTGAAAAAGGAGGTGTTACATAGAAAAGAGGTGAGTTGGGAGAGGACAATGTGTTCTCGAAGTTTGCAAGGGAAGGGAAGAGAGAAATGGGGCAATGGTTGCCAGGGGATGAGGGGTCATCCCCTTTGGGTATTGGGAGGACCACTGCATGTTTTCATAAAGAGGGGACTGAGGTAATACAGAATGAGAGATTTAGGATTATTGAGAGGGGGTAGGCAATGGCCGAAGTGGAGAGGGAGAGGAGTTTTGGGTTGAGGCCATCAGGGGAGGCACCTTTAGAGGGGATGATGGTGGGGAGGGCACTTAGGGCATCGTTTGGGGTTACAGTAACAAAGAAGGGGAGGTGGGAGGTGGTGGAGGGGTACACTGGTGAGGCGGGGAAGGGGATGGGTAGGAGGGGAGGGATTTCAGTAGTTCAGTGATGCAGGAGGTATAGTAGGAGTTAAATTCCGCAGCTACAGCTGGTGGGTTGGACACTAGTGAACGATTTACTTTAAGTACCAGGGGGCTAGATGAGGGAATAAATAGGGTATGGACCACCTTCCAGAACTCTGAAGGGGAATTTATGTTGGTGATGAAGGCAGATTTGAAATATTCAGATTTGGCTAACCTTGTAGCCCTGGTGCAAGCGTTCAGAGCATGCAGTAGTTTGCGAGATTACTAGGATGCTGGGTAGCTTTATGATGCTTCCAGGCTCTCTTTCCAGCCCTAAGGCAGACCAAAAGTTCAGGGGTTATCCAAGGTAAGTGGTTACTTCTGACTCTGGTTTATTTGAGTGGGGCAAAGGTATTCCAGTTTACAAGAAAGATTTCTTTGAAGTAGGCAAGGGCCTTATCAACCGAGGGAGAGAGGTTAGGGGGACCAGTCAGAAGTGGCAAGGTTACTCAGGAGAGTTTCAAGGTCAAGAGACTTGAAAGAGCATAGTTGTATGGTTTTGTGTAGTGATTTAATTCTGTGGACTTTCCTAACTATGAATATTGGGTTATGGTCACTGAGAGCATCGGGGAGGATGCCAGAGATGATGACGCGGTGGGGTTGGGAGGTAAGGGGCCCAGTCAAGTAGGGAGTGTTAGTGTGTCTTGTGGTGTGGGCGGGCAGGTTCAGAGATCAGTTGGGTGAGGTTTAGGGCTTCTATTTCATTTTTACCTTTGGTAGTTTTTAGGTGACAACCAATTTATATTGATGTCGCCTAGGATGAATAATTCCCCAGAGCAAGCAAGGGAAGTGATGGAGGTTAGGAGGTCCAGCGTGACTGAAGGATGGACAGTTGGGTGGCAGTATATGCTTGCTACTAAGATTGGGAGAGTGAAGTAGAGGGTCACATGGATAGCTGGGGCATCATGGGTCTCAGGAATGGAGGATGAGTAGATGATGGAATATTGGATGGAGGCTAGGACATAAATGGCCACACCACCACCCATGCCAGCACGGTCTTGCCTTAGAAGTGAGTAACCAGGAATGGAGACTAAGATGTCAGGGATAGTGCTCTTTAGCCAAGTTTCTGAGATGATTAGACTATCTGGTTGGTATCATGAAACCCACTGCACCAGTAGCCAAGTAGGAGGAGTAGGAACCCCACTGCATGCAGGCAGGCTAAAGATTAATCAAATGCAACCACCTTTTTGATGTGATTGAAGGGGTGGAGGGTAGGTACAGCAGCTACCCAGTTGCAGCATTCAGATCAGTGGTGTATTGTCTTTGCAACTAGGTGGTAGCTGAATTATAAAGAAGGGCCTATTAAAGTTGGAGCCACCCACAGAGAAATATGCACCTCTGTACTGAATGGTCACAAAGTTATGCCTACAGTCAAGGTAGGCACAAGAACAGAAACCACTTGTCCTGCATTAACCACTCCACCTGTAGTAAATGCTTGTCATGTCAATGACCTGGATCCATGTCCTGAACTAGAGCATGCAGATGTGGGCTAACAAGAGTTGGTGACAAGTTCACAATATCAGCTCTCTTACAGCTGGTAGAGTGGGTGACAGCACAGCAAAATACTGATAAGAAGACACTAGCTTGTCCTCACGTCACTTTATGATGCTGCTAGGCAACCTATTAGTCCCCCAATTAGACATCGCTCTCACCATGTTTGCTCCAAAATCAGCAACAAAAAGCCAGTTTTATGGCCACCTTTCAGCCACACATCCTCATTTCAATTAGATATTTCAGGATGTGCCTTACTTAAGAAGGCTAAATTCAGTGGGGTCAAACCATGATTCGATTTGGTAGCTGATAATGAGTGTTTAAGGGCTATACATTTGGTTTTGCTCTCCTTAACCTTAATTAACCATTGAAGAGCTGCCAATGGATTAGATTAGATTAGGTTAGATTAGATTAGATTAGATCTCAAGGCTAAAGGATAAACGTGGAATAAAATTTAGAGGCCACACTGATTGAAGGAGAGCACTAGAGAAGGAGGAGGGGGTGTGTAGCAAATCAGAGCATTGATGTGAAAGGAGTTTCCATATTTATTATGCAGAGAAATGGAATAAGATCTATCAGATGCCCCATCAAACCACAGGCAAGACTTTTAATTTAGTGTGGCAGCTGATAATAAGTACTTATGGAATGCACATTGGGCTTTGCATTACTTACATAAATCCACCCCTGAAGAGGTGCCACTAGATGGGATCTCGAGGCTAAACAATAGATGTGGAAGAAAATTTAGAGGCCAAAAGATCTGAATTGTAGAACAATAACAAGTCTCCTCCAATTCATGAATCGCAAATATCATGCATGGAGGAAAGGAAACTCCTTGTGGAGGAAACCTCTGGGGATCCAAGGAATGGGGTTTGCCTTTCCTTCAGACTTAATTTAAAGGAGAACTGTGCTGAACCTGTAAGTCATTTTTTTCCTGTATAGCTAATTTTATAAATACTGGTTCCCATTCAGTTATTTTCCCATCATTAATAGCCTTTTAGAAAACACATTGAGTGTTTCTGATTGGCACACTAGTGATAGGTACTTATTTATAACTGATGTAGTTTACACCCCTTTCAGCCAGGTTATAAGTAGAATATTGATGCACAGTGCCAACAAATGAAGAGTCAAGCTAGGACATAATTAAACTATGTGACATACTTCTAACATGGTCTTTACCAGCAGTGTATAGATCAGAAACACTTACTGTGTTCACTTAAAAGCCATTTAAGATAGAACAATAACAGAATGTTAGTATTTGAAAATCAGGTTCTACATCAGACAAAGGCTTCAAGGTCAAATGCAGTTCTCCTTTAAGAGGCAAGAAGTAACTAGGCATAGAGAATTTTTGCCATGTGGTTTCTCATATAAAGATGGAAACTGGGAGAGATTCTTTCCTCATCCCATCGCTTTGATGATATGGGCCAGTATGTTTTTCTTTCCGGAGACAGTGGTTGCTGCATAAATCCTGGGTCTGGAACCAGTCAGGTTAGCAGGACTCTGAGATGAGACATGAATGAGGAGAAGGTAATGGCTGAGTTCTTTTCTGTTGTAAGGAGTGGCTGCGCTGTAGGCAGGGCCCCTGGTGTTCTGTGGTACTTTGTCCTCATTTCTATGGCAGGGCTCCTTGGCTTCTGAGACAGCATTTTCAGATTTCTCTGGCATGATTTATTCATTTCTGTGGCAGAATGCAGTCCTGCCATTGGTTAAAATATAATGTGATGTCACTGATTACATCAGATGCTGAGCATACAAGAGGGGCCTCAGGATAATCAAGTTGAGGAACAGAGCTGGGCAGTATGGAAAAACTGTATATTTGAAGGAAAATTCACCAAGAACAATGAATTCTGTGGCCCTACATATATTCTGTGGCATGATGCAAATTCTGTGGAAAATTTGCTGGCCACAGAATTTCAGAATTCCAGGGGCCTTGGCAGTAGGCAATTCCTTGAGTACGTTTAAGAGCTTACCTGGAATCGGGCACCATTAATTATTGATGGGAAAGAAGGTGAAGTCTACACCTTTAGCCAAGTGATCTGTCTTGGATGTATTTAGAGTAAAGACTTATGAATCTTGGGTAGTTTTCTGGAGATTTGTGATGCTGAGATGAAAAGCAGAACCAAAGATGCTGGATGTTGCTAGTGACTTGCTATGGTTAAGGAATCTGTAGAAGACCAAACACATGGCTGCTTGGAGGTATACTGTCAGTCAATAGGATGGCCAAAGACTTGCGCTTGCAAAAGGTCTAATAACCAACTAAATATTTCATAATATACAGGACAGCAGTCTGAAGATTTTATGGATTGGATCTTTGTAAGGCCTTGCATGAACATTTTTTTTTTATTTGTAGTTTGCAAGCAGTACATACTCACACGAGATACACAAAAGGATAAGAGCACGCAATATTCATAGATTAATTCACTTACAATGGATATGTTCTGTTCTGACCCCTTCCCATTAGATATATATATAGGGGAAATACCTAGCTGATATAAACAGTTTAAACTATAAATAGTAAGACGGACACCAAAAGAGCTCTGCAGGGATGTTTTGACAGCTATTCACTAGATTTTCTATTAACATATGGGCCAATACACCACCCATTATCCCTCATATATCAAAAATGTACTTGATACAAGTATAGAGAACCCAGGAGAGATTCTCAACACAACAGTATGGAGTTATGCTGTCAAAAAGTACTATTTTCCAGAAAACAAAAGAGCCATCCTTGGTCTCTGACAGGAAAGGAAACTTGTCCCCCTCTGTTGCAGGCTTTGGAAAGATTATTGAGCAGTGATGGTGCAGTCCACAAATACAGGTTTGCATATTAACTTAACTTACACTCACCATGCAACCTTCTTAATAATCAGCCATGACTTATCGTAGTCCACTGTAGTATTCGTGCAGGAAAGAAAATAGGAGAATTAACATTGCAAGATATTATTAAGAAACACTGCAGCAACTTGTATGTACCTCTTGATCTCTCTGCCTGGAGCATACAGTAGCCATTTTAAAGTACTAAGATGTGTGATTGACATGTTTTTACAAACAGGCAAAGAACCTTACTATCCATTGATCACGAATGTGAGGTAAATGTCCAGCAGTCCCATCGTACGTCTAGGAGGTACAGCTTTAACAATAAAAGATACAAACCTGTAAAAAGGAGGTTAAAAGCTAAAAACATATACAACACCAAGTCTAAGGTGTGACAAACCCACTCCTGGAGGCCAGGCCCACTGAGATCACAGTGCCCACCCTTAAGTGCAATCCATTATGGGGAGAACAGGGATACCCTCCTCATCTTTTTTGAATGCTTACTGAGGTCATGACTGCACCTCTGCCACGAGGATCCAGGGCATCCATCTAGCTCTGGATAAGGGCACAATACTAGTCTTGAGTCTTGTGGCCAAATATGAACCCTTGGCCATTACACAAAGGAGAAAGACCCAGGCATCACACTCTCTTCAGGGGTAGCAGTGTAAAGCCTGATTTGGCCTTCTTCCTACAGGACATGCAACAGCCTGGTTCAAAATCTCTGCAGACTTGTCCCTGAAGCTTTGGTATTCTCCTTATCCTTCCAGATCTCTTACAGACCCTTTTCTCAATTTGGTTGCTAATGGTGGCCCCTCTAAGCAATTAACAGTTGTCACAGATTATTAATAAACCTTCTATAGCCACACACAAATATAGAAATCTCACACAGGCAGAATTCTTTAGGAAAACAAATGTTTTACCAAAATACTTAAATACAGTTATAACTAAAAAAGAATATACTAATTTAGGTTACAGGATACATAAACAACAATGGAAAAATGTACAGTAAAATGGACTACAACTGTTAGCTAAAAAGTCTACCTTACATTAAATTAGTAAATTGATGTCTAGAAATAGTAGATGAAGGTTTTCAGTTTCCTTTAGTCCTTGGCAGCCACACTGGGTCTCAGCAGTTTGGTTTCTGGTGTGTGTCAAGCAGTGTCCAGATGAAAATGTGTGTGAAAATGCCCTGAGCTGGTGCTTTAAATACTCTTCCGTAAATTTCCAGTGTCATCAATTCCCAGTTCAGAGCAACTACTCTGTTTGGTCTGGAGATGTCACTGTTCCGCTGTTTCCAAAAATCAAATCCTGATATTTAAAGTCTAAGCCCTTTGAAGTCTCAGTGTCCCACAGTAAGTTAATTCACAGTGTCCTGCCAAGAACTCACATAGGTTTGCTAGGAGGATGTTTTCTTTCCTGTTACCTCATAAAATGAAGTATACTATAATGATTTCCTGGAACAAAGCATTTGGCCTTTAAAGTATATGGTCCATGTCAGGAAAATGGATTTTGGCATATCTCTGTTTCCCTTGGTCAGTTAACTATTGGAAATACCCTTTTGATTAGTTATCCCCAAAGCCTCTGACAATAACTTGTCAGATTCCTGCCAAGCAAGCTGGCCTTCCAGGTTAAAGGAAGGTCAAAACCTTCTTTAAAAAATCCAGTCTTTTCTCTATGTGCCTTTGTATTAACACTGATATTTTGTGGTGTGTGCATATAGATAGAATTACATAAGAAAACATGATTTAAAAGCATAATATCTTTTTATCCTTAGACATTTTTCTGCTCTCAAAAAATGGATCTTGGAAAAAGGTTTTCGATATAAAACTGCTTTAATTTCTTACACCATGATTCCATTTACAGAAAAATCATCACATTACTTACAATATTTGCAGCAAAGTAGACAGCAAACCAGTGTACAGAAATCAAGACCTTAAAACGGTAGCATGCACAGCATAGCCAGAGCAAAAAAGTTTCTGGCAACTAAACCTTTTGCTTTTGCTCTGGCTATGCTGTGCATGCTACCTTTTTAAGGTCTTGTTTTTTTTTAAATCACCTTTACATAGACTTTATAAGCTGGTGTACCTTGTGGTTTCGGATGTTATTACTGTTTCATTTATGGTTGCACAACATGCTTTAATTTAGACTCGAAGTGGAGCACCCAAATTTTGCCTTTTTTTCTCTGACATAAAAAAAAACATATATACAACAGAACTGTGTCTACCAATAAGGACTAACAGTGGGGTAGCTCACCGCACCCTCCCTCCTAGACTGAATTTGTGGGAATCCATCCCTATGCATGGTATGATTTTCACAAATCCTGTTCACTACTCTAACTGGTGAGATAGCTCATCTGCGGGGGCATTGCCCAATGTGATCCTGTGTTTAATGGTCATATCATAGCCCCGTAAGGCAATACTCCACCTTAAGAGATGACCATTCATTTTTTCCATCTGAGTCAGCCACACCAGGGGGTTCTCATTGGTCTGTACCTCAAAGTGCTTCCTGTAGAGGTACGGCTCTAATTTCTTCAAGGCCCATACTAGCGCAAGGCATTCCTTTTCAGATGTGGAATATGCCTGCTCCCAGGAAGCAACTTTTTGCTAAGGTATACTATTGGGTGATATTTTCCCTTATTAGAGGTCTGACTGAGGACTGCTCCAATCCCCACATCTGAGACATCTGTCTGGAATACAAATGGCTTGCTGTAATCTGGACTGGCCAACACTGGGCACTGCACAGTGCCTTCTTTAGCTGGGTGAAGGCTCATTCACAGGCTGACTCCCATGTTACCTGTTTGGGCATTCTTTTCTTTAGCAGATCAGAGAGGGGAGCTTCCAGGGTACTGTAATTTGGTACAAACATTTGATAGTACCCAGTGGTCCATAGGAAACTCCAAACCTGCTTCTGGGTTTCAGACCTGGGCCATGCCTCTATCACTTCAATCTTGGCTTGATTGGGTCGGAGCTGCCCCCACCTTACTACATGTCCTAGGTATGCCTCCTCTGCCATGGCCATCTGGCAGTTTTCAGCTTTGACAGTGAGCCTGGCCCTCTGTATCCTGCCCAATACTTCTCTCAGGTGGGACAGGACTTCCTTCTAACTGGTACTGAAGATGGCAATATCATCCAGATACACCACTGTGTACTCTTCAGTACCGTGTAATACCTGGTTGACCAATCTTTGGAAGGTGGCAGGGGCGTTCTTAATTCCAAAAGGCATTACCTTGAACTCGAATAATCCTATTGGAGTGATGAAGGCTGATCTCTCCCTAGCTCTAGCAGTTAAATCCACCTGCCAATACCCTTTTGTCAAGTCAATGGTGGTAAGGTACGCTGCCACTCCCAACTTGTCTAGTAGTTCATCTGTCTGTGGCATTGTGTGGACATCAGACTTCATGACTGTGTTGAGTCCATGATAGTCCACACAGAAGTGAGTAAAGCCATCCAGCTTGGGAATGAGGGCTACAGGTGAGGCCCAGGGGCTGTGGGATTTCTGGATTACCCACAAATTCAGCATTTCCTCCACCTCCCTCCTAATTTCCTTTAGGATGGCCTCAGACACCCAGTAGATTATCCACCAGATGGGCACTTGCATCCCCATGTCTACATTTTGTGTCGCTAAGGGGTTAGTCTGGGTTTGGCCATAAACAAGGGGCAAAGTCTACTAAAACCTCATTCACGTCCTGGGTCTGTTCCGGGGTTAACTGGGGTGACAGTTTGATTGCCTCCATAGAGGACTCCCACTTTCTTTCCTCCACCAAATCCAGTAGGGGGTCTTCTTCGTCTGTCCCCTCCCCAGGACTACACACTGCAAATACCATGTCTGCCCTATTTGCGTATGGCTTCATCATGTTGACTTGGTACATTCTATGGGTATGTCTCCTGTCAGGCAGTTCTACAATACAGTTCACATCATTTACCTGTCAGACTACCTTGTATGATCTCACCCATTTGGCCTGCAGCTTATCCTTCTGGACCAAGATTAGGACCATGACTTCCTGACCTACACTGTATGAGCGAGCTCTGGCTCTATGGTTATACCAGACCTTTTGCTTTTGCTTCTGCTGGGTGGCTGACAGGTTGCTCTGGGCTGTTCCCATAAGCTCCTTCAGCTTTTCCCTAAATCTTAGGACATACTCCACTATGGGAGTTCCCTGAGTGGCATGCTTGCCTTCCCAATCTTCCCAGATCAAGTCTAGTGGCCCATGTACCCTATGTCCATGTAAGAGTTTGAAGGGGGAAAACCCTGTTGAATCTTGGGGCACCTTCCTGTATGCAAACAACAGGTGGGGAAGGTATTTCTCCCAGTCCCTCCGATGCTGTTCAGCAAATGCTTGGAGCATCAATTTTAGGGTACTGTAAACCTTTCCACCAGCCCATTGGCTTGCAGGTGATAAGATGTCGAGCATCTCTGCACCACTCCACACTTCTCCCACAAACACTTCATCAGGTCCAACATGAAGGTACCCCTTTGATCAGTGATAACCCTCTGCAAAAATCCAATATGTGAGAAAATCCCTAGCAAGGCGTCTGCCAATTTGTCTGTCCTAATTGAGGATAGAGCAACTGCCTCTGGTTATCGGGTAATATAATCTATCACTGTCAGGAGAAACCTCTTCCAGGAGGAGCTTGGGGTATTCAAGGGTCCCACAATATCCATTCCTACCCTCTGAAATGGCTCCTCCACAATGGGCAAGGGAATTAGGGCAGCTTTGGTTTTACTGGCTGCCTTCCCTATTTGTTGGCACCGGTGACAAGACCTGCAATATTCCTTCACCTGCTGGGTGAAGTTGGGCCAACAGAAATTCTGGGCCAATTGCTGTGTAGTGCATGCAATTCCCAGATGTCCGGAAATGGGGATATAATGAGCGATCTTGAGCAACCACTTACAATACCCCTGTGGAATGACAGGCTGCCTGCCCATAACCCCTCCCTCTGTCCTCATGTCCTGCATATACAACAGTCCATTGTCTTAATATACTCTATGTCTCACATCACCTCCCTGTGTCCAGTCAGATTCTGCACCAGCCCTCAGCCTCTCCAAACAGGATCAGTCCTCTGAGCAGCTACACTTTCTTCACATTTTTCCAAGGCATGGGACATGTCCCCTTCAGTTCCTAAAGTGGCGTCCATAGCTCTAGCATCAATGCATTCAGGGTCACTGCCATCCCTAACCTTCTGACCATTGGTTACCTCTCCCTCCTCAGAGTAACCTTCTGTAGCTGCTTTGTGATCTGCTACATGGGTAAGTCCTACCTCCCTTCCTTTCACTACTCTCCATTTCAGGACACATAGGCTGGGGAACCAGCTTCCCAGTGTTTTCCACAGGGGCCTCTATGGGGTCCAGGGAACTACTATTGGCCTTTTCCATCTGACTGTGGGTAACCGCACTCACAACCCCCTTCTGGAGAATGTTCCCTAGAATCACATCCAGGGTGAGGTTGTCTGCCACAGCCACTTTTTGCACCTCTCTCCTGTCTCACCCCAGTCTAGGAGAACACTAGCTAGTGGCAGAGTTTTTTCCTCCCCAGTGAATCCCCTTACTGTCACAAACCAATTAGGTATAAGCTGTTCAGGCTCAATCAAATCCCCTTTTACTAAGGTAAGAGATGCCCCCATGTCTCTTAACCCACCCCAATTAAAGTAACCGGGTGTATGTGTGCCCTCATGATCATAGGCATGCTTTCAGGGATACACAGCACACCCAACTCTGTTTGAGTACCACTTTGTCCACTCTGTGCCTTTTTAGGACACTGTCTAGCAAGATGCCCTAGCTGTTTGCAAAAACCAACAATCATCATTTAATTTATCCGATAAATCCTTTTTTTGTAACCTGGAGCTTCCCCTTTTCTGTGGAGGTAGTAAGGGTTTTAGCTGCCCAGAAAGTGCATGTTTCCTGTTCTGCACTGCCACACCTGCCCCACTCCCTTTCAGAGCAGGCCTGTTCCTGGCATAGCGATCCAAGAGTGCAGCAGCCTCCTGTGTTATTTTGGGGTCTCGGTTCTCTAACCAGGTTTTTAGCTCTGCTGCGCAAGCCCAAAAAAATTGCTCCAGAAGTACAACCTCCTATATTTTCTCTGCAGAGTTTTCTTCCACTCCCTCCCATCAACGTTTCAAAAACTGATGTTGCTTTGTGGCGAGTTCCTAGCTCATGTCAGAGCATCTCCAGAGCCTACTGAACTTAACCCTGTATGCTTCAAGTGTTAATTCATACATTTTAAGCAATGCAGCTTTAAGTTTCTCATAATTACTACTGTCCTGATTGTCCATTTGGCTGAGTGCCTCATGCCCTCTCCCAGTAAGCAATGGGGATAGCTTGAAGCTCCAGGACTCCCTGGGTATTTTAGCCTGGATACAAATCTTTTCAAATTAATTCAAAAATGCATCCATATCCTCCCCTCTTTAAATTCAGCTATTAATTTAGAATTTAATTTGTACCCCAGTCCTGGAGTTCCAGGTTCACACCTGCAACTTACCTCCTCTGGCACTGGTCATTGGAGTCTTAGCTTCACCAGTCTGAATTCCCTCTGGCACTCTTTTCCCTCTCTCTCTCGGCCTCTCTCTGAAGCTGCCTTTCTTTTTCCTCAGCTTCTCTCTGACACTGGGTTTCTTTTTCCTGCATCTCCAGCTCCATCTGGAACTTCCTCTGCTCCAATTCCAGTTCCAATCTCCTCAACTCTAGCTGCAGCCTGATCCCTTCCTGCTCCAGCATTGTGGTGACCTTCTCCTCGTGCTGTGGTTCTGGGTTCCCTCTGGTCTCACTGTCCTTCTCCCTGGGACTGGACTCTGTGATGGCCCTTGGCATCCCCACACCCAAGGTCTGGTCACTTTCAGTCAATGGCTGTGACTCGAGGTCTTGGGCAGTTGCTTGCTCATAAGCTGCCATAAGAGCCTCTACAAGGTGCTTTTTGGTTCACCCCTCACAGTGGACTCCTCTTTCCTGACACAGCTGCTTCAGCTGGTCTGCAGTGTATTCACTGTAGATGGAAGCCATCTTCTTTTCTAACTACTGCTACACTAGCTTGCACCCAAGAAAAAAAAAACAGGTAGGGAACTTTATACTGTAACCAAATTTTATATATATATATATATATATATATATATATATACAGTATATATATATATATTTTTTTAATCTCTGCCTTGATTGTGTGTGGACTGTTTACAGTTTATCAATCTGATACACTGGGCTGGAATATAACCGTTATGCCTGTGCCACCAATATCTCTAGAATCGCAACACTATGCAACCAAATCTCTCTAATCCCAATGCTGTGCACAAAATCTGTCACAAACCCACTCCTGGGGATCAGGCCTACTGAGCTCACAGTGTCCTCCCTTAAGTGCAATCCATGACAGGGGAGGGAACAGGGATACCCTCCTCATCTTTTTTGAATGTTCGCCGAGGTCATGACTGCACCTCTGCCACGAGGATCCAGGGTGTCCCTCTAGCTCTGGATAAGGGCACAATACCAGTCTTGAGTCCTGTGGCCAAATATGAACCCTTCCTTGGCAATTACACAAATAAGAAAGACCCAGGCATCACACTCTCTTCAGGAGTAGCAGTGTAAAGCCTGATTTGGCCTTCTCCCTACAGAACATGCAACAACCTGGTTCAAAATCCCTGCAGACTCGTCCTTGAGAATTTGGTATTCTCCCTATCCTTCCAGATCCCTTACAGACCCTTTTCTCAATTTGATTGTTTATGGTGGCCCCTCTAAACAATTAACAGTTGTCACAGATTATTAATAAACCTTCTACAGCCACACACAAATAGAGAAATCTCACACAGGCAGAATTCTTTAGGTAAATAAATGTTTCACTGAAATACTTAAATATTAATACAGTTACAAGTAAAAGACAATATGCTAATTTGGGTTACAGGATACATAAACAAACGTGGAAAAATGTACAGTAAAACACACTAAAATTGTTAGTCTTCTATTTGCAGTAAATTGATATCCAGAAATAGTGGATGATGGTTTTCAATTTCCTTTAGTCCTTGGCAGCTACACTGGGTCTCAGCAGTTTGGTTTCTGGTGTGTGTCAAGCAGAGTGTCCAGATGAAAATGTGTGTCAAAATGCCCTAAGCTGGGGCTTTAAATACTCTTAAAAAAAAAAAAAACATTAGAATCAGTGGCACTTCCCCGTAAACTAATTTATAATATCTCATTGCATGATAGTACTATCCTAGAAGAATGGAGAGAAGCTTTAGTGATGCCTATTCATCAAGAAGGGAGCAGAAATAATACAAATATCTACTGTCCTATAAGCTTGACTTCTGTCAATTGTAAGATGATGGAAAGAATTCTTAAAACTAGAATAGAAACCTTTCTGAAACAGAACAATCTAATGGATATGAAACAGCATGGTTTTACGGCAGGTAGATCTTGTTCTACCAGCCTGATTAATTTCTATGAAAATGTGAGTGGTCATTTAGATAAAGGAACCCCAGTGGATATGTTATTTGTAGATTTCAAAAAGGTGTTCGACAAGGTATCTCATGGTATCTTGACTGATAAATTGTTGATCTAAAAATTGAGGGCTGGATATTCAAACTGCGCCCAAAAAGTGTGCAATAGCACGAGCAAGCACAAGTCTATGGCGCCCATGCGCAATAGACGCGATATTCAAAAAAGGAGCAAGCCAAACTGCGCCAACAGCTAACGTCTGAATATCGCATAACCTGCTCCGTAGCGCAACTAGGGAGGGGAAGCTGAGCAGATACGATGCGCTATGGCACAACAAGGGATGTCCAGCTGAGCAGCCCAGAGGCACCATAGGCAAGCAGTAAGCCCTCCAGCAGCAGAGCAATGTAACTGCACAACCAGGGAGGTAGGGGCCCACCACCCATGCCACAGATGGGTACAGGAACACACAGCAGAACTGACATTGCGCCCACACACCCCAAGCACAGCGCAACTGGGGAGGGTTGGAATATCCACCTGCCCGTGGGGACAAGCAAACAATGCATAGCTGGGCCATTGTGCCCTAGCACACCCACCGGCAAGCTGAGACTGCCACACAAGGAGGGCAGACCACCCTGTGCCACACCAGCCCCCCCAGTGCACAGCACACCCTGCACTGTGACCCCCAGACACCTCCCATGAGTAGTGACCACCACTGCAGGAAACCCCATGCATACCACCACCCCCACTGTCACACTGCAACCTCGTGTACCACAGAACATACAAGCCAGCCCCACCATGAGCACCCAGCAGTGGGTGGCAGCACACGGCAATGCAACAATGGCAGACACAGTGCCAACACGCACAATCCTCCTGAGGCACAGCTGAGAGACCGACCATGCATCGGCACAAGAGGTACCTCACATGGGAAAGGGCGTGCACCTGACACCACCACCATTGATACAGCACCCTGCACAGTAGACAAGTGACACATCCCAACCCACCACTAGCCACAGCAGCCAGCACAGACACCCACAGTGGTGCGTGGAAGCATGCATCACACCGTATGTAACACAGTGCGGGGGCAAACACACACCCATACCCAAGGGAACAATAACACAGGGATGCAGTAGTGTGGCAACCAAGCCCCCAGTGTGGGCCCATGAAAACTGAGCACACACAGCCTGCAGTCCTCCATGGCACAGGAGTGACACCCACCCTGTGCAGGCACTGTGGACCCATACGCCACCATCATATGCCTGGAGCACAAGTCACAGGCAGTGGTGCACAGCCCCTGCAACACACACAAGCCACAGCATGGAGGTGGGACAACAACTGAGGAGGCCACAGTGTCACCCGAGGCAAACATGCACCACACCAGTGACAGGAGGCAACCCAGCATTGTGACAGTTACAGTGGATGACCTGCATGGACTGCCACCACTGACATGGCAGCAGACTTTGCAGGCCACAGACATGCAAGGGTGTCAGCTGCACAGGCCAAGGACGGGTTGACAGGGGCACAATGGACACAGAGCATGCACCATGGACCACTGCACACAGTAATCCAATGCACAGGGAACAACACACACACCACAGACACTGACTGATAGCTACTCCCACACCATAGACACTTCCCCACGCACATACACACATACCCATGACTGCACCACCCCAGATGCCATGCACACCACTGCAGCTGAGCACCTATAGCCAACTGAAAATCAGAGACCACCACAGTATTCATATCAAAATATTTATATTGCAACATATAAAACAAAACTATATACAGAACTATGTACATATGGGGGGGAGGGACAGAAACAAGGTGGGGGTGGGTAAGGGGTAGGGGTGAACATATGGGAGAGGGAAGATAGGGTGTGAGGGTTGGTCAAAGGGGTTAAGGTGTTAGTCAGTGCATGGGGACATCAATGGCTGGCCTGGTCCTCCTCCTCTAGGCACTGTCATCTGGCCCTCCTCCTCCTCCTGACCCCATGCCGGTGCATGTCCCTCAAGATCTGCAGGGACTCCCTTGCCACCTACAGCAGATCTTGAGCAGCCTGCTGTATCTGCAGGAGTCGCCGGTCACCTAGGATGAGGGATCAGAGTCAATAGGTGTGACTGTCCATCCCCCTGCAGCCCACCCATTATGCATGGCATACAGACATGTGCCACGCTCCTGTGATGGTGTTCGCCCACCCACAGTGACCGTGTCCACAAGACATGCCCAACCAGGCAGCATCAGCCATGTGGACCACTGCACACACCCACTGCCCATGTCCTGCACAGCACCACCAAGGCTGTACAGTAATGTGGCTATGCAGTGTGCAGACAGTGCCACAGCCATGTGCCGAGTGCATGCATGGACCACCATTGATGCACTCCCAGACATGCAGTGCCACTGGACAGTGCTGACTGTCACAAGTCGCATGCATAGTAGTGGTGTCCATGGATGGTGGCCATGCCCTGCTTCCCACCCTGTTACACAGCATGCAATAGTAATCATGGTGTCATGGCACTCACCCTCATCGGGCTGGTGATGCCAGTGGTGCTGGTTCCCGACTCTCCTGTGCGCTGCATCCTCCTCCCTCTGCTTCCGCTCCCCCATTCACCGCCACTCGTCCACGCCTGTGGGGGAAACAAGGAGAGAAAAACATCAGTACAATCCCAAAGTAAAGTCCCCCTGCCCCAATGTGTGTGTGCCCAGCCACCCAGCCAGACCCACCCACCCCATACCCTGTAAACACTGCCACAGCCAACCCTAGACTATCCCTCCCCTATGTGCTGGACACATAAGACAGTGTTACCCATATGGACAATACAAGTGTGTAGACGTATCACCCACCTGGATGAGGCACCATGCCCCTCCTGGCATGCGACCGCAGATGGGCAAGTAGCTCTGGCTCCCTCCTCCTGAGGTCCCCATAACACTGCCTGCATTGCTCTGAGGTCCTCCTGTGTCCAGTGGCTGCCTCCAGGTCAGTGGCCACCTCCTGCCAGACCTGGGTCCTGGCCCTGTCCAGTGCCTCATCACCAAATAGTGGGCCATAGTGTGGCTCTACAAAGGCCACAAGGTTGGCCAACTCAATGGCACTCCATTGTGGGGCTCTCCTGTGTGCCATCTCATCCACTATAGTAGGCAATATGGCGCTCTGCAGCACGGTACCCCACGTGGAAATGCTGCGTGGTACAGTGCCGACATTCCCTATCATGCTGTTACCGAACAGCGCGATAGAGGTGCAGCTATGCTGGACGCAGGGCACCAAGGGGGCAAAGGTCGGGCACAGGGTCATGGGTCTCTGGCGCAAGGCCACGCACAGCGCCATCAGACGACTATGCATCTAGTGCGATTGGTTGCCTGTGTGCCAGTGCCACAGCGAACTATCATGCAGATGTGCCACAGCGCCATGTAGTGACCCTCACTATAGCACCACTGGCACAATGGTGGCCATGCCCTGCATTGCCTACCACGCACAGCACGTCATCAGTGCAGCAGATGCCTGCGTAAGCTACCTGGGCATGCGCAGTGAGGTGTACTATGCATGCCACAGAACTGCGCCATTGGATCAGCACGTTCAACACAATTGCGCAAAGCGCAACGGCGCGATATTCAGCCGTCATATGCTAATTATCCAATCAGCCATTCAATGGCGCAGCAGCGTGATTTGCATCTAATTAAAGTTGCTCCTCACCTAATTTGCATGGATTGCGCTATATAGGTGCGACAATGTTCTGCAGTGGCCATATTCGGTTACTGTAGTTTATTGGTGAGTTTCATGCTGTGTGGGAGTCTGGACTGTAGTATCAGGGACATGCTTTGTACTGCAGAGTCACAGGTAAGCACTGTCATTCTTACAGGCTGAATAATGACCGAGCGAGGTCTGGGTGAGGAGGACTATGATGGTGGGTGGAAGAGGAGGCCCAATTTCACAAAGACCGAGACGGAGGCACTCTTTGAGGCCTACCTTGATCAGGAGCCACTGCTCAGTGGACGGCGGGGGCACCCCTCAGGCCCGTGCTGCTGCATGGGAGGAGGTGGCATGTGCCGTCTACCTGCACGGCAGCCACCAACGCTCTGTGCAGGAGTGTAAGAAGAAGATGGGTACTGACAGGAGGAGGGTGAAGGAGAAGGTGGCTGCCATCAGGGCGGCATGTGCTGCAACAGGCAGGGGCCAGCCAAAGGTGGTGCAGCTCACACCGGCAGAGGACAGGCTTGCTGCAAGCATGCAGCGCAGTGCCATAGAGGGAGTTCCAGGAGGTGGCTTCCAGACGGGTGGTAGCCTATCACTGCATGGTAAGTCATGGTCTGTCTATGGGGGGGCAGGGTAGGTCACATGCAGTAACGTGACTTTACTTTCTGTTACAGGTCCTGCACATCTGCAGGGGTCAGCGGTGGAGGGCCTGTCCACTGCAGACAGTCATCTGGAGTTGGAGGAGGGACCATCCACCTCCACAGGTATACATCGAGCATTGCAACAGTGGGGCCGCCTGGCTGTCCACAATGATGTCATTGAGACAGGTGTGGAGGAAGCCCTTCCTGTGTCTCAGCATTTTGGTGTCCAAGGATGCCAGCACGCTGTGGCTGTGGCTGGGGCAGAGACCTGCACCAATGATGAAGTTACGACCATCATGGGCAGTGACGTGTGTGTGCCACGGAATGGACACACAGCAGGTCAGCTTACGCCCATGGACCTGGCTGGTGCCGACGTGTGGGCCAGCGTGTCAGCACAGTCCCAGGCTGTGCCTGTCAGCACCAGTGGGGCAGCACCGGTGGCTGGTCAGGACAGTGGGACTGTTGCGGCCACAGCAGAGAAATGACAGATCCCTTGGGCACAGCAGGCGGAGGGGTGGCAGCAGCAGTCGCCCACCGGGACTGGGGGTTCAGGGTTCAGCGGTGGCGGCCTTGCACCGCCTGTGGATTTGCCCATACCTGGTCCTGGTGAGTAGCGCCCACCCTCAAGGGGTGCTGAACATCAGGCCCTTGCATACCCTGAGGGACGGTATGCCGAGGTGGCAGACGACCTCTTTGATGAGCACACCCGCCTACTGCAGGCATTGGTACAGCAGCAGATGTGGCTTGCAACATCCATGGAGGCACTGTGTGTGGCTCTGGAGTGGGCCGAGGAGCAACGCAGCAGGAACACCAATAGGATCCTGTCACGGATTGACCATTTGCAGGAGGATGTGACCGCTGCCATTGACAGGCAAGCACAGGCGTTCATTGCTGTCATGGCCACAATGGGCACACAGTCAGGTGCACACTCATCGCTCACACCACGCAGTTTGCAGTCCACTCACCGTTCCCGGCATCTTGCGACACCCACCCTGTTGATGCCGGGTTCAGCTGTGGGCATCCCGAGCACTCCTGGTGCAGGAATGTTCGGTGTGCTGCAGACCCCTGTGCGGGAACGGTCATGTTCACGCAGTGGAACCCCTGGTGGACCATCGGTGCCACCCCATGTGGCCCGTGGTCAGCTTGCCAGTGCTGCAGGGTTTCGGCGGGGCCTCCCACGCATCCGAGGTGGATGTGGCACTGTGCCACAAGACTGACCTGTCTCCCAGCACGGGCACTGTCTGGTGCTGCCCTGTGTGCATTGTGTGTTTCGGTGGGCAGTGCACGGGTGGGTGCCTGGCCCTGCACACAGACACATGGTCCACCTGCACACCCTCCTGGCTGCTGTCCACAGGTACGTGTGCATGATGATGCCTGCATTGCGCTGTACACTAAAGTGCGATGGTGTCCAGCATCTGACACACGCGCATGGACAGTCAGTGGATGTGGTGGCCTGTGGACATGTGTGTTGCTAGTGATTGCGTTCTGGCTTGGTTTTGCACCTGACCCCTGTGCACTTTGTGCCTATTGTGTGTGCGTGTGTGTGTGTCCGTCCATGTGGCGTGTTACTGTTCACCCCTCCCTGGTTGTATGTGTGTGCTTCTGTGCCCTGCCACATCCCTTGCCAGCATGCACCCCTGGTGTGTTTCCATGTGTGTATGTGGGTTGTGCCCTAGCCACTGGTGGTTGCACATGGCACCATGACTTGCCTGTGTTGGCTGTAGTGCTCCTCTGTGATGGTGTCCCAGTGCAGCTGTGCCAGCCAGATCAGTCGGGGATCCCATCGGCCAAGGGGGGGCTGCCCATCCCCATCATCACCGGTGTCACTGTCATCCCCATCGCTGTCCCCCTCTTCGACCTGTATGGCTATCCCACAGTCTTTGGCCATGTTGTGCAGGATGCAACAGGCCAGGAATATCCCACAGGCCTTTGAGAGGCTATACTGTAGGGCACTGCCAGAGGTGTCCAGGCAACAGAAACGCGCCTTCAGCATCCCAAACACCTGCTCAATGATGTTGCATGTGGTGGCATGTGCCTCATTGAAGCATTGCTGCGATGAGGTCGTGGGCCTCCGGTAGGGTGTGAGCAGCCAGGGATGGAGTGGGTATCCACTGTCACCTGTGTGAAGATAGTGGAGGCTAGTGTCTTGTTCAGCTTCAGACTGTCCCAAGCCCTGTGGGCCACACCCATGGCACCTCTGGCCATATCCCCCCTTGCTCACGATATGTCAGTTCTACATACATACTCACCCACTAGATGACTTGTGGGGATGTCCCCACTCTCGAATCAGTGGCACAGTGCCGACTGGTGCCAGATGAAGGAATCATGTGCTCCCCAGGGTGCATGGCACAGACATTGATGATGCGCCCACTGGCATCGTACACCACCTGGCAGTTGACACTGGCATATCCCTTACAGTTCATGTAGGCGGCACCCTCGGGGCCAGGTGGTGTGCGTATGGCCACATGGGTGCAGTCTATTGCCCCTAGCACGCAGGCATATGTGCTACCCTGTGGAACTCCTGTATGTTTGCTGTGCACTCCGCCGCAGTGCTGGGGAAATGAATGTACTCCGCAGCATGTGGCAGCAGTGCGCTGAAGAACTGGGTGAGGATGCGTGACGTGGCCGACTGTGTTATGCCTGTAGTGTCTCCTGTTGGTCTCTAAAGTTACCCGTGGCAAGCAACCACATGCAGGCTGTTACCTTTGTCTCCACTGACAGAGCATGACTCCGTTGTGTGGGTGCCTGCATCACATCACTGCACAGCTCACAGAGCCGCCTCAGTATTGCCCTGTTCAGGCAGTACCGGCCCACAATATCGATATCTGTATACAGCTCAAAGCTGGTGCGGGCTTGGTACTGCCTGTTGGGGGCATACCACCGACAGACCCTTCCACGGCCACGTCCCCCTGCTGCATGTCTTCTCACCCCCCTCATTACGGCATCCATGTGGAAGGTGGCACTGGCCATGTCCCTGGCTTGTGGTTCATGTAGGCGGCACCCTACCCCCAGCAGCTGTTGCTTTGTTCCCCCCACTGTCCTGACTGCTACCTCCCCTGCACCGGGTACACCTACTGGCCTCTGCTTTGTGTGGCCCCACACACCTTCCCTTGCCCCTCTTCTGTGGTGTGGTTTCCCTGGCCTGCCCTCTTTTGTGCTGCTTTCCTGTGTCTATCTCTCCCCCTGCCTCATGTGGCTTCCCTGTAGCGTTCTTGCACCTCTTCCTTGCTCCTTTTTATTTTGGCTCATTTCTGCTATGGCGCAACTTCCGCCTGCTCCACTGTTGCGCCTTGCGCAAGTCTTTGAACATCGCACTGCGCCCTTTATGCATGGTTCCTCCCCCTTCAGTTGCGCATGCCTTCATTATCATTGCACTGTTGCTCAGCATGTTTTCAGTGGCGCAACTGCCTCCTGCTGAATATCGCAGAATGGCGCATTTTTTGACATGCGCTGGCGCAACCCTATTGTGCATTGCGCAACCCTTTTGAATATCCAGCCCTGAATCTACAATTATTAAATGGATACAAGCTTGGCTGCTTAATAGAACCCAAGTTGTCAGGATAACAAATACCATCTCAGAACCAGTTAAGGTGACCAGTGGGTGCCACAAGGCTCTGTATTGGGCCTGATTTTATTCAGAATATACATCTCTGACTTACATAAGGAATAACTGGATCCATCAGCAGATTTGCTGATGATACTAAACTCAGTCAGGATGTTGATGCTGATAATAAAATAGAAAACTTTAGGAGGGACATAGTAGCATTGGAAAACTGGGCAGTCCAAAACAAGATGGAATTCAACATAACAAAATGTGCTATCATGCATTTAGGTGTTAAAATTTCTCATACCCAGTATTACCTGAATGGAACCCCATTAAAGCAAGTTCAAACAGAAAAAGACTTGGGTATTATTATAAATAATTCTCTTTCAGTAAGTGAACACTGTAGACAGGCTGCTCAGACAGCAAATAGAATACTTTCATCAATTAAGAAGAGCTTTTACATCCAGACATGAAGTGCACATTTTGCCACTGTATAGATCCTATATAAGGCCACATCTGGACTATGCTTCCTCTTTTGGGGCTCCCTATCTTGCAAAGGATATAAAACTTATTGAAAGCACACAAAGAAAAACTACTAAATTGATTAAAAGAATTGGTCATATGCCTTATCAAGATAGACTTACAGAATTAAAACTATTTGACTTAGGAACAAGAAGACAAAGAGGGGATTTGTTATTATTATTTAATATACTAGGGGATAAAGATTTAATGATAGACTGTAATATATAATTTGCACACAAACCTGTACAATTGAGATGTAATACAAAACAATTAGTGGTCCCAAGGGCAAACACGAATAAAAGGAAAAATTATTTTACAATTAGAACTGCCACACTATGTAATAGTTTACCTCAAATAATTGTGGATTCAGAAAATGCCCTACAGTTTAAAAACAGATTGGATAGCTATATTATGAGACTAAACATTACATAACCCACTTAGGTGGGAAGGTAGACTCAATGGGCCTAGTGCCTTCTTCTACCTTTAGTACTGAGTAACTGAATAATTGTAAACTTCCAGTGTCATCAATTCCCAGTTCAGAACAACTACTCCATTTGGCCTGGAGATGTCATTGTTCTGCTGTTTCCAAAAATCAAATCCTGACATTTAAAGTCTAAGCCCTTTGAAGTCTTGGTGTCCCACAGTAAGCTAATTCACAGTGTCCTGCCAAGAATTCACATAGGTTTGCTAGAAGGATGTCTTCTTTCCTGTTACCTCATAAAATTAAGTATACTATAATAGTTTCCTGGAACAAAGCATTTGGCCTTTGAAGTGTATGGTCCTTGACAGGAAAATTAATTTTAGCATATCTTTGTTTCTCTTGGTCAGTTAACTATTGGAAATACCCCTTTGATCAGTTATCCCCCAAGCCTTTGACAATAACTTGTCAGATTCCTGGCAAGCAAGTTGGCCTTCCAGGTCAAACGAAGGTCAAAACTCTTTTTTAAAAATCCAGTCTTTTCTCTAGGTGCCTTTGTATTAACACTGGCATTTTGTGGCATGTGCATATACATAGAATTACATAAAAAAAAAAACATATATACAACAGAATTGTGTCTACCAATAAGAACTAACAGTGGGGTGGCTCGCCACACAAGGAAGAAAATAAGTCCCAATGAAAATATACACAATATGCTCCTTACTGTCCGAAGGAACATAATTCAGCACTCCAGTTCTTATAAGACAAAATCCCACACTGGTCACATTCTGACTCTTCACCTTCCTGGGTCCCCAGCTCCTGTTCAATCTGTTGGGCCTTACGAGCCTCATCTTTTGAATCATTAAATATGTGGACATAACTGTTTCAGATGATCTGAAGTTGTGCAGGCAGGAGCAACTGGTGCTGGGCCTTTTTCTGGGCCAACATGCTCCTCACCCAGTAGAATGCCTTCTGATGAAGGCACATGCTGTAGGCAAGGTCTGGGAACAAGGATAAGGCAGCTTCTCCATACTCGATGTTCCTCTCTCTGAGGGCAATGAACAGGTCTCTGTCCCAATCATCAATCCTTGTGAAAACCACATAAAGGTATGAGAGTAGGATGAATCCAGGTTGTGCTCCTCGGTGCAAGACCAATATGCCTTTTCTATGGAGATGGCTGGATCTGTGTCACTCCATCCCAGGATTTGCAGCAAAAAGGTATGGGCAAATGCCAGTGGGTCTGCCCCTTCATATGACTCAGGGAGGCACACTATATGAATGTTATGCCCCCAGTCTGGTTCTCAAATGTCTCCAGGCACTGGCAGAGAAGGCTGTTCTCCTTAATAAGGCCAGCAGTAGTGTCCTGGGATTTTAAGTATGAGCCTTCCACAGCTGCACCAGATGCTACCTCATGTTGCTGCAGCCTAGACTCTTTTGCTCACGGGGTTTTCTGGGCAAAGAAATCCCCTGGAGGTGCCACAGATCAGTGCAAGCTACAAACATTCAAGTAGGTGTTGGAAAGATTGTAACTGTTTTAGGTTATCAAAATATTGTATTTAAAAAGCAAAAAGTTGACTCTCTTGGGAACTAGTAAAAGGCACATCTTCTCCTGCCTGGTGCTAAGCCACACCTCATGAATGAACATTTTAACAGTGCAGATGGCAAGAAAGAAAGATCAATAAAGGAATCTGGTAGATAGATACAATTATATTCAGGAGATGTATTGTTTGATGGAGGTCATGGAAACACATCTGGTGACATGACAGTATGAGGCAAAGTCAGAATTTGCTGCACATCATGTTTGAGAGAATCCAGAGTTTGGATAGAACAAAATGTAGAATACTTGATCCAAACTAAGCAATATGCAATGCTTAAGGAAGGGGCTAAGAATTGTCACATGACAGGTATTAGATTAAAGGCAGTGGTTTATGTCTTAGAAGCCGCTGAACACTAGCAGTGTTAATATGTTTGTCTGTAGTTGGGACAAGGTCTTTGAAGATACGGAAATTAAAACATGACAGGGAGTCAGCTAATTCATTTGCAGAACTAGAAATATAAATGCAGTGTACTGTAAAGTGTTATTGAAGAGAAACCCAAGTCATTTTCCTTAGAAAATTCATGACCATAAGGTAGGATGATTGTCTTTTGTTTAGGATGGCCATGGCAGATTGGCTGTTGGAACAGAAAGTGACTGCATGAGTGTAATGGGACAGCATAGCTATTGTCATGGAAACAGAGAATTCATTGGCAGAAAAAAATCTTTCAGCCCACCCTGTCTGCCCGGATAGTCCCTGCCTAGTCTGTCTCTGCAGATCTCAACTGATCTCCAGTGACCCTCCCTCCTCCCTGCCCATTTTCCAATAGTCCCCTATGTGTATTCCACACATGTATGAAGCCCCCTACTATTTTCATCTCCACCAATTCCACTGGCAGTCTATTCCAGGCTTCCACCACTCTTTCAGTGAAGTAGTACTTTCTTGCATCCCACCCCTCATCCCCAGATTCACTGCATGCCCTCTGGTTCTGGTCTCTTCCTTATTTGAAACACAGAAACATTGAAGTTGACAGCAAATAAGGACCACAAGGCCCATCCAGTCTGCCCATTTCTTTTTCTACCTTATGAATGTGCCATCGGCCTTTGCTCTGTCAATGGCCTATCTATTCATACTCATCTGTATTGCTCCCTTATGCCTATCCCATGCCTGTTTGAAGCTCTGTACTGTATTCATATCCACTACTCCCTGAGGTAGGCCGTTCCATGCATCCACCACCCTTTCTGTGAAAAAGAACTTCCTCACATTATCCCTTAATCGGTCTCCCTCTAATCTCATGCAGTGTCCACTTGTCCTGCTATTTTTCTTATATTGAAACATGTTAGACTTTTTCACCTTGTTAATGCCCCCAAGGTGTTTGAATGTTTCAATCATATCACCCCTCTCCCTCCTTTGCTCTAGGATACACATATTGAGCTCCGTTAAACTGCCCTCATATGTTTTCTGATGCAGTCCCTGCACCATTGTGGTTGCCCTTCTCTGGACTGCCTCAATTTGGTTAATGTCCCTGTGAAGATGTGGCCTCCGGTACTGCACGCAGTACTCCAGATGGGGCCTAACCAGTGTCTTGTAAAGAGGGATTATTACCTCCCTCTTCCGACTTGTGATACCCCTGCTAATACACCCCAACATCCCCCTAGCATTACGTACTGCTTTAGTGGTCTGCTTGGATGATTTCAGGTCATCGGTGATGATGATGATGCCCAAGTCTCTTTCTTCCCTTGTGACTGCCAGCAACTCCCCTCCCAGCCTATAGGTGGCTTCAAGGTTTCTGTTCCCTATGTGCATGATCTTGCACTTCTTTGCATTAAATCCTAGTTGACACTCTTCCGACCATTTTGCTAGTTTATCCAGATCTCTTCTCATTCTGCCCACCCCATCTGGATCATCTACTCTGTTGCAGATCTTGGTGTCATCTGCAAACAGACAAACCTTACCTTCCAGTCCATCTGTAATGTCACTGATGAAGATATTGAAGAGGACTGGCTCCAGGACTGATCCCTGAGGTACCCCACTTGTGACTTGCATCTCTTCTGACTGTATACCGTTTACCACCACTCTGTTTTCTGCCCATCTCCCAACTCCCTTCTTGCACCCTGTTCAATCCCATGAGGTACTTGTGGGTCTCTGTTATGTCCCCTCTTCCTCTCCTATCTTCCAGGGTGTACATGTTGAGATTCCCTCAGTCTCTCCTTGTAGGGCTTTTGGTGCAATCCCTGCACCATTTCAGTTGCCCTCCACTGGACTGGTTCCACCTTGTCTATGTACTTTCTGAGGTGCATCTACCAGAACTGGACACAATACTCAAGGTGGGATCTCAGTAGTGAGTGATATAGTGGTAACACTATTTCCCCTCTTCTGCTGGAGATACTTCTCCCTATGCTTCCCAGCATCTCACTGGCCCTGTGCACTGCTTTGTCACACTGCTCTGCCACTTTCAGGTCATCAGATATGATACCCCCACGGTCCCTTTCCAGCTTAGTGACTGAAAGTACCTCCTCACCATCCTATACTCAGTTCTATGTGGTGTGTCTGAACTTTAGTAAAGCTTTTGATGCAGTCCCACACAGAAGGCTAGCCAACAAACTGGAGCAAGCTGGCATCAGTCACAAAGTAGTTAAATGGATCACAAGTTGGCTGCAAGGCAGGACACAGAGGATTATGGTAAATGGCACCTTGTCCCAAGAGGGGAAGGTGTTAAGTGGTGTGCCACAGGGGTCAGTACCAGTCTGCCTCTTTGCAGTTGATATGAAGCTCTACAACAGGGTGGACACACAGGAAGGGGTCGAAGAAATGGAGGCAGATCTCAGGATGCTAGAGGAATGGTCCAGGAACTGGCAGTTGAGATTTGATGCCAAAAAATGTAAAGTCATGCACTTGGGTAGAAGGAACCCATGCATGTAGTATGTCCTGGAGGGCAGCTACTAGAAGAAACAAAGCTGGAACAGGATCTTGGTGTCATTATCTCAAATGATTTAAAGGTAGGGAAGCAACGCAAAAAAGCAGCACTAAAGGCTAGCAGCATCCTCGGATACATAGATACATAGACAGTGTCGGCAGAGAAGGACCTACGGCCCACCCAGTCTGCCCATTTGAGCTTGTAAGTTCACTTTATGTTTTCCTAGAAGTCTGTTGCCCCTTAACCCTGACCTCCAGAATTCCTTTATGTCTATCCCATGCAATCGCAAATCCAGTGATTGTTTCAGCCCCCACCACTTTCTCTGGCAGGGTGTTCCACTTGTCCACCACCCATTCTGTGAAGAAATTCTTCCTCATGTTTCCTCTGAATCGTCCTCCCTCCAACTTCATCCCATGCCCTCTAGTCCTGGAACAGCTTTTTTGCTTAAAAATAGTGTATTCCTGCACTCTGTTCCTCCCTGTAAGATACTTGTATGTCTCTATCATATCCCCTCTCTCCCTCCTCTCTTCCAGGGAGTACATATTCAATTCCTTCAACCTGTCCTCATAGGACCTGTGATGCAATCCATGTACCATCTTTGTTGTCCTCCTCTGAACCTTCTTTACCCTGTCTATGTCCTTACATAAAAAAGGTCTCCAGAACTGTACACTGTACTCCAGGTGGGACCTCACTAGTGTCTTGTATAGTGGAATTATGACCTCCCTTTTCCTCCTGGTGATGCTCCTGCCTATGCATCTCAGCATCCTATTTGTTTTACCTGCTGCCTTGTCACACTGTTTCCCTACCTTGAGGTCATCAGAGATGATAACCCCAAGATCCCTTTCCTGCTTGGTGCATGCTATATCCTCACCCCCCCAACTGATATATTGTGCCAGGGTTTTTGTGCCCCATATGCATTATCTTGCACTTCTTTGCATTGAATTTCAACTGCCAAACCCTTGACTATCCTTTAAGTTTCTGCAGGTCCCTTCTCATTCTGTCTATACCCTCTGGTGTGTCTACTCTGTTACAGAGCTTTCTGTCATCAGCAAACAGGGAAATTCTGCCTTCTAGGTCCTGTGCAATGTCACTGATGAAGATGTTGAATAGGACCAGTCCCAGCACTGATCCCTGTGGTACCCCACTGGTCACTCTTCCCTCTGTGGAGTGACAGCCATTTACCACCATCCTCTGTGTCCTGCTGCTCAGCCAGTTACCTACCCACCACACTACTGTCCTGCCCACACCCATATTCCCCAGTTTGTGTAATAGTCTTCTATGTGGCACCGTGTCAAAGGCCTTGCTGAAGTCCAGATAGGCCATGTCCACTGCCCTCCCCTGATCCACCTCCCTAGTCACCCAGTTAAAAAAATTAAACGAGATTGGTCTGACATGACCTCCCCCTGATGAAACCATGCTGCCTTGGGTCCTGTCGTCCATTGACAATCAGATATTCCACCAATCTCTCCTTCAGTAGTGCTTCCATGATCTTCTCCACTACCGAGGTGAGGCTGACTGGTCTGTAGTTCCCCGCTTCCCCTTTGTTCCCACTTTTGTAGAAGGGGACTACATCTGCTGTCCTCTAGTCTTTGGGTACCTCCCCTGTTTCCAGTGCTTGGCTAAACAGGATTGCGAGAGGTTCAGCCACCACCTCTTTTAGTTCTTTAAGGACCCTGGGGTGCACCCCATCTGGTCCCATTGCTTTATCAACTCTTATTACTTCCAGTTCCTTCAGGACCCTTTCTCGTGTAAAGGGACTTGTGTCCATTTCTGCACCATTCCCACCCCTTCTACTCCCTTCAGACCCATTACCATCCTCTTCCTCAGTAAAGACTGAGCAGAAATACCTGTTCAATATGTCAGCTTTACTGTTGTCATCCTGCACGCGGCCCCCATCCTCCCCCTTCAGTCTCACTATCCCTACCTTTGCCTTTCTTTTTTCACTTATGTACCTGTAAAAGGCTTTGTCCCCTCTACCCACTGATTTTGCAATGTGGTCTTCTGTCTGAGCTTTGGCTTCCATTACTGACCTCCCTGCCTCCCTTTGCTTCTCCTGGTACTTCTCCCTATCCCCTTCTGCCTGTGTCTTTTTGTATTGCCTGAATGCAATCATTTTGGCTTTCATTTTCTCCACTACCTCCTTGGAAAACCATAATGGCCTCCTCTTCCCTTTCCCCTTGCTAACCTGCTTAATGCATAATTCTGTTGCTCATGTAATCCCCATTTTAAATACTGCCCACTGTTCCTCAACCCCTGACTCCTGCCCCATTCCCCTTAATGCCTCTTTCAAGCATCTCTCCATTTTCCCAAAGTCTGCTTCCCTAAAATCCAGGATACGTGTTTTTGTGTGGTTTGGTTCTGCTCCTTCTGTGATTTCAAACCACAATGACCGGTGGTCACTGTTCCCCAGGTGCTCCCCCACTATTACCCCATCACACTGTCCCTGTTTGTGAGCACTAAGTCCAGTATTCCTTCTTCCGAGTTGGTTCCATGATCAGTTGCTTGAGAAGGGCACCCTGAAGGGAGTCCAGGATAAATCTGCTCCTAGTTGATGCTGCTGCTTGGATGCTGCAGTCTACATCTGGAATATTGAGGTCTCTAACCAGCACTAC
Source organism: Neoceratodus forsteri (assembly GCA_016271365.2). NCBI lineage: Eukaryota > Metazoa > Chordata > Ceratodontiformes > Ceratodontidae > Neoceratodus > Neoceratodus forsteri. Next base: position 1,804,283,334 of record CM057455.1, on the reverse strand, counting down.
CTCACCCTTGTCTGTCATCCTTTGGATGGCTAGCATCAGCTCCCTATCTGTTTCTTCCTCCTGGGCTGGTGGTCTATAGACCACACCTGTGCAGATGGCTAGCCCCATTTTCCTTTCCAGCTTAACCCACAGTATCTCTCCCCCATTTTGTTCCTCCTGGATCTCTGTGGCCCTTATGTTATTTTTCACATACAGTGCCACTCCTCCTCCCTTCCTACCTGCCCTGTCTCTTCTGAATATGTTGTAGCCAGGTGTGGCCATCCCCCAGTTGTGGTTATCATTACTCCAGGTTTCTGTGATGGCCACAATGTCCAGGTCTGACTGCACCATGACAGCCTCCAGATCCTCCATCTTGTTGCTAAGGCTTCTGGTATTGGCACACATGGCTTTCCATGATTTGATCTCCCTAGACTGTTTAGCTGTTTTACTCCAGCCCCTTCCCTGGTTGTCATTTATCCCTGGTTCTCCTTTCTGTATGCCCTTCTGTTGAATTTTGCCCCTTTTATGCCTATCCACCTCTTGGGCACTTATCTCCATCTTTTGCACAGTGCTTTGTAGAGATATCCACTCCTCCGGTTCACTGATTCCATTGCTAGCTGTGGGGGGTGGGCAATTAGGTGCCCTCCTTTCTGGCCTGCCACCCCCTTTGGCTAGTTTAAATGCTTGTCAATGTAGCATTTAAACTTATCATTGAGTGCTTGGATTTCCCTCCAGGATGGATGCAGGTCGTCAGGCTTGAACAAGCTTCCATCCCTCCAGGTGGGTCCCCAGTCACCAATGAATCCAAACCCTTCCTCACAGCACCAGTTCTTCAACCTTGAGTTAAAGTTCCTGGTGCATGCAACCCTATGCTCTCCCATGCCTCTCGCAGGTAGGACTTCCGAGAGGGTGACAGAAGTAGCTACTTGTTTGAGACCCCTTCCCAATTTCCTAAACTCTTCCTGAACTTCCTTTGGCTCCCCATTTGCAAGGTCATTATTACCTAGGTGGATAATGACATCCAGCTCACCCTCCCGTCTTGCCTTCCCAGTGATCCCTAGGATCTTCCTTCCATCCCTCCATGCCAGGGCACCTGGTAGGCACCTCACCTCCCTGTCCTCCCCCTCCTATGTTCCTAGCTGGATCCCTCTTATGATGGCAGATGTATTGGTAGGGATATTACCAGTAAGAAGCATGATGTAATCCTCCCTCTGTACAGGTCCCTGGTGAGACCTCACTTGGAGTACTGAGTGCAGTTCCTGAGACCTCACTAAAAAAGGACATAGACTGTCTGGAAATTGTGCAGAGACATGCCACCAAAATGGCGCATGGTCTGCACCATGAAACACATGAAGCTAGGCTCAGTCAGTTAAATTTATTCTCCCTCAAGCAGAGGAGGAACAGAGGAGACATGATTGAGACATTTAAATTTGTTAAAGGGATCAACACAGTACAAACCAGGAGCCTCTTCCAGGAAAACAGGGCTGCACATACTAGAGGACACAACATGTGCCTGGTGGGAGGTAAATTCAAAACAAATATTAAGAAATACTTTTTCACGGAGAGGGTGGTGGACCATTGGAACAATCTGCCACCGGAGGTAGTGGCAGCCAAGATGGTCAGTGAATTCAAACAGGCTTGGGATAGACAGCATAGTCACCTTAGCAAGACAAATTGATAGCGAGGTGTTGAAAACCAAGGCAGACTAGATGGGCCATGCCTCTCCTTCTGCCGGCAAATACTTATGTTCTTATGTTCTTGAGTTCCTATGCCCAAGGTGCATGATTTTGCACTTTTTGGCATTGAACCCTAACTGCCATGCTCTTGACCACTCCTTGAGTTTCCCAAGATTCCTACACATTCTTTCTATCCCTTTCTGATTGTCCACCCTGTTATAGATTTTTATATAATCTGCAAAAAGGCATACTTTACATTCCAATTCATCTGAAATGTAAGTAAGTAAGTAAATAAAGTCTTATTGGTAAAGCGACCATCCCTGGAGGCTGTAGGCTCTGTACATTAAAATACAACAATGTAAAATATGACAAGAATAAAATATAACAAGCAAGCCATTATCACAGCTAAAACTAAATAAAACTGAATATAAGTGAAGTACTGTATATTCAATAAATTTAATATAAGGAAAAGCCTCCTTAAACAGGTGGGACTTTGATCCCCTCATAAAGGTTTCCAATGAGAGGCCTTTCCCAAAGATCTTGGAAGTGAGTTCCACAGGGTCAGATCAGCTACAGAAAATGCAGGCTTGCCAGATAATTTCAGCCCGACACCAGGAACCACTAGGAGGCCCTTCTCAGAGGACTGGAGAGGGAATTCCTCCAAGCTGAATGACAGCGATTAACTGGACTCCTCTTGCATGGGTGTGAAAGGGAGTGGGTCTGCAGGCCATGACCTGTAAAGCAGCTCCATCTCATCTGGAGAATGATTGTTGGGCTGGCATCTCTTTCTACTTTGGGAATGGATGCTCCTTATTCTTTAAATCATGCTTGTTTCTGTTTCTTTTTGTTTTCAGGCCAAACATAGTGTCAGTTTCATCCCTGGAGAAAAGGAGGGGTGGGGGAGGGCAGGTAGGGTCACTACACTGTGCCCTGCATAACATGATTTACTGCCCTGGTGCATTCTGTTCTGTTCAGGCACTGTTACTATGTTTTCTGTTCATAGCTGTACTGGTTTGTAGAGGATTGCATATCAGTTTATACTTTTTGTGACTTTGCCTTGCCTAATATCAATGAAGTACATTAAATTTGGAATGGAGAGGACAGGGGGTTGGTAGAGAGACAGTAGGTCATGCAGGTAGCAAGGCCCCAGGCTGTGTAAGACTTTATAGGTCAGCAGTTTGACCCTGAAGGCAACCCACCACCTTACTGACAGCCAGTGAAGATCATGTAAGATCAGTGTTATATAGCAGGACCTGGGAAGGCACACCAACAATCTGGCTGTTGCATTCTGCACTAGCTGCAGGTGACACAGGGTGCCTTTATTTGGCCCCAGGTACAAGGCATTGCAGTAATCAAGCCTAAAGAGTTCATCATCAACCCAGGCATTGAAATCACCTAGTTGTAACCATCTGGGTGACTCCAACACCAGGTCGGCCATGAAGTCCGTGACTTTCTGCATAAACTCCTTCTCGCGGCCCAGAGGTTGGTACACAAGAAGGATCCCCCAGCCTGCACCTGGGCTCCCTTAGACATCCACACATTCAAATGGCCTAGTAGATCCCACTAGTTCAGGCTGGATTTAAAACAGGTGGCCACTCCCACACCCCTATAGTCCTTCCTCATGCAGTATACAACAGAAAACCCCACTGAGAACTCCTCCTGCAGAAATGGATCAGTGTTGTTACCCAGCCAGGTTTCTGTGATGCAAAACAAGCACAACCATGGCAGCACTCTTTGCAGAAAAAGAAATCAGCAAAAGTCTCTGGAATCCAACTATTTATTAAATGAATGAGAGCATGGCACCTGACGAAGCTTCATGTTCACAAAGTGATGCACTGGGGCTTTGTGCTGTGCTCTCATTCACTTAATAAATATTTGGATTCCAGAGACTTTTGATTATTATGTTTTGTTTTTCTGCAAAGAGTACCGAAGCGGTTGTGCTTATTTTGCCTTGGTTTCAGTTTTGGCTTGCACCCTCTTGCTCGTGAGTATGCAGTGTTGTGTTGTGCATTTCTGTGATGCAAGCCAGGTCAACTGAGGGAATTAGATCTGCCATAATAGCAGTCTTATTCCTCAATGACCTGGCATTGCAAAGCATTACTTGAGTAGGACGAATGGAGACTGTTGGCCTACCTGCTCCTTGCCCACTCGAACCAGTGGGACCCATGGGTATGGGAACCAGACAGGGAGGACCCCTTTCTATCATCCATTTCACTCCAGGGCACGTCCTGAATCTTACCACCCCAGTATTATTCTCCCCGGTAGCTCTTCTTGAGCCCTTCTTGAGGCAATGTAAGAGGAGGAAAGGAGAGGGAAGAGGGAGAAGGAGGAGAGGGGACTGTGGGGGCCTGACCCCTCAAGGATGCTGAGTACTCTGCCTGCACAAGGCAGAGGTAGAACACAATAGGAGGGAACCAGGATTGTAGGCAGTGTTGCAGAGTAGGCTTCAGGAGGGAGGAGGAGAAGGAGAGGGGACTGCTATGGCCTGACCCCTCCAGGATGCTGAGTACCCTGATTGCACAAGGTAGAGGTACAGCACAAAAGGAGGGAAGCAGGGTTGTAGGCAGTGCAGTGCAGTAGGCTTCAGGATACTGGGAACCCTATGTGGGGTCGGGGGGGCAGAAAGAGAGGGTAAAGTGAGAGAAGAGAGGCTGAAGCCCAGAAAGGACCCCTTTAGGATGCAGACAAACCCTGCAAGGGGACTGGGATAGCAGGAGAGTTGGAAGGGAAGAGTTAAGTTGTGGGAGAAAGGAGAGGGTAGGGACAAGCTCTTGGTACAAATTGGTTGCAGAGAATCACAGTAAGGGTGCAAGGCAAGGCCAGTAGGGGAGGGAGAAGGGGGGGAAGGGAAGGAGTGCTGGTATTTAGGGGGAGGTGGAGATGCATTAGGGTGAGGCAGTGGGTGGGTACTATTAAGGAGTGCTGGAATTTAGGGGAGGAGGTGCATCAGGGTGGGGCAGTGAGAGGGTACTATTGGGGGGGGCATAGCAGGAACAGCAAGGTGAAATGTAGTTGTTGAGGACAGAGGACATCTGGCAGACTGAAGTCACCAACTAGCAGCACTTCCCCATTATTTGCCATCCTGATGATGCCCCCTTCCCCACGTTCCTTACCCAACTCCTCTCCCTGTGCTGGAGGTCCATATACAACTCCTGTATGGTTAGCAGCCCTAGCGCCTGTCTCCAGGATGACACAAAGCACCTCTAGTCCTTCCTTTTCCTTCTGGGTGTCCTGCACTTCTGTAGCTTTGATTCCCTTCCTCACATATGCTACCAACTCCTCCTCCCTTCCCTGTCTCTCCTGAACAGACAGTAGCTTGGTATGGCTGTCTTGGTGGTAAAGACTTATGGTTACCACAGAATGATGTACATAGGTAATAGTAAGAGGCGACCTAGCTCTGGCCCCCGCCCGTTAAAAAGTCATCAAAACAAATGTTAATAATTATTATTATTATTATTTTTTATTTGGGATTCTGCTGAACTCGGCAAGGACTGTTACTCCTGAACCACTTAGTCTCCTCTACCAGCCACAGTTGCCCAACCACCCAACAGACAGCAATACACAACTTGGCTTCAGTACCTCAGACAGCCAATCAGTGTGCACTGTCTTGGGTGGTCCAATCACGGGCAGTTTTACTTTGGCAGCGACGTGTAGTCACACATCATTTTGGCTGGATATACAAAAAACAGTCTTCAGGCTCTCACCCACTCACTGCCCTGACTGGGGTTTACTACTACTTCTGCCCCTGTGGGAGGGGATCGGGAAGATGTCATGTTGGGAAGACAACGCTACCACTAGCTGTGGCTGCTTGCCACCTGCTGCATTCCAACATGATGCAGCCAACCACTGCCAACTAGGGACAAGAACCGAGGAGGAAATGGGATACAACAGTGATGGTGCTGATCAAAATCTTCATGCTGGACCTGGGTCCCACAGTTTGGATGGATGACACGCACTGCAGCCAAGACATTGAAGCTGTCTTCAGGCAAGAGGTGGATGCCAGAAGACCGAGAAAGCCACAGGTATTCTTTTCTTCTCTCTTCCCAGATTTATTACGGCATACCTAAATGCTGAATCCCGACACCCAGTAGCCCAAAAATTATAGCCTGACAGTTGGTATCCCGACAGCTGGGAATTGCCCACAGCGGAGGAATTTTCTGTGTTTCAAGGGGCTTCATCCCCCCACACCCCCTCATTTACAATTGCCAACTCTGCCATGGCCGATTTCTGACTGTCGGGAAACTGACTGTCAGGCTATAATTTTCAGGCTCCTAGGTGTTGGGCTTCAATATTTTGGTATGCCGTAATACTCCCCTCTGCCCCATCAGTCTCCATGCTGCTGCAAGGCATTTTAACTTTGTCCACAATACATTGCACTAAATATGGGGCATGAGCTCTTATTTTGGAGCTAAGTAAGAGTCTCTTACTTAGCTCTAAAATCCAGGAAAATGCACCATTTACAATGTGGCGTAGGCAGGGGAGTGTTCAGGGTGTTCAAACACCCCCCGAAATTACCTCTGATATTTTTGTTCAAGCCAAGGGCCACCCTGGTTTTTCTGGGATTGTCCCATTTTTCAGTACCCTGTCCTGAGAAATAAGAAAGTCTGCCCAGGATATTCAAAGTCCTGGTTTTGGAACGTGCTATTATTTGTGCAGTGCAAAAGTTCCGGTTTCACTGTAGAAAAGTCATTGTTTAATAATGTAATTTAGAGTAAACAATGACTTTTCTACAGGATTTTTCCCTTATTTCCCCTGGATTATGCCAAAATGTACCCGTGGACCTGGGCCCACCATAGGGAGTCACACCTTTTAATTTTCTTTTCTCTCCTCCAGTCCTAGCAGGTTTAGCTGTGTCACTAAGGCAACCGGGGGGGGAGGAGCCAGGGCTGGATTGCTCACTGACTGGCTCGCTAAACTGTCTCTGCCATGTGGTTGGATAGATATGCCTCTACTGCTCCTCTCCCAGTAGACTGCATGACTACTAGCCTCCTCCAGTCTCTGACTCCTCCTAGTAGTGTGTGCGTCAGGTCTGAGCAGCCAGAATGTGTTGAACTTATTTGCTGTGGGGTGTGGCTCATCCAAGTCCAATTACAGGGTGCTACTCCACTGAATCTGCCCCCTTGGCTGCCAGAAATTACCAGACCTCATGCTGGGACCTCTTGTCTCTCCAGTTGTCGGATCACTGCCAATGCCGCACATCGGACCATGGGCCCACAGCCTGCTTGCCTGGAGTGAGTGCAGACATGACAACATCTAGGGCAGCAGTTGAAGAATTTCAGCCAGGTCCTCTCTCTGACTCTTGCTTGCTGGTCAAACTGGAATCAGATGGATGATCGTCAAGGAAGTGGAGGATGTGGCAGGAGCTGGGACACCAGGCAGCAGTGAAGGGCAAGGCCAAGGCAAGTTTACTAAAAGTTGTTATTATGATTTGCTGTTGCTGATGTTTAGTTTTATTTTTAACTATTGAGGTCCTCCAGGACCGAGGACTGGGGAGCAGTCTGACTGAGCTGGTTGAGCGCTAGCCTGGAAGAAGTGGGAACCTGAGGCTGATTATGTAACTACTTACTTGGTGCCACCCAGGAATGGAATCTTCAGAGGATGGGGGGGGTGAGTCAACTGCCTACTGCTTCCTCTGTGTTTCAGTCCCCAAACCCTTGAATGAACGAGTTAAGGAAGGGAGGGAGGATTGATTCCCCCATCACTTAATGCCCCCATCACTTAATGCCCCACCACCTGGATGTTGTCCTTGGCCCCTGATGTAACTCGGTCACCCATATGGTCATTGGCCAGTCAGATTTTGCTACACCCATGACTTCAGGCCAGGGGAAAAATAGTTTTTTCCCCTTGAGTCAGGGGTTGGAAAGACCTCACAAAAGTGTGTTTTTTCTTCAATAAAAGTCTCAAAACTCACTACAGAGTGTGTAAACCCCTAGAGCTTCTGGGGGCCTAGTGGCCCCCAGACCCCTGCCTTGATATAGAAATATTTCACAGTGTATTACAAAAACATGTATGGAGTGGTTGATGACACTGTTGGTCAGCCAGTTGTCCACTACAATTGCAGCTGCAGACTCTAATGCTAGCCAGAGTCTCCTACACCCCTGATTCCATTGTGAAATTTTTTTCCCTGAAATCAGGGGTAGGAAACACATAACAAAAGTGCGATTTTTGTTCAAGAAAAGCCCCAAAACTCACCACAGAGCATGTAAACCCCCCAGAGCTTCTGGCTTCTATGTATCCCACTTCACAAATATCATATGCAACCCCCCCCCCCCACACAAAACAAATCCTGCCTATGCCGCTGATTTACATTTCTGTTTCGAACTATTGAGGCTCTGGGAATTGGCGCCATATGAATAAACATTGCTTTGCCTTGCTCTGCCTGTTTCAAAAAATTTCTGGGGGGGGGGCATGCCCCCACACACACCCTAGTTTTCAGAGGATTTTGGCCCCCGCTCGTTCACTGACTCTGATCATGCCTCTGATGATGTACCTCCATATTAAACTGCTAGGTCTGCCACCAGACATAAAAAGGAATCCAATTCAGCTCTATGGGATGGAAATGATTTGCATAAGTGTCTGGACATATACCAAAAGCCACAAGAAACTCAGGGACTGTCAATTTCTTCCAGAGTCTGGGATCCTTCACTTTCAAAAGGAATAGCATGTATGTACAAGATATTGCTCTGTTTTCTTATACATTTTCTTTATAGATTTTTCAGTGCAAATTAAGATTGATCAGGGTACTTCCATACTGTCCATGCTGATAACACAATACAAACTAATATCCAAAGCAATGTAGAAATCAGTAAGAAATTAAACACAGCATAGTCTAAGTCCTTAGAGTAGAACAAGGGAGAGAGTAAGTGACAGAGTAAAATAAAAAGATTAAATACAAAGACAGAAAGAGGACTGCAAGAAACAAGAAAATGTCAACTAGAAAGAAGTAAAATATAACTTATCTGTCTTGCTGTGACCTCCCACACGTGCAAGTAAAATGTACAGGCTAATCATACAACTCGAAAGCCTCTATTAGCAAAACCAATAAACCCCCTCTCAAAAGCATTAGATTAGTAACGTCCCATTATCGGTATTCTTACATATAGTATTATGGTAAGCAAAAAACAGAAGCACCTAGTTAGCCAAATGTATACATTCATTGTGCTAGAAGAGCCATGTATACATAAAGAAAATAAACATATTAATCTAATATAAGGGCCTTTTGGAGAAAACATATTTAATTTCCTAAGAAAACGAGAATGAACAAGTCAAACTGAAAAAAGAGATAATCACTACAGCACCTTTTATATACTTGATTATTTTTTTACTTTGGCAACTAAAGTTCGATATGGCATGGAACAGTTCACCCAGTATCTTTGAAAAAGTCAAAAGGATATGTTATTTAAAGAGTTCAGCTTTTTTGATATTATCCTTTTTTACTCACAGATAGGAGCAGGGTCTGCAGTGGGATTACTGCTTACACCCATGTCGTCAACCTGTTCTTCAATATTATTGATCTTGATATCTGACACAAAGTCCCCTGAGCTCTCGGATTTAGAATCTTGGGGCTGTCAAGTAGAGGTATGATTTTTTAGAAAGTCAAGAAGCCGTTTGGGGTTGTAGAAAACATATATTTTTTTCTGCAAGTGTCACCTGTGCCTTGCAAGGGTATAACAATGCAATCAGCCCCCTATTTCTTGAGCCTCTGACCTGAGTTGAAAGAACCTCCTACAGTGGGCTTGCATTTGCAGACACACATTCAGATAAATATTTTATTATTGTGATAAAAGAAGGTACCTTTCAAATGGGCCTGTTTTATTACAAATTGCCTGTCACTTTCTAGGGCAAACTGGATTAGGATGTTCAACAGTTTAACACTGAGATTTGGGTGTCCTGGTGTGGCAGAATTGGTTGCAGTGTTGGAAGACAAGGCATAGTGTGGGACAAAGAACCTTAGTGCACAAGCACTGAGGCAAGGGTTACCCCAAAGGGCAATGGCTGGGAAGCCAAGTTTCAAAGAAATACAAAATCATACATACCCCCATAATGCAAAGCATCATGGGCTGTATATGCAAGTCACCACAAAATAATATGCTGGTTCAACTTTAAGCAGAAATGCATGGTGCTGAAAGGCCTCTCACACAGATTGCAAAGGGTTCCAACAGAAAACACAGACACGTGTTTCCTCCTACCAGGATTCATCAGTGTGTCTTGTTTGTATGACACCCAAGTGGAATGAACCAGCTACCCTAAGTTGGTCTATCTGGGTTGGGTTGTGGTGAGCCCAATAAAAACAAAAAGCAAGCTAAAAGACAAAGAACCTTAGTGCACAAGCACTGAGGCAGGGGTTACCCCAAAGGGCATTGGACGGGAAGCCAAGTTTTAAAGAAATGTAAAATCACACATATCCACATAATGCAAAGAATCATGGGCTGTATATGCAAATCACTACAAAATATTATGCAGGTTCAACTTTAAGCAGAAATGCATGGTGCCAAAAGGCCTCTCACACAGTTTGCAAAGGGTGCCAACAGAAGACACAGGCACATGTTTCATCCTACCAGGACTCATCAGTGTGCCTCATCTGTATGACACCCCAGTGTGGGAGTCTGAAAACTTTTATTAATGGAGGTAAGTTTTCTGCAGTGTAACTTAAGCAGGTCACAAAATGTTCCCAGGCGATATCCCAGATTATCTTATTGGGTGTTTCTAGGGATGGCAGACCCATCACTCATAAGTTATTCCCCCAAGCCACATTTTTTATATTTTTCTGTTTCTGGCTTGGGATATGTTATCCCTCAAAACAGATGAGAGGGGCATTGAGTTTGACTCTGTTTTAGTAAAAAGATTTGTCTGCTGTTTTGTTACCAATGTAGTGTTTTTTTTCAGTGTTATTCAAAAATAATTTAGTGGATTCACAACATGTAGCCAAAGCATCTTATTTTGTATCTAGTTTTGAAATGGCATTTAACTTGGTATTGTAAGACTGGTTTATCACTTCAAAAGAATCTAGCTTTGCATGTGGCACTTCTTTAACTGAGGAAAATCAGTAACAGGCGATAAAGAGATAAAGTCTTTTTGAATTGGTTCAGGGCCTGTGGCCTCAGCAGCAGCTAACAGGCCACCTCCCCAACAGGCTACCCAAGAATGCCGCACCTAGGTACCAGTCCATAGGCCCAGTGCCCTCCTTCTTGTCTGGTGGTATAGAGTTGGAATGTGAGTTACTTATATATTTTCTCTTCTCTCTCTCTCTCCTTTCATATTCTATTAATTTCTTATGCTGTTTTTTTTTTCTTTTGACAGCTTAGATAAATGCACAGTTGAAGCATCCATAGCATTTGGTGTTAAAACAATTAGACTGAGAAATGAGAATTATAGAAATCTGGAGGGCTATACTTTGTTCAGAAAAGATAGGGGGGAGGGAAGGGGGTGGTGTAGCATTGTTAGTCAGAAATGGCATGGGTACTGGAGGGGTAGAGGAGGCAGAGGGGAATGTGAAGGCTATTTGGGTAACCCTGCTGATGCAGGGGGGTAAGAGAATTAAGGTTGGAGTGGTATGCAGACCACCAGCACTGGCAGAGGTTCTGGAAGAAAGTTTGGTGGCAAATCTCGAGGGACACTGTAGATTGGGAAAGGGAAGGGTAGTGGTAATGGGGGCCCTCAACATGCCAGGAACAGACTGGGGGACTATGACGTCACCAGTGGCCAGGGAGCAGAGGCTGCTGGATGTCTTCCAGGATGCGTTTCTGACACAACAGGTGGGTGAGTCAACTAGGGAGGCCTGGACACTGGACATGGTCCTGGCAGACAGTGATCAGATTAGGGGCCTAGAGGTGAGGGACTCATTGGCAGGGAGTGATCATGCCACAGTCTGGTTCTTTCTGGACCTGGGGGGGAGAGGAAAGCTGAACAAGGATGGTAGTAACCAACTTTAGGGGTGCAGACTTCAGGGAGATGGGAAGGGTCCTTAACGATCATTTGGACAGGATAAGGCCGGATATGGATGCTGACAGCAGGTGGGGGATTATTAGGAGGAGAATACTGGAGGTTACCAGATCCTGCACAAGGGAAAGTCGTAAGTTTGTTACAGCCAGAAAACCCTGTTGATGGACCCGGGAGGTACAGGAGGTGGTGAGGGACAGGAAGGTGGCCTATAGGCACTTCAAGTGCTCAAGGAGTGAAAGGGATCAGGAGGAATATGAGCTGACAGCCAAGAGAGTCACCAGGGTGGTGAGAGCAGCTAAGGCAAAAAAGGAGCAGTCCTTGGCTAGTGGGATTCAGAGGGGGTACAAGGGGTTCTTTAGATACATACGGGAAAAAAGGAAAGTAAGGGGGAAGATCAACAAGATAAGGATAGGGGATGGTCGGGCACTGGAGGTGGGGGAACAGGCAGAAGTCCTAAATGAGTACTTTGCCTCAGTTTTTACCAGAGGGGGATGGAGGGGCTACATCTTGTAGAGGGAGCAGGGGCAAACCGGAGGAAGGGGTGGGACCAGTAGAGACCAGGGGTTCTGACGGGTCAGGGGAAAGGGAGTGGCCACCACAGACAGGTGGGGAGCCAGCAGTACAGTGTGAAAAGGGGAGGACGTGGAGGCTAAAATCCCAGTAGAGAGAGTAAGGGAAGCTGTCAGGTTCCTTCGAATGGAGAAAGCACCTGGGCCAGATGAGATACATCCCAGGGTGCTGAGGGAACTGGCAGATGTCCTGGCAGTCCCTCTAATGGAGCTTTTCAACAGCTCTTTGAGGACTGGATGAGTGCCCCAAGACTGGAGGGTGGCCCATTTCATGCCAATCCACAAGGGGTATCAAGAGAAGAGGCAGGAAATTACAGGCCCATTAGCCTGACATCGGTGGTCGGCAAGGTGATGGAGGGTATTGTCAAGGAAAGGCTAGGGGGAATCACTGGAGCAAACTGGGTACTTGGATGTTAGGCAGCATGGCTTTGTCCCGGGAAGATCATGCCAGACAAACCATGTTAAGTACTATAACTGGATGACGAGGGCCCTGGACCAGGGTAGGCCAGTGGACATCCTCTTTTTGGACTTCAGCAAGGCATTTGATTCAGTACCCCACAGTGGTCTGCTGGCTAAACTGAAGGAAATGGGGGTAGGGAGGCAGTTGTTAAGATGAATAGGAAATTGGCTGTCTGAGCGTACTCAGAAGGTGGTGGTTGGAGGGTTAGCCTCATCCCCATGGTGGGTTACTAGTCGGGTTCCCTAGGGGTCAGTGCTGGGGCCACTCCTGTTCAATGCCTATGTCTCAGACATCATGAAGGGGATCAGGGGTGAGATGAGTCTCTTTGAAGATGACACAAAGCTTGGTGCAGTGGTGGATGAGGAGGAGGGGAGGGTGGCCTTGCAGGAGGACCTGGAGGCTCTAGAAAGGTGGCTGGGAAAATGGAAACTAAAATTCAATGTGGGGAAGTGCAAGGTTCTGCACCTGGGAGTCAGAAATCCAGGCCAGGGGTATACTGTGGGAGGAGACACAATCCAAGTCATGGAGGGTGAGAGGGACCTGGGGATAGTGGTAGATGTCAAAATGAACAACTCAGAGACCAGTAGGAGGGCAGCAGTATGGGCAAATAGGATGCTGAGATGCATCACCAGGGGGATTACCTCCAGAAAGGCAGAAGTGATCCTTCCACTGTACAACTGCTTGGTTAGGCCACACCTCGAGTATTGTGTGCAGTTTTGGAGACCACATTTAAAGAGGGACATTACACTCATAGAGAAGATCCAAAGGAGGGCAACCAAAATGATCTTGGGGCTGAGGGACAGAACCTATGAGGAGAGGCTCAAGGAGCTCAACATGTACACCCTGGAGGAGAGGAGGGATGGGGGGATATGATAGAGGTCTTTAAGTACATGAAAGGGATCAATAAGGGAGGCCCAGTCAGGGTGCTCCAAAGGAAGAAGAGTGGGGCAACGAGAGGTCACGGGTGTAAGCTGGAAGGGGGCAGGCTCAGAGGGGAAAGGAGGAGATGTTATTTCACTGAAAGGGTGGTAGAGCCATGGAATGCACTGCCCAGGGAGCTGGTAAAGGTGGAGACTGTGGACGGGTTTAAGAGGGGATGGAACAGGTACAGGGGAGAGTAAATCTGACCAGGCCCGATACAGATGGAACATCTGGGACTGGGGACAGTATAATCCAAGGGGAAGGGGGAGACACCAAAATCAGACCTCAGTGCGGGTGTTGAAAATCGAGCAGACTCGAGAGAGAGAGAGAGAGAGAGACCGTTAGGCCTATTCTGCTGGCATTTTAGTATGTTAGAATGAAATGAAGGTAGCATTCTGAGGAACTGAACAGAAATATAGCATCTAGTTTTTAGCCATCTTCATTTCTCCTCTGTTTTCAATGGTATTGTGAGAGGAGACAAGTAGAGCAACCAAGATAACATCCTTTCCTTCAATTATGTCCTTTCTAAGATAACTTGGGACCAAATGAATGGGGCAAGCAGACTGGGTAGCAGAAAGCGAAGGTCAGATTGGGTACTGGTTAGTACCTTTAGATGTCAGAATAGCAGGTCCCAAAGTCTGGAATGGTGGTATGGATAAGAGATCAATTGGGATTGAAGGATGAAGACTCAACTGAGAGGAAGGACCAGATGCAGTTGGGTCTGGTATAAGGTGAAGATCAAACATCATTCATCTTGGAATCCAGCTTAACTACTGAGGAATTAACTTGCAAAATCAGATCTCTCAGGTTTTCAGATTGCATTGGTTCTTGTGGTAGAGGATTATGATTAGGTAGAATAGGTGGAAGAGATGAGGTAGGTTTGGGTATAGGATTACCAATAAGGCTGCAGCATAAAGGTCAAATAATTGCAGCTTCCTGTAAGATGATGAAAAGGGAATGTGTATTTCCTTCAGTGAAGTCATGTCTCTGGGGACTGTCAAGTCCTTGTAAGAGATGCAAAATGTTGATGTAGCTCTCCTGGGTTATAGAGTAGAAGGACATGAATAAATGGATTTGGCATCTTTGAGGCCAGAGTGTGTCAACAGGCTGAAAAGGTAGATTGTCCACGATGTGAAGTATGCAGAGGTGATATGAAGATAGAGAGCATGGTGCAGTAGACAGCCATGTAGAAGTAACCTCAGAGGGCAGATGACACCTGGCACCCCAAGTATTGCTCTGGGGAAGGGGCCTGGTTCCAAGCCTTAGTGAGGCTAGGTTCCACAGAAATCATAAATGTTCTAAATGCTGTGCCTCTACTGCTATGGAACTACCTTGAAAGAATTCCTGTGATGAGGAACTGGAGAATGGCACCTGGATGAAAGGCAATGTGGTATCAGTCCTAATGTGATACTAGCCGCCTTAAGTAAAAGCCACTTGCTAAGATGTTTGGCAGACAATACAAAAATTACATGCACCATCCATGCTCCAAGTATCGATATGAGGAGATGAATGGATGGAAGGAGGAGGAGCTTTGTAGCAGGAGCCGGAACTGGAGCACTGAGTTGCTGGACATTGGATGGAGAAGGAGCCAGGTGCAGTGCTGAAAACAGGTGTACAGCACAGGAAACTACCAAAAGCAAAAATGGACTCATGCCAGAAAACACCATGGTGCCAGCAGTAGCTAACCTCAAACTATAAATGCACACAAAGAATCCACCACAGACAAATAGTAACAAAGTCAAACAGTAAAGTTCTAAAAATGAAGTTTCTTATGGAAAATACAGCACTTGCCACTACAGTCCCAGTACTTTTCCTCACTCAGAGGTTTCATCAGGGAGACCAACAGTAGTCATACCTAATAAATTTAAACAAAGATCAGCCAATCACAATGTGTTTTACAAATGCATTTGACATAGTGATTCATCTAAAGAGGTTCCATACCTACAAATATGCCAAGTCAATGAGCTTGCACAGTTATAGTTAAGAGAGCTACTGCATCTTCTGCATCTTCAAATGAACATTGGTCAGCAATACCTGAAATAAATATCCCCTGACAAATGCCACACGGCTGCACTGCCTCTATTCTTACCCGCCTTCCACCTCTCCTCTCTCTGTTTCCCCTCCCACCTACCTCCCCTTCTCTCCCATCCACTTAGTCTCCCTGATTTTACCCTCCTCCTTTCCCTTCCCCCTCCCCAAAGTTTCACCTTATTGTTCTTTTTTCATCTACAAGACTATGTGTTTTTTTTTTATTTTATAAACTGTTATCTTTGCTTATGTTTGTCTCAATTGTACCAGTGATGTGGAACCTTTGTAAAAGAGCCTCGGCTCAAAGATATTTGTAATCCTAGAACAAATAAATAAATAAATAAATGATAAAAAATACCCCTACTGAAAGTGCTTAATGTTTTTTTATTTGAGTCCTTATGCAAATAAAGGTTTGTTTCTTACTGGTAACCATAAATCTTCAAGAAGCTCTCCTCCATAGAGCCATAATATACTGGACTACAGCCAGCAGGCACTAGGACTTCACAGGGAATTTTTCCATTGCTGGGGCTGCCCAACTTATGCCGGCTAACCCCCCCCCCCGTGATTCCACCTATATAAGGTAGACTGGTCCCAATTATCTTCAGTTCATTATAGTCCTGCCAATGACACATTAGACCAACAGATTGTCACTAGACAATGAAGGAGACCTATAGATCCCTGTAAGAGATATCTAGGGCACAACCAAGGCGGACCAGCCATACCAAGAAAATGGTCGACAGAGACAACAACTGCATTAGCAAGAAGTGGAGGTCTGAACAAGGCACAGCCAGCTGGAGCCAGGAAACCAGCCACTGCCAAATCACAGGAGAGGCATGGTGCAGATATGCATAGTAACACCCCAGACTTCCAAATGGACTACTGAAAACAGACTGTACAGTGAAACAAAGTCCTCCAAGGGGCCAATGGAGGTTTGGGAAAAGTATGGTTCTACGGAGGAGATCTTCTCAAAGATCTCGGCAAAAGAAATCCTAACAACACTATCTACTAGCTAAATGGGTGTCCAATAAAGGCAGTAGATCCAGAAACAGATCTTGGCATCACAATAAATAAAGAATTTACATCTACTGACCAGTGTAGACAAGCGGCTCTTAAAGTGAACAGAATTGTAACGTCAATTAAGAAATTATTTGTCAACAGGAGTAAGGCCTGCATTCTGCCGCTCTATACAACTTACATTAGGCCTCACTTGGATTATGCCGCTTCCTTTTGGGCACCATACTTAGTTAAAGATTCACAGCTAATTGAGTCAGTCCAAAGGAAGGCTACTAAACTTATTAACCCCAATAGTAACCTATCATATGAGGAACGATTACGAGCTGTCAATCTGTATGATTTGAAATCACGCAGAAATAGGGGCGATTTACTCATGTTATTTAACATCTTAAAAGACCCTTATCTTCTGAAGAACTGTAACCTCTCCTGAGCTCTTAACCCACATGGACTTAGATGCCACAATAGGCAACTCCAGATCCCTAATTCTAACACCAATAAGAGGAAAAATGTCTTTACTATCAGGGCATGCATTGGAATTTCTTACCCAACTATGTGGTGGTCATTAGCTCTTTTGAAATTTAAAAAAATACTCTGGATAAGTACCTAGTTGACTATGGGTTGTAATAAACACCCTGCCAGTGCAAGGAAGGTGGTCTCAACAGGCATTGCCTTCTTCCTCCTTTAATCATTGAGTAATACCGAGTAATCTACTGTCACTGGCAAGTAAGGAACCAATTTTTTTGAGGCTATCTGCTCATTACAGAGATAATGCATTGAAGTATTCCCAAAGCAGTACAAAATCCTATCATGGGAGGTGAGGAAATCAGAGGACCATATACTGCACTAAGAAAGTAGACTTCACAGAACAGTGAGGACATATCCAACCCTTGTTGGACAGGAAGAACTGGCCATAGAGCATAACGAAAATATGGTCCTACTCCAGGTAGTAGCTTTGCAGAAAGCTGAACCTCTGAAGTAACCACACTCCTAGTGGTATGCCCAGAGACAATGCCAAATGAATCTTGTCAGCCTACTGGCAGCAGACATGCGATAGGAGGAAAACCACTCAGGGAGATGTTGTGTAGAGATCTGCATACCCAATGATCCTGGGGCAACTGGGACAAACAGCTGAGCAGACTGGCAAAAGTACTTGGTGCAGTACAAAACTAGAAGTCTCTGCATCAAAAACCTGTAGCTCCAATACCCCTAGGGCAAGGCCACCATAAACAAGTGTAATGCCTCAGAATTGGGGCATCACAGAAAAAGAAAATAAACAAATGAATTAGGGGTTCTACAGGTGCCAGGGTGCCTGCTACAGGTATAGATTGCAGGGGATAGATAAAAGGGGCCCCTAAGTTAATTCCCCCTCCTTGTATAGTGGAGAAACACTGTATAATAAAAGAAAAGTACCCTGTGCACTTAAAACATGGTAAAAAAAAAAAAGATTTTGTTGCAGCTCTGGTAACAACGGCCTGGATGGAATGCTGTGTTGAGCTACTCATGCACAGCATTCCACTCCAGCCATTCTAGAACCCTAGGGGTTCAAGTTTGAAAGTTTAACAGTTTTTTTTTTCATTCAGTTGATCCTGGGCAGCTGTAGAGGAGAGGAGAGAGGACACAGTAAGTTGAGGGGACAAGGAAGGGCTTACCTGGTTGTTGAAGCTGTCCCTGAGGACTTATCTGTGTGCCTGCTCTGCCTCCCCTGCCTGAAGACTCCTGCTGCTGCTTTGTGATGCAGTCGGTGGTGCCATCGGGGCACCATGAAGGAAGTAGATGTCCAGTTTGGCCGTTTTGGGCTTAACAGCCCCATCCGTTTCTTTATTTTGCCCCTTATTTTTTTTTTTTAAGTTTAATTTTAATCCCCCGTCAGTGGCAGAGAAACACTGCATTGCCGCTCGTTCTGTTGGCCCTCCAAGGCCCACTAGGTCATCCCTCACTCTGCTGCTGCCTCATTCACACCCTCCCACTGCCAGAGTACTGCCCGCCTCCCGTTTGATTCCTGAAGCTTGTGGTGTGGTGAGTAGGCGGCAGCAAGCTAATTCGTGCTGTCCACCTAAAGAACTGGAAAAGGGACTGTTTTTTTTTATTTATTCATTAGCACACAAGGTGCTTGGAGGAGTGGCTGAGCGCCGAAGGGGAATTGGGTCACTAGGACCCTACTTAGTATTAAAAAGGGGCAGTAAGGTAGCGACGCCCACGGGGAGAGGCCAACACAGTAAGGCCAAGCAAGGGCCTATGGATAGTCATGAGAGGGTCGGGAATAGGTGGCGATTTACCCCAGGAGTGACAGAAGGCTCAGTAAACCATCAGATTTCAAGGGGCCATGCAGTTTAAAAGGGCAATCCAGGCCCACAGTGTTTAGGGCTACCTGGCCTAATGTAAGGAGGGCACCAGGCCCAATGTAAAGAAGGGCACCAGGCCCCGAATAAAGCAGAGCACCAGGCCCGAAGTAAAGAAGGGCACCAGGCCCATGTCAGAAGGGCTACCAGGCCCACAATAAAGTAAAGAGGGCACCAGGCCCAGTGAAGGAAGGGCTACCTGGCCCACAATTAATAGGGCACCACGCCCATTTCAGAGGGTGCCAGGCCCGAGGTAAAAAGGGCACCAGGACCATCATATTAAGAGGGAATCCCAGCCTAGTGAGTGAGGGCAAGCCAGCCCAGTGGTAGTAAGGGCAGCCCAGGCCTAGCCAGCAAAGGCAAGCCAGCCTAGTAGTAGGTAGGGCATATAGGGCCCATAGCAAATAAGACATTTAGGCCGCTAGTGTTCAGGGCAACTAGTATAGGGCAAGTGGTACACCCTAGTATACTGATTAAGACATTCATAGCAAAATGTTCAGGGGTAGCCAGATCCTATCCAGGAGGGCCCTAAAGCAAGAAGAAGGTCCAATCAAGGGTGCTTAGCTCACAATCTGCTACAAAGTAACTGTAGAAACTATAAAATACAAAATCACACATGCCCCCACAATGCAAAGCATCATGGGCTGCATATGCAAATCACCACAGAATGTTGTGCTGGTCCAACTTTAAGCAGAATTGCATGATGCCGGAAGGCCTCTCACACAGTTTGCAAAGGGTGCTAACAGAAGACATAGACTTGTCTGTAGAAACTATACTGTTTAAGCACCTGTTTATTGCTACAGCATCTGAAAAACTGTAATTGGTTAAAAGCACCAAGACTGCATTGTAATATTGGGATTGTGGTTATTTGCCCCTGGTTGTATAAACAACTGCCCTGTACATATGAACAATTGCCCCGTGCATCTGAACTGTTGCCCCTGGCATCTGAACTATTGGCCCAGGCATCTGAACAATTGCCCCTGACATCTGAACAATTGTCCCTGGCATCTGAACTGTTGCCACATGCATCTTAACAATTGCCTCACCAGTAAATAATTGCCCCAAAAGTTATAATTTACCCCTTCTCCTGGTAAATTATCTGGTCACCACGCAGCTCTCTTGGTATGGTGGAAGTGTGTATCTAATAGTTACGTTGTTGCCAGCGTATGGGGACAGTCTCAATCTTCTACCACATTAATGTTCCGTGGTGTGGTTTGCTGTTCTACGTGTCCAGAATCAGTCTCTACCCAGGGGGAAGAAGTCTTCATCATCATTCCGTCCGTGTCATTTGCCGAAGTCGAGTTCGTCGCCATTCGTACAAGTCTCACCCGCTGTTTCTACTCTTCTACAGTTCGAGGTTACATTCGCCGAAGTTCAAGCGCACCACGACCGCTGTGCCAATGTCATTTCATTTGGTTCCAGATCCAGATGTCCCAAAGTTGGTCGACCTCCGCAGAAGAGTGTGCACATCCTGGAAGAACCTGGTCTGCGCCCCATGGTCATTCGCCGCAAGTCGAGTCCATCAAAGCCCAGTGCGGGATGCGTCTGCCATTTCCTTGTTTTGTTTTAGCTCCTTGTGACAAGATTACAGAATCAGCCATCTTCACTTCAGATCCTTCTGGTCCCTGGTTGCATCGGAGATCCATCTTCACCTTAGATCTGTCGAAGTCTTGCTGGCCCTTGGAGTGCTGCAGCATCGTCCAGGTCGTGGTAGTCCTCCAGTGGATTCATCGCCACACATCTCCTGGTTTCTCTTCTTCCTTGGCAGCCATGGAAGTGGGTCTTAGCCGAGGAATCCTTTGCATACAGTGTTGGATCCAACAGCACATAAGTGGGTTTGTTCCAGGAACCAGCTTCTCTGGTTCTTTCTTTCCGGCAGCCTTGGAGAGAGTGGGTTTTGCCGAGAAACCTATAGTCTGTTTACAAAATCTCTCACCACCCCAGTGGCCTTAGCTAGGTCCATGCTGGGAATTGTGTCTAAGTGTTCTACAGTTCTGTTTTCCTTTGCTTGTAGCTACCAATGGAGAATGACAGTGCGCACGAAGATGTCAGACATTTGGACTTGCTATGATTCTGTGGTCATTGTAAAAACAGATACTGTGGGTAGTAAATAACACCTGATTTCCGTCTAGGTACCAGTTTTACATATAGGTTTCTGCTAAGAAATTTTATAGAGTATAGTGGCAATAAGACAAGGTGCATCTCAAAATACTATTGGTAATTATATTAGAAGTATTAGGTAAAAGTAATTCTATTCTCTCTATTGTCCTGTTGTTGTGGTGCCTACCTGTCTTGTGACTGTGTCTCCCTATGCACTGGTACTGAATAAACACCCTGTAGGCACCGAATCTCTTGGATGACTCCTGCCTCTCCTTGTCTGGGTAACTTTCATCTTATCCACAATAATTCAGACCTTGGTGTTCCACTCATTCATTCCACCATCTTCAGAGCTGAGCACCGCAAAAGGAAAATTTTTGGCATAGTTGGCAGGATTTAGATAATCATTTATGCAAGGAGTACAAAGTTGGAGTTGCCTAGGGAGAAATGCAAATGGAGCCAGGGTGTAGCAGTGGATTGTCCAGTGGAGATAGTGAGTCAGTTGGAAGAGACTGATATGGACCCCAAGGAGGTATTCCGCCATCACCATTAACGATGTCATATTACTTTGGAGTGCCAAGGCTTCCAAAGTTTTCCGGGGAAAGAGATGGAAGCAGAACCAGCAACTTAGGGGAGTTTCACTCGAAGATGCAGGCTATGTTTAGGTTGTACCAAATCCTAGAGCAACAGAAGGTTGAAATTCTGATTGGGCAACTGAAAGGAGTTGCTGACAGGGAAGTACAGTCCTGGCCAAGTGGAGCAAAAGTTAGGGTAGAACAGATTCTACAGAGGCTGCAGCAAATATTTGATGCCTGAACCGTGTCCAACTTAAAGATTAAATTTTTCTCTCACACTCAGAAGCCCCAAAAGACCCTGCACGAGTTCACATTGAGCCTGCAAGAGCTATTGCGAGCTATAGAGAGGATAGATGCTGAGGAAGTCCGAGATGCGGACCGAGTGTTGGTAGAGAAGTTTGTTGAAGGGGTGCATAGCTAAGCCCTGAGGAGAGAGCTCTGCATGTTACACCTGCAGGACCCCAAGGCTGATTTCTTAGATTTTAAGGAAAAAACAATTAAGGTATTCAGTTCTGGACACTCCAGAGAAGAGACTCTGGCCTCTTCACAGATGGCAGCTTCAATGGGAACTGTGTGACCTAGGTATCCTAAAGAAAGGTGGACAGAAGAAATGGCTTGGAGGAAGGGACTTCAACCCAAAGAATTGCCCCTACAGAGATCAGAGTATGAAAGAGAACCTGTTGCATATCCCAGCTGGTATTCAGAGCATAGACAGACGTGCAGTCTGATGATGCAGGCACTGATCTGCTCTGTGAAGGTCAGTGCAAATCAACACTCCGAGCTGACTGAGCAGATTGCCACCCTGACCCACCAGATGGCAGAGATGTGCAAAGAGATGCAAGGCCTAAAAGAAGGGTGGAAGAATGAAATATCCCTTAATCAATCTGTACAGGAAAGAAGAGGGAAGGATCACATAGATCATCCGAGGAGGGATGAAGAAAGATGCCCCATGGTTCGATTTGATAACCAGGGAAGGCCCATCTGTCGTCAGTGCGGCATCAGTGGCCATGTGGAGCGACAATGCAGTCAGCCAGTGGATACCACCTTAATTTTAAACAGAAATTCTTCGGGGATGAGGACCGACCCTTGAAGAGCAAATGACCAGGTCCAGCAACCCCACTAGATCAGCCTTGTTTCATTGGCAAAAGTCCGATGGTACTGGTAAAGGTAGATGGTATCGAACTTATGGCTTTGTTGGTTACAGGATCGCAGGTCACCACGATACAGGGAAGAGATTTCCAGAGATATTGGACACCCAACAATCTTAAGCCACCTCCCAGATCTTGGGTGAAGCTAATAGCGAGCAATGGAGATGAAGTACCATATCTGGATTATCTGGAAGCTGATATTCAGTTGGGAAAAAGCACTCTAAGCAAACAAGGCATCATTATTAGTGACATGGAAAGTGATCATTTGCCACCATTAATCTTGGGGATGAACTTTTTACAGAATTGTTTTGATGAGCTGGTACAGATCCTTCAACAGAAAGCCAAGCACATACCCCAAGTGGACAAGCATGCTCTGCAACAAACTATCAATCATCTGCAATGCCACCAATGGTTTGCCAGTATTGACAGGGAGATTGGTAAAGTCCGAATGACAGACACTAGGCCAGTGACATTAAAGCCAGGAACAGAAACCACCCTATGGTGTAAAGCAAAGATGGGCCCGAGAGGACAAGATTATGATGCTTTGGTGGAACCATATCCTACAACAAAAGAAGAACCTATAATAGTGGCTCAGAGTATAGCTACTAAGACCAGAGGTCGGATTCCTGTTTGAGTGTTAAATTACGTGACTCATGATGTGCAGTTTTACCATAATCAGCCGGTTGCCCAACTCCACACCGTGTGCTTGCAGGACATTATTGAGGCTGAGGAAGAGACCAGACAAAGTCAAGAGACAAGGGTGGTGCCTAGTGAAGAAATAAAAAATGTTGGTATACTGAAATGGGCTGAAGAAATCAATTTGGGCAATCCCAAGACCACTGCAGAACAGAGGGCTGATGTACTGCAAGTGGTTTTACGCCATAAAGAAGCTTTTAGCCAGCACCCATTAGACTTTGGCCTAGCTTGTGGTGTACAGCACCACATCTGTACAAATGGACATCCGCCCATCAGGGAGTGATTCAGATCAATTCCGCAAGCAATGTACCAACAAGTGAAGGAGATGATCAGAGAGATGAAAGAGGCTGAAGTGATTAAAGAAAGCCACAGTCCATGGGTGGCTCCGATTGTTTTGGTTAAGAAAAAGGATGGTAAAATTCAATTCTGTGTCAATTACTGCAAGTTAAATGCCATCACCTATAAAGTTGCATATCCGTTGCCCTGGATAGAAGATTCCCTTATGGCTGTCCAATCTGCCATCGTATTCTCCACTCTAGACTTAACCAGCAGATACTGGCAAGTTCCTATGGCACCTAAAGATCAGGATAAAACAGCCTTCATCACCCCATGGGTCTATTTGAATTCACAAGGATGCCTTTTGGACTTTGTAATGCCCCGGGGACTTTTCAGAGACTTGTCGAGCATTGCCTATAAAGTCAGAATTTTGATATCCTATTGCGATATCTGGACGATATCATTGTTTACTCAAAGACTCATGAAGATCATTTATTGCACTTAGAGGAAGTGTTTCAAAGACTAATTCAATATGGTCTTAAGATAAAACCGTCTAAATGCCATCTATTACAATTAAAGTTATCTGGAACATATAGTTTCCTCAGAGGGAGTGTCGCCAGATCCAGCAAAGCTAGAGGTGGTAAGATACTGGCCTGTTCCTACTACTGTCAGAGATGTCCGAAAGTTCCTAGGTTTCGTAGGGTATTACCAAAGATTTATCAAGGATTTTTCCAAAATTGCTGTGCTTTTGCATGAACTTCTAAGAGGATTGACAGAGGGTCTAGTCCTGAAAATTCATCCTGTTGTATGGGCAGCTGAGCAACAGAAAGCGTTCAATAAGTTAAAGAAAGTACTAACTGAGGCTCCTATCCTAGCTTATCCTGATTACGTTTTCTTTTATATATTGATGCCAGCAACAAGGGATTGGGTGCGGTACTTGCACAAGAACAAGATGGTGTGGAATGAGTTATAGCTTATGCAAGCTGAGGACTAAGAGGCTCAGAGTGGAACGATGCCCGCTACAGCTCTTTCAAACTTGAGTTCCTAGCATTGGTATGGGCCATTACAGAAAAGTTACGTCAATTTTTGGCTGCTACTCATTTTACGGTCTTCACAGATAACAACCCATTGGCGCACTTGAATACCACAAGGCTTGAAGCACTAGAACAGAGGTGGGCCTCCAGACTTGTGAATTATCAATTTTCACTGAAATACCATTCTGGTAAAGCAAATTCAAGTGCAGATGCATTGTCTCGAATACCTGGACAAGAGGAAACAGAAGTAGATCATACCTTGTTGGAAAACATAGAGATGCCATCTTTTCTTCAAGTACAGGCAGAAATTGTATAAGCTTGCTGTCAGGTTGTTCCAGAGCCAGAAATGGAAAGCTGACCTGAAGTAGATGATACAATTGCTGACCAAAAAAGCTTATGGCTGCAATTGTAGGACCAGGATCCTATTGTTAAACAAGTTAAAGCTATTTTCAGCACAGAAACGTCTGACCCAGCGAGAATGGAAAAAGCTTGATCCAGAAGTAATGAAACTATGGAGGCATAGAACCAGGTTGACTATTGAAGACTGTCGCCTAGTTAAAAAAAATAGAGACCCTACTACACAAACGAAATTGACCCAGATAATAGTGCTAAGAACTAGCACATAAGTAGTACAGTATTAGAAGCATACCATGATCACTAAGGACATTTTGGACACAAGAAGACAGAAGCCGTTATTAGAAGAAGGTTCTACTGGATAGGAATGCGTAGTAATATAGTAAAGTGATGTGAAGAATGCCCAGCCTGTACTTTGAAACACAGAGAAAAGAGTAACCAAAGAGCTCCTCTTCACCCCGTAGTCAGTAATTTACCACTGGGACTAGTTGCTCTAGAGCACCTAAAGTTGGATCCAAGCACCAATGGACATATATATGTTTTTACTATGGTTGATCACTTCTCAAAATTCGTGGTTGCCAGTGCAGTTAAAGATCTTTTCACTTGAACAACAGCTGAGACCTTTCTAAGATGTTTTGTGTGACCCTTTGGTTATCCGACCAAAATCCTTACAGACCAAGGAACCTCTTTTGAATCTAAGCTTTTCCATGAACTCTGTACCCTTTACGCAAATCATAAACTAAAAACTACTGCATACCATCACCAAAGTAATGGACTCTGTCAAAGAACAAATCAGACTCTACTGGAAATGTTGAGAACCTTACCAGAGTATAATCATCCTTACTGGCCAGCTCTTCTTCCCGAACTTACGTATTTATATAATAACACTATACACCGTTCTACTGGTTATACACCTCATTATTTAATGTTCAGACACCATGGAAGACTTCCAATGGACTTAGTATTAGAGGTACCGCTGAATGAAACCAAAGTAACAAAGCCAGTTACAAACTGGGTGCAAGAACATAACCAACGTTTGCAAGACGCTGGACAAATTGTAGGCAACATATGGAGCAAGTGCATCAAAGACAAAAAGCAAACTATGATGTCAAGGCTAATGCTACACCCTTACTTCTCAGAGAAAGAGTAATGCTGAAGAAAACCTCAAAATGCAGCAAGTTAGTTTCAAAATGGGAACCTGAACCTTACCGCATCATTGAAATCCCTTATCCGGAATTACCAATGTATAAGATCCAACAAGAATTGGGAAACAATACCAAGATTGTTCACCAAAATCTCTTAAAAGCCTGTACTTTTAGAGATGCTGTTCTAGCAAAAGATAAGGACAGCTTTATGCCAAAGGAGAGGCAGGAGTCCATAAAGGATGGAATGTTGGGACTGGAATCACCAACCAGTTGGTACAAAGAGCCTTAGATTCACACTTCCAATGTAAACTCCTTGACCGTCCAATTGTTGTACCAGAAGTAAATCCTGAGATACCAGATGTTCTGGAACCAAAATGTATTGTCCCAGAACCTATAGGTTTCCAACCCCAGAGATCCCAAAGATCTAATGCAGGTGTTCCCCTAGAAGGTACATAATGGAAGCCTCTCAACTTGTCTCATTGTGCCATCTGTATATCTATTCAGAGAAATTCCCCAGACACAGTCACTTTAGTTTAGTAAATTTAAAGTTTTCCAGTAGTTATAGATATCTTGAAAAGTTTTAACAGATTAAAGTTTCATAAAGTAATAAGTAAGATATTAAAATGTTAAGAAAGTGTTTTTTTATAAAATGTTTAAGGGAATACATTGGGACATGTATTTTTAGGTGGGCCTGAATCTGTAATGCCCCAGAGTTGGGGCATCACAGAAAAAGAAAATAAACAAATGAATTAGGGGTTCTACAGGTGTCCAGGGTGCCTGCTACAGGTGTAGATTGCAGGGGATAGATAAAAGGGGCCCCTAAGTTGATTCCCCCTCCTTGTATAGTGGAGAAACACTGTGTAAAATAAAAGAAAAGTGCCCTGTGCACTTAAAACATGGTAAAAAAAAATAGATTTTGTTGCAGCTCTGGTAACAATGGCTTGGATGGAATGCTGTGCTGAGCTGCTTATGCACAGCATTCCACTCCAGCCATTCTAGAACTCTAGGGGTTCAAGTTTGAAAGTTTAAGGTTTTTTTGCATTCAGTTGATCTTGGGCGCTGTAGAGGAGAGAGGACACAGTAAGTCAAGCGGACAAGGAAGGGCTTACAGGGTCGTTGAAGCCATCCCTGAGGACTTATCTGTGTGCCTACTCTGCCTCTCCTGCTGCTGCTTTGTGTTGCAGTCGGTGGTGCCATTAGGGCACCACAAAGAAAGTAGACATCCAGTTCAGCTGTTTTGGGCTTAAGAGCCCCATCCGTTTCTTTATTTTGCCCCTTATTTATTTTTTTTAAAGTTTAAATCCGGTCCCCCTTCAGCGGCAGAGAAGCGCCGCATCGCCGTTCCTTCTGTTGGCCCTCCGAGGCCCCTCTAGGTCATCCCTTGCTCTGCCTGCTGCCTCGTTCACTCCCTCCCACTGCCAGAGTACCACCCACCTCCTGTTTGCATCCTGAAGTTTGTGGTATGTTGAGTAGGCGGCAGCACGCTACTTCGTGCTGTCCGCCTAAAGAATTGGAAAAGGGACTGTTTTTTTTTATTTATTCGTTAGCACACAAGGCGCTTGGTGGAGCAGCTGAGTGCCGAAGGGGAATCAGGTCACTAGGACCCTACTTAATATTAAAAAGGGGCAGTAAGGTAGCGATGCCCACGGGGAGGGGCCAACACACTAAGGCCAAGCAAGGGCCTATGAATAGTCATGAGAGGGGCGGGAATAGGTAGTGATTTACCCCAGGAGTGACAGAAGGCTCAGTGAACCATCAGACTTCAAGAGGCCATGCAGTTTAAAAGGGCAATCCAGGCCCACAGTGTTTAGGGCTACCTGGCCCAATATAAAGAGGGCACCAGGCCCAATGTAAAGAAGGGCACCAGGCCCCGAATAAAGCAGGGCACCAGACCCATGTCAGAAGGTCTACCAGGCCCACAATAAAGTAAAGAGGGCACCAGGCCCAGTGAAGGAAGTGCTACCTGGCCCACAGTTAATAGGGCACCAGGCCCATTTCAGAGGGTGACAGACCTGAGGTAAAGAGGGCACCAAGCCCATCATATTAAGAAGGAATCCCAGCCTAGTGAGTGAGGGCAAGCCTACCCAGTTGTAGTAAGGGCAGCTCAGGCTTAGCCAGCAAAGGCAAGCCAGCCTAGTAGTAGGTAGGGCATATAGGCCCCATAGCAAATAAGGCATTTAGGCCTCTAGTGTTCACAGCAACTAGTATAGGGCAAGTGGTACACCCTAGCATACTGATTAAGGCATTCATAGCAATATGTTCAGGGGTAGCCAGATCCTATCCATGAGGGCCCTAAAGCAAGAAGAGGGTCCAATCAAGGGTGCATAGCTCACAATCTGCTGCAAAGTAACTGTAGCAACTGTACTGTTTATGCAACTGTTTATTGTTACAGCATCTGAAAGACTGTGTAATTGGCTAAAAGCACCAAGACTGCATTGTGACATTAGGATTGTGGTTATTTGCCCCTTGTTGTATGAACAATTGGCCCTTGCATATGAACAATTGCCCCATGCATCTGAACTGTTGCCCCTGGCATCTGAACTATTTCCCCAGGCATCTGAAAAATTGCTCCTAACATCTGAACAATTGCCCTGTGCATCTGAACTATTGCCACATGCATCTTAACAATTGCCCCACCAGTAAATAACTGCCCCAAAAGATATAATTGGCCCATTCTCCTGGCAAATTATCTGGTCACCATGCAGTTCTCTTGGTATGGTGAAAGTGTGTATCTAATAGTTACATTGTTGACAGCGTATGGGGACAGTCTCAGTCTTCTACCACATTGATGTTACATGGTGTGGTCTGCTGTTCTACATGTCCAGAATCAGTCTCTACCCAGGGGGAAGATGTCTTCATCATCATTCTACACCAGAAGGTTTCTGACCATCAGATCATCTGCTCCATCTGTGTCATTCGCCGAAGTCGAGTTTGTCGCCATTCATACAAGTCGCACCCACCGTTTCTTCTGTTCTACAGTTCAAAGTTACGTTCACCGAAGTTTAAGCGACTGCCGTGCCAGTGTTGTTTCATTTGGTTCCTGATCCGGATGTCCCGAAGTTGGTCGCTCTCCACAGAAGAGTGTGCACATCCTGGAAGAACCTGTTCTGCGCCCCCTGGTTGTTCGCCGCAAATCAAGTCCTTCCAAGCCCAGTGCAGGACGTGTCCACCATTTCCTTGTTTTGTTTTAGTTCTTTTTGACAAGTTTACAGAATCAGCCATCTTCACTTCAGATCCTTCTGGTTCCTGGTTGCATAGGAGATCCATCTTCACCTTAGTTCCATCGAAGTCTTGCTGGCCCTTGGAGTGCTGCGGCATCGTCCGGGTCGTGGTATTCCTCCAGTGGATTCGTTTCCACACATTTCCTGGTTTCTCCTCTTCCTTGGCAGCCATGGAAGTGGGTCTTAGCCGAGGAATCATTTGCATACAGTGTTGGATCCGACAGCCCATAAGTGGGTTTATTCCAGGAACCAGCTTCTCTGGTTCTTTCTTTCTGGCAGCCTTGGAAAGAGTGGGTTTTGCTGAGAAACCTATAGTCTGTTTACAAAACCTCTCACCACCCCAGTGGCCTTAGCTGGGTCCATGCTAGGAATTGTGTGTAAGTGTTCTATAGTTCTGTTTTCCTTCGCTTGTAGCTACCAATGGAGAATGACGGTGCACATGAAGATGTCAGACATTTGGACTTGTTATGATTCTGTGGTCATTGTAAAACCAGATACTGTGGGTAGTAAATAACACCTGATTTCTGTCTAAGTACCAGTTTTACATATGTGTCTTACGCCACAGCCTACAGCATGCGTTTGCCAGTGTTGAGGAGTGGTTCGTTGGACACAAGCTAGTCCTAAACCACAAAAAAACAAAATCTATGCTCTTCGCTAGTCCGCAGAACAAGAAAAGACAAGCTCCACTTACTATCAACACTTCCCTGGGAATCACCCTTGAACAAGTGGCTATCTTTAAATATCTTGGAATCACATTTGATCAAGGCCTTGTCTTTGCATCACATATTGATGGTATTTCCAAAACTATTAATCAGCGGCTCGGGATACTCTACCGTAACAGACAACTTTTCACCCATCCAGCGCTGAAGCTAGCTATTCAATCCTCAATCATCTCAGTCATCGCATCACGCTTAATTATTTATGGGTCACTCCTCCAAAGCACTGAAACGGGTCACAACCTCCCTAAACAAGGCATGTCGGCTGCTTACAGGTGCTCATCAACTTACTCATACCTGTGAACTCTATGCTGACACTGGGTGGTTACAACTATCAAACCGTTTAAAGTTCTTCACCTGCCTAATGGCCAAGAAATCCATCATGGGCCTCACCCCACCCTCCATTCAAGACCTGCTATGCCAGAACTCAAGTGTACGATCCACCAGAAGATCAGAAACCCAGCTTCTACAGGTCCCCCACTGTCGGACCACACATGGTCAATGATCATTTGCCTATCGTGCCCCCAACTGGCTAAATACTCTCAGCACCTCTATTACCTCCTCTAACTCATTAGGTGCTTTTAAATCTAGACTATTCTCTCACCTAGCCACTTCAAACTCCTGTGACTGCCTTGTTTAATCTCCTAATCTATTCTCACTCCTCCTCCCTTGCCCTCTTACTTGACAAAGGCCTACTAGTGGATCCTAGTCACCTACTATTGGTTTGCTCCTTCCTCCTACCCCCCTTTCCTCTTTTTCTTACTTACACTGCCTAACTTACCTCCCTTACCTATCTTCCCTCCCCACTTGTTTTCTATATAGTGAAAGTGCTTAAGTGATTTATCTGCTGTTCATAAATGTCATTAGATTTAGCTTTTTTTTTCTTTTTGTTTTGACTCTGTCTATTTCCACAATGTTACCTACTTGTGCAACCCTGTACCCCTATTTGTTTGTAACTGATTTTGACGCGGAACCTTTGTAAAAGAGCCTTGGCTCAAAGGTATTAATTCCTAGATTTTACAACAAACAAACAATAAACATACATGTTTCTGCTAAGAAATTTTAGAGTATAGTGGCAATAGGCCAAGGTGCATCTCAAAATACTGTTGGTAATATTTTAGAATTGTTAGGTAAAACTAATTCTGTTTTCTCTATCGCCCTGTTGTTGTGGTGCCTACCTCTCTTGTGACTGTGTCTCCCTACCCACTGGTACTGAATAAATGTCCTGCAGGCACTAAATCTCTTGGATGACTCCTGCCTCTCCTTGTCTGGGTAACTTTTATCTCATCCACAATAATGCGGACCTTGGTGTTCCACTCATTCATTCCACCATCTTCAGAGCTGAGCACCACACAGGGGTTATCAGTACAAAAATCTGAAGCTGCTGAAAAGCGACTGTTGCAGAGGAGTCCCAGACCAGGGCTCAGTCACTAGAGACAACTCCCCCAGGCCAGCACAGACATGTGGATTGCTGGCTACATCTAGGAGAACTACAGCTCATATCCAGACATAACAAAGGTGAAACCTTCTGAGGGGAATCTGTCACCGAGAAACAGTGAAGACCTGTCTTAGGCTGGAAACACAAGTCACCCAGGATATGCTGAATTAGGTTTTGTGTGTTTAAGTGAGGTAGTTTGCCAGTCTCCTTCTATATTAGCTTCAGTTGTTTATTTCTTAAAGTGACAATGCTGTGATTCTGGAGAGAGATAATTTTTCACTTACTTGTCCTTAGTAAGTTGCCAACTCCAGCATGTTACAAAAAAAATTATATATTTCTTTTTAGGGTTTACTAGTTTAGTAAATTCATTTTCATCTCTTTTGTTTCAGATAGGGCTGCTGATTCTGTGGGGGAGGTGTTGTCTGCTGCTGTTTGGTTTTACTACAGGCATGTTTTCATTTTGTAATCCATTCTGTAGTATCATAAAAATATTACATATATAAAAAAATGACTGGGAAGAGATGCTGTGCTAAAGAGAGTGGTGCCAAGGAGGCATCAAAGGTGTCCAGAAGTTCAGTGGGGCAAACGGGTGTTGCTGCACCTGCTGGAAGCAGGAGGTACTAAGGGAGCAGTTGAAAGCAGTGGTAGCATTAGTGTAGCCATTTTTTTGCTACATCTGTGGCATCCATGCTGGTTGAGGCTGAGGGTGTGGTGACAAGAGGAGCAATACATCACATGGTGGCAAAATCTCAGGCTGAGGCACAGTGGTACAGGAGATGGTTGTTGGGGGTGTCCCTGTGACTGCTGGTACTGCTGCCACTGACCCTGATACTGATGCTGGTGCTGCTGACACTGATGCTGATGGTGCTGACACTGATCCTGATGCTGATGCTGATGGTGCTGACACTGACCCTGATACTGATGCTAACGGTGCTGACACTGATACAGATGTTGCTGGTGCTGACACTGATCCTGATACAGATGCTGATGGTGCTGACACTGATCCTGATGCTGATGCTGATGGTGCTGACACTGACCCTGATACTGATGCTAACGGTGATGGTGCTGACACTGACCCTGATATTGATGCTGATGGTGATGGTGCTGACAGTGACCCTGATACTGATATTGATGCTGATGTTGCTGACACTGATCCTGATACTGATGCTGATGGTGCTGACACTGACCATGATACTGATGCTGATGGTGCTGACACTGATCCTGATACTGATGCTGATGGTGATGGTGCTGTCACTGACCCTGATACTGTTGCTGATGGTGTTGACACTGAACCTGATACTGATGCTGATGGTGCTGACACTGATCCTGATACTGATGTTGATGGTGCTGACACTGACCCTGATACTGATGCTGATGGTGCTGACACTGATCCTGATACTGATGCTGATGGTGTTGACACTGACCATGATACTGATGCTGATGGTGCTGACACTGATCCTGATACTGATGCTGATGGTGATGGTGCTGACACTGACCCTGATACTGATGCTGATGGTGTTGACACTGAACCTGATACTGATGCTGATGGTGCTGACACTGATCCTGATACTGATGTTGATGGTGCTGACACTGACCCTGATACTGATTCTGATGGTGCTGACACTGAACCTGATACTGATGCTGATGGTGCTGACACTGATCCTGATACTGATGCTGATGGTGCTGACACTGACCCTGAAACTGATGCTGATGGTGCTGACACTGATCCTGATGCTGATGAGAGTGTCCCACTCTCCACTGAAGATGTGGAGCTGGAGCATGAGACAGAGGAGGGCGACATGAGCAGTCAAAAATTATAGAATGTGACACTGTTGGGGAGGAGAGAGAGAACCAGAAGACTGTAATATAGATGACATAGCTGAGGAGGAGGATATTAGCTCCTATGGGGATGATGATGATATGGATCCCGTATGGGAGTCCAAAAAGGAAAAGAAGAAGGGTGGTGCTGATTGGGAGGTTGGTCTAGTTCCTAGATCTGCACTTTCAAATCCAAATACCAAATCTCCCCCAAGTCTACACTTGTTTCCCTCCTAGTGGTGAGTCCATTGCACCCAGTGTCACAAAAACTTGTATTTCAAGTTTGCAAAACATCACACAAAACACCAGCTGCTCCAACCACTATCACCCCTTCCCCCAAGCCTCATGTTAAATCAAGGGGCTCCAAATCCCTTGTTCATGATCTGATATATTTCATCCTGATGATGGAACATTCACTATATGCCAGCTTTTTCAAGCTCATGCTTGCAAGGAAAAAAGGACAGTCACCTAGACACCAGTAAGCACACACATACACACACACACACACACACACACACACACACACACACACCTAAAGTCACGTCATTTATTATGCTGGACTCAAAAGCAGAAACAAGTAGGTGCTGGTAAAGGAGTCAGGAGTGGTTTGTAAATACCCCAGGTGGAAGGAAGGGTAGGTAGGAGGGATACAGAGAGGAGGAGGAGGAGTCTGGGGGACAGCCTAGCAGTGGGCATAACAGCAGCTGGTTGAATAGTAGTACCACCCCTAAGCACTGAAAAACAATACCAATGCAGAACCCCCCCACCAAATCACTAGTTTCATAAGAACACCAAATGTGCTACACCAACAATATCGCCATGATAAGTCCAGCTGTTTGGTAGCCCCATCCCAAGAAAGGTGCAGCCTACCCTGCAAAACATGTTTAAGCATCATTCAAAATACCCACAAAGTTATGCCATTTCACAAGAACTAAATGTAGCCACAGCTGAAATGCTAGTCATTTCTCTTTACCATTCTCTGCTGTTGTGAATGTGGGTTTTTGAAGGTTGATGGCCAATGACTGTCCTGAATGGCAGATTCCAACCTGTACTTCTTGATGCATGCCATTCCTGAACTGTGTGGGGCAGTGTCACGTACAATAATCCATGCCATGCAGCATTCGCCATCACCATACATTCAACTTCGTATGGTTATGTGAACCAGTGGCCAAACAGCTGGTAGCTCCTATCTGTGCATTACAGCAAACTGGGCACAAGTGCATGGGGTAGTATTTGACTTCAGTGAAGGAGAAACTGTAGTAAGCCAAATTTCAGTGGTAGCAGCACTCCAAATATTCCGAAGCATGCAACACTGGCAATGAAAAGTGTCAGTGGATCACACACAGATCAGAAGATGTTAACATTACTCCTGACAGAAAGTGATGAGTGACTTTACCACCATTCATTCAAGGCGAGTTTCATTGTGAGTGATAATGGCTCCAGTGTAATCAAAAGTATCAGTAATGGTGGGTTTCTCAGGAGGCCTGGCACACTATCTTAATTTTACTGTTCAGGAGTTTATAACAAATCCAGATATTTAGGCGATGTTGACTGTAGTCCGTTGCATCCATGCTCACTTTGCCTGTTCCATAAAGGCATGTGACAAGCTGAAGCACATACAAGTATATAACAAACTCAAGATTGCATGAAGTTGGAAGTCTTTATTTTATTTATTTATTTGGTTTTTGTTGACCAGGTAAGTGCACTAGACAAATTCTGCCTATTTTCAGGCATGACCTGGGGGAAGGAGATACAGATGAATGCCAACTGACCTTGAACCAGATTAAGCTGTTGGTGGTATTTTTAGTGAATGAGGGAAATTTGGCCAGGACACCAGGGCAATTCCCCTACACTTTTCGATAAGTGCCCTGGGATCTTTAACATCCACCTGAACTACCACCAATCCAGGCAGATGGGACCTTGGTTTAACGTCTCGTCTGAAAGGCGGCACCTCAGGAGTGCTGCACCCCTCTCATGCTGCACTACAGTGTCAGTACTGGGATATTAACCCAAGTGCCAGTTGTGGGAACTGAACCCACAGCCCTCTGATCTCCCAGCCTCAGAGGCGAGTGTGCTACCTACTGAGCCACTGACACTGACAAGATAGAACTCAACACTACATGACAGAATGCTTGTGTGAACATTATAAAGTATTTTTGGAGTATTTGCTTCTGTATACCAGTCATGGCAGTGCCGGAGTTTCTATGTTTCTGACAACAGACCATTGATGAATAATGGATGGCTTGATCATGATTCTCAGGCCATTTGTGCATGTAACACAGGCAGTGAGGTGAGACACTGCCTAGCTCAGTCAGGTCATACCACTTTTACATATGCTGAGGCAGACTCTGCTAAATGTACAGCAGGTGCTGGAAGCAGGTGGTGATTCCAGAAATTGTGCCTTGATAGAACCCATGCTCCATGTGTTAGACTGCAACATCTATATTTCCAGCATTCTATAGTCTGCAGATTTTGTTATTGCCACCATGCTGGACCCACATTAGAAATGTGGCCTTGCATAGATCATTGCAGGTGGCTGTGGTTAGGTACAAAATTTGACCAATCTGTTAAACAGATGGGTACATGGGGCACAGATGCTAAAATCCCAGTTATCAAAGGAACAAGCTGAACATTACAGACCACATAGGAAACTAAATGAGAAAATCTTAAAGGAAAAAGAAACAATTGCAACAAATATGCTTTTGAATGTGTTGTACCAGGCTAGACTGAAAGACATGAAGGAAAAGGAGGAGGAGAAGACTGATGAGGTGACAGGATTGCATGCAGCACAATGTATGGTGGATGCATATTTGGCAGACTCTAGGCACCTTAGCATAAATAA
Source organism: Neoceratodus forsteri (assembly GCA_016271365.2). Lineage (NCBI taxonomy): Eukaryota > Metazoa > Chordata > Ceratodontiformes > Ceratodontidae > Neoceratodus > Neoceratodus forsteri. The sequence goes on along the minus strand of CM057455.1, from coordinate 1,804,247,046 downwards.
CAAGCCCTTGCTGTACTGGAGTGGCAAACTCACTGATTGCCAGCATTGACCTCAGTAGCTATAAAATACCTGACCTGACCTGTCCAGATCCATGACACGGCATCGACAACTTTGTGTCTTCACAACACTACAGAGATGGATTTATGTCAACCGCATGTTGTGGTCGGCATACATTCATCGGGAAACTGTCTGTTTTCTTTGGGGGACTTTGCCCCTGACCTCCCCCTGCCCCCACACAACCCATAACTAAAGATTATCAATTCCAGGTCAGAGCTGATTCAGGGAGGGGAGCAAGCCCCAGAGAAAGCAATGCCGGGGCCCCGCAGGTACATTGCAGTGGCAACAGCAATTTGCCGCTGTAATGTACTTCGCTATAAAAATGTTGCTGCGGTGTCAGCATAAGGACCTGTCCACCCTTGAGTGTCAGTGTTGAGCATGTCTTCGGTGCAGCAGGAACCAACATGAGGAACAGGCGCATCAATCTGGCACCGAAAAATGTTGACATGCTAACAATTATTAAAATAAATGAGGGGGAAAATTCCATTGAACACAATCACCTCTCTATTCCTATCATATGAAGCTGTTGGTGATGGGGAAGATGATGATGATGATGATGAACATAACATTGGTGGTGTTGGCAAATTACCAGCTAGTGAGGTGGATGAAACCCTCATGGAGAAAGAATTCCCATGTGGGGACAACTCAAACCTGGAAGATTGTGAGGGTCGTTACCTAAACAAGGAAGCATGAAGTTCTGCACACAGTCCTCTCCTCCTGTCTCTGAGTTGAATCCTTTATGATTCTCGTATTACTTCTCTTTGTCACAGTTCACATTTCCTCAAGTTGTGCTGCTGTGCCTACACATGCATTTACCATCACTCTGGCTGATTCTTTCTTTTTCATTTTCATTGTCTCATATATATTTACTTAGGACACTTAAACCAATCCAGCCATGATTTCCATTCTCCATCTGATTCCTCTGGACAAACCCAGACTCTTAACCCATTGCAAATACCACATACATTTAATGTGAACTTGCTGCCTTTCCTGTCTCATGCTGCATCCGCTCCTCTGGCCTGCTCGGGTCCTCATCTGCAAACAACAACATTGGCCAATGCCTCCCTCTGATGTCTGCAGACAAACTTGGACTCTTAACCCTGAGTAAATGCCAGATGCGTTTAATGAGAACCTGCTGCCATGTTTTCCCCCATGTTGCATTCTCTCCTCTAACCCCATCAGGTCCTCATTTGCAATCGCCAACATTGGCCAATTTGAGGAAATGAGAATGTTATATATTGTGATTTTCTGTGCATTATTTAGCTTTGCAAGAGGTGCTGTGGAGGGACTCCATCTGGGAGGGACACTGACACAGCATAGCAGCAGCATATAACAGCAGCATATATAATTTCTGGGACTTGAGAAATTTTCAGGAAATGAGAATTTAAATATACTTAAACATTTACATGCAAAAATGTTAGTTTACAATACAAGAGGAGCTATGGAGGAAAACTGACAGTGGAGCAGCAGTGTATAGCAGCAGCATGTGTAATTTCTGGAAAACTTTCAGGAAATTAGAATTTTTTATTGTGTAATTTTCTGTGCACTACAGTGCTTTACAAAAGATTCTGTGGAGGGACTCAGTCTGGAAGAGAGATGGACACAGTGCAGCAGCAGCAGCATATAACAACAGAATATATATGACCACGTTGCTCCTGTACTTGCCTGTACTATGGTAATATTATGTATTTTTCCCAAAGTATTTATTGTTGTTTTTGTAACTTGCTGTCTATTTATTGTCTGTACCTCTCCTGGGTTGTGCCTGAAAGCAGGCAATGTTTTTATCTAGTGCACCTACACAGTCAACAAAAACTAAATAAATACATTTCTGGGAACATTTCAGGAAATGAGAATTCCATACAGTGATATTTTCTGTGCACTAAGTGCTTTATAAATGGGGCTGTGAAGGGACTCCGTCCAGGAGGGAGACTGATGCAGCACAGCAGCAGCATATATAATTTGTGGGACTTTAGAAAAATTCAGAAAATGAGAATTTAATATATTGTGCATTAATGTACAATAAAGTGCTTTGAAATACAAGAGATTCTGCTCTGTGGAGCAAGACTGACACAGTGCAGTAGCAGCATATAGCAGTGGCATATATAATTTTAAAGAACATTTCGGGAAATGAGAATTTTTTACAGTGATATTTTCTTTGTACTACTGTGCTTTATAAGAGCTGCAGAGTGACTCAGTAAGGAACAGAGATGGACACAATTCAGCAGCAGCGTATAACAGCAGCATATATAATATCCTGGGCGTAACAAAATTTTTAGAAAATGACATTTAATATATTGTGTATTTATGTGCAATAAAGGGCTTTACAATACCAGAGGTGCTGTGAAGATAGACTGACACAGTGCAGCAGCATATAGCAGCAGCGTATACAGTTTTTGGGAAAAGTTCAGGAAATTAGAATTTTATATAGTGAGATTTTCTGTGCACTTTGATGCTTTAGAAGAGGTGCGGTGAAGGAACTCAGTCTGGGAGGGAGACTGACACAGTGCAGCAGCAGCATACGTGATTTCTAGGAACATTTTGGTAAATGACAATTTTATGTAGTGAGATTTTCTGTGCACTACAGTGCTTTACAGGGGTATACTGACTGGACAATGACTCTGGGATGGCGAAGTCCTTAACATCGACAATGTCCACAGGTTTCAACATTGTCGATGTTAAGGACCCAAGGGTGGAATTCCACCCTTTCACTGGCCATCATCCCCCCTTTGAACTAACTCTGACTCGGAGTTAGTTATAATATGAAGGGAGTGCGGGAGTGCAGCCCCCCAAGAGAATGACACCAATATCTGACAAGTGAAATTTTACCTGTCCACATTGGGGACCTTGCCATGCCGAACTTTGGCAACACTGCTGTTGATTCAGCATTGTAAAACCCTTTACAAGAGGTGCTGTGAAGTGACTTAGTCTGGGAAGGAGACTGACACAGCACAGCAGGAGTATACAGCAGCAACATATATAGTTTATGGGACTTTAGAAAATTTTAGCAAATAAGAATTTAATATATTGTGCATTTATTTGTGAAAAAGTGCTTTAAAATATACGAGGTGCTGTGGAGGGAGACTGGCACAGTACAACAACAGCATAGAGCAGTAGCATATGTAATGTCTGGGAAAGTTTGTTAACATTAGAATTTTATATACTGTATGAACATATGATCATACAAATGTTCCAGTAGAAAAAAGCTTTATGGTCTATCTAGTCTACGCAAGTGTGCAGTTGCCACTGTGCTTAAAGATGGAACTGTCCCATCCCATATCCCCATTGCCCCCTCTCAAATACCCCTCCACTGCTCTCTCCCCCTTTACCTGCAACTTCCCCCTCACCCTGTCTCAACCTCTATTGCAGCTGTCCACTGTTTTTAGGAATACCACCTCCTCCAGCAACTCATTCCACTTAGCTACCACTCACATAGTAAAAAAGTGCCTCCTCATCTCCCCCCTGAACCTTCCCCCCACCAGCTTCAGGCTTTTACCCCTATTGTTCTTTTTTCCACTAAAGTTGAAGACACCCTCAGTGCTCATCCTGTTTGTACCTTTAAGGTACTTAAAGGTCTCAGTCATGTTCCACAGCTCTTTTCTGTCCTCAGGAGAGTGGATGTTGATCCCCCTGAGCCTCTTCTCAAAGGGGTTACCTTGCTGGCCCTGGGTTGTCTTGGTTGCTCTTCTCTAGACCATTTCCAGCAATTTGATATCATTCTTAAGATAAGGGCCCCAATATTGCACAGTGTACTCTAGGTACAGTCTCACTAGACACCTGTACAGCAGCAGAATGACCTACATCTTCCTGCTGGTAATTCCCCTGACTATGCAATCCAGCATCCGATTTGCTTTGGCTGCAGCTTTCATACAGTGTTCTGAGTGTTTCAGGTCACTCATGATAATTACACCCAGGTCCTTTTCTTCCTCTGACCTGGTTACCAGCACCCTTCCCCAGTCAAACACCACCTTTTGGCTTCTGTCCTGCAGCCAACTTCTGATCCAACTAACAAGCTTAGCCCCCAACCCCCAGTCTTCTAGGTTCCTGACCAGTCTCCTGTGAGGTGTAGAGTTGCAGGCCTCGCTGAAGTCCAAATACAGGACATCAACCACTTGGCCCTTGTTCACTGTCCTGGTGATCATGTCAAAGAAGTCAATTAGGATAGTCAGGCAGGACCTTTGTAGCACAAACCCATGCTGCCTCACATCCTGGAGCCCATTATCCTCCAGAAAGCTCACAAATCTCTATTCCAGGATAGTCTGCATCAGCTTGCCCACTATTCTGGTTCACCCTTCAGCCCACTTTTATGAAGAGGCACCACATCTGCAGTTCTCCAGTCCCAGGGCATGATCCCTGACTCCAGAGAAGTGTTAAACAGGTCTGCCAGATGATCCACCAGAGCCTCCATCAGTTCCCTTAGAACCTTAGGGTGCACACTATTTGGCCTTGCGGATGTAGCCACCTTCAGGACCCTTAGGCCCTTAAGTACCCCATCAGCTTGAATGACACCATCTGTGATCCCCCCAGTCCCCAACCCCTGTTCCCTTGTGGCACTGGTTTGTCCTTCTCTCTAGTGAAGACTGAACAGAAGTACTTGTTTAGTACCTCTGCTTTCTCTTCACTACCGTCTGCTAAACTGCTCTTCTTTTTAAATCTATCTAATCCTTTTTTATGTTCCTTTTTTCCCTTATGTACTGGAAAAAGGCTTCTCCCCTGTTGTTAACCCCTGGGATATCTGTACTTCCCTTGTTGTCATTTATACCCTAACCGCTCTGCTCACCTCCCTTGATTTAGCAGAGTAATCCACCCTCTCCTCTTCCTTCTGAGAACTTTTGTACTTCCAGAAGGCTTCCCTCTTGTCATCAACATCTTTTGCCACCTCCTTGTTGAACCAGCTGTGTTTTTAGAATTTAGTTTTCTTACTCTTGGTTTTGGCACATGCACTAGTGGCCTCCATCAGTCTCAGATTTATTATTGCTTATTTCTGTTCCAGATCCATCTCCCTTCTGATCCCAGCAAGCTGTCCTACTAGAATTTTTTCCATCCTACCAAAGTCATCCCTCTTAAAGTCCAAAACTATTGTCCGGGTCCTGACCATCCGTCTGCCCATGTCAAGGTGGAACCACGCCATGTGGTGGTCACTACCTGTAAATAGCACTTCCACTTTCAAATCCTGAACATGTTCAGAGTTGGACAAGACCAAGTCCAGTACAGCCCTCTCCCTACTGGGTTCCATGCCACCCTGGACCAGGAAACCTTCCCCCAAACCATCCAGAAGTACTTCCTCTCTAGTGTAGGAGGTAGCCAGGATTTTCCAATCCACCCCAGGCAGATTGAAATTCCCCATTATTAATACCTCCCCCTTAGGCCATAGTGGGCAACTGGCAGGAAGCCTGACTTAACGAACTGTAGAAACTATTATCTTTGCACTCATTGTAAACTGCATTAATTTGTTTTAGTATATAACATATAGAAATGATGTTTGACACATACTGGCATGAATGGACTGCACACAATATGCACCCATTCATGCCATACATGCTGCTCTAGAAGCAGGATTTGTCAGATCCCATTTTATGAACATGGATAAACAATCATCAAGTAGAGTTTATCCAGGTTCATAACATCAGGGTATTGGGAATGATAGAACACTTGGGAAAACAAAGGTTTTATAAAAATGTTTTGTCTGATGGGCCAACCATAATCTCATGGGAACAGTGAGTGTATTAGGAATTTAAGTCTGTACTGTTTAAATACCTTAAGAATGAGTACAACTGTATTACTTGTGACATTGATGGTGTATTAGTTGTTATAGTTTGTGATGCTTGTTGTATGGCTGATTAAGTATCTTATAACTATTCTGCTGTTACCTTTTGTACCAATGCATGTGAACCTTGAAAATGGGGTGTTAAACCTCAATGTTCATCTAGTGAGGAATTTTAAATTATTATAACAAATAACTGAATACCTGTGCAGAATAAAGAGACTTTCTGTGCACTACAGTATTTTATAAGAGGTGCTGTGGAAGCATTCAGTCCGGGAGGGAGAATGACACAGTGCAACAGCAGCAGCATATATAATTTCTGGGACTTTATAAATTTTCTGGAAGTGATCATTTAATATATTGTACATTTATGTGCAATAACATGCTTTACAATACAAGAAGTGCTGTGGATGGAGACTGAAACAGTGCAGCAGCAGAATATAGCAGCAGCATATATAATTTCTGGGAAAATTTGGGGAAGTGAGAATTTTATATACAGTAGTGTGATTTTCTGTCCACGACAGTGCTTTACGAAAGGTGCTGCGGAGGGACTCCATTTGGGAGACAGAAGGACACAGTGCAGCCGCAGCATAAGTAATTTATGGGAAAATGTCAGCAAATGAGAATTTCATATAGAGAGATTTGATTTTCTTTGTACTATGGCACTTTCCAAAAGGTGTTGTGGAAGGACTCAGTCCAGGAAGGAGACTGACACAATGCAGCAGCAGCAGCATATATCATTTCTGGGACTTGAGAACATTTCTGGAAAAGACAGTTTAACATATTGTGCATTAATGTGCAGTAAAGTGCTTTAAAATGCAAACAAAGTGCTGTCCAGGAAGACTGACATAGTGCAGTAGCAGGCAGCATACAGCAGCAACATATATGATTTCAGGGAAAGGTTCAGTTAATGAGAATTTTATATAATCAGATTTTCTGTGCACTATGGTGCTTTCCAAGAGGTGCTGTGAAGAAACTCAGTCCAGGAGGCAGACTGATACAGTGCAACAGCAGCATATAGTTGCAGCATATTTAATTTCTGGGAAATTTTGGGAAATTAATGTTTTGCATAGTGAGATTTTCTGTGCACTGTGGTGCTTTCCAAGAAGTGCTGTGAAGAAACTCAGTCTCTCACATATCCCCTTTTCCCCCTGTGTCCATCCCCCAGAGTTGATTATATTAATATGGGGGTGTGGGGTGAGATAGCCCCCCACATACACAGCCTATTTTGTTTTCGGTGAAATGTACTCGCTCTTATGCAAGTTGCCATTACAGATCCTCTGTTATGACATAGAACCTTTACAAGAGGTGCTGTGGAGGGACTCAGTCTGGGAGGAAGACTGACACAGCACAGAAGCACCATATGGAAGCAGTGTATTATAATTTCTGGGACTAGAGAAAATTTTGAGAAATGAGAATTTTATATATATTTTCTGTGCACCATGGTGCTTTACAGGAGAGGCTGTGAAAGGACTCAGTTCAGGAGGGAGACAGGTACAGCACAGAACCAGAATATAGCAGCAGCATGTATAATTTCTGGAAATAGTTTGGGAAATGAGAATTTTATATAATGAGTTTTTTTCTGCACTATTGTGCTTTACAAGAAGTGCTGTGGAGGGACACAGTCCAGGAGGGATACTTTGCTGGGAGATCAGAAGGCTGTGGGTTATATCCCCACACCAGGCACTTGGGTTAATATCCCAATACTGACACTGTAGTGCAGCATGAGGGGGGTGCTGCATTCAGGAGGTGCCGTCTTTCAGACGAGATGTTAAACCAAGGTCCCATCTGCCTGTTCTAGTTGTAGTTCAGGCGGATGTTAAAGATCCCATGGCACTTCTCAAAAAAAGTACAGGAATTTCCTCGGTATCCTAGCCAAATTTCCCCCCATTCACTAAAAATACCACCAACAGCTTAATCGGGGTCAAGGTCAGTTGGCATTCATCCGTATCCCCCTTCCCCGGGTCGTGCCTGAAAATAGGCAGAATTTGTCTAGTGCACTTACCCGGTCAACAAAAACTAACTAAACTAACTAAACTACTGACGCAGTACAGCAGCATATAGCAGCATATATCATTTCTGGGAAAAATTCAGGAAATTAGAATTTTATGTAGTGAGATTTTCTGTGCACTGTGATGCTTTACAAGAGGTGCTGTGAAGGGATTCAGTCTGGAAAAGAGACTGACACAGTGCAGCAGCAGCATATAGCTGCAATATATATATATAATTCCCTGGAAAATGTGGGGAAATGAGTATTTTGTGTAGTGAGCTTTTCTGTGCACTTTGGTGCTTTACAAGAGGTTCTGTGGAGGGACTCATATATAGTTTCTGGGACTTGAGAATATTTGGGGAAATGAAAATGTAATATACTATTCATATACTGTATATGCAATAAAGTGTTTTACAATACAAGAGGTACTGTGGATGGAGTCTGACACAACACAGTAGCAGCATATAGCTGTAGCGTTATGATTTCTTTGAAAATTTTGGCAAACAAGAATTTTATATGTGGACAGTTTCTGCGCACTGTGGTACTTTACACAAAGTGTTGTGAAGGGACTCAGTTCATGAGGGAGACTGACAGTATGGCAGCAGCATGTGGTTTGCAAGTTGGGGGAGGCAGTTTAGCACAGTGGTTTAAGGCTCTGAGCTGCAAATCTGGTAACATCCAACAGACCAGATGTGGGTTTGAATCCCACAGCTTCCACTTGCAGACTGTGTGACCCTGAGCAAGTCACTTAACTTCCCTGTGCTCCCAGGTCGCACCTGTAAAAAAGCTTTCAGCTTAGTGTGCTAGTCCTGGTTAAACAACTAACAAAAAAGTTACCTCTCAGATAGGTCCCAACGTGTGAAGATAAACAACACTCTCTCGACTACCCTGCCTGTCCACTCTGGGGTTCTCCAGGGTTCCATCCTCGGTCTATTATTATTCAGCATCTTCCTGAACACCCTACCAAAAGCCTGCCCAAGTAAACTACTGCTTTACGCAGATGATGCGGTACTGTTTGCCACTTTCCCAGATCCCACAATCCTACAGTCCTCTCTACAACTTGCCTTCAGCCACGTTGAAAACTGGTTCACTGACCACAGATTGGTGGTCAATGTAAAAAAGACTAAGTCAATGCTCTTTGCCCACTGGCAAAGCATGTACAGTGATGCCCAACTAAAAATCTATTCCAACGCCCTCCTCCCACTGGAACAGGTCTATACCTATAAATATCTGGGCCTTACATTTGATCCCAGCCTCTCGTTCCACCACACATTAATAACCTCTCCTCAGCCATTAATATTCGCACAGGACTACTGTATCGACATAGAGACTGCTTGCCACCAGAGACCCTCAACCTTGCGGTCACCTTCTCTGTTCTCTCTCTGTAGTTGACTATGGGCTAACCATATATGCTGCTGCTAACCACATGGCTCTAAATAAAATCCACTTAGCCATCAACAAAGCATGCAGACTCCTCACCGGAGTAGACAGGTGTACCCACAGCTGTACCCTTTATGTCCTAACAAATATCCTCACCCTAGACAAAAAAGTCCATTATCAAACAAGTCTCCCCTCACCAAAAAAAATTCAATTAGGCCTAACCCCCCCTTGGAGTTTCTACATCCCTCTGCTCTGCTCATGCCACAGCACACACCCATTTGGCAAACAAACTGATTTGGGCTGTCCCCAGGGTAACGACCTCACTAGCCCAAAGGTCCTTTTATTACAGAGCACCGTTATGGTACAATGAGCTCCCTAAGTCCATTACTTCTATCACCAAACTGGGCCCATTCAAAATAGCCCTCACAGACCATATACTTTCCACCCACCAATGCCAGTGTTCCAGCCAGTATGGCTGTGACTCAGCTCCACCAACACCCGACTACCGGGTACTGGCCAGTGCCTGCCCAGCCCTGTCTCTGTGTTAGAGCTGTGATACTGGTGCTAGCAAATGCACATAAACCATCAGTATCACTTATACCTCTTAGAATAAGTCTTGGGCTAAAGTCACTTTTACCCCACTGCTGTTAATTCTCAATACATGATTTACTGGTTAAATGACAAAATCAGCTTCCTGATAGCTTCTTGTATGTACAGGCCGCACCCTCCTTACTACCTGAACTGTACATTGACACTTACTTGCTCCTTAGTCGGACTTGTATAATTACCCAATTGTATATGCACTACCCTCATTGTTGTATGAACTGTTACTAACATACTAAAATTCCAGCAGAATAGGCCTAACAGTCTTTCGTGTCTGCTCATTTGGTCTGCCCACACCCTGGGAGCTGACCTTGCTGCCCCCCTCGCCTTCTCTGGCTTCTCCCTTTCCAGTTCCAGATATTCTCGCTACACTGGATTTGGGCTTCCTGAACCCTTCCCCTGTACCTGTCCCACCCCCTCTTGAACCCCTCCACCATCTCTGCTTCCACCAGCCCCCTGGGCAGTGCATTCCATGGCTCCACCACCCTCTCAGTGAAGTAGCACCTCCTCCTTTCTCCCCTTAATTTTCCCCCTCCAGCTTCCACCCATGCCCTCTAGTTGCCCCCTCCTCCTTCCTTCGAAGCACCCTGACTGTTCCTCCCCTATTTACCCCTTTCATGTACCCGAAGACCTCTATCATGTCCCCGGTCCCGTCTCTCTTCCAATGTGTACATATTTAGCTCTTCGAGCCTCTCCCCATAGGTCCTGTCCCCCAAGCCCCAAATCATTTTGGTTGCCCTCCTCTGGACCCTCTCCAGGAGTTTAATGTCCCTCTTTAAGTGTGGCCTCCAAAACTGCATGCATTACTCGAGATGCGGCCTCACCAAGCAGTTATACAGAGGGGGTATCACTTCCCTCCTTCTGGAGGTGATCCCCCCTAATGATGCATCCCAGCATCCTGTTGGCCTTGGCTGCTGCCCTCCTACAAGTCTCCAAGTTGTTCATCTTGACATCCACCACCACCCCCAGGTTCCTCTCAGCCATCGAGACTTGCAGCATTCCCCCCCGAGGGTGTACACTTGGCCCGGGTTTCTGGCCCCCAGGTGCAGTACCTTGCATTTCCCTGCATTGAACCTCAGCTTCCACTTTCTAGACCATCTTTCCAGAGCCTCCAGGTCCCCCTGTAGGGCCACCCTCCCCTCCTCCCCATCCACCACTGCCCCCAGTTTTGAGTCATCTGGAAAGAGATTCATCTCACTCCTGATACCTGTCCTTATGTCAGAGACATAGGCGTTGAACAGGAGGGGCCCAAGGACTGATCCCTGTGGGACCCCACTAATGACCATCTTTGGGGATGAGACTATTCCACCAACTACGACCCTCTGGGTCCGGTCCTGGAGCCAATTGTCTATCCATCTGATCATCTGGTTCCCCACCCCCATTTCTCCCAGCTTATCCAACAGGCCCATGTGAGAAACAGAGTCAAATGCCTTGTTAAAGTCTAGAAAGAGGACATCCACTGGTCTACCCAGGTCCAAGGCACTTGTCACCCAGTCATAGAACTCCACAAGGTTTGTCTGACATGATTTCCCAGGGATGAATCCATGCTGTCTATCATCCAGGCACCCCGACTTTTCCAGATTCCCCCCAGCCTCTCCTTGACAATGCCCTCCATCACCTTGCCCACCACCGATGTCAGGCTGACAAGCCTGTAGTTACCTGCCACCTCCCTTGACCCCCCTTGTGGATAGGCACTATATGCACCACCTTCCGGTCCTGAGGCACCCGGCCTGTCCTCAGAGAGATGGTAAAAAGCTCTGCCAGGGGTTTCGCCAGGACATCCACAAGTTACTTCAGCACTCTGGGATGTAATTTATCCGTGCTTTCTCCGTCTTAAGGGACCTGAGGGCTTCCCTCACTCTCTCTGCTGTGATTTCCACCTCCGTTACCTCTTCCCCTTGCTTAGCCTTCCCCCCTCCTGCCAGTGATGCCTCCCTTTCCCCAGACCCGCTGGTCGATAAGGGTCCCCCCCTCCTCAGTATCACTATCTCCTCCCATGTATGATACAGCACCCCATTTTCCTTGGTGAAAACTGAGGTGAAGTACTCATTTTGTACCTCAGCCTGCTTCGCCGGGTCTTGTGCCCATCTCTCCCCTGTTTTAATCCTGCTAATCTGCCTCTTCACCCTTCGTTTTTCCCCAATGTATCTAAAGAACCCCTTGTTCCCTCTCCTATTTTCCCTGGCCAGGTTCTGCTCCTTCCTTGCTTTAGCTGCCCTCACCATCCTAGTGGCCCTTCTAGCCATCAGCTCATACTCCCCTCAATCCCTTTCACTCCTTGAGCACTTGAATTGCCTATAGGCTGCCTTCTTTCCCCCACACCACCTCCTGGACCTCCCTGATCCACCAGCAGGGTTTTTGGGCCCTACCGCATTTTCGTCTTACTCTTGCACAGATGCTGGTAGCATCCTGCACCCCTATCCTGATGATTTCCCACTTACTGTCAGCGTCCACGTCTGACCTAATCACATCCAAATGCTCCTTAAGGATCCTTCCCATTTCCTTAAAATCCTCCCACCTGAAGTCAATTACCTCCGTCTTTGTGCAGCCTTCTACCCCTCCTAGGTCCAGGCAGAACCAGACCGTGGCATGGTCGCTCCCTGCCAATGGGTCCTTTACTTCCAGGCCCCCAATCTGGTCACTGTCTGCCAGGACCATATCCAGTACCCGTGCCTCCCTAGTCGGTTCCCCCACCTGCTGAGTTAGGAACACATCTTGAAAGACATCCAACAACCTCTGTTCCCTGGCCACCGAGGATGTCATAGTCTCCCAGTCTGTTCCTGGCATGTTTAAGTCCCCCAACACCACCACCCTTCCCCTGCCCAATCTGCAGTGTCTCCCAACATCTGCCACCAGAGCTCTCTCCAGCTCCTCTGGCAGCACAGGGGGTCTATACACCACTCCTATTTTTACTTTCTTGCCCCCCCTTGTTATCAAGGTGACCCAAATTGCCTCTACGATTCCCTCCGCCTCCTCTACTCCCTCTGTGCCAATGAAGCTTTTGACTATTAATGCTACCCCTCCTCCCCTTCCCTTCCCTTCCCCCTGTCCTTCCTGAACATAGTGTAACCCTTCATGTTCAGGTCCCAGTCATGTTCTGCGGTGGCCCAGGACTCAGTGACTGCTGCCACATCCACCACTCCCTCAGTTAGCATCGCCTGGAGCTCAGGCATTTTATTGCCCAAGCTCCTGGCATTTAGCAGGACTACCTTCCACCCTTTCCGTATACTTCCATTTCCCCTGCTCATGTTCCCATGGGGATTCCATTTTCCCCTGGTCTGCACTTCACCAATCAGCCTTTTCTCACATTCCTCCAGCTCCCCAGGGGGGTGGAGACTGAGTCCCTCCTTTATCGGACCCCCCTCGACAGCCTTTTCTCCTGTCCCTCCCCCCTTCATAAGTTTAAACCCCACTTTTCACCAATGAACCCCTCTATTTTCAACTTAAGGATTCCCCTTCCCTCCAAATTGAGATGGAGCCTATCTCTAGCATACAGCTCCTTATCCTCCCAGGTCTCCCCCCAAACCCCCATCAACTCATACCCTCTGGCCTCACACCACTCCCTGAGCCACTGGTTTATCTATCTAATCTTCCTTTTGTGTTCCCCACTAGCCCTTGGCACCGGCAGGATTTCCAAGAAGGAAATCGTGAATCCTATGTCATGACAGACCCTGGCAAGCTCCCTGAACCTTGCCTGTATCTCTAGCTCGCTATTTCCCTCAATGTCATTTGTACTCAGATGGACCAGTATGTCCGGGGAACCCCCACAATCCTTTGCCAGGTGATATACCTCGTGCTTGGCCCTGTGCACTGTTAGTCCAGGGAAGCATTTTGTTCTAACTGGCAAGGCTTCCCCCTCCCTATTCCATTTGATACCACTGATCAAAAAATCCCCCAACAGGAGCACTCTGACCACTCCTTTTTCTCCATTCCCCCCCTTCCATGTCCCTCATCCTTTCTACTGGCCCCTCCACCAAGCCAGCTCCTTGTTCCTCCCCCTATCTGGGTGCCACATGCTGCCCCCTCCTTATTTACCCTGGCCACCCCCTCCCCTCCAATCCTATGCCTCTCCTCCTCCCGAGTATCCTTCTGTACCTTGCTAACTCCACGCTCACTGCTTGTGACTGGTCCTTCTCCCCCATCCACTAAACTAGCCTGGCTCATTCTCCCTTCCTTCCTGTGTCCATTCAGTCCCTCCTTGCTTGTCGTGCTCCCCTGGCCTAAACCCTCAGCTTCCTTTACTGTATCCTCCTTGTACTTCTGGTCCTTCTCCTTGCCCTTTCCTCCCAATTGGTCCTTCTCCTTGTGCTTTCCTCCCTCTTCTCCCTGCCCCTATTGCTCTGCTCCCCCCATTTTCCTGCATTCCAGGCTCCCCTCGTTCCTCCTGCTATCCGGCCCCACCTCCTGCCCCCCACTCCCTTTCCATCTCTAACCACCCCTGTCATGGCTACATCACTCCCTCATCCTCAAGCAGAAGAAGAGAATTGAGGCGGTTAATGAGCATAGGGTCCAATCCACCTCCCCACCTTGCTTCCTTCTGTCCAGCCCCAGCCATCTGCCTACTTCCCTGAGAATGTTGTCCCTCTGGCCCCCCTTTGTGAGGGTCCCCAGTTGCCTGCCTGCTTCCTTGGTAGTGTCCTTTTGGGCTCCCTCTGCCAGGGTCCCTATGTGACCCCAGAGTATTCTTCTGCACTCCTTTCCCTATGCCCCTGCCCCTAGTGCTTGGTGCAACCCCGTGGGAGATCCCCTGCCCTCTTCCCCAACCATACCTCCCCCCTTCCCCTTTCTTGTATTTCCTCTACCACCTTGTATTATTGTATACTACTTGCTAACTTGACACTTTGTACTATGTTGATGTTTTGTGCTTTGACGAGGAGCCTTTGTAAATGAGTCTTTGACTCAAAGGTTATATATCCGATTTGCTCAATAAATTAAAAAAATATATATAATTTCTTGGAAAATTTGGGAAACTGAGAATATCCCAAGTTTTAAATCAGGAGAGTGAACTCTGACCAAAAACTATTGACCAATATCACTACTTGCCTTGTTATCCAAGATTCTTGACAGTATTGTTTTTACCAATTTAGGAGTTCCTGGATACTGGCAATTTGCTAACACCTTTCCAGTATGGTCTTTGAGATAATCACAGTACGTTCACAGCTGTGCTTGAAATCACTAATAATCTTCATGGGGCCTTGGACAATGGTGATACAGTCAATGCACTCTTCCTGGATCTTTCCAAAGCATTTGATCTGGTGCACCACGGTCATCTGCTTGTCAAACTTCGGGCCCTTGGTTTCTCTCTATTTGCAGTATCTGGGTTCCAGAATTATTTGACTGACAGATCTTAGTCTCTTTGAATTCCTTTTCTTCTCCACTCATCAAAATCACCATCAAAGTGCACTATGTATCAGTCCTGGGGTCTGTTTTGGTAGTGTTTTCTTGAACAATCTAGCTGATATTTTGCACAGCTCTGAATCCTGTATTATCATGTACGCAGATGATATTGCTTTGTACAGAAGGATATTTATTGTTAGTGATATAACCAGATATTTGCAGCCTGATTTTGAACTGGTACAAAAATGGATACTAAAAAAATGCCTTCTGCTAAATGTTGGTAAAACCAAGTAAATGCTCTTTGGAATAAAACAAACATTAAAGACTTTACCCCCCAACCCCAAATAATTAAAGATTTGAGTGGCACCTTTGTTGAGAGAGTGGGCATGTTCAAGTATTTCAGTTTTATTACAGACCAGACTCTAACTTTTAAAAACATGGGCCAAATGTTCAAAGGCCTTGGAATGAGGCATGGTGCTTGTGTCAAAAACAAATGATGCAAGAAGCACTACGGGCCAAACCATGCATCATTCCCGATTTTCAAAAGTTGCTTGCGGCAACAGCAGGATCCCCTGTGCCAGTCTGGCTTGCACCAGGCTTGTGCCACAACAGAGGTTGTGTCATGGTGGACAGGGGGCTTGCACCATGACACGGATGCAGCATCCCTTTTTTCAGGATTCTTAACAGTGCCAGGTTGCCCCAGGGGTTAGACCAGCCACAGCTGTTCTAATGGCCCCATGCGCCACCATGGTGAGGGATGGTCAGAGGGACCCTGTAGCACATGACATCTTCCTGTCACATACTAGGGCAACAACAGTGATTATGGATCATCCCTGGACAGGTAAGATGCTCCCAGGATGCCTCTCCTCCTTTATGACAGGCCACACTCCAATATATGCAAAGCAAAACATGACCAGGAAAAAGTAGGGAAGGGTTAGCCAACTACTGTACACAAGACCATACCAGAAGGTAGAGAAGTCCAATACACACCTGTCTGTGTCTGTCAGCCTGCACATCAGTTAGGGTCTTTAACATAGTTCGCTGGTGTTACAGTCCTTGCCAGTCACTGGTACAATGTCTTTCCCTTCATTATTCCTGTCACCATTCAAACACTGTGAAGTTCTAGATCCAAGATAAGGAGATACTACAGCAACCATTATCATGTCATCTACTCACATTTTCCTGTTTAATCAGATCTACCGAGTTATCCTGTGCTAGAGTGGGGAGAAAGACTATGACACTGCATCGGTAGGTATGGGGAGCCGTGGACAGTGCACTGACATGTGTTGTCTTTCTGCTCTACACTCTTAAAGTGTTTCTCACTTAGTTTGGCTTTGACTGCTTGGATACATTGTTAATACATTTACAATGCAAAGCGGTATGCGTTGCAATAAGGATGCTTTGTGGACTGAGTTCTGGAGCTTTGTAATTAAACTGCACACCTTTCTACATGTAAGAGAAATTTAAGCTGCCTGCAGGGATGCATGGTTGTTGTTGGGTACAGGTGGCACAGTGTTGGTACGTTGTGTCTGTCCTGCTATTACTGGTGGTGCTTATTGTTTCTGTCTTGTGTGACAGCATGCACACTGACATTCACGGGCCTCATGACATAGCATCCTCCTTGTGCTATGTTGCTTCTCTACACTATGGGCCGAAGTACTATGGGCCATTGGACGACAGAAGCCTCCATCAATCCCCTCCCATGCACCATTTGTTTGACGCACAGGACCGCTTGCAGCAACTTTGGGAACTTTGATGGCAGGATCCCGCTTGTATCAAAATTTGGCACAGGGTCTGTGGTGCACCAGGCTTTGCTGCAAGCGGCTGTTGGGCACATCTTGTGTCACTCTAATGGGACCTTTGAAAATTGAGCCCCATATTTCCTCACTGGTTAAGTCAGTACAAGCTTTTTAGGCTAAATAATTGGTTGTCCACTCACTCGAAGATAGTCTTGGCTCAGTTGACGTCCCTTCTATGTGCTACTAATATAACTGACTTCCAAAGAATTAAAATTCTGTACAATTCCATATGCAAACTGGATGCCTCCAGCCCCAGATTTTCTTGTCAATATAGTCTTTAAAGAGCCACTGATGCTAAAAGTACTACATTGCAGAATCCTAATAAGTATGCCCCTGATAGATAAAAAACGAGATTACTATGTTACTTCATTTTAAGCATTTAGCCATTTGGTAACTCTGATTTCACTACCTGTACAAAAAAAGCCTGTATCAGTGAAGAGCTGCTGCTGATGTCATCTTGGGAACTCACAGTCTGATATTCCCTGTCAGCAAGCTTATAGGATCTGTGTCTCCAAAGTTGTAAAGCTCATGTGCAATGGGTTTCACATACAAAACAAGCAGCACCTTTCAAAAAACATTGTTTTAAAAATAATACGAGTTTCAGGGTTTGTAACAAAGTTAATTCCACAGTAGAACCATGCCTTGGAGTGGTTTAATGCGCTTGTAACATGACAAGTGCAGAAACAGGAAGTTATGCCTTATACGACGTAACATTTTGAATCCTATATTAGTACAATAAAACATAGATATAGACACAGAGTGGAATCATCTCTGTTTTTCTACTGTTTGGGATTTGGCTGCTGTGCATTATGGGAAATGCATATATTTAACTGCATTTTGTATATTGTGGGTGCAATGGTGAACAGTCATTCAATTACTGATTACATTCAGATGTAATCAACATTTCAGAATATGTGTTCATTTTGGCTGGCTTCCTTTTGTGAACTGTTGAATCAACTCAATTTTTCTGCTATGTTTGCTGTTTGGGGTATTGCTGCTGTGCACTATAGATAATGAATATTTTTAACTGCAGTTTGTATATTGTGGGTGCAATGGTGAACAGTCATTCACTTACTGATTACATGCAGATGTGATCAACATTTTATAAGATGTGTTCATTTTGGCTCACTTACATTTGTGAACTGTGGAATCATCTTTGTTTTTCTGTTATTTGCTGTTTGGGATTTGGCTGCTGTGTATTATGGGAACTGCATATATTAAAGTGCACAGGAGTATTCAGCTCTGGTAGTTGCTCTTGCAATTCCCTTGGCAGGCCAACAGATGGCTGTGGAACAATGCTACAGCCATATTTAGATCAATTTCCAAATATACTGAATTGAGTCACTCAGAAAAAAAACTTTTATAGATGAAGCAAAAAACAAAAGAGCCCACATAGTTTGTTGATTGGTGCTGACTGTTTTACTTGTGAATACCATTGCACGTGATCTTTACAACTTTGGAGAAACAGATCCTATAAGCCTGCTGGCAGGGAATTCTAGACTGTGAGTTCCCAAGATGACATCATCATCAGCTCTTCACTGATACAGGCTTTTTTTTGAACAGGCAGTGAAATCAGGGTTACAAAATGGCTAATAACTTTACAATGAACAACAATAGACATCTAATTTTGGTATGGGATTTACTGGGGGTATGCTTATCCTAATTCTACAATGTAGCACTTTTGGTCAGATGGTGTCAGTTGCTCCTTAAAAGCACCTTGTCGAGCCTTCTTTTGACTAACACACTACTCATTTTACCCTTATCAATTTTAGACATTTCTTGAAAGGCCTGATTAGATTTTTGCTTATGGCTGATGCTAGCCAAAATGCAGGCTCTGTGAGCACTAGACACCCATTTTTCCATTCTTCTCTTGGAAACTGTTATTTATTTATGTTACCCCCTTCCATGGTTGGAGCCTAGGGCTGGGCACAGTTCATGCCTCAATTAAGCAATGCTTGGGCACAGTTCATGCCTATAGGAGACTAGTTGGGTTTCTGCTGTAGCTAAAGGCCTAATCCTAGGTCACCTGCGGGGACCTGCTGCTGGTGAGAGGTCACCATTTGGTGGGCAGGATAAAACGTTTGGGGATGTAGGAAATTAGGGGAGTCTCTTTGTATAAATCAAGGAGGAAGAAAGACTGTGAGTGGGGTATTTCCCACTACAGTCAGCTACCAAAGTTTTGAGCCAGGATGTGAAGAGAGACCCTACAGGAGGACATAGCAACGGCTGTAGTTTCAAATCCCACAAGAGACCCTCTGAGACCAGCCACCCCAGTGGGATTAAGGCATTATGGCCCCATTGGGATAGCAGCTCATGTGTGAGGCAAGAGGGTAAGATGAGTAGCAAGTTAGTGATATGGGGTCAGCTGGGAGCTTGCAGTTTTGAACCCAGCATAGCAGGAGAGTCAAGACGGAGGAAATGGAGGGCTGCTTGCACAGTTCTGGGATATGTTGTCCGAAGTTTGAGGGGACAGTCACCAGTGTGAAGCTTCTTCATGCAGAGCTGTAGGAGAGTGCAGTGAACTAGTGGAGAGGGATCTGGATTGTAGCTGGTGACCCCGAGGTGAAAGGCCAGCAGTTCTGTGAGATAAGCTGCTGGAAGAGTAAAGTGGAGGAGATGTACGTCGGAGCCATTTTGTCCCCATTGTGACTGGGGACTTCCGCCTGAGTTTCAGGGATGCCTGAACAATGCCCCACAAAAGTAACTGCGAACTGCTTGTTTATGTGAATACTGCCAATGTGTATCCCAGGATCATAATGGTCCACGGTTAATACAGTATGTGTTGCCTACCTCAACACCCTTGATTTTTTTTGCTCCATGAAGTGTTTATCAGTTCATTATTAAATGGGATCCCCACTGTTATTCTGCAAAGTTGTGGTCTCCAGATATTTCTGAACTGCTTTTTGGGCTAACACTGACTTCTTTACAGCCCAGCACTCGGAGTGCCTGGCACCTCAGTGCAGTGGTTTCAACCTGCAAATGTAAGCATTTCTGGAAATGTATTTGCTGTGGCCACCCCCTCCCCATGGACAGTTACCACCATCATACCCCTAGACACCGGGGATGGGGGTGGGCTACAACATGGGGGCTCGTCCGGGATGTGTTTTGAGGTACTTGGATGGCTTTGGGACCCCTTTGAAATGCTGGGTGGGAAGATTTTCCTGTAGGCTGGATGAACTGGTGATCGGGTCTATATAATATGGTGCAGAAGGACTGTGAAAACTCATGCCTTGGGATGAAGGTGGGCACCTGGAAGTCTGGAAAACAGGGACTCTTATGTTTGTCCTATATGCAGAGTATGCAAATGAACCACCACCAGATTGGTTGATTGGGTTGCTGGGGAGAAGAGATGGTTTGCCCCCAGCACATGTTTCCACTGTTTTGGGCAGAACTGTTGTGCACTGAACAGAGACAACAGCATTTATGGCGTCTACAACTTTTTGGAGAGTAATAAAATGGAGGAAAATGGCCCCGGTTGCAGCTGCTTCAGACATTGCTGTGCCTGCTAGTATGTTTAAGTGGATGTGTGAGCTTGTGGCTAAAACATCTACAGCATGAGAATGTGTTCTGTGCCAGCAGAGCACCTGTGAGATTCAATTTCACCCTACATGTCTCCAATGTTATGGTGATCAATCCAAGGGTCAATGCTACCAGTTTGTGTCACCATCTCGACATTGGGCCAGCACATCTGCTACCTCCCTGGAATCCGAGGGATGGGAGATATTCTGCTGCCACAAAGCTGGAGTGACAGAGCAGAAGCCCCCATTTCCAGTGCCCCAATGAACAGCCTTTGGGTGTCCACTCAGCCAAGGGACCCTGTTGACCAGCCATCAGTTAGTATGGCTCATAGCTCCTGAGGACTTTTCCAGACCATTGCAGCTCCTGGATGAGGAGCAGCCTGAGACATCTGACGTGGCTAAGGCCCAGTCACCCCAAACTGCAAGAGTCTGCCATATCACATAAAACAGAACCACCAGAGGAGGGCCAGCCAGAGCGGACAGAGGAAAGACCCCTCGATGAGCAAGGGGGTGGAGATGAAGCTAAGTGAAGTGATTCAGTAGTGGTGGATGTGTAGGAGGAAGACAGAGATGATAACCTTCCAAAGAACTATGCCACCATGTTGCTGCCAACAAAAAACTCACCTAGTTCACCCCCTTCTTGCACTTCTCAGTTGAGCCCTATGGAGACTGTCCGCCAAATAAGAGAACATGAGCAGTGTAACTGAAAACACCACAAAGGGACATGGCTGCTGGGAGCCAGGGTCCCCGGACCACCATTCAGAGTTTGTCTGAGTGGTCGCAGGAGGAGAGGAATGTGAGGCACCACATCCAAGAGGAGTACCCTTAATATGTGTACCCTTCTCTGCATGAAAAAGTGAGGGGAAGAGATGGGACTGGGTGTTCTGAGGCATCCTGTGCAAGATATATTATAACAATGGCCTGGACAGTTTCAGCAGTACCCCTGCACTGCAAGAAGCTCAACAAGTTGCCCACTAGATTTGATCGAAAAGTGCATATGAAGGACTAACTATCGTTAAGCATGGTGTTGAGCTCCAGGACATTGAAGGTGAGTGCATAAAATATGCAGTGGAGCGACTGATTCATATGGCTGCCCTTGTACAAAACTGGATCCCCTGTTTTATCTTGGCAGGTGCGAATGGTAACCTGAGCTGAAGTTTCCCCCTCAAAGTTCTTTCTCCTGAGGTTGTGTAGACTGTTCTTTGGACTCAATGTTTTAAATGTTTGTTGTTTTGAAGTATGTTAATGCATTTACAGTTGTGGGAAGTGGGGTTGTGTTATGCAAATGAACATATACTGCTTACCCCTCCTCCTTGACCCTACTTGAGTTGACGACTCCATTATGCTTCTAACTATAAATGTATTGCTAAAGACTTGTACAATTTAATACTAGTAACTGCCTGTTAGCCTTCGCTGTTTCTCTGTAAATATGCTGGACTGTGTACCTTGTTGAATTACTAATGTCTGTTATGTTTTCATCTTCTGTGACATGGAACCTTTGTAAAGGAGTCTTTGACTCAAAGATATATCTGAATACTCAATAAATAAATAATCTATTGTTGCATGTTAATGTTCAAGGCCCTGGGTTTTCTGCGGTTCCATGGATGCAGCTGACTGTGGAAATATTCACGGAATTCACAGCTTATTGTGGAAATTGCGGCTGACAACAGAAGTAGCAGCAGACCGCAGATGCTACCACAGAACAGGCAGATGTTGGATTGTGAAGCTCTGTATGCTGCTGTGGTAGTTCTAGTGTAGTTTTATTTTTGCTTGGGGATCCCGAACATTTTACTTTATTTGAATTTTATTAAAAGCGTTGTGCACTATCTTATTGAATTTTATTTTATTAAAAGCCCTGTGTGGTACTGACATTTATTTGTTCTCTGTGATCCCTCTTGCATTCTGGTGTGTTAGGTGGCATTTGAGAAGTAGGGCAGGTTAGAGTGAGTTAGGGTGTTGCAGTGAGGTAGTGTTAGGAGTTAGTTTATTTTTATTTTTAGTTAGGTATCTGTAATGCAGTTTGCAACATTTAGGTGGCTCATTGTTGCCAGCTAGTTACGGTTTTTCATTTTCTGCAGCCAGTAGCAGCTGTTAGATGGGCGATTTGTCCATGCCCTGAGCGGCACTCATGGATCCAAGGTGGCACCACCACCCATCTCCTCAGCCACCGCCAGCGCTGAAGCTGCAATCTCCTGACCGCCCTCCTGGTACCTGACGTTGGACCCACTTCTAAGATTTGTCTGTACCCTGAGCAGTGCTCACAGATCCAAGGCGGCACCACCAGCTGTCTCCTTGGCTGCCGCCAGTGCTGAAGCTGTAGTCTCCTGACCTCCCACCTGGTACCCAACATCGGACCCACTTCTAAAGTACAACCGTAGTTCATATTTGGAGCTGACCCGCTTTGGCAGCTTTCTGATTGGAGCGGCGTTTTGATAGCAGCATCGGATTGGCCCAGCTAGTAGCGCCTAGCTCCTGAATGGTGCACCTGCTAGCCTGCTCCTCTGATATCCTCTCTGAATATAGCTTTTTGATTGGGACAGTTTCTCCTACTTTTTCAACCAGTGCTAAATGTTGATATCTCTATACAATGTGTCTCTTAGCTCCTTGCATTTTTTGGATACCTGCATTTTTACTGCATTAATTTAACTAAACTGCCTAAGTTAAAAACCTGCCCAATAGCCTTTAATGTGATTAGTTTTGCATACTGTGTATACCCTGCTCTCCTACCTAACCATATGCAGTTAGGTCAATTTTGAGTAAATCTGCCTGTACCTTTGAATCTGCCATTACCTTATTTCTTTCTGGCTTGATCCCCTCTTGCCTTTAGTGAATCCAGGGAATCTTAATTCAGTCATTTCTCCTTGTTTCTGGGTCCTAACTTACTCAGCCACTGCTCGCAGATGTACCCTTAAGATCCCAGCCATACTACTGAGGCAGTCAATATTTCTGCTCTCCTCGACCTCTTTTGGTCTAATTCCACCTCTAGACTAGCTTTCTAGTTTACTGAATATCGCAGTAGAATTCCAACTTATTTCTCTACATATAGGTAATCTATCTAGTTCCTCTGGTACTGCCCTGCATTTGACTTCTTAGGGCTATTTTCTCCGTACTATACTTTCGGCACCTATATCCTAACAGGCAGCCAACTGCTAGGAACCCAGGTCTGCTTTAGTCATCTATCTCCCTTTCCTTTCTTAACCCCTAGTAGTCACCAGCCACTCTTTGTAATTTTCTCATCCACATAGTTTCAGCTAGAAAATGAACAATCACATGTTGCTGTTTCTACTTATGTACTTATGACCACATTGCTTTTACTACACCTATCAGTTATAGCAGTACCCCATGCTGTGGCAGCTATCCCATATTTCCTACTACACCACTACCGTTTTTCAAATCTCCTAGTAGAGCCTACACTACATGGTGATCCAACACCATTACTTCTAAACAGGGCTTGGATCCATTTGGCCAAAGAAACAGTCCCTTGTGTATTCATGCCCCCATGCCCTTTCATGCACCATAAGCTCTGGTACCTCCTCTTACTGGCCGTACTGCTCTCTGTTGATATACAGCTAAATCCTAGGCCATTAAATCCTACCTCCTCTCCCATCAATAATGCCAAAGGTCTTACAGTTGCTCATAACAATATCAGGAGCTTTGAGCAAAACTTTGCGGAACTTGAAACTTGGACTGCCCTCTACAAGCCTGATATCCTCTGCCTTACAGAAACCTGGCTAAAACCTTCTACTCCTGATTCACTGTGCTCTCTACCATCCAATAATCTTCTGAGGAATGATCAGCCAGCACCTAAAAGAGGGGGAGGTACAGCCATTTATTTCAAAGAACATCTCCATTTCACTGTCGTCGGCTCATCTTCCTTAAACCATTGCGAGGCTCTTTGTGTTCTTCTCACCCTCAGCACAAAGAAATTACACATTGTCTGTGCTTACAACCCCCCTACTAGTGGCCTAAAAGGGCTGGATGAGCTGCTGGACCAAACCACTCTTCTCTTGGTGTGAAATGAAGTTCTTCTACTAGATGATTTTAATATAAACTGATTGGGTAGCACACAATCAACATCCCTGTCCAAGATACAAAGTTTCAACCTGCACCAACTTATCTCTGAACCTACTAGAACTGCCCCACACTCTAATACTAGCACTGTACTGGACTGGATAATGACAAACCACTCAGAGCACATACTTGCTGCAGGTGTCCTGCCTGACGCTATCACTGATCACTCCCCCACGTACTGTATCTGGGGTAAAGACAGGCCAGTACCGATGAAGCCCTGTTGTATTACCTTCCATGACTATGCAAACTTTAACCCACAATCTTTCCTGCTTGACGTAGCTAGTACTGACTGGTCTTCTCTTTATAGCTCATCTGATGCTCAGTCTGCTCTAAATCTCTTCCTGACCAAATTCCTAGCTCTTCTAGATAAGCACTGACATCTTGTTACCCAACGGGTAAGAAATAGGCAAACTCGTTGGCTAAAATCCGACCTACTCTCTAAAATACGTCTGAGAGACAAAAGTTGGTTTTGTTTCAAGAAATCTGGACTAACTGAAGACTTTAATACCTATAGGGCTCTGAGAACTTCCTGCAAAAAAGAAAATCAAACAGGCTAGAAGTTCTTGTTGTAAAGACCTGTTAACAAACTCCTATGGTGATTCTAACAAATTCTGGTCCCACATTAAGTTTTTCCTAGGATCAAACCAGTCCTCCACACCTAATGACATGTCCCTAAAGGACATCCACTGTAATAATCCCCACACCATTGCTAACTTTTTTAATGTTCAGTTTTCCGACCTAACTCATTACACCTCCACTTTCCCCACCCGACTGAATCCTGTCACTCAGACTAACATTACTATGCCCATTTTCTATTTTAAGTCTGTCTCAGAAAGTGAGGTTCTTAGATTGCTTAATAACATCTCAGAGTATGCGGCTGCTGGCTCTGAGAATCTTGAACCTAAGCTTGTAAAACTAGCTGCCCCTTACATACCTGCTCCCCTAGCTAAGATTTTTACTCTCTCTCTCTGTCAGACCTTTGTCCCTGATATCTGGAAGACAGCCAGGATTACCCCTGTGTTTAAAAAAGGTGACCTTCGTGGCCCATCAAATTGCAGACCTATTGCCATCCTTTCAGTTCTCAGTAAAATTCTTGAGAAGGTTGTAGCCACTCAAACAATTGACTTTCTTCAGAAATATGACCTTTTAATTTCTGCTCAGCATGGGTTCCACAAGTGGCACAGCATCACTACAGCTCTTCACAAATTTACATTTGACACCCTAGTGGCTATGGACTCTGGCAGGCTCACTGGGGCCATTTTCATTGACATGACTAAGGCATTTGATCTTGTCGACCACACCATCCTTATTGCCACCCTCCAATCTCTAGGTTTTTCACCTAACGTTGTCTCTTGGTTTGGCAGCTACTAGACGGATAGGTCACAATCTTTAAATATAACTCCACCCTCTCTGACAAGGTTACTGTTAACATTGGTGTACCACAAGGGCCCATTTTAGGTCCTTTGCTCTTCTCAATCTTTATAAACAATGTCACTTCTAACCTCCTGAGGACTTCCTCCCTGTTATACACAGATGACATTGTATTGTACACTAGTTCCAAAAGTACTGAGGACATTAATCTTCGGCTCTTGGGCCTTGCGGTCCTTATCTGCCGTCAACTTCTATGTTTCTATGTTTCTATGGCTCTCCAATGACTTTCAGCTTATTCAACAGTCGCTCGCAAATCACAAACTTCTTTTAAATAAATCGAAGACCCAAGCTATGTTATTTGGTTCCAATCTCAAACTCAAACACTCCCAACATAATTTTAATGTCTCCTCCCTTGATGGCACATCTGTTGGGGCGGTAAACTCCTTCAAATATTTGGGTGTCACACTAGACCCAGCACTAAACTTTGATCTCCATATTCAAATGACCTGCAAACAGGTGAACTCTAAACTCAGTATCGCCTACCGTACCAGCTATGTGCTCACCCCCTCAGCTAGACTCGCATATTGCCCATGGGCTATTACTTCCCTCTCTCACTTAGGGGGTTGCTACATATGCTTCCACCTGTAAATCGAGTCTACAAAAGTGGTATATCTCCTACAATAACATCTGCCACTATGCATCCTCCTCTCTTTGGCTGAAACACCACTGTCTTCTCTCCTCAGATCTGGGATGGTTTCCTCCTCAAGTGTCTAGGTCTTACGCACTTGGCTCTATCGTTGACAACATAACCAGATCCCAAATACCTAAACCCCTGGCATGTCTTTTTCTAAACCAGAGTACCAGTTATGGCCTGTGTTCTGCGGACAATGCCCCTGTTCTCATCCCAAGACATTACACCTCAAAAGGTGCTAGTGTCTTTGCCTGTCATGCACCCAGTTTCTGGAACTCCCTTCCACTAACTTTACATCAAGCTGCATCCCACATCTCTTTTAAGAGAGAACTACGTCTCTATCTCAACTCCTCCTGCAAATGCTCTTGTTTCAAACCACCCTAACCCCTGTACTTCCTAACTCCACCACTCCCACTCTGATTTCTAGTGCCTTACTCCAATACTCAGCACTTCCTTCAAATTTCTAGTATCATCTACCTTCCATCTGTATCCCAACTTTTTTGGTATGAATTTCTACCTAATATCTACCCTCCTACCTCCAGCCACCCTACTCCTATCCTTTTTCTCTAGTTTCTCCTGCTCCCATTTCTGCCTGATTGCAATTTGCACTATTATCATCACTGTATTTATCCTCCCCTAGTTTGAACATTGTTTAGTCACAGTATTTTTGCTCTAACTGTATTGTTGCATATGTTTTCTTGACGCTGTATTGTATTTTACCACTTCTGTTTTTGTTATTTACTGTTGTTTTCACTTGCCCACATCTACTTGTTTTCAAACATGTACTGTAATGTTTCTTGATGTTTGTTCCTGTACTCTCCCGGGTCATGCCTGAAAATAGTCATTATTATGGCTAGTGCACCTACCCGGTAAACAAAAACTAAATAAAATAAATAAATAAATAAGAGACTGTGCCGGGAAGTGATCATGTTGTGCAAGCACCTGGGAAATGATTAAGCCATGAGGCTGATGCCCGAAGACCAAGGACCTGGTAGAGTTCTTAGGACATGAAGCTTGTCATTATTGGAGAAGTATTTGTGCCTAAGTGAAGCGGAGTAGAAGAGGGAAGTGTGCTGTGTGCCAGACTCCAATACTGGCTGCTAGTAAGATTATTGCCATTTGCTAGTAAGGTTTTGGCTTTCTGCATATACGTTAGTTAATCTACAACTACAAGTTGATGAGTTGTGCCTGTGCTGTAATTGTGAAGTTGTCCCAGGAAAAGCGGTTGGGGTACTGTCCAAAATTGTCTCCCTCCAGTCTAGGACATGGACTTGTCACAAATAAGAAAGGCTGCACTCACAGCAAAGACAGTAAAGCACTCCACTACATCGAGAAAGTGTCACATGTTTAATGTGCACACTGCAAACTTGTGAACGTGAATACAAATTGTATGAATGCATGGACCAAACAGACCGCTGCCTGTCTAGTTCCCCACAGAAAGTGACACGGGGGTGAGGGGGGGAGACAGTGCTTGAACCAGCAACAACAAAACACCCTTATCATAAGAAATACACATGAACTTGTATAATATAATACATTCCCAATATTCGGGACCACCTTTAACAAAAAGCATTGGCAATCTATATATCGGAATCCATTATGGTCCGCATGGGTCCCCGAATCCAAATCCAGATCTCGATGCCAGGAAAAACTTTTTTAGTCAGAATTTCTTTGAAGGTGCAGATGGAGGTTACGAGGGAGGTCAAGGAGTCCACGTTGCTATTAACTAGAATTACCAGTACCAATCGGAGGAACCGGTTCACTTTTCATTAAATCTATACTTAAGACTTTATTTACAAACTACTTGTCTTAATAAAGATACAATGGAGGGATTTAATAAAGCCTGCATAGGCATAGAACTGAACAGCGATGGTGCAGGAACAGGACAAGATTATAGTCACAACTCTCTATTAATTATGGACTGCTGATTTATTTTTTGTTAAAGGTGGTCTTGAATATTGGGAATGTATATCATACAAATTCATGTGCATTTTTTATTGTAAGGGTGTTTTGTTGTTGCTGGTTCCAGCACTGTCCTCCTCCCGCCCCTTGTTGTTGCTGGTTCCAGCACTGTCCTCCCCCCCTTGTTGTTGCTAGTACCAGCACTGTCCTCCTCCTGTCCCTTGTTGTTGCTGCTACCAGAACTGTCCTCCCCGTTATTGCTGGTTCTAGCACTGTCCTCCCCTTGTTGTTGCTGGTACCAGCACTGTCCTCCCTTGTTGTTGCTGGTTCCAGCACTGTCCTTCCACTTGTTGTTGCTGGTTCCAGCACTGTCCTCCCCTTGTTGTTGCTGGTACCAGCATGTCCCCCCGTTGTTGCTGGTACCAGCACTGTCCTCCCTCCCTCTTGTCCCTTTCTGTGGGGAACTAGCTTTGCATCACTGGGGACCTTGTCATCACAACGCAGTTACCTTTTTCATTATTTATTCAAACGTTTGCTTTTTATCAGCCTCTCTGTATTTGTAGCCACATTATTCTGATACGTAGTATTTGTTTAGCAGACATGATTAATTTGCAGTTGTTAAAATGAGCTAAGTATCCTGTGATATTGTGGTTGCAATTGGTTTTAATTTTTAACATTTTTATGCACTTCACGTGCACTTTGTATTTACAAGAAATGGTGGAACTAGTTCAATCTTTTTCCACTCTGATTGACTCTGACTGGAACACCTACTGCCAGCTATGCAATATTTGTAAATCTAAGATAGGCAAAGCCAAAAGGAAGCATCTCCTATTACTACAGGAACAACACCTCTCCAACCCCAAATGTTTCTGGAAGGAAATCAACGCGCTTCTAAAGGGTAATGAAAGGATCTTCCCCCAATCAATGACAGCAAAAGGCTCTACACTATCCTCACTTGTGGAGATAGCAGCAGAGTTAAATCACTTCTTTATGGGCCTTGATGCCTACAAAACCAACCTTCCTGTTAATTGTCTTGTGCCACCAGCTAGCCAACTGGAATTCCACACCCACTCTTCCACTTAAAAACTGCCTCACGAAAAGAGGTCTTTAAATTGCTAAGGGGACTTAACCCTGACAGCTCACGAGGGTTTGACTCTCTACCACCCAAATTTCTTAAAATAGGTGCACCTGCACTTGCCTACCTGATCTCCTGCCTAATCAATAGATCCTTCCTCATGTAAACCATCCCAGAAAAATGGAAAACCACAGTGGTTGTCCCAGTACATAAAAGTGGTTCAACCAACCTTACCAAAAACTATAGACCCATATCTATCTTGTGTCCAATTGCTAAACTCCAAGAAAGAATACTTTATAATCAACCATTACCCTACCTTGAACAGACCAATGCCCTCACTAGTAACCAGCATGGCTTTCGGAAATCACATGGGACAGAAACTGTTCTCCTGAGGGTCACCACTGATATATTCTAGGCTATGGACTAGGGCAAAGCCAATGGTGCAGTCTTTGTCGACCTAACAAATGCATTTGACCTAGTCAACCACTCACTTCTCATCTGTAACCTTCGACACCTTGGTCTTGACAAAAACTCTCTCTCGCTCTCTCTCCTGGGTCTCTAACTACTTAGAAAATAGGTTTCAATGTGTCAAATGGGCCGGTATCATCTCAACCTTGTCTCCTATCACTGATGGGGTTCCCCAAGAATCAATCCTAAGGCCTCTCCTATTCTCAATATTCATTAATGACCTTCCTCTGAATTTTGATGGGGCATCGGTTCAGCTATATGCGGATCATGCCATCTTATATAGATCCTCCTGTGATGTCTCAAGTATTAACTCTGACCTAAAAAATCACTTTCAGACTCTAGAAACATGGTTTAAAAATAACCTACTAGTTCTGAACACAAAAAAGACTAAATCCATGTTGTTCCACCATACCTGCTTTGACACAACCTCACAGGCCCCCCCCCAACCCGGTTATCAAAACATCCGCTAACATTCAACTCGAAAATGTTACCTCCTTTAAATACCTGGGTGTAGAACTTTACAAGCATCTATCCCTTGAAGAGCACATAACCTGTGTCAGTAAGGCTACTAATCAGAAACTTGGCCTTCTACATCGCACTGCTCTCTCCCTCTCAAGTAGTACAAGAAGCACTAATGCCTCTGCCACCCTTCTCCCAGTCCTCTTCTACGGTGCCTCTATAATCCACTCCTCTAAGACTACACTCCTGAACAAACTCAAAATGGCCCACCACAGAATTGCCCGATTTCTTATTAAGGCTCTCAGCTTGCGCCTATCACTGTGACGCACTTCATCAATTTGTCATTATCTTCATGGCCAGACTTAACCTCCCATTATATTGCACCACCTTCAAGCTAATACACCTCCCACCTCCTCCAAGTATATCTAACCTACTAACCCTGAAACCTTTCCCATGAACACTCAGGTCCTTACACCTCCCGATGCTGGATCTGCCCAAGACTCGCCTAGCTGTTGGAAGAAGATCCTTCTTCGCAGCACCACAAAAGTGGAATGACCTCCCACATTCACTACTCTCATGCAAGACGATTACTCTCTTCAAAAGACAATATAGGGAAATATTTTACAGGCCTTCTGTCTGTAATGGGAACTGTACCTAATCTTCTCTAAACTTCTCCACCTGCTTGCCTATACTCTCCTGGTGTGTATGATCAATGTATAGGGCTATGAGTCTGTACACAGCCAATAGTCTGTACTCTGCACTTATGTACTGTTTGACTCTACTACGATTATATTGTATGCTCATATCAACCTTACTGTTTGTTCACCTATGTTGCAATTGACATCTGTAATTTGTACTGTCTCCCAATGAATGGGATGGTTAGTCTAGTCCATGAATGTATGTAACTGTCCAATGATATTTGTACATAATTGTCTGTATCTGTACTGTTTTCTTATGCTTGGAACATTTGGTTTCCTGGGTCGCCCCTAAAAAAGAGATTTGACTGTCTCAGAGGGCCCACCCAGTCATAAAAATTTAAATAAATAAATAAATTTAGGGGGTGGAGCCTGCCAGCGCGATGGTGGCAGAGTAATTTAACAAGCACCCTTCCACGGAGAGCATCCGATGACCATCTCAGTAGTCCAGATAACAGTAAGCAATTTATTTTCAATGCTACAATAAGTTGACAACATAACCAACCCCTAGATATCCATCTTGACGGCACTGAAAATTGCCAGCATCTGCTTTTCTGCCTGAGTAATCTGCACAGCACCATGAGGCATCGGCCCTGCAAGGTGGGCCAGCTCGAGTTTGATCACCCAGGAAAAAGCTCCAGGATACTCTGCTGGAACAGCTTGAGGCATGATAGCATCAGCATCCAAACGTGGGTCTCACCCTTGGCAACAGGCAGGTCAGACCAACATATATATGGGGGCTGTACTATCTAAACTCGACAAAACACTTTTAGATACCGATGACCTTAAAAGGGTGGCTAATAAAACTAATGCTGATCTATCTGCCTTAGCCTCCTGAGTAGCCCAATCTGAACAGGTCACTCAACAGCCTGAGGAAACAGTTCACGCTCACAAGAGCACCCTGGTAGATCACAGCAGCAAAATCCAGTATCTATTAAATAAGGTTGACGACATGGAGAACCGTGCCAGGAGGAAAAATGTTAGGATTGTGGGGGTCCCGGAAGGAGTGGAGGGCAGGGACATGCATACTTTCCTTTGTACCTTTTTGCCTGAAATATTAAATGATAATAACTGTACAAATCCTGAGATAGAAAAGGCGCATCAATCATTAGCCCCTCGCCCTCTGCCGGGAGAGAAACCCAGACCCATCTTGTGCAAATTCCTGCATTACCCAGAGAAAGAGTATATTCTCAGGAGTGCATGGGAGCAAGGCTCCTTCCAATGGAGGGGCCATCACATACAGCTGTATCAGGACTTCTCTCAAGACCTATCAAGCAGGAAACAGGCCTATGCAGGGGTCAAGCAATAATGTTATAAAATGAATATACAAACCTCATTAAGATACCTGGCCACCCTGCAAATCAACTTACATGGGGAATACATAACCTTCAGTAGCCCTGCTGAAGTGGAAAAATTCATTCAGGACCATTGCCGTGAACCTGCAGGGCCCCACCAGGCAGATGTTATCAATGAGATGACTCATCATCTAGAATTGAAGTAAACCACCAGACACAGGAGCCAAACCCTGACATGCACCAGAACTCTCGGGGGCCAGGAGGAGAAGCACTGTGTCACACTGCACCACGATGGCAATCCAAGAAGACACCCAGAGGGGACACTCCAGGGAAACCCCAACCCAGAAGAGAATGCTCCAGGAGCAGATAGAGATGATTCCTCCCC
Source organism: Neoceratodus forsteri (assembly GCA_016271365.2). Taxonomy (NCBI): domain Eukaryota; kingdom Metazoa; phylum Chordata; order Ceratodontiformes; family Ceratodontidae; genus Neoceratodus; species Neoceratodus forsteri. The sequence goes on along the minus strand of CM057455.1, from coordinate 1,804,214,189 downwards.
TCTGACATGAGCAGTTGCTCCCCCAGGGTAATGCCAGTCAAGATAAGCAACAGATATTTACCACTGAGAGATCTCACTCCAGCTCCCCTGAATCTGCGGGCTGAACCTCCAAAGTCACCTATGCAAGCAGAGACTGTAACCACTGCCCCTGGAGAATGGTCCCCATTATCAGGTGACTAGGTGGACTGCCTTCCTCATGACGACTCAGAGGATGAAAACTCACTGGATAAACTGGAGGCTCTACTTAATGCCTCAGACAATACTGACCTGACGGGATGACACTTGGATCCTAACTTTTTTTTTTCATGGCTAAAACCAGCTTGGGTTCAAGTATCCCTTCTGGCAATCATTGTTGTACAGCCAGGCCGGGGGGGGGGGAGATGCAATGTGAATACTGTTGTAGCTATAACGTTCCTCTTTTTATCCTCCCTTGCTGCATGCTGGCTATAGCCCACAGATGATGAAACAAAAGGGGCAAGTAAAAGGTTAACATGGTCAGGGATTACTCCCATACTTTTCTTTGTGTAACTGCACGCCTCCAAAATCTCTGTAAGGGGCAGTTTGGGATGCTGTTCGAATGATGGGAAGAAGTGTACCCATTAGAGAGAGTACACACAGGGCACACCCTTTGGGACTTGCCAAAAACTTGTAAAACGACTGTCATCCTCTCTCCTATCCCTGGTGACCCAAACTAGGGGGCCCCCTCCCTAACCTATTAAAGCTGCACTCCCTCCAGCTCACCCAAGTGGGACAGGCTGCCTTAGCAGGGCTGCTATCTCACCCCCCCACACACTACTGCCAGGATTTTGGATCTTGGGCCACTCACCTGGCTAGTAGGGTGCTTTTAGTGCACTGGACAAATTTATAGATCCAAGTAAGAGGGGCTCAGCCCTGTCTCCGTGGAGGCTGCTACTCCACATTTAACTGCTGGGATGTGTTACTGGCAGTACTTTTTCTACCCCCCAGAGAGGGATTCTAGGAATGTAGGGTCTCACAAAGTTTGGTGGATACCCAATTCCATATTTCTCCAGTTCAGTTGAAATGTTGCTATGCTGTAATTTTCTGCATTTTCTTCATGGTAGACGTTAGTAATTTGCTAGTAGTCATTTTAGGTACTACATATTTTAGCAGCAAACAGTTGGGTTCATAGGAGTCGGTGTGAAACTCCTTCAAAACAGGGTGCAGGGATTAGAGTTGACAATACAGGTTACAAGCACAATACACATATATGACAGCTACTAATACTAATATGATCACAGACACTTGCCAGGATTGGGACTATACCCACCCAGTTTGCTCAACTACAACACTCAAAGGGCAGAAGAGGGACCCACAGGCTATGGATAGGCCTGTAGTGACCACCGGCACAATTAACATTCCCCTGACCCAAGACCATGGCTAGCTAATCAGATATTGTTTTCACTTCGTGGAACATCCGGGGACTAAATTCCTGTATCAAGCGGAAAATAATATTGGCACGATTGAAAAAGCTCAAATGTCACATAGCCTTTCTCCAAGAAACCAAATTAGGCAATTTGGAGGCCTGAAAATTGGTGACAAAATGGGTGGGCAGAGAATACCATAGTACGTCAGGGAAGTCAAAGAAAGGGGTCTCCATACTGATCCATAAAAAGGTGCAGTGGAAGGAGATTCACCAGGAGGCAGATCCCGAGGGACTGTGGGTTTTCGTCAAACTAGCCACTACGATGGGCCGCATTCTATTGGTTAATATCTATGCACCAAATGAAGACACCCCTGCCTTCTTCAACACCCTCTCCCAAAATCAATCAAGGAAGAATCATAGCACTATGACTGCACTTGCGAAATGTACTACTGATATTGCTTACAATATGGATCTAGGAAAGCTCACAGGGGTGGTTTTCGTTGACTTAACTAAGGCTTTCGATCTGGTCAACCATTCTCTGCTTCTATCAGCTCTAAATACCCTGGGTTTCTCCCCTCCAGTTACTAGCTGGTTCAAAAGTTACCTCTCCAACAGAACGCAAGCAGTTAAATTCAATTCATCTGTGTCGGACAGTGCTGTTATTAACATCGGGGTCCCTCAAGGGTCTATACTTGGCCCTCTTCTGTTTTCTCTATTTGTAAACAATCTTCCTGAGCTGGTCACCTCAGGACACTCACTTCTATATGCGGATGACCTAGTAATATATTATCATTCCAACAATGTCCTTGAATTAAATACTGTGCTCACCACTGATTTTCATGCTGTACAACACTGGTTGAGCTCTCAACGTCTGGTCCTAAACACAAGTAAGACAAAAGTAATGATGTTTGGCTCCAACCATAGACTTAGATCCTGTCCCTATCCATCTCAGTCTCAGACACAGAAGGAACCCTATTGAAGCTGTCTCGCTTCGCTACCTTGGCATCCACCTGGATCAAACCCTGGACCTAAAACCTATATTCAAGAAACTTGCAAAACAGGAAACTGTAAACTGGGGGCTGCTTATAGAGCCAAACACCTTCTCACCCCTGCTGCTAAACTGGCGATATAGCCAGGGCATTCTATTGCCAACCTCACATATGGGTGTCCCATCTTGTCTTTAGCCTCAAAATCCTCGCTTCATCTTTGGGATACTACCTACAATAATGTGTGCAGATTTGCAGCAAGGCACCTCAGTTACACCATCACTCCTTCTATATCAGGACCTTGGCTGGCTCTCTCCCTCCTCGATCAGACAGTACTATTTGCACAACCTTGGACTCCATCCTACGGACATCCAAACCTGCTGTCCTGTCTGATCTACTAACACCGCCATTGCCACAAGAAATCTCAGATCTGCGGATCAGTTATTACTCTCCATCCCTTCTGCAGGACTAAAAGGTATGAACTCCTTCCACTATGCTGCCCCCACCTTTGGAACTGGCTACATGAGAACCTGAGAGATATCTCCACCCATGAGTCTTTCAAAAGGAAACTGAGAACTTTCCTCATTACAATGGACAAATGTGTCTGCTTTGACCCACCTGATGCATTGCATTTTCACTGACATTTCCATTAATAGCACTGTTGTTTATATGGTAGTGTAGTTTATACTATTTTTATATTATTCATCATAATTGATGTCTTACTTTAGCCTAGTTATTAATACTGTCTCAATCTGCTTGTCTCTTAAGTTTAATGTTACCTGTTGATATTGTTTCATACTCCTGGTTTCTCTAACTGCACTATCTCTCCCCTTCTGTTTCCTCCCCTTCTCTGTTCTATCTTCTTCCCCAGTCTTCCTCTCCCACTATACTTACCTCTACCTGCTCCCACCTTATGCATGCCCCCTCAAGTCCCTTCTTTCTGCCACACTGTGTCACCTTTCTCCTTACACCACCACTTTACTTCCACCTTCTCACCGACCCCTCCTTGCCCGGCCAGTCTCTCGGTTCCACTGGCTCGGCTTCACTTTACACTTCTGCCGCTTTGCCGTAACTCTTCTGCTTCCCCTCTTACCGACCTTCTCACCCCATGGCTGTCCGTCTTGGCTCCACCGGCCGGCTGTACTTTCCCACCTCTTGCCGCTGTTGCCATCTACCGACCCCTCCTTCCCTGCTTGCCGTCTCTCAGTTCCACTGGCTCGGCCTGACCTTGCACTTTGCTGCCATTGCCGTTTCTCCTCCGCTTCTATCCTCCTCTCACCGACTTACTCACCCTGGCCTGCCATCTCCCGGTTCCATCGCCCGGCCTACCTCTTCCCTCCTTCCGCTAATGCTGTTTCTGCTGTCCCCCCCACCGCCACCCTCTCTCGCCTGCCGTCTTGTGGCTCCACAAGTCCGGCTGCAGGTTAGTACCTCTCCCGCTGTTGCCGTATCTGGCGCCCCCCTCATTCTTTCTCCCTCATCCCTATTACCTATCTGGTGTTTTTTCATGTTGCCTCACTCCTGCCTTACCGCTCCTCCACCTTTCACATTTAAGTATGTTGCTTTGATACAGGGTTAATATGTATTGTTGATTTTCTGCATTATTATTGTTTCCTGTATACTGCAGCGCATTTGTATCTCTCTCTGTTTTGATGGTTCTGATGTTTCAAATAATTCCTGGCTGTACTATGTCTGTATTGTAATTGTACCTCCCGGGTCGTGCCTGAAAACAGTCACTTGCTGGCTAGTGCACTTACCCGGTTAACAAAAACTAACTAAATAAATAAATAAATAAAAGCTTTTGGAACAATCTTTAGATAACCCCGGTATATTGGTGGAGGGAGACTTCAATTTGGTTCAAGACTTCCTGTTAGATAGGTCTAATGCCAAACCAGAGCCTCATTCCAATGCATTTGGGGCTCTCTAGGAGCTGCTTACCCTGCACCAGATAGCAGACATTTGGAGGCTTCAACATCCTTCTGAGAAGGACTATTCCTATTTCTCAGCAGCCCGAGCTATGGCCAGCAGGCTAGACTACTGGCTGACATCGGGGAGGGGTTACATCTAGAGTGGCCAGCACCTCTATTGTACCACTTTAAGTATCAGAGCACGCCCCAGTGATGCTCACACTCTCCATAGACCCCTATAACCCACAGAAATCCACTTCCTGGATGATGGATCCGCTGCTCTTGCATTATGCGGATTTCCAGAAGCTGGTCAGACAAGAAAAGGCAAATTTCTTTCTGAACAACCCCCAGACTCTGCCTCCGCTGCTATAATCTGGGAAGCATACAAATCCACAACATAAGGGATTGTTGTTAGCTTCGCAACACATAGGAGAAAACAGAGAGACACTGAGAGGGCTCACTTAGAAACATAACTTAAATTAAAGGAGGACGAATACAAAGCCCAGACCCTTTCTCTCAAGGACCCCAAATTAATTTCTGAGCTGACCAGACCAAGGATAAAGCTGAATACCCTGGCAACTAGATAGGTGGAACTCGAAGTAAGAAGAACCCAGCATAGATACTGGGCAGAGGGATAGAAAGCTGGGAAACTGCTTGCTTATGGGCTAAAAAAAGGCATAGTCAGAGTTTGAAGACCCCACTGGACAAACTGACTTTAGATCAGCGGGAAATTAATGAAACTATGTCTGGCTTCTACCAAAACCTTTATATGTCTCACAATACATGGGATATGGCCAAATTCAGGGCCTTTGTAGATCAACTATCGCTCCTGGCCCTGACAGAATCCCCCAAACTCACCTTGGATATGCCAATGTCTGCCTCAGAAATCAGCACAGCTATTCTGAATATGGCACAGCACAAGGCCCCTGGCAGTGATGGTTACCTTGCAGATTTTATAAGTTGGTGCACCTAGAGGTGACCTCCCCTATGCTGAAAATAATACAAGAAGCCCATGCAGAGAAGACATTACCTCCCACACTAAGAGAAGCCATGATTACAGTCCTCCCCAAAGATGGGAAGGACCACACACTCCCTGGGAGCTATAGACCCATTTCTCTAATAAATGCAGATGCCAAAATTCTGGCTAAGGTCCTGGCCTCCAGACTGGAGAAACTACTGCCTGATATTATCCATCCCTCTCAAGTGGGCTTTGTGAAGGGGAGGCACAGCTCAGACCACCTTCGAGCCCTCATTACCCTGATGCAACAGGCAGCAAGCCTCCCACCTCCTGCAGCCATGGTGGCCATAGACTTGGAAAAAGCCTTTGATTCGGTTGAGTGGGAGTACCTGCATGCAGTCCTAGATCTGCACAACATAGGGGCTTACTTTTCCTCTTGGATCCGCACCCTATATAGCAAGCCTATTGGCAGGGTCATTGCATATGCTACCCTATCCCCTACCTTCGAACTTCAATGGGGAACTAGGCAGGGCTGCCCCCTTTCCCCATTGCTATTCATTTTGGCTATGGAGCCCTTATCCACAGCCTCACGCACCACCCCGGAGATACAAGGGATAAAAGTGGGTGACCATCACTACTACGCCAAGCTGTACACAGACGACTGCTTAATAGTGTCAGCAGATATTGAGCGTAGTGCACAACTAATCCTCAATACCCTAACCGCCTTTGGAGATGTATCAGGCCTGAAAATTAGCATCTCAATATCAGAGGTCCTCCTTTTGAACCCCCAACCACCTATACTATGGTAGCATCCATGGGTCTTAACTGGTCCCCTACTGAAATTAAATATCTGGGAGTTAAGCCTTCCCCGGACCTACACAGCTTGGCAGATAGGAATTTTGCTCCAGTATGGGACTCGCTTACAAAAGAAATTCAAAGATGGGAACACTTACAGCTATCCTTAGCAGGGAAAATAGCTGCAATTAAAATGATGTTAGCTACCATGATATATTATTTAACATTCTGCTTACCTCTTATGTTACCAGAATCATGGGCACAGAAGTTCCACTCTCTAATGAGCAGATGCTTATGGGGAAGCAACAAACCCAGATTTAGCAGAGCTAAACTTCGAGCCTCGTTGAAAAGAGGGGTCTGGAACTTATCGGACTTCTCTAAGTATTCCAATGAATTCCTGGTTTGCCAAGATATGTGACAACTTGAACAATAGAGGTCATCAAGCCTGTATGTGGCTAACCATTGAAACTGCAGCACTGGGTGGCACCTCCCCCATCTGTTACCTGGGCTCTGCTCTTCCAAAAATAGCTCAGAGGTGGTTGACAGTAAGGGCAAGCCACCAGGCCTGGTCTAATCTGGGGAAGGGAGCACATAAATGTCTGGGCCTGGGCCTCCTGATCCCTCTATGGAATAACCCTTATCTCTGTATTGACCATGCTCCTATTAGGTGGCACTTATGAATGGAAGCCCAGATACACACATTCCAGGACTTAGTTCAGCCGGATAACACTACCTTTGTTTTCTTTCAACACCTGAAAGATAACAACCAATTGCCACAGGAGTGTTTTAGGCAAAACCTTCAGCTTAGAAGCCAGTACCTCAGCTGGAAAAAGAAAAGCTGCCCTGCCCCTCCTGTGTACAGTCCCCCACCTTACCCCCAGACAAACACCATCTTTGGGCATGGTCTCAGAAAAATAAAGGCCTGGCAGGAACTATTCAGGGATTGTTGAGGGATAGTGCCCCAGACCCCACGAATTCTGTGAAGGCCAGATGGACCACTATGCTGAATACACAGATATCTGACCAAGAATGGAGTACATGCTGGAGATCTGCCCATTCAGCATGTGTGGACCAGCGAAGCCTGTTAATCAGGAACAAGGTCCTACATCTCCTGTATCACACCCCGAGCCAGCTGAAGAAAATGGGTCTAATGATACAGGACATAATGCTGGAGATGTAACTCCTCCACCGCAGATCTCCTACACATTCTGTGGCAATGTGGGTCACTACAACCTCTATGGGCCAGGGTTATCCACTTCTGTTCCAGAATCCTAAAGCTGACACTTCCCTCCGACCCAGGTTTCTGGTTGCTTGGCCTCCCATTGCAAGGGGACCAGATAAAAGATACACATAGATTATGGATTACTCAATCCTCTGTAGAGCTCATCAGGTTAATTCTAAAACACTGGAGGACCACATATGTTCCTTTATACAAGGAATGGTACCAGGCCATGGAATCCCTGGCATCCCACTCTCGAATGGCCCATTTCGCAAGAAACACTAGCCAGGCCTATCAGGAAATATGGGCCCCTTATCTGAAATCCCTTACTACCCAATCTCACCTTCCACCTGTCACAAGATCTAAAGACCTATTGAATCCCCCTTGAACTGTACTTGTGTTCAGGATGGATTAAAAGTGATGTAATGGAAACATTGAATGTCTGTGTAACTATGTATTTCCCAACTACACCTTTGTACTGTAAATGCATCTCAGTAGAATGTATGCTGTACTATGTCTGTGTATAACTGTGTCTCAAAAACAAAAACTGTAACACCCTTCCCCTAAATAAAAAGATTAACTGCAAAAAAAATAAATACATTTAACAAGGCTTTTGGTTCCTCCAGTGCCTCTCCTTGCCATTTAGATTTACTCTCAATAATTAAGCAATAATGCATGGCAGGGTATGGGTCTTGCTGGGATAACCTCACGCCTGGAGTGGTTGGGCACGAGACCTCAGGCCAAGTGCATCCAGCTCCCCAGAAGTGAGGTTATCCCAGCACGACCCACACCCTGGAGTGCATTATTGCTATTACACAATGGCTTGTTTATTTAAAAAAAAAAAAAGATTAAAAAAGCATTGTTTGTACAGCTTTTCAGTTCATTTATTAATGTGGAAGTATACAAAGGGGAAAAAAAATAGTTCCCTTTTGGCCATAGGTGGAACTGGTGGTATATGGCTGTCCTCTAACACACATTTTTCTCTTTTGTGTTTCCAGCACCCCCCCCCACCTCTCCATGAAGATTTTTTTTAATGCAAATCACAGAGGAGCTGACCTGTGCCATCGATCTCTGTGGCCTTGAAAATGTTATGTCTATTACGACAATGACAGGGAGCAACCATAGAGCAGGGACTAAGGCAGCAGAGTGAGAGCGGGGGTCAAGACTTTCGGTAGTTCTGGATGGGACTGGTAAATCTCCTGATCTGTGTGCTTACCATTTTTTCATGTGACACTGACTTCTCCTGGTACAGTTGATTGTGTACTGGGAGAAGAAGTTTGTAAAAGGAAGCATCTGTAATTCTGAAGGCCAGTGCTGTGAATTATTTATTTATTTATTTATTTCAATCTTGAATTACAATACCTTTGAGCAGGAAACCGCTCATTTACAAAGGTTCCACGTCAAAAGGGTGGGAAAACATACAATGGGAACAGAACAAGAGTCACTAGCTAAACAGATTATGCAATAAACAGGATTTAAGCATTCAACAACAGTATGATACAGTAAGGTAGGAGAATAATATACAACGTGTTTAACGATAGTCCTGGTGAACACCTGGTGAGAAGTGAGGACAAGTGCAGCCATTGGCAGCTTTGTCATAACAAAAGGAAGGGATACTTGCACAGTAAGTAAGAAACAGAGGAAGCACACTGAGGGGTGGAGAAGGGGGGTAGGGCAGTGGAGGTCAGGGGAGAAGGGGGGAGTAGAGGGGGGACAGGTGCCTAAGTAGGGTATTGAGGGAATGAGTAAGAGGGATAAGGACAGTAGAGAGGTGTGGGGCATAGGGGTATCATTGGGGGGTAGGTCAGAACAAGGAAACAGAGAGCCTTTCTCAGGTGCAGTTACAGCTACTATTCTCTAGCAGATGCTGTTGTAGTAGGTTTTTGAAAGGGCCCAGTTTTGGTACGGTAGTGAGTTCTGCACCAAGGTCGTTGAACCAGAGGGGAGTCTGGTAAGAGTAGGATCACTGCCCCTGTGTAATTCTGCATCTTGGAGCAGTGAAAAGTTAATGGGCAGAGTTTCTGGTGCACTGTGAGCCTGAGAATAAATTTATTTTTGAAAATCCAGGAGGTACAAATCCAACAAGTGTTTTTTTGGCTAATGGGCAGGTTTGATAGCAAATTCTATTCTTAAGTTTTAGCCATCAAGATTGTTCATAAAGGTCGCAGGTGTGCATGAGGCATGGAGAACCGGTGAGCAGCCTGCAGGCTTTGTTGAGAGCCGCTGCTATCCTGCGGAGGGAGGTAGGGGGTGCAGAGCTATAGATGACCAGGCCGTAGTCAATGATGGAAATGATTGTGCTATTGATAGTGGTTCGCAGGTCTTCGGGTGTCAAGCATTGCTTGTGTCTGTGAAGGAGCCCTGTTCTGATATTAACTGTTCTGGCCACATTCTCAATGTGCTTAGAGTAGGAAAGGGAGCAGTCCACAGATACCTCCAGGTATTTGAAATGATCGACTTGTTCAAGAGGGACACCTGAACAGGTCCGGATAATAAAAGGGTAGGATTTCTGTTTCCTTCTGGTACCACTAAACAGCATCACCTTTGTTTTTTTGTAGTTCATTACCAGTTTGTGCATTCCAAAACAGTCCTCGACTAGCTCAAAAGCAAGTTGCAGTTGATTTTCAAGGTGGGGGGTTCATGATGGGTGGTGTAGATGACAGCATCATCTGCATAAAGAAGGATCAGTTGATTGCTGGAGTGAGGTAGGTCATTTAGAAAAATGTTAAAGAGAAGAGGTCCAAGTATTGATCCCGTGGTACCCTGCAGCGAACAGGCAGATGTTCAGACTTAGTATTAGCAATCTTCACCTACTGAGAGCAATCTGACAAGTAGCTTTTGAACCAGTCAAGTAGATTCGTTAGAAAGGCCAATGGATGAAAGCTGCTGTACTAGAAGTGAGTGACTGACAGTGTCAAAAGCCTTAGTCAAATCAATAAAGGCTGCACCAACGAGGCCCCCCTGGTCAAGCGAGTTCTGAATGATACCGGTGAATTCCAGCAATGTGGCGGTGGTGCTGTGCCATTTTTGAAATCTGTGCTGTTCCAGGCATTGGATCATGTATTTATCAAGGTATACCACTAACTGATCCGCAATGATAGGCTCCAGTGCTTTGGACAGAGGGGGAAGGATAGAAATTGGCCTATAGTTTAAAAGCAGTGCCCTGTCACCACTCTCATGCACAGGTGTTACCAGAGCTGACTTCCAAACTTGGAGAAATTGAGCCAATCGTAAGGATAAGTTCAGTAGTTTAGTAAGGGGAACCAAAATCTTGAGTGTGAGGGCGACAAGCTTGAGGTCAAGGGTGCCCCCCCTTTTCCTTGATTTCCCAAGTACTTTGCAAAGGTACCTTCTAGCCTGATGTAGGAGGGGCAGCTTTGAAGTAGAATGGCAGGGGGATGATTGTTTATGTTTTGAACCTTGGTCCCTGAAGGAAGTGGATTCCTCAAAGAAGTTGTGCAGAAGGACACTACTCAAACCAATAAATGCTTTGTTAAGTGGATCAGCAATGGTCAGCTGGTCTAATGTCAGAACACCATTAATGTTAAGCATACTCGGAACCTCCTTATGGTCTTTATCTGTGGCATCCTTTAAAATGTTGTGAAAATTCTTACTGTGGTCCCAGGAGTTTTTTAATACCTCCCCAAAGTGGTTGTTTTTAGCAGAGCAGATGGCACGGGTGCAGTCATTTCTTGATCTTCTGTATTCCTGTAGGTCAGCTTGCTTACTGGTAGTTTTTGCTCTGTGCCATAAGTGGTCCCTGATTTTCATGCAATAAGTTAGATCAGGTGTAATCCAAGGATTGTTAATACCCTTGAGCTTGGTCTTCTTTACAGGTGCATAGGTATCACAGGCCACATTGAATTGATAGATGAAGGGCTCAAGGGCAATGTTTATAACCGTTGCTGTATCAAGTAGGCTCCAGTCAATGTTACAAAGTTGTTGTTTGAGGCACTCAAGGTGACCCCTCTTTAACATTCTGCAAAGAACTGTCTGGGGGGAGGCTTGTTAAATTTATTAGACCAGCTGCAGGTGATCGGGGAGTGGTCACTTAGAGAGTACAGGTGAACAGTAGCATTAGAGATATGCTCCGGGTGATTTGTAAGTACCCAGTCCAGCAGGGTACTTGTTTCTGATTTATAATTAGTTCTGGCGGGTGAGTCCATGAGCTCAGTTAGGTGGAGTGCAGATACCATGTCCTTATAGGAGGCAACACAAGGCGAGATCCAGTTTACATTGAAATCACCCAAGACGATGGTTTCAGAAGCAAGGTGCCGAATTCTTATGATCTCCATGACCTCGTTGAACCCCATTGTTTGCTTTTCTGGAGGGATATATACCAAGAGGATAGTAAGTGCCTTGTTATGCATCCCCAGCAGAATTTTATTTGGGAGAACCTGTGCAGCACTGCCTAGGTGGGGTACAGGAAGGGCATACCCTTTAATTGTGTCCTTGAGAACTATGGCACAGCCACTCCCTCTTTTAGAAACCCTGTCATGCCTGAACAGGGAGTATCCAGGTATCAGAACAGCAGTATCTGAGATTTTTGGCAAGAGCCATGTCTCAACAACTGAGAGGACATCCAGGTTGCACTGTGTGACCCAGACTTGAAGATCATCAAACTTTTGGATCAGGCTGCAGATATTGATGGAGGCCATCATTAAAGTTCCCAGCAATTTCATAGTATTTAGCATGGGTTCCCCTCTGGGCCGGAGTTAGGGTGCACATTGCCTGATAGTAACAGGAGCATAAGGATGAGTCAAAGAAGGTATGCTTGTAGAAGCCTGTAGCTGAGTTTGCACTTCCTTTGAGGCAATGTGAGTATTATTTTTTTCTTGTGCTGAATGGAGAGGTTAAGGGGAATGGTCAGATGTAGATATGTTACTGTGGAGCAGGCAATTGGCTATCTCTGAAGTCTTAATGGGAGTCAACCAAATGGGCTTAACACTGGGACTGAGGTGTCAAACGTATCAGTGACGTAGTCAGGGGTATAATGCAGATTTCCATTAATCCCTGAGTTAGAACATAGTGGTTTCATGGCAGCCTCGGGGTAAGTAAGGCCACAGAAGGTTATCAGTATCCGTGCCAGGTGGGTATGTTGCTGAAGGCCCATTTCCACAGCTTCAGAAGGAATGTGATAGCCCTGATTTTCAGAGGCAATCTTCCTCAATATAATGAAGGTAGCCCTAAGTAAGGGAGCTGAAGCCTTCTAGTGGCAAGAAAATATAACCTGCTTATAGGAAATCAGACACTTAGATCATGTGACGATTCCCACAGTATATAGCTAAGTGTTGAGCTAGGGCAGGATGGTGGTGGTGGGGGGGAACTGGTGCAAAGCGCTGGCAGGGATTCCCAGGAGTGCCAGAGTCCTAGAGAAGAAGCCACTTTCTGAACGGTGGCGAGATTCAGGTCTGGAGGGGTTGGTGGCGGCAGGAGAAGCAAAGCCACACTGCCAGAAGAGGTGAGAGCCCAGTCAGGGGCCTTAGAGCTGTGGAGGAGATGGGAGAGCATTAGGCTATATGGGGGAGGGAGCAGAAAGGGGCAAGGGTGGCTGGAGACAGAGAGCTAGTGAGGGGGGTCAGTGAAACCAAAGCCATAGAATAGATGGAAGGGTTAGCAGAGGTGTAGGCAAGAGAGAGAAATTAGCAGAAAAAAGGGAGGGTATAATTGTGGTTAAAATACTGAACTGCTGTTAACTATATGCAAAATCAGGCAATTAGCAGTGCTAAAAAAATCCCTAAAATGGATGTAACACTTAACTAGCAGGCAGTCAGTACAAAAAAAAAAAAAAGTACAGAATTAAAATCGGAGCTAGCTTTAGCTCAGGGCTGAGAGAGCAAACTAGCCAATAGGCAGCCGCAGTAAAGTTAAAAGAGCCAATCAGGGCAAAGTCCAGCTAGCAGCCTGATTTTGAATGGTAACACAGCTACTGTACCTCAGTGGAGAGTTCCACTGTGCTGTAGCACCATTTCTTCAGTCGCTTCCCTAGCTGGGGCGAGAGCAGAGGTTCATAGAAGTCCCAGAGAAGAAGCCACTTTCCGAGAGGTGCCAAGATTCAGGTCTGGAAGGGCAGGCGGTGGCAGGAGAAGCACAGCTGCACCACTGGGCAAGGTGAGAGTCCAGTCAGGGGCGTCAGAGCTAAGTGAGGATTTCCAGTGGGCTGTAGCACTATGTCTTCAGCCACTTCCCTAGCAGCAGCGAAAGCTGGGGTTCCCAAGAGTGCCTGAGTCCCAGAGAAGAAGCCACTTTCTGAGCGGCAGCGAGATTCAGGTTTGGAGGGGCAGGCAGTGGCAGGAGATGCAAAGCCGCACGCTGGGAGAGGCGAGAGCCCGGTCAATGGCCTCAGAGCTGTGACTGGCACGCCAGCTGGCTTTCTGCCGAAAGACAAACTGTTTCACTTGACTATACAGTGGTGTTTCACATCAGTGCCTCTCCACCCATTGATCATTTGAATGCTAATGGAAGTGGAGTTCATTACAGTTTTTTTTTTATTTACTTTAAAACACTGCAGCATTATTTTATCGCTGACACCAAGCTGATCAGCAAACGTAGGCAACTCGGTGGTGAAGTGTTCACGGTGAGTTGGAAATGCTGAGAGGGAACAGAACTGGGATTTGAGCATTTCTATTTGTTCTGTGTACTGCAGTTTCAGTAAGCTTCTGATTTCCTTGGTGAATAGTACAGGAACATGGAAATGGGTGGCAGTGGTTGCCATTTCACTTGGGATCACCGGTCATGCAATCGGCAGTTTGATTTCTGGTCTACCGCAGCTGGTCTAAGTCAAAAAAAGAAGAAAAAAAAAGATTACACAAAGTAAAATGTTCTCTTTTCCACATCACTTAAAATCTGATGTAAAAAAAAATGTTGTGCTTGTGTGTGTTTGTGTGATTTAACATGGATGGGGTAGTGACGCGAAGCCTCTAGGTTCGGGGAGAAACTGCGCTGATTAAAACTGAAAGCCACGCTATGATTTCATACTGTGTTATGTGGTCTTCTGTGTGCCTGGACTTCATACAGTGAGGTTATACTCAGATAACCCCACTGTCCCAGACACACACTGACCAATGAGAGCCCAGGAAATGTTCTTGCCATTGCATAATGAACTTTTTAATAAACAGACTTGCCAATGTGCAGTTACTTCCTGTAACACTGAGCCTCTTTCAGGTTTGCTTACTGCACCTGAGCTCTGCACCACATTGAGTGCACTCTTTTCTTGTTTCCCTTTCTCCCATTTTCTGGGCTACTCCCCAAACCAGTGCTTGGTTTTACAATTGCTTCTACTCAGATGCATCATTTGCATTTTTTTTATTAAACACATTTTATTAGTTTTCAAATTCAAATACAAACAAGACAAGCAGCCCGGCATCCCAGGGTACACAATCCAAAACTGATTGTGTGAACTATATACAATAAACTATTTACACACACAGGCATCACCCACCCACCCCAGTCATACTAACTAAACTTGACAGTGTTCCCATAGTCAGGCCACCTATTGTTCGCTATACCTAGCTTCCCATGTCCTTCCCACTGAGGTCCCGTGCAGTTTGGCCTGAACTCTCCTGACCAGGTTAAAATTAAACTGTAACTTGTATGGGGGTAGAACCTCCCTATGCCCCCCGGAAAGAGAGAGAAATCCCAGTCCTCCAGTGCTAAGGCAGACCTCCCTATTACCACTCAAACAAGTCCCCAATTAGACCTCTTATCACTAAATCTGTCCCTAACATCTCCCTAACCTTACCCTATGCCATATTTCCTTTGATTTCAGGTTTTTAACTAAACACAGCCCCACAGACAGACCTGTGTCAGTCAGATATCTCTTTATTGGGAGTAAATTGCCTCCAACGGCGCCCACCTTTTAGTATACAACTCTTTCTTCCCCTCTGAGTATACATGCCTTTTGATTCTAAGGGCCCCAATAAGATCTCCCACCCATTGCTCGTACTCGTAGAGCTGATCATCCTTCCAATGTTGAACCACAAATGATTTGACTACGAACGCAATTAGAGATACATGATATTTTGATACAGTGCCTCTCATTTGCGAAAGATCCCCTAAAATACAGATCTCCGGTATAATATATTCTGAGTAATCAAGCAACGGGTCCATCCACCTCTTGATTTCTCCCCATAAGGGCGAAATTTTACTACAATTCCATAACACATGTAGTAAATCCCCCTTCTCTTGACCACACCTAAAACACAGGTCTGTCTGTCTAAGGTCTCTTTCAAATAGTTTCACTGGGGTAAAGTATAGATTGGAAGCAATAAAGAAATGCAGACTTCTATATTTAGGTATTGTTACATATTTGCTATTTTTCCACACGCTGGCCCAATCAATGCTTTGGGGGGCCAACCTATCGACCCAGTACGACACCGGTACAGGGGAGCCTGGACCAAAAAACTCTATTAGGACTCTATATATCTGTGATAAGGGTCTAGATTTAGGGTCAACCTCCCTCAGCCCGTCCCAATTAAATGAGCCATCTGATAGTCCCCCTTTCTCTTTAAGAACCCCTCCAACAAGTGTGTAATTTGCAGTCTTTGGAAAACGGCATTCTGTCACACTGCACTGGAAGGACCACTCTATTACCTTGAATGACATTCTTTAGGTATAGGCTGAAGCCCACCAACCCGCTCTCATAAGTACCTTGTCCCCATAAGTAGATTAGGATTGCCCACCAGCGGTTGATCTTGAGCCTTCATTTGAGCCTCTTTCTGTGCTCGAGTTAGAAACGACCACCAGGCTTCAACCCCCTTCTTAACTGGGCCTCCCACTCCAGCCTTAAAACACTGAGCAATATTGGCATATAATGAGGCTTCTGGGGAAAGCTCGGCCTCTCTCATCATATGAGACTCTAAGTACAGCCACTCCGGAACATAATCCTTTCCCTCCAGACTGTGGCCCCAGCAGATCATCATACCTAACTGCCCTGCTACATAGTACAAGTGGAGGTCCGGCAGTTTGAGCTCACCTAAATGGGGGGGGGGGCGCAAGTCATTATATTTTTTCCTAGGGGGTTTACCCCCCCCATAAAAAGTTGGAGAGTACTTTCTTAATAGCTATAAACCATTTTTTGGGTATACTATATGGAGCTAAATACACTGGGTATAGTAACCTCGGTGGCAGATTCATTTTAATAAGCCCAAGCCGGGCCATAAAATTCAGGGGTAGCTTATTCCACCTAATTAAATCCCCCTTAATAGCTGACAGCGTCCCTTCCATATTGACTTCCGCCCCCAACTCAAAACTCCTTGTAATCCAGATACCCAAATACTTAAGTTTATCCGACACCCATTGGACTCCTACTTGAGCAAAATCCGCCCGATATACATGTGGCGTCAGGGGGAGGATCTGTGTTTTGGTCACATTGAGTTTATAATTAGACACTTTAGCAAAACTGTCAATTAGCTCTCTAGTTTTCTCGAACCCCTCCACCGGATCCCTTAGATGTAGCAGTACATCATCCACAAAAACTGAGAGCTTTAGCTCTTTTCCCATTATCACCACCCCCTTTATCTGTCTATCCATATTTATGGCCTCAACAAGGGTTCCAAATAAATGTTAAATAATATTGGGAAAGTGGGCAACCTTGTTGGGTTCCATTTTCAATTAGAATCTCCCAGGAGACATGGCCGTTACAAAGAACTGTTGCATGGAGCAGCATATAGATTTTAATGCCTTTAAGAAGCCTTCCGAAACCATCCTCTCCATTGTGGCGAATAAAAAGGGATGCGAGACCCTATCAAATGCCTTCTCTGCATCTAAAGATATGACGCTAGAGGTAATTGGGAGTCCACTGCATAGCTCAGAATATGGTGGAGCTTCCTCAACGCATCAAGGGCACCCCTTCCCGGCATAAATCCCACCTGTTCCTGACTAATTATAGTTGGTGCTATCCACCAGATTCTGTTAGCCAGTATTTTTGTCAGAATTTTGACATGCTGGTTCATTAATGCTATAGGCCTATAGCTAGCTAATTCGTCTCTGGGTTTACCCGGTTTCGGGATTAGGGTAATATAAGCCTGGTAAAGAGGAGAGTAGAGAACCCCCTCTAGCATTACACTGTTAAAGAACTCCTGAAGAAGGGGCATTATAGTGTGTATATGGGTCTGGTAAAACTTCGCTGTAAGACTGTCTGGTCCTGATGTCTTACCCAAAGGTAGTGATTTAATTACCTCTGTGATCTCCGCTACACTTATAGGCGCTGCTAATTCCCTGGCCTGCCCTGGATCTAACACTGGTAAAGGGACTCCATCCAGAAATGCCTCAATTTCTTTCTCTCCCACCCTATGTCCAATTTGGTATAGATTTTTAAAGTAAAATGCAAACGTATCTGCTAAGCCCTGGGGGTCTACTATCACCTTCCCCTCATGTCGAATAGATGTCACTGTCCTACTTGCCTCCCACTCCCTAACTCTGGCCGCCAACAGGCGTCCCGGAACATCTCCTTTCAATAAATACTTAGCTTTAATCTTCTCTAGCCAATAATCTATCTTACCATAAGTGATATCCCCCAGTTCCCGCCTTAAACTTCTAAGCTCCCCATCTATTTCCTCTGTTGACCCCTCCAAGGGAGTCAAAAAACTTATAACTCTTATTAAAAAATCCTCCTTTGCCTCCTCTGCCTGTTTCTCTGAGCTGTCAGCTCCCGTGCCGTTCCTGCATACAGAACCTTACAAGTTGGCCATGCCAGTTTCCTATTTAACAGTGTGGGTAATTGTTGCTGTATAATATGTATCAAAGCTCCCTCAAGTTCATCTTTAGCTACCGGGTCCGCCAGTACCACATCACTTAACCGCCATCGAAATGGTCTAGGAGCACCAATCTCCAGTTCCCACGTTAACTTAATTGGGGAATGATCAGAGAAGATTCTAGCTTCCGTCTCCACCCCTTTGATACCCACCAATACCTCCCTGTCAACTAAAAAGAAGTCAATATGAGACTTAGTCTTGTGTGCCACCGAGTAAAATGTCATATTGTTGCCCCCCATAGCATGGGTCCGTATTGGGTCCACATGCGCCATAGAATCTAACATTTTGTTCAAGGCCACTTGGGCCCTTGTTAATGGCCCTCTCACGGTGGGTTTCTATCCACCCAATTATCTATAGACATTCCAGTCCCCTGCTATGATAAGCGCATGTCCCGAAAAACCAACTATATCCCTCTCTATCGAGGCAAAAAATTCTGGGTTGGGAGGCGTCGGGCCATATATAGAGGCTACTAGAGTAGCCCTACCATATAGTAAACCAGATATATAGACCCTTCTACCATTGCTTCTTGCCATCACCTGATCTATACTATACGGGCATGACTTCCTAACTAGGATGGCTACTCCCGCTGAGGCCCTCTCCCTACCTGTTCCATAGACCTGACCCACCCATACTCACTTGAGAGTACTCAATTCCTCAGTCAATAAATGGGTCTCCTGTAAAGCGACAATATGGGCCCCCAACTGATCCAAGTGTCTCATAATAATGAGCCGCTTACATCTACCCCTGAGTCCCTTAACATTCCATGAAATTAATCTAATACTCGCCATTCCCATAACTGAATATCGTAGTAGGACTACTGAACCCCAAAACCTTGCCTGAGCCTGCCCTTTTTGTCTCTGCCCAAGTGGATTCTCTCTCTTTCCATAACCCCCCCTTCCTCCAACCCCTTGCCCCCGATCCCCGGATCGTACACCTATGATTCCTCGGATCATCGATGAGCTCCTTCCCAAACCACTCCCCAGCCCCTCTATGACCTCGAACTCTCCGGAATCCAACTGTAGTCATCTTGAAACCAAATATTACTTTTTCCTTCCACATTGACTTTCTAAATATTAATCTAGCTCTATCCGCCTATCAGATTACCATTTTGAAACCATCGAGGTCTATAGTCCTCGTCCTAGCCCAACCGCACTATACCCCCTTCACCCTTCACCTAAACTGGCGGACTGTTAGTAGGCAGAAAATCTTTAATAAAACAGACACCAGGAGACCAATGATTGGGGAACTCCTTTTAGAGGACCCTTCTAGCAGCTCAAAATTAAGTCCTTTATTTTCAAATACCCGGGTCCCTCTGTCCCTCCTTGCCCAGCCTTTTCCGTCCATTCCCCAGCTCCAGACACTTATTTCAGCATCTCCCTCTTAATAAATTCATATTAAACCCAGCAGAATATACAATAATGCTAAAGATTCGGTCCCTTCCACTTCTCTACCCCTTTCTCCCACGTTCTAAATAAGGTTTCGACCTCAACATATTCACTTAGAAACTAAGAGAGAATAAAATAAGAATAAGTGTAGTCCACAGTCCCAGCCCAGGAAGATAATCAGTTCTCTTCCAGATATCTGGAGCAAATCAAGTAGGAGCTCTAAATAGATCTGGCAGCTCTACTGCAGCCCTTCCAGTGCTTCCTTAATCCGTGAGGTATCGCTTTCTCTTGCCTGCAACCGAACTACCTAATGTCGCCGGGTACTGGAGCCAAAACTTGATTCCGCCATGTGCTTCTTTTAATGTCCACATATTCTTTCTGTTTTCCTCTCACTGTGGGTGTTTGGTCCTGAAACATCCACAGGGTGGTGCTGTTCCATTGCAAAGATTTCTTTTGCCTTGCTGCCGATAGCACAAACACTTTTTCTTTATAGTTAAGAAAGCGCATAATAATAACTCGGGGCCTAGCTCCAGGTGGTGGTACCTCCCTCAGAGCCTTATGAGCGCTCTCCAGGTTGTATGCTTCTCCATAAGGTGACGGATCAAATAACTTAAGTAGCATGTCCTGGATAAACAGCACACAGTCTGCTCCTTCTGCCCTCTCTGGCAACCCTGCTAGGATTAAATTGTTCCTCCTACTCCTCGACTCTTGATCTTCCAGCCTTTCTTCCAGCTTTTTGACCTGCCTCTTGACCAATACCAACTCCTGTTCTGATGTAGAAATTCTTCTTTCCTGAGACGCAATCCTGACTTCTGCATCTCCCATTTTCTGGGCTAGCAATTGCAGTGCTGGCTTAACTGCTGCAAAATCCATCACTAGCCCCTGGAGCAGCTGTTTAATCTCCTGCAGGTCTCCGTTGCATGCCTGAGGCTTTTCCTCCTCTCTGCCACCTCCTCCTGCTCACTGGGGTGGGGGGTACTGGGGCTTAGGCCTTTTGGAGCTGGGACCTCCCTGCCAGGGGTTTGACACTCTCAGTGTCCATATCTGCTTAGTAGCGTGGTTTAGAGTCTCTCGAAAATGGCCGCGGCAGCCATGTCTGAACCAGTGAAACTCCCTTCTGCCTTCAGCGTTTAGCCCATGACCGGTCCACAAACCTTTACTCTTAGCGACTAGGTGATTTACCGCCCGATCAGGTAAGCCCAAAAGAGAATTAAATTAAATAACTAGCTGCGGGCCTCGGAGCAGTTTGGAGAGCATCTCGCTCAGTTCAGCTCATCACGTGAACCATGATTTTGCATTTTTTTAACATTGGACCCAAACAGCCTGACCCCTAACCACTATTTTAACTTACCTAGAACCATTTTCATTTTTTCAATTCATAAGTTTGCATTTAAAGTTTTATCATATTCAGAATTTCCATAGTGACTTCATTGAAAGGTAACAACACATTTTACAAGACTTCACAATCATTTTGTATGTATCACTGTTGTACCATTGTACATTTTCATAATGTTTAGCATCAAATTAATTTTAAGGGCGGGGAAGCAATATTTAAATTTATTTCCATATACCTTCATTCCTACCATAAGGATCATAGTAGTTCATTTGGAATTTCTCCATGCAAGGGGTATTTCTTAAGTTATCTATTTGTTAAACAATTCCAATTTTGTGGAGGTCCAGTTCCCCAATATCATTCTCTTCATCATTATACAGGCAATGGCCAGTATTCATTTTAAATGTTTTGTTAAGTGTAACCCCATATATTTGTTTAATACCAAAATTTCAAATATTTGGAGGAAATCATAATTTACAATGCATCTGAAACTATTGCTAGAGATTCCTTAGTTGTTCCTCTATGATCATCTATTATTAATTACTTTTTTTCAGGTCTTCAAAGATTGTAAAATCCTTTATAAAGCCAGTTTGTTCTCTGGGAACCAAATAATTCAATTGTTAATACTATGAGTTTTACAATAATTTTATAATCTCTGTTAAGTAAGACTATGCACCTAAAAACCAAAATGATTAAAGTTTGTGGATTTATTTTGTGAACTAGTGGTTTTGTGCATTCCTCAATCCTGGCTGCAATAGCCGTTGCCATGGACATGGCTTCTGGACGAACTGATTCTGTGATGTGGCAGTTCATTGTTGCCACAGAACTGCCACAGATATTACAAAGCACTGCTGGAGAAGTTCTGTGGCAAATGGTAACCCTGCAGCAGAATTTGATACCAAAGTGCCGCAGAAAAATCGGGGCCACTCATTGCTTAAAATGTGACCCCAGCAATAATCAATGTACAGCAACTGTGTCAAAATAAAAGGGGTCAGCTTAGACTGTTTGATATCCAGTTGACCTCCTACTTTATTGATTTATTCTGCACACAAGGAACAATGGCATATTAAATGTACTGTAACAGATAAAGGAAGGCTTGTCACAAATCCTGTCACACAGAACACAAAACTTTTCTAATGCTGGCATGCCGGTGCTACCTGTGACATAATTCCTATTTGGCATGCCACTATCCCACTCTGCCTTGCCACTGTGACTGTTTCAGCACACCAGTGATCCTACAACTCAAAGGGTCATTAGGCTCTTCAGTTGATTAGGAATGATTGAGCCTGAGTTGTATGTAGTGCATGAGCACCTGTAAACTTTGGCTTACACTCTCTCTGTCCCTGTTGTGGGGACTACCAGTCTCTCAGGGTTTCACAAGGATGTGGAACCCTGATGAAGGGTTCCAACCCCTTGTGGTGTCGCAGGGATGGACTCCCAGGACCAATGGCATCTTAAGGAAAAAGGCTCAACCCCAAGGAGAGAGAGGCACTGCAGGAGGAGGAGAGGAGGTAGGCGGCAACAAAAATTCTGAGTGTCCAAAGGATGCTTGTACATGTGCTGTCTTAACCACATGGAGAGGGCATGGTGTAGTCACACCTTCCTCTCCAAACTACAAGCAAAGTCTTACAATTTAAATGGCCATCAGGCTCTTGAGTGGGTTAGAATTGATTGTGACTGAATAGTATGTAGTGCTTGTGCAACCGTGAACCTTAGCTCACACTCTCTCTCTCTCTCTCTCTGTTCCTGCTACAGGGACTACCATGCTGCTGTGGTGTCACAAGGTCATGGAATCCTGACTAAGTGTCACAGGGATGAAGTCCCCAGACCAAAGGTACCTTAGGGAGAAGGTCCAAAAGCATAACAAAAGACAGACAAGCACAGTGTTCCCCAAGGATAGAAGGACGTAGCCAGACTGAGACCCAGGCCTGGAAAGCAACAAACTGCCTCTAACTCCTGGGGGGACTACCAAATGTTTATAGACTTTGACACAAAACAGAGGGAAAAAAACTATAAAGGAGGAAACCTCTTGGGATCCAAGGCCTTGCTTATGTTCCCTCCAGGCTAGGCATAGAATTAATGGAAGCTCAGCTGCTGCACTTTAGGAAACCAATTCAGGAAAAGCAACTTTAGAGGAAAGACTTTCGCTCTATGAGGGTGCCACAAGCCAAACTCTGTAGCTAAAGGAGGTTTTGCATTAAGGAGGCCCACCCCCCCCAAGGTGGGAAGGAGGAAAACAATGGCCACTGAAAGGCTCTCACTTGGACTCCAACCGAGGGAAGGTCTAAAGAGAAAGCTGAACCCTTGAGGGGCAAGGCAAGAAGTTGAGCCCTTGTGGGACACAGAGTATTGATAGTTGTATGGTCTTCACCCTTGAGAGGCAGAGGTAGGGTAGTAGGTGGAGATCAGATGAACCCTAGGCAACCATAGGGAGGAATAGCTTTTGAAGGTGCTGCCAATGTTAGGAGGCAGTATAGACAGTGGTTTAAGGCTCTGAGCCACCAACCTGGAGACCTGGGTTTGAATACCACAGCCTCCACTTACATACTGTGTGACCCTGAGCAAGTCACTTAACTTCCTTGTGCTCCCAGGTTGCAGCTGAAAACAAGCTTCAGCTTAGTGTGCCTTACTGCCTTTCCTGGTTAAACAATTTCCCCCATTCCCCTCAGTGTGCTCTACTCAGCTAAAGGAACCCCAAGGACTTAGATGCACCACCCTTTGGTAGCTGAAGTCTTAAACACTACATCAAGCGGTGCTACCAAGTCAATCTGTATGGCTGAAGTTCTTCTGAGTGTAGAACTTTCCCACCCAAAGGGCAGAAAGAAAAGGACCCTGCCCAAGATGAGAGACACACCTTCAAGATGTGAACCTCTCAGGAGCAGATCCAGACTATCAGCTTACAGGGTGGCCCTCGAAGCCATACTGGTGATGGCTGGCATACATCTAAGTGCAAGAGAATAGTGGGAGGCTGATGGCAAAACCAACAGCTGTTGTGTAATAGTAGTAGTAGTAGTAGTAACTTTATGTATAAGGCGACCTTCCTTGAAGGCTCAGGGCACTGTACATCAATAACAAACAAGAAAACAATACAATGAATTATTAAATAAATTAAATGAATACACAATTTAACATAAACAAAATATCACTTTCAATATTTCTGTTAAAAGTAGCTGAAACACAGGGAAACTAAAATGGCACACTAGTCCCTGGAGGCCTGGTTAAACAAGTAGGTTTTTAACCCCCTTTTAAAGGCCTCCACCAAGAGGTCCTCCCCCAGTCCCCAGGTAAGGCATTCCAAAAAAGAGGGCTGGACACATCAAATGAATGAGAAGACTTAAGCAGGGCATTCAGGACCGAAAGGAGACCCTCAGAGGAGCAGCAAAGAGGGTACAAGGACTGGACAGGGTGCAGGACCTCTGCCAGGTAGTCAGGGCCCAAGCCATGTAAGGCTTTGTAGGTTAGTAAACCAACCTTAAAGGTAACTTGTCACTTCACAGGTAGCCAGTGCAGATCATGCAGGACTGGGGTCACACGAGTAGACCTCAAGAGGCCAGTCAGTAATCTGCAGCAGCCACAAGCATCATAGGGTACCTCTACTAACCCTGAGGTACAGCACATTACAGTACTCAAGCTCAGACATCACAATTGCATGTACCAGTGTCGGCAGGTCTTCAGGAGGGATGAGGGACTTAATCTGACTGATGTTCCTAAAATGGTGACAGCCACTGCAGAGGAGGGCAACCAAAATGGTGCAGGGTCTGCACCAGAAGACATATGAAGAAAGACTAAAGGTGCTTAAGATGTATAGCCTCGAGAAAAGGAGGTAAAGGGAGGACATGATAGAAACTTTCAAATACCTCAAGGGATTCAACAAAGTCCAAGAGGGTAGCATCTTTCAGAAAAAGGGATGTGCAAGAACAAGGGGCACAATTTGAAGATAGAGGGGGGACAGCTCGGAGGAAATGTGAGGAAGTATTTCTTCACAGAGAGGGTTGTAGATGCATGGAACAGCCTTCCTGAGGAGGTCGTAGAGTCAAAAACAGTGGGGGAATTTCAAAAATCCATGGGACAGACATAAGGTAATTCTAGTGGGGGGTAGGAGGAAGTAAGCTGTTGGTTAACTAGGATCTGCAACTTATCCATTAGGTAGGGAAATGGGCAGACTAGGTGAGCCAAGCAGTCCTTATCTGCCATCAAATTATATGTTTCTATGTTTCTGTATTTCACTTCTGAATCTGACTACAGCTGACACCTGAGCTTCCAGTGTCAACCTTTCATCAAAAATGACTCCCAGATTTTTCTCTTTTGCAAAACCTAACAGCCTGGACAACCCGAGCTGAAGCCCCAACTCTTCCATGACTACTGTATTTCTGCTCCCCCTGACCTGGCTCTATCACCAGTATCTCAGTCTTATCTGGGTTAAGGCTTATCCAACTAGGTTCCATCCAATTCTGAATTTCAGACAGGCACAGATTAAGCACTTCAACAGTGTCAGGCATCCCTGGTGCAAAAAACAAATACAACTGGGTATCATCTGCCTAGCAGTAGAACCCAGACTGTATCATCAAATGATCTCTCCCAGGGGACTCATGTGCACTGTGAACAACATAGGTGAGGGGACCAAACCTCGGGGCACGCCAAAGAGCAGGGGCATCAGAGACGATGAGAAAGTTCCCATCACCACCCTCTGTGTCCTATCCCAGAGATAGGACTCAGACCAGTGCATGATAGGGCCAGTTAGTCCAATGTACTCCTGCAGATGGTCCAACAGCAACCCATGGTCCACAGTGTCAAACACTGAAGGGAGATCTAGGAGAATGAGAATTGATCATTCACTACTATCTCTCACCCTGAGAAGATCATTATACACCCTAACCAACACCATCTCTTTGCTATACCTCGATCTAAACAAGATTGGAGGGGCTTATAGATGTCATGAGATACAAGGTGCACCTCAAGCTGCAGTGCCACAACCTTCTCAGTAACCTTACTTAGAAAAGGTAAGTTACAGACAGGATGGTAATTTGCTAGAACATCCGGGTCCAAAGCTAGCTTCTTCAGAAGGGGCCGAACCAGTGCATTTTTCCGTGCCACCGAGAAGACCCCCTATGACAAGGAGCACCAAACTATACCAGCAAACGCCAACTGAAAAGACCCTACAGAGCTCACTAGTAGATGTGTGGGGCCAGGTCTAGTTCACAATAAGTGGACCGGGGCTTTGAAAAAAAAACAGTGTAGAGATGTGATGAAGGCAAGGTTGAAGAACTGACTAAGGTATGGCATGCCAAATGAAAATGGACAAAGACTGAAAGAATCTGTGAATGAAACAGATATGTATGTAAAGTAAATGGCAGGTACACACCAATCAATCTGTGAGGAAAAGATAGTCATTGAAGACTGGTGCTGTAGGTACAGAAACTGAGGACTTTAAAATGGAAAACATAGGAGAAAGAAAAGTTGCAGCTGCTATAGCAGCTAAACACAAGGTATAGCAAGAAGGCATGTGTTGATGATTTCGAAGAGTCCCACAAATGAATGACTGTGCAAATGAGCTGGAGTTTTCTGGTGCTAGGCCCCAGCCGCAGAGACAGGCTATAAGCCCCCTTTGGTTAGAGGGCTTTAGAATCCTGGGGTAGCAGCCTAAATAAGTCACCAGATGCTTTGGAGAGGCCAGCATCTTTGGCCTCAGTTTCCTAATTATTGGTTAATTCAAGTTCCTGAGGCAATGGAACCAGTATGGAGAATGGGACTGCTTGCAGTGGAGAGAGGGAACTCCACCACCTATAGCAACACAGACACTCTGCTGCAGCCATGGAAGAGGAGAAATGCTGCAGCAGGAGGCCACATTTCAACCAGCAGGGGAAGAGTCCAAAACTCACCAGGAGGCCGACATGGTGGCAAGAGCCACAAGAGCAAAAGGGGAGTCGCAGCAAGCAGCCAAGCAAGAAAGTCAGGACAAGGAGAGAAGGGAGATGGATGCTGGAGTCGTCGTGAGGCAGAGCAGGTGTGGGCCAGGTGGGAGGGCAGAATTTGCTGCACAGTAGCAACAAAAATTCTGAGCATCCAAATGATGCTTGGATATGTGCAGTTTTAACCATGCAGAGGGGGACATGGCATGGTCATCAACTGCCCCTCTGAACTATGGGCAAAGCCCTACAAGTATGCTGCTTATCACAGCACTGGTGTGCCAGACAGGAATGACTCAATTTGTACAACCCCAGCTGAGCAACATGGCAGGGCTCCTCAGGATGCAGAGTCAGTCAGAGGTTGGTGGGGCAATGAGTGCAGCTCTTGTGGTACATAGGGCATTGGGCAAGCTGAGTGGGGAAGGAATAAAAGGGAAAATTCTTTACCCCATTTTGATGTTCTATTCCATTCAGTTCTGCAGCATCTAAAGAAAGGTGAAGAAATGTGAACTGGTGGTAAGGCAGAAGAAATAACCTAATAACTAGGCAAACTGGATTACCAATCCTTATGATTACCCCAATGGACGCTTTGATGCCATTATCAAACTTTTCCCTTCCTTCATCCTACTGTATATCTATTCTGACTCCTCCCGATCCTCTTTGAAGTCCCTTCTCCATACCCACACCATTAATGCTTGATTTTGTGCTTAACTCTGCCTAGGCTTCTTTCCTCTATACTACTCCCTCTGCCCATTCTCAAAAATTGCTGCTTCTCACTATTTTCAAATTATATATGACCTTAGGATCATGATGTCTGATGACCTGAAGGTAGAAAAACAGTGTGATAAGGCAGTGGGAAAAGCTAGCAAAATGCTCGGTTGTATATGGAGGAGTATCAGCAGAAAAAGGGAGGCGTGTTACCCCTGCATAGACTGATGTTAAGGCCCCAGCTAGAATACTGTGTCCAGTACTCAAGGCCCCATCTCTAGAAAGACATTGATAAGGTGGAGGTGGTACAGCAGAGGGCAACCAAAATGGTGCATGGCCTGCATCAAAAGCCCTACAAAGAAAGACTCAAGGAATTAAATATGTACTCTCTAGAGGAAAGGAGGGAAAGGGAGGACATGATAAAAAAATGTTCAAATACCTCAAAGATATTAATAAGATACAGGAGAGTAGCATTTTACATAGAAAGAGATGCTTGTGGACAAAGGGTCATGACATAAAGCTGGAGGGGACAGAGACTCAGAGAGGATGTGAGGAAATGCTTCTTCACAGAAAAGGTGGTTGATGTCTGGAACAGCCTCCTGGCAGAGGTGGTGGATACTAAAACTCTAGCAAGATTCAAGCATGTGTGGGATACACACATGGAGACCATAGTAATAGGGCTGGGGGGAGACCGGAGATCGAGTAGGGTCTGCTGTTGCTCAGGATCACAAAGTATGCATTTGGAGGTTGTGGAAATTAAACCAAGGTCTACTGGATGTACCAAGTTCATTCACAGCTTTTACTCTAACCTTTAGACTATATTGCCAGACCTGTGTTTCATACACATACCTTTGCTTGAACCATCACCCAATTTGCTCCTGTAGCCTACACAAACCTTGCAGTTACTCATTTCCTTGGACTGTACCTAGTAGGAATATACTGTAAATTCTTTAAATATCTTGAGTACTTATGTGCCTATGGCTGCAGTGGTTATAGCCCTGCAGATGTCTTGCTATGACAGTAGCTAAAGGGAGCTCTCCAGGTACCCAACGAACTAGATAAAATTAGAGGTTTTTCAGAATAATTGCACTAACTGAAGCAAGCAGTCTGCTGTGTTCATTTGAGTTGAGCAGTCTTGAAAGCACTATTATGTTCAATGTGGGTAGAATTCTCTTTCAAGAAAGATTCATAGCTCATTTACATGTCAACTTAATCAGCCTTTCATCTGTAATTGAGATTGATATCTCCCTCTCTTTCTAACTTTTTCCTCTTGCCTGTGTTGCACTGAAATGCACAAAATAGGTCATTTCTTAGCAGGCCTTCTCAAAAAAATGTTATTCTCTACATGAATGCCACAGTTTTAGAGAAATAATTAGCTGGTAAACACAGCACTACATATAAGGTATAGCAGTGTCAAGGTCAAAAGCAACAAAAGGAATGCTATGCAGATATACTGTACGAGGTAATAAAACATTCAATGTTTAAGTCTTACTTAGAGAAACTGAAAGAAATGCTGTAATTGCATTTTCAATGCTGGCATCATGTAAACATATTCCTGCCTGTAACTATGTGTTCATTTCATAGTTTCATAGTTTGTGAACAAGTTCAGAGAGACCGAGGTCCATAGATGAACTTGCCACCATTTAAGTTTACATGGTGGAACAGAAGAATTTTTTTTGACCCATAAAACTATCCAAGTTGTTTTTAAAAACTGTCATACTTTCACTTTCAACTATGTGTCTAGGCAACGTGTTTCAGGTATTGACAACTCTCTCTGTGAATCACTGACTTCTTTTGACAGTTTTATTTACTTCTCCAATCA
Organism: Neoceratodus forsteri; assembly: GCA_016271365.2. NCBI lineage: Eukaryota > Metazoa > Chordata > Ceratodontiformes > Ceratodontidae > Neoceratodus > Neoceratodus forsteri. The sequence continues at coordinate 1,804,185,032 of CM057455.1, read as the reverse complement.
ATCTGAGGTTATGTGACCTAGCGTCTTTATAATGAGTTGTGCTATTATTTAACCCAATTAATTCAAACAATTCTGGGTAATTGTAGGCTCTAAAAATCAGACTTAATTTGCCCCTCAATCGTCTATATTCCATCGAATATAACTGTAAGTGCTTTAATCTGTCATGGTACTGTAAACCCCTGACTACCGAGATTTGTCTGGTAGCTTTTTTTGTACCCTTTCTAATCTATTTCTCCCCTGAACAGAGTAAGGGGCACAAAAAGGTGAACAATATTCCATGTGTGGGTGAACAAGTGCTGTTCACAGTAGAAGAATAACCGCAGTGTCCCTACTGCTTACGGACCTCAGGATGCAGCGTATAATTTTAATACATTTCCTAAAGGTTTTATCCATATGTAGATCAAACTTTAAATTATTGGTGATCCAAACCCCAAGATCTCTCTCAATAGTGCAGACTTCTAAAGATATGTTATTAATTTTATATTGGAAATTTAGGTTGTGAATTCCAAAGTGCATAACTGTACATTTATGTTCGTTAAACATTAGTTTGTGTTCTTGTGCCCAATTAGCCAAATTATCTAAGTTATCTTGGAATGGTTTGGTGGATTCCGTATAATAGGCTAAACCACCCATTTTGTAATCATCTGCATACTTACAAGTCCAAGAACCTGGTGGGACTTGTATGGATGATAATAGGATATTAAATAAAATAGGGCCCAATACTGAACCCTGGGAAACATCACTAATTACTTCTCCCCAATAAGATGTGTGGCCCTGTATTGAGACACATTGGGTTCTGTTGCTCAGCCAGGAGTTAATCACCTAATTATATTCGGATGGAACTGGAGTTTTATCAGGTCTTGGACAAGGATTTTGATAGAGGCAGAGTCAAAAGCTTTTGAAAAAATCCAGGAACACCACATCCACTGGCATTCCCCTATCCAGAGCAGCACTAATCGGTTCAAAAAAACACAACAGGTTAATCAAGCATGATCTACCAGACACAAAACCATTCTGTGTCAGGTCGAGGTGCCCTGTATTTTTAGGTGTTGTATGATATGTTTCTGCAGTGACCTCTCAAAGGTTTTACCCAACACAGATGTCAGGCTTATAGGCCTATAGTTTTTCACATCTTTTTTCTTTCCCCCTTTGTGTATTGGGGTTACAAGTGCTTTATTCCAGATTTTTATGGAATTCCCACTTTTCAGGGAAGTGTTAAACAGGACAGAGATAGTCCCAGCTAACTGAATGACTAGTTCATTCAAAAACTATGGTGTTAGATCATCTGGTCCAACTGAACTGTTATTTTTTATTAATGTAACAGTTTGTAAAATGTCGGAGGGGCTAAATACTGGATGATCAGGAATAGAGCTGGTAGGTCACCAGTAAACACCTCTTTCTCTCTGTGTACAATAAGAAAATAGTGATTAAAGGCAGAGGCCATATCCATTTCAGAACTCCAATTTCTGTTAAGATTGGTCCTACATTATTGTGATTTTTTTTTAGTGATCCTATATAATTAAATAATTTCTTTTTATTATCTGTTATTGTTGTGGCTAATCTTAATTCTGCAGCTTTTTTAGCATTTTTAATTTTTTTTTTTTTTGCATCTTTGATCGCTTTCTTATATGCTGCCTTGTTGACAGTAGGGTGTGCTTTTGCCTTTTTGTACAATTTCTTTTTTTTTCTTATAATTTTTTGGACTTTTCTGGCCCACCAAACAGGGACCCTGTGATTTTTTTATATATTTAGTCCTTTCAGGCACCCAAGAGTTAATATATATATTCAACTTTTTGTACAATTTGTCCCAAATCTGCTCGGCGTCAAGGTTATCCAACTCAGTTGTCCAATCCCACTGATCCAGGAAGATTTTAATGTTTTGGTAATCTGCTTTGAAGTAATCCCTAAATTTCGTTATGCCACTGATAGATTTATTTAATATTAATTTGTAAGTCTAATTGGATTGTGTTGTGGTCACTACTGCCTAAGGGAAGTAATCCCTTGGGCTGGAAAAGTTTAAGTCTGGGTTTATAAATATTAGATCTAATATATTCACCATCCTAGTACCCTGATGCACCACTTGTTCCAGATTACCTTGGGTAGTTATAGCAATAAATCTATTCTCCACTATACCAGCCCCAATTAGGTTGGGCCAGTCAATCGATGGAAAATTAAACTCTCCCATAAGTATGACGTCATTTTGTATGACCATGCTTTCAATTTCATTGAGGAAAGCATGTGTTTCCTTTTAAGTCAAACTGGGGAAATGATAACCCAGACCAATAATTATATCTGCAGGAGTTACAGATAGTTTTGTCCATATTATTTCATTATCATTGCCAGAAATTTGTTTTGTCTCAATCTCAATTGGCTTCAGTAGATCCTTAATATAAAAGGCAACTCCGCCACCTTTTTTGTGTTTACATACCTTATTAAGCAGAGTGTAACCAGGAATGGTTACACCCCATTCTTCCTCTGTAAACCAAGTTTCAGTGATGCTGCAGACATCTATGTCATTATTATTCAAAACTAAATAAAGTTCCTCAAGTTTATTTTTTAAACTCTGGGCATTAGTTAGTAGTAGTTTTAGGGATTTGGTTTCATCAATATTTTTTGGGGTCCTATATTATTAAAAACTGATACTGGTATAGAGTTTACTTGGGAATCACACCCTATTAGAGAGAGAGCTGTAGTCCCTCTCACCCCTACAGTCACCAGTTTAAATTATTGTTAATACAATCTTTTATACTTTTTCCTAAGACAGTGTTACTCTTACTATTCAGGTGGAGCCCATCCCAGCAAAAAAGATCATCTTTGTATTCAAAATTCTCCCAGTGGAGCAGATATTGTATGTTCTGCTTTAGGCACCAACTTCTCAACCAATTGTTAAGGAGTTTGATTTTATTATTCAGTTGAGGTGAAAACCTGGGTACTGGGAGTATTTCTGACAGTGCTACTTCTGCACCCATCTCAATCATCTTGTTTGTAATGGCCACAAACTCTTGTTTGATTTTATGGATGGGATCGGGCAAAATATTATTCACACCAGCATGTACTATAACAAATGCATTTTTATTGGTGTCATACAGTATATCGGTGATCATAGGTGTAATGTCAGAGATTTTGGCTCCTCTGAAACAGGACAGAGTCCTGTTAGTTTTGTCCTGGTTACAAATGACCCTATCTAAATGTTTCACCATCGAGTCTCCTAATACGAATATCTGTTTTGGGGTTTGTGTCTGCTGCGAGTCTTCTCTCTGATGCAGTATGTTATTAGTTTCAGTCCCTTCACAGTGTGGATTAGCTTCCATCATATTATTACCTTCCAATGGTAATACCTCACATTGTAACAGTGGAACATTAACTGTAGAGGTATATGTGGAGGGCATAGAACCAACCTCCTGCTCATCAGAAGGCATATTAGTTAGTACATCAAAACTGTTCTCAATGGGCAGATGATAATTTCCTGCCCTTCTACCCTTTCTTGCTGCTTTTTTCTTTTTGACTGAGCACCACTCGAAATCAGATGTGTCAACATCCTGTTCATCTCTGGAGCGTATTTTATTGACAGAGTTAAGATTGTTGGGTGCATTATTAGGGTCATTACCAGCAACTGTTGCACATTTCCTCGAGATTATTAGTGTCTGGTACATTACCAGCAACTGTTGCACATCCCTTGAGATCATTAGTGTCTGGTACATTGGGGGCCAATTGTATTGGGTTTGCAGTAGCAGGGTTAATATCATTGTGCCTTTCATAAAATCTGGCTGCCATTTGTTGCAGGCTATTTTCCAGATTTGCTAGTCTGTTGCTGAAGTGCATGGTTCCATTTTCCAACTCTTCATTATGTAAACACTTATCATATTTGTATTCTTTAGGTTTTATATTGAATTATACTATACATATTACATGTTGTGCATTTAATCCCCACATCACCCTCAATGGTCATTAAGGTTTGTAGCATAATGGGATGGTAGTCACAAACATATACCCTGAGGCAACATATATATATATATATATATATATATATTTATATATATATATAGATATAAAATTAGGTCATTCAAGTATGTGCACAATTGTCTATTAAACCTTCAACGATTACTAGTTAAGTCACAAACCCTGTGTTTACACAGTATCATATGTGGCAGTTCTTGATATATACTAATTGTACAAAATGAATCCTACCTCACTCTTTTCTCCCTCTACTCCCACTAAACATGCCAAACACGTGCGGTGATGCGCGTCTTCGCGTGCAATGATGCGTGCTCACCCTGCTTGCCGCAGGGCTGAATTATGTAGCTGCTCAGACCCCAGAAGTGCTTCAGTGGGTCATGGAGCACTCGCGCTGCAGAAAGCTCAAATAACTTTGTAAGTTTAAAAGAAAACACCACCAAAAGTGGTAATAAAAATACTGTGCTCCCCACAAGTTTCACAGAAATGATAGGTCAAATTTATGGACTGTAAGTCTACAGTCCCTCTACCCGGGTCTACAGAACAGGGCTCACACAGTACAGTACTAAAAGCAGGCAAGTATACACAAGTTCACACATGCAGTAGTGTTAAGCTTCCCTGTGCAGAGCAGAGTCTCACTCAGGGAATGAAGCTTACACTACTCGCACTCACCGCAGGGCTGAATTACGTAGCTGCTCAGACCCTGGAAGTGCTTCAGTGGGTCACGGAGTACTCGCGCTGCCGGAAGCCCAAATAACTTTGTAAGTTTAAAAGAAAACACCACCGAAGTGGTAATAAAAATGCTGTGCTCCCCACAAGTTTCACAGAAATGATAGGTTAAATTTATGGACTGTAAGTCTACAGTCCCTCTACCCATTCTACAGAAACACAGAATTTGACAGCAGATAAGGACCGCTTGGCCCACCTACTCTGCCCATTTCCCCTACCTAATGGATAAGCTGCAGATCCTAGTTAACCAACAGCCTACTTCCTCCTACCCCCACTAGAATTGCCTTACGTCTGTCCCATGCATTCTTGAATTCCCCCACTGTTTTTGACTCTACGACCTCCTCAGGAAGGCTGTTCCATGTATCCACAACCCTCTCTGTGAAGAAATGCTTCCTCACATTACCTCTGAGCCGTCCCCCCTCTATCTTCAAATTGTGCCCCCTTGTTTTTGCACATCTCTTTTTCTGAAAGATGCTACCCTCTTGGACTTTGTTGATTCCTTTGAGGTATTTGAAAATTTCTATCATGTCCCCCTTCCCTCCTTTCCTCGAGGCTATACATCTTTAGTTCCTTTAGTCTTTCTTCATATGTCTTCTGATGCAGACCCTGCATCATTTTGGTTGCCCTCCTCTGGACAGCCTCCACCCTGTCTATGTCTTTGCAGAGATGGGGTCTCCAGAACTGTACACAGTACTCCAGATGTGGTCTTACCAACTGTCTGTACAGAGGGCCAACAACTTCATGTTTTCTACTGGTGATGCCTCTCCCTTTGCATCCCAGTATCCTACCAGCCCTTCTTACTGCCTTCTCATATTGCTGGCCTACCTTTAGGTCATCTGATATGACTATCCCCAGGTCCCTTTCCATTTTTGTTGTTGTCAGTATCTCACCCCCCAATGTGTACTTTTCCCCTGGGTTTTTGTTTCCCAGGTGCATTACTTTGCACTTCTTTGCATTGAATCTAAGCTGCCATACATTTAACCATTCCTCCAACCTTGTCAAGTCCCTTTTCATCTTTTCCACCCCATCTTGTGTATCAACCATGTTGCAGATCTTTGTGTCATCTGCAAAGAAACATACTTTCCCTTCCAGTCCCTCTGCAATGTCACTTATAAAGACATTAAAAAGGACCATCCCCAGTACTGAACCCTGTGGTACCCCTACTAATAACCCTCCTTTCTTCACTGTGGACTCCATTTACTATTACCCGCTGTGTCCTGTTGTCCAACAATGTTTTACCCAGGCTACCACCCTGGGACCCACTCAGGCTGGCTAATTTGTTTATTAATCTTTTGTGCGGGACTGTGTCAAATGCCTTGCTAAAGTCTAGGTAGGCCATGTCCACAGCCCCTCCCTGGTCTACTGCTTTGGTCACCCAGTCAAAGAAATCAATTAGATTTGTCTGGCATGACCTTCCTGCTGTGAATCCATGCTTCCTTGGGTCTTGTGCCCCACTGGCCTCTAGGTACACAACAGTTCTTTCCTTCAGAAGTGATTCCATAATTGTCCCTACCACTGAGGTCAAACTGACAGGTCTGTAGTTTCCTGCCTCTGTCTTGCTCTCACTTTTGTGAAGGGGAATCACATCCACCCTCCTCCAGTCCTCAGGTACCACACCATCCTCCCATGATTTATTAAAAAGGGTAGTCAGTGGTGTTACTAGTTCTTCCCTTAGTTGTTTTAGAATTCTGGGGTGAATCCCATCAGGCCCCATTGCTTTATCCACCTTCAGTTTTAAGAGTTCTTTCAGAACCCTTTCTTCTGTGAAAGGACTAATATCAACCCCCTCCCCACCATCCAGAGTGCTTCTATTGACCGGATTAGGTATTTCCCCCTGCTTTTCCATTGTGAATACTGAGCAGAACTATTCATTCAGTATCCTTGCTTTTTCACTGTTGTTCTCTGCCCAACCACCTTCCTCTTTGTTCAGCCTCAGTATTCCTGCCTTAGTCTTTCTTTGCTCCCTAATGTACCTATAAAAAGTTTTATCCCCCTTCTTAACTGAGTTGGCTATCTTTTCCTCAGTTTGGGCCTTTGCTATTCTGACTGCCTTACCCACTTCCTTCTGCTTTAACTGGTACAGTTCTCTGTCCTGCTCCTTCTGTGTTTCCTTATACTTCCTGAATGTTATCTTTTGCTCTCTTACCTTCCCCGCCACTTCTTTTGAGAACCATAGTGTTTTTTTCTTTCATTTTGATTTGTTTATTTGCTTCTCACAAAGGCTTGTTGCCTCTGTGATGGTGGTTTTGATGTTTCCCCATTGTTGCTCCACCCCTCCTTCTTGCCTGTTTGCTAGAGCTTTTCTGAGGCACTCTCCCATTTTGACAAAATCAGCCCTCCTGAAGTCCAGTACCTTCACTTTTGTGTGGCTTGACTCTACAGCTAAGTTTATCGTGAACCACACTGCTTGGTGGTCGCTTGTTCCCAGATGGCTACCCACTTTAAGATCAGAGATCCTCTTTCTGTCCCCATTTGAGAGTACCATGTCTAAGATTGCTCTCTCCAAAGTGGGTTCCAAAACTAGCTGTCTGAGGCATGCCCCCTGTACGGCATTGAGAATGGCCCTGCTCTTGGATGTGGCTGCAGCAAAGGTGCTCCAGTCAACATCTGGCATATTCAGGTCCCCCATCAGCAATATCTCCCCTTCTTCTGCCATCCCAAGGAAGCCTTCTATCATTTCCTTGTCCATTTCCTCCCCCTGAGATGGGGGTGTGTATACAACCCCTGTGCGGATTGTGGAGTCATTTCCAGTCTCCAGGGTGACCCACAGTGCCTCCTCTCCTCTCTGTTTACCCTTTAGTTCTGCTGCTTTGATCCCTTCCCTTACATAGAGAGCTACTCCTCCTACTTTTCTTCCCTCCCTGTCCCTCCTGTAGATTGTGTACCCTGGTATGTTGACATCCCAGTCATGGTTCTCTGTGTACCATGTTTCTGTGACTACCACAATATCCAGGCATCCCTCTTCCATTAAGGCCACCATTTCAGGGAGCTTTTTAACTAGACCATGGGCACTGGTACTCATTACCCTCTATTTTCTTATGGCTTTATTTCTTTTTGCCCCATCCTTGTCCCTACTGCCTTTGTCTTTTTCTCCATTTACCCTGCCCTCTCCCTATCGACTGCTCTATCTTGGTGTTTACCTCCCAATTACCCTGATTTTTGGGGACTAGGATTTCCTTCTCCTCTTAGTGCCTCCCCAGGCTAGTTTAAATGCTTGCCATTGAAGCATTTAAACCTATCACCTAGGATTCTGGTTCCCCTCCAGGATAGATGCAGACCATCACACCTGTATAGGCCTGCATCCCTCCAGGTGGAGCCCCAGTCCCTAATGAAGCCAAATCCCTGAGCTCTGCACCAGCTTTTCAACCAGTCATTGAATCCCATGGTGTGAAGCACCCTAGCCTCATCCATGCCATAGACAGGTAGCACTTCCAAGAAAGTTGCCATGTGTGCTGCTTGTCTAAGGCCCCTCCCCAACTCCACAAACTCCTGTTGCACTGCTCTGATCCCATTCTCAGCCAGGTCATTTGACCCTAGGTGGATAATGACATCCAGCTCCCTCCCCCTTGCTGCTGCTTCCATGATCCTGAGAATTCATTTTCTGTCTCTCCAAGCCTTGGCATTGGGCAGGCACCTTACCTCCCTTTCCCCTCCCTCCCACAGTTCTACCCCCTAACAATTGAGTCCCCCACCAGGAGTTGTTTCCTTTCCCTGTGGGGTCCTGGGCCACCCTCCTATGGGTCTCCATTTTGGAGGTTCCCAGCATCCTTCTTGGTCTCCTATTGCAGATGCCTCCATAGAGGAACCATGCTTCCCCAGAGTGGTGAATGAATTGTGGAGAGGCACAACTGGACGGATACACCTCTGTTCCACCACCCTATGCTGTCCAGAAACAATCACCTACAACTCTTACCCTCCACCCCGGGGAGTGCCTTCCTTCCTTTCAGACACCTATTTCACAAAGGCTAAGTAACAGGTCTAGTCACAACTGACTGCAAATATCTCCCAGCTACAGTTCCTCCCTGGCAAATTAAAGTTAAAACTAAGAAAAGCCCACCCCAAAAACAGAATCAATACTAGTTAATTACACAGGTCCAAAAAGTAATAATTCAGTTCAGTGTAGTCTAGAAAATAACCTCCTTGATTCAAGGAAGCTGTGGCTGCTTTCTCACTCTCTCTGTCTCAGTTTCAGCAGACAGAGACCACAAACAACTCCAGTTATAAATCCTCAGCTCAACTAGACCCCTTTCAGCTCCTCCCCTTAACAGACACCTATTTCACAAAGGCTAAGTTACAGGTCTAGTCTTAACTGACTACAGATACATAGATACATAGATACATAGACAGTGTCGGCAGATAAGGGCCTATGGCCCACCCAGTCTGCCCATTTGAGCTTGTAAGTTCAGTTTATGTGCTCTCCGCCCACCGAAGCTGCAGCAGTGGGATTTCTCAGGACGCCGGCACCGCGGTTCGGAACGACTCCGGGTCGCTGGAGGGCCGGCCGGGGAGAAGGATAGACATCCCACGGACTGCTCTCCTTCTCCTGGGGAGAGGGATGGGATGTGCGTGGAGTCTGTGCGACCCCTGGTGGAGACCAGGAGTCACACGGCTGCTGACACCAACAGCGCGTACTGGAGGCGGGGCTGGATGCTTCGTGTCATTGCACGTCCCCGCCTCCCATAAAAAGGGAAAAAGGAGAATGCTGCCGGGAGCCATTAATGAAGCCCAGCACAGCTTCAATTAGCCCCCTCAGACCAGCCCCTGACCTAGTCCGACGTCCGCTGCATGTGTCCTTGAGGCCGTGGCCCCACCGGGGGAAAGCCACGGGCATCAGAAGGGCCGGGTCAATGGGGGTGGAAGCGAGTGAGCTGACGCCACGGGCTCCGACGGCCAGAGCCGTAAAAAGAAAATAGAAAAAAAAAGTTCAGTTTATGTTTTCCAAGAAGTCTGTTGCCCCTTACCCCTGACCTCTAGAATTCATTTATGTCTATCCCATGCATTCTTAAATATCTCCCAGCTACAGTTCCTCCCTGGCAAATTAAAGTTAAAACTAAGAAAAGTCCACCCCAAAAACAGAATCAACACTAGTTACTTACACAGGTCCAAAAAGTAATAATTCAGTTCAGTGTAGTCTAGAAAATAACCTCCTTGATTCAAGGAAGCTGTGGCTGGTTTCTCACTCTCTCTGTATCAGTCTCAGCAGACAGGGCTCACACAGTACTAAAAGCATGCAAGTATACACAAGTTCACACATGCAATAGTGTTAAGTTTCCCTGTGCAGAGCAGGGTCTCACTTCAGGGAATGAAGCTTACACTGTCAGTATTATTTGTAAATATTCAGGCTTGCACTATTTAAATATGTTCTGTCTATAACTCTGTGTTGCACTGAAAACTTAATATCCAATCTATATGGTTTTCTCTCTCCCATTAATATCATCTAACTGCAACTTTGATATGCATTTCTTTCATATTACCATCATGACACAGTCTACACAAAACTTATTTTATTATCACACTTGCACTGATCCTGCACTTCTTTGCATTGAATCCCATTTGCCATTCTTCAAACTATTTCTCCAATTATTCTAAGGTCTTCTCTCATTCTTTAACCCACCCCCCCGGGATGTCCACCCTATTGCATACCTTTGTATCGTCTGTGAAGAGGCATAACTTCCCCTCCAGTCCCTCTGCAATGTCCCCAATAAAGTCCAGATAGGCCGCATCCACTGCACCTCCCTGGTCCTCTACATTAGTTACCCAGTCATGCCATATAATGAGTTAGTGCAAAACACAGAGCTTATCACAAATATCATAAAAGTTAGGGTTAGATGTCTAAGTAAATAAATGCCATATGAGGTAGTGTATGTGTGTTAGTGTGTGTGTGTGTGTGTGTGTGTGTGTGTGTGTGTGTGTGTGTGTCAATGCTCTGTGTGTGTAGACCGTGCACTGCTATGCTATACTAGAATATATATGCATATATATGTATATGTATTAGTGTGTGTGTGTGTGTGTGTGTGAGTGTGTGTGTCACAACAATTAAAAAGTGCAGTTAGGTGGCTCAGTGGTTAGTGCAAACATTGCTAGTCTACATTCCTCCACTATCTAGACCAATTTCAGCCTTATGCATGTCATTGCTGATTTACATGAGGTGTCTAGTAGCAACCTCCCACCCTCTCATGTCCCTCAAAGCCTGAAAAGAAGAAAATGGTCCCTCTATGTCTTTTTTAATCAGTAAAAATGTTTGTAGACAGTGCACTGCTATGTTATACTGGAATATATATGCATATATGTGTATATGTATTAGTCAGTGTGTGTGTATCACAACAGTTAAGAAAGTGCAGTTAGGAGGCTCAGTGGTTAGTGCAAACATTGCTAGTCTACATTCTCCCTCTATCTAGATTAGTTTAATCCTTATGCGTGTCATCACTGATTTAAATGAGGTGTCTAGTGGTAACCCCCACCCTCCAATATCCCTCAGAGCTTGAAAAGAAGAAAATGGTCCCTCAGTGTCTTTTTCTTTTAATCTGTAAAAATGTGTGTAGAAAGTGCACTGCTATATTACACTGGAACATATACTGTATGCGTATATATGTGTATATGTATTGGTCAGTGTATGTGTATCACAACAATTAGAAGGTGTAGTTAGGTAACTCAGTGGTTAGTGCAATAATTGCTGGCTTACACATTTCTCACTCTCCACAATACCAATATTTTGCAGCTGTATTGGCTCTTGCTAGAGTTTATTGTTTATACTGCTGTATCATTGTCACTATTTCTGTATTATTGCTGCTATATAAGTGCAAAAAGAAGGAGGGGTGGAGAGTAGTTAGGCTGTTGGATGAGGGTCATGTGATAGAGGAGGACAAGCAAAATACTACTGTCCTAAACAACTACTTTTGCTCCATCTTTACCAGGGAAGCTAGCAAGCCCATACCTGACAGTGGCATTAAAGTGGCCGAGAGGGATCCCAGAGCTGGGGAGGCCAATGTTTACTGGGGATGGGGTATGAAAGTGTCTAGCAGCCCTCAAGACACACAAAGGCCCTGGGTCTAGATGGAATCCATCCAAGGGTGCACAAAGAACTGGCAAATGAACTGGATGAACCTCTGGCATGCATTTTCAATAGCTTGCTTCCATCGGGGGTTCTCCCAGAGGATTGGAGGATGATGGACATGACTCCACTTCATAAAGAGGGGGAAAAGGAACAAGCAGGCAACTACAGGCCCGTCAGTTGCACCTTTATTGTCAGAAAGCTGATGGAGTCTCTTATCAAAGCAGACCTTGTGGACTGTCTGGAGGGTAATGGTCTCCAAGATATTGAAGCTGTACTGTCAGAGTTACTCACTGGATTTTTAATGTCAGTGTGTCTTGTAACAAGTCTCATTTGCAGAATTTGCTTCCCACGGCTTACCTTTATCCCTTTTTGTTCCATTTATTTTGTTTCTAAATGTCTTAGTTTATCCCTTTTTTGTTATCCCCCTTGGTCCGACAGTATATCTCCGTTCTGTTGTCCCAACCCCCACGTCCATGCGTCATACTCTCTCCTAATGAGTGTGTAGCCCCAGGCACCTGAGGTCATTTGTCACCTGTGGGCGAGCATTTCCATCTCTTTAGGTGTGCCGGTGTGGAAGCAGTCCCAATTCCTCTTTAGTTCCTGCTCAGACGCTCTGGTAGGTGAGTTCCCATCAATGCTAAGCTTCGCCATACTTTTGCGTTTATTTTTAGTAACATTTTCTCTTTTGTCTGTCTATTGCATGTACGAACGAATGCCAGTGAGAGAAAACAGTTTTGTCACTCTTTCATTTGTTCAGATTCTGGTTTTCATTGAAACGTGTAATAAAAAGAATACTGTAATATAGCCTTTTATTGACTTCCAGACTTTACTTATATTGTTAGTGTCTGTGAATGCAAACTGCGCGGCTCCGATTCAGTTCAGTACTATCTCTCTTTGCATTCCATCAAAATAGTGTACTTTTGGTTTCCAGTTCCACAAGCCTGCACAGATTCTTAGCTTTACAAAAAGGTTTGCTGTGCAGACTGTGACTGTTATATAGTACTAGTCAAGCCAAGCTTCTACATGCGGAGCGGGAGCAGCAACTGTTTCCATAACTGATCATGCCTACTTGAATTACTGCCACGTTCCCTTACAAAATTGTAAAAACTCCTGATCTATCTGATTACCCTTGCATCCCCGATTTGCAGTCAATTTCCTTCTCCTGTTTTCCGTCCCATATTACACATTGCTCCAGGGTAGCTACTGATGGAGGGTCACAATATTTTGTGTGGCAGAATCTCGGGATCTCAGTTGTGTTGTCTGAACTATTTCCTGTAAGACTGCAACCCTTTTGTTCCAGTTATATAGTGTTCTCCCAAGGTTTTTTTTTTTTTTACATTTCACACCATTTTAACACTAGATGATAAATGTAATTGTAGTACGCTTTTTAAATTTAAAACATCTATATAACTAAATAAATGCAGGAATTCCATCCAATTGCTGGTCTGCTTATACCTGCTCCAGACCAAACTCACAAGTCTGACCCTTCTTTTTTACATTTGCAACTGCAAAGCTGTTATTTTTCTCCAGTAACTATGGTCAAAGAAAAAATCGTTAACAGAAATCTTCTCTATTTCTGTTTCTGTTAACATATCAGTGGTGCAGTGCAGTTGTGTTGGATTGTTCATTGACTCCTTTCGGGCGTGATGTCTGCTTTGTCGAATGTGAGGAGCTTACTTTATTTAGCACTCTGAATATTACTGGCATGTAAATGCTCTTCTCTTCACGATGGGTCATGAGATTTCTATGTAGATTTCATTTTATTTTGTTTGTTCTGAACGAAATTTAATATTTACTTATAACTGGACCTTTTTTTTTCCTATGTTTATTTATTGTGTGTGCGTTTGTGTTTATGGGTGTGTGGTGTGTGGGTGCAAACAAAATAATTTGGCTTGTTTCTTATATTAATTATAATGGCGGCGCGTTGGGGGGGCTGGAGGGGTCAACGCACACCCAAACCATTTTGTGTCTGATTTTGTGCCCCTCTTTCCCTCAACTAAAGTACCCATTTAGCTGCTTCTCTGGCTGTATTTCACCCGTGGCAGGCGGCAGTCCTGCCTGGCACCCCTATATCCCATCCCCAATTAAGCAGCTGCAGGAAGCAGGACACCACAGGGGTTCCCCTGAGATTCAGGAGAGAATAATTGACTGCATGGTGGGTTCCCCACAGCCCGCGCCATCACATTTCATTCACCAAGCATACCATCTACAAGGGACTGACTCAAACTCTTTCTCTTGTGGGTCTGTCTGCCTTATATTATCTGTTTAGTTTTCAAGTTGCATTTGCTGTTGTGATAATTCTACTTGTTTAGACACTCTCTTTTCCTGTATGGCTGCTGACAATTAAAATATTTGCCATCTGAGAAACAAAAAGCCTGATCATGCAGTATGAATGAATCTACTCCATAATCAGACTTTCTCCATTCATGTAATAAAAAGTCTGTCACTAGGACACCTAATTAATGTAAATGTGGATACTAGGGACAGCTGTCATGCAAACAGTTATTCACAACAATTTTTGACTGCAGGAGTCATAACATAGCAGGATTGGTATGTTCGTCTGATTAATTCAATGGCCAAACAGTTGCCAAATAAGCCTGCTTCACCTTTTTTCTTGAGACCTTTACTAAGACTAAGTTTTATGGTTCGGTGGGAATAGGTGCCAAAATGCACAGTTTCCCATTGCATATACAGTACTGAAGATACTGTTGCAATACAATCATTGTCTGATCTACACTAATCGAGTCCTCCCCACTCCATCTCAAATGGCATGAAGAGATGTGCAAGCACGGTTTTATACCACTGCCAGAAAGCTGCGATCATAACCTAACAGCTTTCATACAGAAGCATATTTCGGACCACTCGGTACTGTGTCCCACCTGCGTTAAAACATCCTTTATTGTTGCAACAATAAAACGATAACCCCATTTCTAAGGGATAATGCAATAGAAGAATTATAGCACCATGTTGTGGGCAATGCCATGGACAAAGTCCTTTGCAGAGCGATGCTAATTACCTGCTGTAGAGCACGGTGTCATGGCATATTATGTTGTACCTTGTATCAGACATTTGCACATTCCGTTTGTATTATTTGAGCCGGACAAGCATTTGTTGTCACTGCGCGCTGTTTTATAGCAGCAACTGCCTCAGCAACTTGCCCTTCATTTGCATCTGGAGAATAGTACGCTCAATATCGCTTCTCAGCTGGTGCTCTCCCCCAATCTTGGCTCTGCTTGCTCTGCCACTGGAGCCAGACTTGCGTTTTAATGTGCAATCTACTGTATAGTTCCCCATGTATTTGGAATAAACCGTGCCAACCTCGCTGTCCTCCCAGACTGAAGCCACAGTAGTAACAAGGGATGACTGTTTGTGTTCTGGTGAAAAGTCATCTTTTTCTCCTGTACTCCAAATTCACCTCACAGATGCCTATCTCCATAATTCAAACTGCAATCTCTAGGGGTCACCTAAACACATACATTTCCCCTCGATCAGCACCTACCTCTTCTTAATCTCTCTGCCATACCTTGTAAATAACCTAATTATGGTCAGTTGTTTATTGACATATTAAACCTGTTTTAAGCAACTACAAAGAAGCTAACTGCTTCTTATCAACTGGCTTCAGACATTTGCTCTAAAGCTTTTCTTTCAACATTTCTTTTCTTGCAACACATGAATCTTGACACTGTGTTTTCAGAATGGCACAACTATGTTTGTAAAGTGCTTTGGGAACTGTGTTTTTGGAAAAAAACAGACACTGGTGCATAATGAACAACTCTGGACCGTTACTTTTGGATTCAAAACCGTTATCTACAAATAAGCACTTTTACCCCTGTCACAACCTCAGTTGTCTATTCTCTCCATTATTGGTGATGTGACAGATTTCCTTCACGGTAAGCATGCTGGCCTATAAAGCACCACATTGTTTTGGCCCTTTCACCCTGTTGAACCATCAGTTTCCTCATCAGACCTCCCTCCCTCCTTATTCCTCTGAGGCAGGCTTCCTGTCAGTTCCCAGAGTTTGGTTGAAATGGTCACCTTAGCTCGCTACCATCTTGGCTCCCACTAAATTACTGACTTGCCCCTCCCTCCCAAACCTTGCTCCGCTACCTTTATTGTTTTAAAATATAGCATATGGCAGCATTATGTGGCATCTCTTAGAATATTGACATCGGAGAAAAAGGCAGGCATGAATGACTGATAGTGTTTTCCACAGCTCTGTAATGTTCACTCCACAGTGTACACAGGGCACAGTGAGTTACATCCGGATAGCCTCACAGGATACTATAGGAAGACGTGCATGTGATTTTTTTTATGCCTGTGGCAGCAGTGACAGCGCTATTAGAAAAAATGTGTACTGTTTGTGTAGAAATCAAACACTGCAATCTGGTTAGTGTTCATGTTTTGTTTATGCGTTTTGTTAAAAATCTGACTTGTCAACTCAGTGATACAGTTCAAGTGGTCCATCACTTTGCAGCAAAGTGACTAACAGACCAAAACTTGTGGGCCTTCTTTCAAACACATCTTACTGGTATCCTATCTTGATAGAAATCATCATAATTCATGATGATTACTTCCTCTAGTTTCACTTCGATGAGAAAACTGAAGTTTCCTCCAATACAGTGTCGACTGCCTGTTTTTTACATTGTCCTTGTTCACTGCTCTCTGGTTGTAGAAATTCATCACTACTCAACCGTCTTACAACACGAGTGTCTGTGCATAACATGTCTCCACATACCCAATGTTAGTAGGGCAGTGTATAGTGACAATACGTTGTGTTTGGAGAATCAGAGATCAATGAACAAGTGCAATTTAAAAAACATCCAGTCAGACTGTTCCTAAGGAAACTACTTTCTCATCATTGTGCGATGTTTTTTCAATACAGAATAACCGTAAAATGCTTGTAAACGAAATTCCTCTAGTTTTGTTCTGTTATTCATTTTGCTGCAAAGTGATCTTGCACTTTTTCAGTGTGTTGAAATGTCATATTTACCACCCCATGCATAAAAAAACCTGCACACTAACCCAATTGCAGTATTTCCTTTCTACATGCACACACAGACACACACACACACACACATCAGTTTGTTTCTTCTAATCGCGCTGCCAGTATTGCCACTATGTGAAGCTTTCTTATATAATTAAATAAGTATTGTTGTTAAATTGCATCCCTAAAATATTTTGTGTGTATCCTGATGTAACTCACTGTGTCTGATAGCTCAGATCAAGTGTCATACATAACGAAAACCCTGCGATTAAAAATCTCAGACTGGGAGCCTGGGTTTCTTTGTGCATAGGTCATCCACCTGCTGTCTGCACTTTCTTGCACTCTGTATCCATTGTGTGACTCCATCAATGTGATATTCATAGGAGACATATCGTGGAACATCATGAGCGAGGTCAGTCTGTTTGCTCATGATACCAAGATGTGCTCATTGGTGCCTGACCTAGGGTAATGGCAGTGGTTGCTGGACCCTCTGGCAAAGCATCAAACCTGGTCAGACACCTGGCAACTGGAGTTTAATGCCAAAAAGTGCAAGGAGGAGTTTGCAGTGGGGGTGGGAGGTGCAGCCAGCACAGACAGAGAAGGAGAAGGATCTGGGGGCTCTCCTTACAGGGTCAATGAACAACTCGGCACAATGTAGGAAGGCAGCTGCAAAAGCCAACAAAATCCTGGGTTGTATTGCAAGGGTTATATCCTTGAGGAGAGAGGAGGTGATTCTGCCACTGTATAGTTCATTAGTTCGACCGCATCAGTAGTACTGTGTTCAGTACTGACACCCATATCTGAATATGGACATTAAGTTAGTGGGGGTGGTGCAGTGCAGGGTGACAAAGATGATCTAGGTTCTGGGGTACTTATCATACAAGATGCGGCTGAGTGACTTTAACATGCACTCACTGGAGTAGAGGATGGACAGAGTGAACATGATTTAAACCATTAAGGACATTAAAGGAATAAACAAGATGGGTACAGTGGGGCTGTTCAAAGTAATATAGGGGTGGGACACCATGGGCCATGATATGATACTTGATGGAGGAACGTTCAGGAGTGAGAGGAGGAGACACTTTTTACAGAGTGGGTGGTAGCTGGGTGGAATGCGTTACCTTCTGAAGTGGTATCTAGTAGAACAGTGGACTTCTTCCAAAGGCTATCGGACAGGACAAGGGGAGTGTCACTGAATGAGAAGGGTGGAAGGGAGAGTCACCTGCAGAATAATGGGTGCTAGCTTCACATCTGAGCAGACTTGTTAGCC
The DNA here is from genome assembly GCA_016271365.2 of Neoceratodus forsteri. Taxonomy (NCBI): domain Eukaryota; kingdom Metazoa; phylum Chordata; order Ceratodontiformes; family Ceratodontidae; genus Neoceratodus; species Neoceratodus forsteri. Next base: position 1,804,167,041 of record CM057455.1, on the reverse strand, counting down.
TTGTATGCCTTTATCTGCTGGCAAATTTGTTATGTACTTATGTTTCCTAAGTACTGGCCATCCTATCATCATGCAGCGTTCCCTTTGATTTCACTGAACGCAGTGTGTGACCATGTGCACTGCAGCCCAGCAACAAATTGCCATTCATTTTTCCTTGTCATGAGTATACCCAGAAAAATCCAATACTTACACTACAAAAAAAATCTGTGTGTCACTCTGTTGTGTGATGACATCTCCTAAGTGGTGTAGTGGCCAGTCCATCATCCTGCTGTGTGCCCTCTGACTGCAAACGTTGTATGTTAGAACCCTAACCCAGAACTTTATAAAGTTCTGACAATCCTAGGTCTCATTCCAGTGTACTTGGGGTGGTGAAGGTTATGTGAAATCATCACAACTGTGGATATTAGGCATTTCAGGTTTGTGAAGTGTGTGCTATTCACATCTGTTTTACTGTACTTTCTGTTGCTGCTATGTGCATTGTATTGTCATCTGTTGTTCCTGCTGCACATGACATCCAACATGGTCAAAACAGCACAATAGGTTCCACAGTCATCTAGTCATGGCCTCCAGTGTTTCCAAATGGCCTTTTCCATGCAAAACAGATCCAGCACATAGTGCCATTTATAGTGTCACTTGATTTTAATACTGGCATAAACACAGAACTAGTTGACAGCACAACATGGGATAAACTCAATTGTTATATGTTTTTCCTTATTCTTGAGAGGTATGGGGGTAGCGTCCAGTTTTGTGTGTGCATGCCCATGTACGGATCATAATTCAGAGATGTCATCAAAAGTTGTGCTACTACTTCTGGGTGATTTTAGGAACAATGCTATTGACTGTCATATTCTTGAACGTCACTCACTCCACATCAGTGCCATCCTGCATGTATTGTATACTTGTCTGCATACCTGTGCTTTGACCGCCTTGTGAATGAGCTTGCTCAATGTAGTTTTCACACAATACACTTGAACACAGGTGTTTCACAGTGCTCAGTACTGTGTTCACTGCTTCTCTATATCTTTATGAAATCCTAACTCAGCATGTGGTGGAACAGACCATGGATGCGCATATACTGGATGTGTTCCTTGCGGACAGTGACCAGATTTGGTCCCTGCGGGTAATGGACCAGTTGGCGGTCAGTGACCATGCCATGGTCTCATTCCAACTGGACCTAGGATTTGTGAAAAACTGCTCAAAGACCAAGGTAACCAACTTCTGGTGGCCAGATTTCTAGGAAATGTGATGGATCCTTAATGAGCATTTTGGATGGGATTTGGCCAGACATGAACGCTGACCATAAGTGGAAAATAATCAGTAGGGTGTGCAGGATGCTACTAGCACCTGTGCAAGAGGAAGAGAAAAATGTGGCAGTGCCCCTTAATCTTGCTGGTGGACCAGGGATGTTCACGTGGTGGTGAGGGGAACAGAAGGTTGCTTATAGGTGTTTCAAGTTCTCAAGGAGTGTAAGGGATAGAGTGGAGTATGAGTTGATGGTTAGAAGGGCCACTAGGGTGGATAGGGTGGATACGGTAAGGAAGTAGCAGAACCTTTACAGGGTAATTAGTAAAGTGAATAAAGGGTTCTTTACATACATTGGGCAACAACAAAGTGGGATGTGGAAGATTAGCAGGATTAAAACAGGGTAGTGATGGGCATAAGATCTGGGGTAGCAGGATTAGTTACTAAATGAGTACTTCCCCTCAGTTTTCATCAAGGAAAATGTTGATGCTGCATCGTACATGGGAGGAGATGGTGAAATTGAGGGGGTGTGGACCCTTGCCGATCATCGGGTTTGTGAAGGTGATGGCCATCACTGGCAGGAGGTGGTAATTCAAGGCAGGTGTACAATGTAGTAGAGGTGGAAATCATAACAGAGATAGTGAGACAAGCACTCAGGTCCCTTTTGATGGAGAAAGTACTGTGTCCAGATGAATTGCATCCCATAGTGCTGATGGAACTGGTGGATCTCCTGGTGAAATCCCTGGTTGATTTTTTCAGCATCTCTCTGAGGACAGGGTGTATCACCCAGGACTGCAAGGTGGCACATATAGTGCCTATCCACAAGGGGGGATCAAGGGAGGTGGCATGGAAATACATGCCCGTCAGCCTGACATTGGTGGTGGGCAAGGTGATGGAGGTCATTGTCAATGAGAGGCTGTTGGGGACCTGGAAAAATGTTGGTGCCTGTACGATAGACAGCATTGATTTGTCCCAGGTAAATCGTGTCATACAAACCATGTTGAGCTCTCAGACTTGGTGGCGAGAGACTTTTACATGGTTAGACCAGTGGACGCCCTCTATCTTGACTTCAACAAGGTGTTTGACTCTGTTCCTCACGTGTCCCTGTTGAATAATCAGGGAGAAATAGGGGTGTTGAACCAGATGATCAGATGGATAGGCAATTGGCTCCAGGACTGGACACAGAGTGTCGTGTTTGGCGTGATAGTCTCGTCCCCAAGGAGGGTCATTAGTAGTGTCCCTCAGGGATCTGTCCTTGGGCCCCTTCAGTTCAATGCCTATGTCTCTGACATAAGGAAGGTTATCAGGAGTCCGATGAGTCTCGATAGTACTCCGAACTATTGGCCGTGGTGGATGAGTAGGAGGGAAGGGTGGTCCTACCGGGGCTTGGTGAGGCCGCACTTTGAGTACTGCATGCATTTTTCTCGAGAGGGTCCAGAGTAGGTCAATTAAAATGATTTTGGACTTTGGGGACTGGACCAATGGGTAGAGGCTCGAATAGCTAAATATGTACACATTGCAAGCGATAATGTACCTTGGGGACATGCTAGACCTCTTCAAGTACATGAACTTGTTAAATAGGGGGAAAGCAGTCAAGGTTCTCCATATCCAGGGGGTGGCAACTAGAGGACATGGGTGGAAGTTGGAGGGGGGGAGATTAAGGAGAGAAAGGAGGAGGTGCTACTTCACTGAGAGGGTAGTGGAGCCATGGAATGCGATGCCCAGTGGGCTGGTCAGTGCTGTGACGGTGCAGTGGTTCAGTTCAAGAGGGGTTGGGACAGGTAGAGGGGATGGGTTCTGTATGTAAAGTGCTGTGCAGCATGAATATCCACTATTGGGAAGGGAGATGTCAGAGAGGACGATGTGGTCATCAAGATCAGCTCCCAGGATTGGTGCTGGCCAAATGATCAGACACGAAAGAACATTCTGCCTATTCTGATGTCATTTCAGTATGTTAGTACGACCTCCCATTGGCTGCTGCTTGGTCATCTATACACATGTATTCTTATAAGCCACTACTGTGTGTCTCTGTGTACTCCTCTGTGAAATTATATAGTGTCCACCCCTGTGGTGCTCTGCTTTGAGGTGCTGCATACCACACTGCTCGCAACACCAGTGACCCATGTTCTGTAATGGACTTAATCCACTGGTGAATGGCAGGGGTTGGAAAGCATAGACCATTACTGTGTCCGCTCTCTTCTCCCAGTGATGTTAATGGCTATTGCACCACTCATCAAAACACAAGAGCGTAAGATGGTGTCAGCATATGGGGACCACTTTACTAGTCAAGTCTTCCAAAAGTGGCTAAACCCTCTCTTTTCATTTTTTATTCCCATCTGTTCACCGTGAAGATGTCAGTTGTATAGTTACTCCTGAACTTTCCTGCTACCAGATGCATGTTGTTCCCCCTTGTCAGAGTTGAATTTAATTCTTGGAAGCGTTTCTCCATCTTTTTTATTCCCTTGACATATATGAATGTTTCTATCATGTCTACTGTTCCATCTGTTTTAATCAGTACAACTACACTTCCTAGAGACTAGTTTTAAATTCTGTCATGGTGTATGCCCGGCACCATTTTAATGGCCCTTCTCTGCACTGTCTCTAAACTTTCTTCGTCCTTTTTCATGTGTGGCCTCAGGAACTGGACACAGTACTCCATGTTCAGCTTCATCAAGGACCTTTACAGTGGCATGATTACCTCTTGCTTTCTGCTTGTGATGCCCCTTTCTATACATCCTGGGATGCCACTGGCTCTCTATGCCACTGCTTTGCACTATTTCATGACTTTTAAGATGACGAAGTCCAATACAGGGTGGAATATATTGCACAGGGCATAGTGAAAGCCAAGGTGGTGGTGGTGGGCATGCAGAACTGGTTTCCCATTATGGAAGCTAACTATCAAGCATACCTGCCAAACAATAAAGCCTACTCTGCTTGCATTTTACTATATTAGTCTGTTAGTAAGTACTTATGCAACGTGCATGACCACTGAACAACAGTTGCTAGGAAACTATACATGTGTATTTGCTTTTATTCTTCTCAGAGCAAACAGTCCAATTCGTTTTCTTACTTTGCACCATGCAACAGGGCTATATTACCAACTCAAGCGACCTGGATACCTTCACATTGCACTCTTGATCACCAACAGTATTAACTTCTGTAGGCGTACAACTGCTTTTTACCTTTAGTTTCTTTCTTTTTGTTACTTTAATGATGCAATCCTTCTGCTCATCAATTGGTTTGTGTTTTTTAGTGTGCCGTGGACATTGCATCCGTTTTGTGGCTATTGTACTGTGTGTAAGCACAGCATTACTGTCTGTCAGCATTTTTGTCTGGCACCATTTTAGATGTATTTGTTTTACTCACCGCTACAGTGATTCAATGCATGATCAATTTTTTCTGTACTTCAACAATCATTTTAATGCCATGTTTTCCAGATTTTCCACCTCTCATATTATGGCTATTATGGAAACTCTCACCGTGACTGATACTCCATTACTGAAACGTGGCCATCCACACACACTCACTGATTCCACCAGGAAAAGGCACAAGAAAGCCCTCGATACTGCACATGGAAAAAGGCGAATCTCCATTGGTTCACAAATGTCTCAATGGTTAGCAATCAAGCAAGAACATAACTTGTCTTCACATTGTGATGTTGCATGCTTTCTACTAGACTGGTATGCTACCACTAAAAAAATTTTTCCATCAATTTAGGAGTACATTTTTCATGGTTCACTACATACAACATCAGCCGTTAATGTTTTACATTCCTTGTCCACAGGTATTATAATACAAGTCATGGAACAATCGCTACAATGGACACATCACCAATTGTGCATTCCACTCTGCAACAGGCGAATAAATGGAACTATGCCAGAATGACGCATTCAGATGACCATGGGACAACACAGTATCATTTACACGCAGTACCGCACCATGAATCTGCAAATAGGCAAGTGGAGTGCTCTCATTAGATTATCACATAATCTAAAGTGTTTGTCCAAATCGAAACAATTCATTTCTTATTTGATTAATATATGTTGTTGTTTCCATGTAGTTTGCCATATCCATAGCATTCTGATGAAATTGAATGCAACAATCAACACAGAGGTAGTTTAGCAGCATACTGTGGATACACTGAAACAAGAAATAACACTGATGGATTCCTATACATGCCAATCTCTCAGTACGTCATCTTGATGGGTTTCTGTTTTTTCCCTGTTGTTCTAGTGCCACACTCATAGCTATTTCCATTCTTCTTTTTTGAAGATTTTTGACATTTCTTTTGTATTTCAGGTGTGACGACTCCCACAATCAAGACAATACTGACGAATCTGATCGTTTTCCTCTGGATAATCCAGTCCTCCATGCTGCACCACAAGAAATCGGATTTGCACCAAGGTACCATAGTTCACGCTCATGCTGTTGGGGTGGTTGCTTTGTGGTGGCTTTAACGTAAATGTCGGCAAACACTAAACATGACTGTGACCTACACATGAGTGGTCACACTATGCTTAGGTATGTTAGAAAGGAGGGAAGCGGGGCAGGAGTGGCAAAATAGTTAAAAAGAGAACTAGTAACACCGCTGACAACTCTTGTTAACAAATCATGGCACGGTGTCTTGTTACCTGAGAATGGGAGAAAGTCTGTTGTGATTCCCCTTCACAACAGTGGGAGCAAGACAGAGGTAGTAAACTAAGTACCTGTCTGTTTGACCTCTGTGGTAGGGAAAATGATGGAATTACTTCTGGAATAAAGAATTGTTGAGTGCCTAGAGCCCAGTGGTGCCCAGCACCCAATGAAGCATGTATTCACAGCAAAAAGGGCATGTCAGACAAATCTTATTGCTTTCTTTTACTGGATGACACAAGTATTAGACTAGGCAGGCTCGGTGCATATTGCCTTCCTACACTTTAGCAGGTCATTTGACACAGTCCCACACACAAAATTAATACACATTTTAGCCACCCTTGGAGTGTTTCCAATGGCTGTAGCCTGGATAACAAACTGGCTGGACAACCGGACACAGAAGGTAATGTTAAATTGCGTCCACTTGGAAGAAAGAGTGTACTAGTGGGGTAGCGCATGGTTCTGTGCAGGGTCAAGTCCTTTTTAATGTCTTTATAAGTTACATTTTTGCATCACTGGAAGGAAAAATATGCCTCTTTGCAGATGACACAAAGATCTGCAACAGGCTTTATACACAAGGAGATATGGAAAGCATGATATGGAAATTGATAAGGTTTGACGAATGGTCAGCAGAATGGCAGTTTTGATTATATGCCAAGAAGTGTGACATCATGCACCTGGGAAACAACAAACCCATGTAAGATTACACAGTGGGGGGGTGGTAGTAACAAATAAAAGAATGCACATCTAGCTAAAGGTGGGAAAGCAATGTGAGAAGGCAGTTAGCAGTGCTCTGGCGATACTGGCATGTATGAAGACAGTCATCACCAGCAGAAAACAGGAACTTGTTATCCCTCTGTAGAGACAGTTGGTGAGATCCCTTCTACAGTACTGACTCCACTTACAGAGACCCAGTCTCTGCAAGGACATAGACAGAATAGAGCAGTCCAGAGGAGGGCAAGTAAAATGGTCCTGGGTCTACATAAAATGCCATATGAAGAAATACTAAAGAAGCTGAATATGTATACCCTTGAGCAGGGAGAGAGGTGACATGACAGAAACTGTCAAGTACCTCAGTGGAATCAATAAAGTGCAAGAGGGTAGCATCTTTAAGATAAAGAGTTGTGCAAGAACACAGAGACACAGTTTCAATATGGGGTCATTCAGTGGTAATGTGAGGAATTATTATTTAACAGACAGTGTGGTGGATTCCTTGACCCAGCATTCCAGAGGAGGATGTCCGTTCAAAAACTGTATGAGAATTAACGAATTCATGGACAGACATAAGTTTCTTTTTGGTTGGTGGGGACGAAGCAAACTGTGCATACTAGGTTTGCCAAGAGGTCGTTATCTGCCATCAAAGTCTATGTTTCTATGCTCCTCACCACACTGTCACCACCACCCATGGGGCACTGAACAGAGTCAGGCACAGAAACACACACTCTGTCCCCACCCTATAGTGAACTTGAGACATTCACTTCTTACAGTTTTGGTACCGTCTCAATTGATGCAGGATCATATCTAAGTTTTCTTATGTGTGGTGTATAGACAAACCAAAGGGGCTTGAGAAATAGAAATATATGAAATATTTATTTGTAAACGCATTTACTTCAATATGCTCTGCCCCAACAATAGCAGATGATTGGACTAGCCTGTAATTATTATTGTAAATTGTCATCACTGTGGCAGGCAACAATGCAAGGAAAGCCAAGAAATACTCTCACTATTGCACATTTATCCTGCTCCCACATTGCTTCCGGCTCCCTGGCAGAAATAAAGAAAAATGCAGTGCCATCACAGTGAGCCACCCCTCCATTGTTTTGTACCATAGCCTCCTCTCTACCTCTTTCTGCCCCCCAACACCAAACAGAGAGAGAATATCACAACAACAAATGTTCAATAAAGCAGTCCTATCTCTGCGCACACAATAGCTGACATCATCATGCACCTCAACACACCATACCTCTCAAGTGTCCCTGATTTTCAGGGACGTCCCTGATTTTGTCTCAAAATTTTACTCTGCCCCTCCTAAAATTTGTGTTTCTGTGGCTAAACAATGGAGACTGTAAGCACAAAACAATGTCAAGCATTAAAATTACAGACTTGTTCTTCTTTAGAAAATGCATTTTGCACTAAGCCTCATATTCTACCAGCTCTCTGGCTAGATATCTTGAATTTTGAAGATGTGTCCCTGATTTTGGTCCTTTGTCCCTGATTTTTTAAGCCCTGTCCCTGATTTATGAGGCAGGAGGTTGAAAGGTATGCAACACACTGTCACCACCACCCACAGGGAAATGCTCAGAGTCAGGCAGAGAAAGACATTCTCAGTCCCCACCCTATAGTCAATGACAGACCAGCACTTTTGAAAGTTGTTTTACAGTCTCAAGTGAGCAAGGAGCACATCTAAGATTTCTTTGTGGTGGGGGCTAGACAAACCTAAAGGGCTTGGTAAATAGAGAACTGTGAGATCTTTAATTGCTAAAGCATTGATTTTCACATGCTCTGCCAAAACAATTACAGATTTTTCTTAAACATTGTCCTTTCATCATCCCAGTTCAAACAGTCAAGAAGCATCACACAGAACTATTTATATTCTGTTTATGCTGATCTATGCACCACCAGTATGCCAAATTCAAGTTTTAAGAATTGGTTATTTGATCAAGGTATATTTCCATACCATACATAATCCAAAGCTTTTTTTTCAGCCTAAAATCACATGCGGAGTGGGATAATGGTAGAACTGTATGGATGGTGGTGTCAGGTGTGGTACATTTAGCAGCACTGGGGAGCACCTACACTTCCCAGTAATGGCAGCTATGGATTTATGTATGTTCACTTCCGAGTCTGGTCTGCAGTGGTGTACAGGGAGATAACACGGTGAGAATCAGATGAAATGCACATCCTGCTAGGACAATCCTGTATACCTCTTTGCATTTTGTCACTGAGATGTTGTATACAAACACTCGAAATGTAGAGAAATATGGGGCACTGGCCTTAATAACATAAAAAAATTGTTACACATAGACACAATCAGAAAAACCTTGGTCACACCCAGAACTCTCTCTCAAATTCTTACCAGTGAAGTGAGAACGACTCACACTGAGTCTGTTTTGTTATCACTCTCTTGAACTGCCAGATAATTGCAGCACTTAATGAACTGTTAATCACACCAGGACATCTGGAACATTGAGAGAATTTAGCATGAGGACTCATGAAAATCTTCACTAATCAAGATGAGCAAGTATAGAGTTAACTGCACTGTCCTTTGTCACTTTGTGCTAGTCTTTGGGCTAGTAAACCAATGTTACGATTGACCCATTGGCTATGTACATTACATATTGCATTCAAATTGCTAGGATAGAATAGGCGGAGGTAAACGTGGAAGCCTTATGGGTCGACGTACACACCCCAGCCGGAGTGAAGGTCAATCATGTAGTAGTATATATCCCCCCCCCCACCCCCGGGATGGGTGATGTTCTTCATTATGGTTTACTGGTCAACATTGTAGCCATGTGATGACAAAAAGTGAATAGTGTTGCTGATGGTCACCGAAATATGCCAAGTACAAAGATGGCAAACCATCTCCTACAAAAGGTGCATAATGAGCTGTGGCTGCTGGATGGCTTCAGGGATGTGTTCCTAAGACAGCATATGATGTAGCCCATGCGGTAGGGTGTAAAATGTCCTGTGCGTGGTTCTAGCAGATGGTGATCTTGTTATGCACCTGTTTGTAGAGGATCACATTCCTGTGAGTGGCCACAGGAATGTCTCGTTTCAAATTAACATGTGTGGTGGGATCGAGTACACAGTCCATGGATTTCAGGTCAGCAGACTTTATGGTCATGGGAAATATTCTCAAGGATCACTGGAAGGGCATACAAAGTGGAATTCATGGACTTGTGCTACACATAGCAACATAGACTTTGACAGCAGATAAGGACCGCTTGACCCACCTATTCTTCCCATTTCCCTGCCTACCGGACAAGCTGAAGATCCTATATAACCAACAGCTGTTTTATTCCAACCCCACACAAACATTGACTTATGTCTGTCCCATGCATTCTTTATTTTGCCCACAGTTGTAGACCCCAAAACCTCATCATGAATGCTGTTCCATGTGTCTACCACCATCTCTCTGAAAATACACTTGCTCACATTGCCCCTGAGCCATCCCGCCTCTGTCTTCAAATTGTGTTGCCTTGTTCTTGCACATCTCTTTTTCTAGCAGATGTGACACACTCGTACTAGAGTTAAGCTCAACACAGTGTGTTCACATAAACCGTTCTGTTGTACCACTGAAGTTCATGTGGCAGTCAGTGACAAATATATGTCCCCAAAAAAGCATACAAATCATTGTGAGGGGAAATGGAGATTTAAATGTACCGTCTTGCATCAGCAGAAGTCATCAGTATGGTGCAGGTACGCAAAGTCCAGTAAAGTGCTGCGGACGGCACAGGGGATTCTTGGTTGGGACAAGTTATTTGTTCCCGTACATCATTGAACGCCCAAAAAATACGGCCCATCTTTGCAGATTTAGATCAGATGGCATTTTGGGAGCATGCATAGGTATTAAATGAGTACTTTGCCTCGGTGTTCAATGACTCAGGGTATGAGTTATTTACAAAGCAATGCACTAGGCTGCCAGAAGCAGTATTTTCTTTGTTGCTGGCAGAGCAAGAGAAATGGAGAATCACTCAGTGGGAGAGGCATTGCTGGGATTTCACTCCAGGACCAGGACAGAAACACCAGCATGGTGGTGGTGAGGGATGATACTATCTCCACCAAACTGGTGTGGCAAGCCCTTAATGTCTGGATGAAAGATGCATCTCCTGTGATGGATGGCATTCATCCCAGAGTACTATGGAAGTTGACAGATGTAGTGGCTCCATCCCCGATGTAGCTATTCAACAGTTCGCTTGCAACAGGGAGGGTACCTAGGGATTAGTATTACGTGCATGTGGTACCAACCAACAAAGGGTGGGCACAGTGTAGTATACTGTAACTATATACCCAGCAGTTTCACCTTGATGTTGGGAAACTTAATTGAGATTATACCGAAGTAACGATTGTGGGTGTTCATGGAAGACAAGGGATGGCTGTATACTCCACAACATTGTGTTTTCTGCCACATCGAACATGTCAAACCAACAGTGTTGTGCTCTACGAGTGTGTAACATCATAAATGCACAGGTGGAAGCCTATGGATGTACTATTCTTGGACTTCAGCGATCCATTTGACTATGTCCAACACTATAGACTTGTTGGAGAAAATGACGGGTTTGGGAGTGTGCCCATTGATGGTCAGATGTATAGGACCCTGACAAGCTGTCCACACATAGATTAGTGTTCAGTGGGGAGCTCTCTAATCCTAGAGATGTCGGTAGTGGGGTACTGCAGGTCTCTGTCCTTGATCTGATCCTGTTTAGTGCACACATATCTCACATCAGGGTGGGTAGAGGGTGTGTAATGAGTCTATTTGCTGATGACTCCAAGTTGTGAGTAGAATTTGAGGTTGAAGAGGGGAGGTTGGCCAGTCAAGTGGACCTCAACAGCATGCAAAGGTGGCGTCACACAGGGAAAATAAATGTCAATACCACCAAGTGCAATGTGTTACCGCTAGTGCACGTAAACCATAAAGACAGGTATAACCTGGTGTGGGATGTGCTGTGCAATGGTCTGGTTAGACAACACCTCAAGTACTGTGAAAAGTACTGGAGACTGCACTTGAAGAGGGACATGCCAGTCCTGTAGAGGGTTCAGATGATGGCTACCATGGTGATTCGAGTAGTGGAGGAGTAGATGTATGTGTACAGACTTAAGGAGCTCTGCCTGTTTTGCTTTGAGGACAGTAGACGAGACATGGGGGGGGGACTTGTTGAGGTCTTCGAGTACCTCGAGGGAATACATAGGGTAAACACAGAGGATAGCTTTAGACTGAAGGAAGCAGTTATCACCAGTGGACATGGTTTGTAGTTGGAAGGTGGAAGTACGATGGAGGGGAAGGGGAAGTTTTTAACTGAGAATGTGGTGGCTCCTTGCAACGTGCTCCCTGGTGACCTGATCCAGATTACCACCACTGAGTGCTTCAAGAGAGGGTTGGACAGATGCAGAAAGTGGATGTATCTGAACAGATTGGGGGTGAAGGTGATCATTTCTAAATGTGGGATCTATGTTTCCAGCCGATTCGATCGACCCTAATACATAATGTACGGGCAAGTAGTATGTTAGTATGTATGCATATCACCGCTGCTGTGTGTCCTCAAATCAATATAGATGTTATTTGACACTGTAGCATACAATATTTAGTCAGTGCATCGTTAAGTGCTTGTGGGTTACATAATTGTAATTCTTGACATTTATTTCCATTTTAATTTGCAATAATGTCCAATATGAACATTTGCCTGACGCCACTGTTGAGGAAGATGTTTTGGGACTGTGTGGTACTGAGGAGTCTATCACAGCACATGAAGAGGAAAACCACGATAACGATAACACAGAAGGCAGTGATGTTCACATTGCAAGATCAATTGTACAACAGTCTGTGTTCATGGTTTACCAGGACAACCTCACGGCGTTGGCGCATAAATGCTCATTGACCAGTTGTGGCATCTGTGGCCAGGCACTGTCAATTAACACAAGGGTTAGTGGGACGTGCTTGACATTGACATGGGTATGTAAAAAATGTAAAATTCTGACTGATATATTGTGCAAATATTTCATTGATTGAAACAATACTGTGACTCACTCATTTTTTCTTTCGGATGTGTACAATTGGCCATGTTCACTATAAATGGTCGAGCCAGCCGCAACTTAAATATGGCCTGAACGTGGGTGACTTGTTACTTTCTGGTGCCATACTCATGTCGGGCAATAACTATGGAAAGATTGCCCTCATGTACCGGTTCTTGAACCATGCAATGCTCGGCGAGTCCTCCTTTTTTCGCTTTCAGCATCTGTATGTGGTACCTGCTATTGAACGGCACTGGTTGTCAATGGAGGATTCTTTGCTGTCTTCACGCAAGCACAAAAGTGTAATTATAATGGGTGAGGAAATGCTGTATCATTGTGTGATATCTGTGATCATATGTTCTTTGGTGGACCTATTCAGACCTGTCATTCACATTTGTTATCTTCATTTTAGGTGATGGTCGAATGGACAGTCCTGGACACTCAGCTCAGTACTGTACCTACACCTGCATGGACCTGGAGTTGAAAGAGATTCTAGCAATGACCATGGTGGACAAGAGGGAGACAGCACTCAAGTCACCAAATATGGAAATGCTTGCTTTCCAGCGCTCACTAGACTCGCTTCTGAATAGTGACCTTTTGGTCAGTGAAGTGGTCACTGATGCACATGTTCAGATAGCGTGCTTGATGCGTAAGTATATATGACCGTATGAAACTGACAGCACAAATTGGCCTCTGGGTATTTTGTGTCGGAGGTAGTGCACAGCTAGCACTGCAAATCGCATCTACCCCCAGAGTACCACCATTCCCACTATCCCTTCCGCTCACTAGAAGAACTGGAAAGGGGACATGATCAGTTGTGTTCCAGTACAGTCGCTGCTTTTTGTTGTTTTTATAGGGTTTCTTATGGATTTTACTTTGTAGAAGGTTAATTCTTTTCTTTCTTACTTTTAAGGGGCTAGCAGGTATTGTTTTTGGTGGTGTTTGAGGTTTGAAAACTGGTTTGGTGGCTGTAAGTGTGCTCATTTGTAGGATGTTTCACTGTGTAACAGGCTGTGCTGGTGGATTTGCTTGGGTTTGGTTCTTTGCCTGATGGGCTTGGAGGGCCAGACACAGGGGAGATACACTCTCTCGAGAGTTCTGGGTAGGCCCAAAAATCCCACCCTCCCTCCACAGAGCTCTGCTTATTTATAGCAGAACACCTGCCATACAATTAGATGAAAAGGCAGCAGGAGCAGCTCATGTAGTTCTAGCCACTGGGGGTTGGATTTAAAGGCTGGGAGCTACTCTACCTTTGAGCTGATGGCTAGAAGGCCCACTAGGTTGGTGAGGGTGGCTCAGGCAAGGAAGGAGCAGAACCTGCCCAGTGAAATTAGGAGAGGGAACAATGGGTTCTTTAGATACATTTGGGAAAAACGTAGGGTGAAGGTGCAGATTAGCAGGATTAAAACAGCGGATAGAGCAGCACAAGACCCGGAAGAACAGGATGAGGTACTAAATGAGTACTTTAACTCAGTTTTCAGCAAGGCAAATGGGGGTGCTGCATCATACATGGGTGGAGATGGTGAAATTGAGGGTGTGTGGACCCTTAACGATCATCCTATATCTAGACTTCAGAAAGGCATTTGACTCTGTTCCTCACGAGAGCCTGTTGACTGAGCTGGTATGAATGTGGGTGGGGATGTTAGTATGTTACCCTGTCACAACCACTCTTGAAACTGCCCTCCTTCTTAGCCAACACTATCTTGTCTTATAAGGTATTCCATTTGTCCAGAGGTCTTTAGATGAAAAACGGTCTCTGCTTATCCCTCTTGAATATTTCTCCTATCGCAGTACCTGCCCGCTAGTGTTCCTCCCATTCCCATCTGATAAATCTATTCTGTATTTGTCTTGAGCATGTCCCCATCGACCCTCCTCTCCTTCAGTCAATACATAATATGCTCTCCAAGGCTGTCATCATAGGGCTTGCTCTCCAATCCAGGTATCATCTTGGTGGCTCTTTCCTGCACCCCATGTACAACAATGTGAAGTCCTTCTTCAGCAATGTGTGCCGGTGCTGCTCACAGTACCCCTCTTGGTGTCTGATCAATGACAGAAACTGGTGCAGGATAACCGCTTCAGCAGGAGGAGATGCATACCACATTCTATTTCCCAGCATGTTGTTGTCTTCTGCTGCTGCCTTACTACAGTGAGAAGAGTGGTTCATGCTCTCGGTAATGCTCACTACTAGGTACCTCTCCTCTGTTCATCTCCTTAATCCTGTATCTATGCTCCTACCTTCCTAGTGTTGGCCACTCTATTCGGGGAATCAGTGGTGACCAGCATCATATCGTTGCTATCTTCTTTTTCACCTGCAACCCTTTGCATAAACACCAGACTGTGGTGGAGGATACCACATTAACTACACCAGACACTTGTTGTAGCATGCAGCCTGTGAGTGGTGCCCCAAGAATCCCCAAGCACCGTCCTCTAAAGCCTATCTACCATTGCTGACAAGGGGACCAGTGGCATTCACTGCGAGGCAATGGGTTCTGGTACACTCTTAGATGCGTCCTTCGGTATGGCTATCTGTTGACATACTCCTTGCTGCCTTCTCACACTTCTGCCACACCTTTAAGTCATCTGATATGACTCCCCTCAGGTCCATTTCCATTGCTGTTCTTGTCAGTATCTCACTCCCATTGTGTACTTTTTTCCTGGGTTTTTGTTTCCCTGGTTCATTATTTTGCACTTCTTTGCTACCGTCTACATAGTCCATGCCCACACCCCCTCCCATGTCTACTACCTTTGTCTCCCAGTCTCTCCCAACACACTTGAGAAGTGCCTGTCTCTGCTTTCCTTTGATCAACCACAGAATGTTATTGACCCCAATCTGACTCCAAGCAGCATTGAATGAACAAGGTCTACTACCCCATCTTCTGGTAGCGTCCCAACTCTTCCACTTTTTGATGCCCACATGTACTGTCCACACATCTATGCACTACATTTGATTTTTCTTCACCTTTTGTGACTCCTATATGTCAAAATTCATAGTGATTGCCATTGCACGGCTGCACCTTTAGATGGACATTATCAATTTATTAACCGTACTACACTTGACTATCATTGCAGGTAATCACTATCCAAACATTCGGCATTCATTTGATATGTGGCATGGTGCCAAAAATCTTTCAAAGCGAATAGTGGCAGGAAGTATGATTACATAGCAAAGGATGATTGACTTATAAATACTTTTCATAATGGCATGCTGTAAAATCTCATGCAATTGATTCTATTCTAGGCTTCACAACAACATGGTTGCAAGGCCTTAATCACATGGTGTCGTGACATTGTGAAGCATTTCTGGTACTGTTGCCAGCAAGCTGATACCTATACAGACTTCATGGTACTAGATAACATCATTCTTCAATTTCATTCAGAGCACAGTACCTTGTAACGCCCTGTTGACAGAAGTATCTTAAATGTGTGCTATGTTAATTTGCTGTTTCAGGCACTATGGGTTGGAGTGGCACACCATGTTGTGAATGTTCATCAATGGGAGTTTACACATGGATTAGGTGGCATAAGAGAGTGCAGTCATGACCACATGGAAAATGCCCGCGACAAAGCATGGCTTGAGCTGGGATCACCGGCACATCTGGAAATTATCAAAATTGTGACGGACAAGCGGTTCCACCACACCGTAAAACATTACATAAGTTTCAGGTAACTTGTTTTACATTCTTGTACTGCTATCTTTGTATGTATGCATGATCGGAATATATTGGCTGAATTGCATTTTTCCAATGCATTATATACTTCCTATGCATGACTTTAGAAGAAAAGGCTGACCTAACTAATGCTTACTTCATCTTGTTCCACTGCTGAATAAACGTTACAGTGCATACAATTCATACTATTTTAACAGTGCAGTACAATCAATAAGTGATGATGTCTTACTGTAATGCTAACAGTTTTTCTTTGATGGCAGCAGAATGTTTGTGGCTTCATCTCATTCTCGCACAGTTCCCGAAGCAGATTAATTTTTTTGTTGTGCTCGTAACATTAGCATATCTCAAAATGCATAGTAACATAACCTTTAACATCTTGGCATTATCCAGGTATGTTTTTTGGCTATATACATTTTGATGTAAACACACAATAAAATTATATGTGCACTCCAGCCAACACTGGACATGGGTCTTACATTTTCATCACAGGTAATGACAGCACCCAAATCCTATGGCAAAATTTTGCCTTTGATTTGCACGCCAAGAAACAGTCCTCTTACCAGAGTCTCCCGAATCTAGTTTTGCAATTCAGTCTTCTGTCAGACATGGTCATCATCTGCTTTTGTTATTGTACAGGTTAAACAACAGACCCTTTTTCTAATTAATTAATTCATTTATCCACCAGTTAGATGCTGACACACTCCATGTTACTTATTTTTCAATTTTGACTTCTTTCTTTTTGTTTACATCAGGAGCACATCTGACCTTGAACAGTTCCAGCAACATATTCTTATGTATTCGTCTAAGCGATTTGCCTATACCTTTCCGGTGTACCGTGCCCGAAACTATTTGGCAGCCATAGACTACAATCAAGATGTGTCACGTCCATATTTGCTCAATGCAAGAGGGGAGAAGGTGTAAGTATTTGCTATCAATTTTTCATTCACTGTTTCAATGGCTATGTTACTGTTTGATATGCCATTTTGTACAATATGCATTACTATGATTTAAAACATGAGATTGTGTGGCATACTACTCCATAACTGCAAGAAATGCCACACATTGACAGGTACTTATACAGCTAGCAAGTTTTCAGTTTAATATTTATGACACAATTTAATGTTTTACTCTGGCTGCTCCTTATATCAATTTTCAACATTGACAATTATTTTGTTTGTGTTTCGCAACACTATACCTTTGATGTAATGAAAATTCTTCTTCATTGTAATTTCATGTCTATGTGTGCTTTTCATTCACCATTGTTTGTGTTAACTGTTTCTGAAATGACTAATGCATTATGTACATCATCACTGATAGTACACTCATTTTGTTTCTATGCTTCTGCAGATATCGTTGTCTTTTTAACAAGCAAAGTTGTAGATGGACAGTAGTTGCCAAGAAGTCACCCAAAGATTACTCCTATATCCCACAGATGATGGCTGATGTTCTACTAGAGCGAATGCAGAGTAACTGCACTGTCACAATTCGTTCAACAACAGCAAACGATGATCTGCGCAACATTCAGCCAAACATTACATCCGTTCCACCAACATCCACTCAAGAGCTTATCCAGCAGCATACCTCTTGATTTGTTCATTGACCGTTACACTGAAAAACATGCGCTATGTGCAATGCACTTAGATGCAACCGACAAATGCACATTCATGTTCAGCGACAGAACTACAAACTTTATTTCATTGTGGTATGTGGTCAATAGGTACTTGTATGTCAATCACATACCACTTAAAGCAGTTAGGTACCCCACATATCTGTTAAAAGATAAAAAAAAAAACTGGACCCTGTTCTGAATTGTGTGGCACAGTTACAGTGCTAGATACCCTGCCAGACAACTGCTGATGGACTGTCTTGTATTACCATGATATGGCCAAATGGTACACAATCACGTACACTGTTACACTTTCTGATGAGGAATAGAGCTCCACATCATACTGTTGTATGTTTTGTCTCGCTTATTATAGCAAACACAGTGTCAATGCTTCGCATATTAATCCATTTTCTCATTCTGGATGAAGGGATACTTCCATGATCAATTGAATTTCAACTTTTCCGACATGACAAAATGTAAATAGTGTTTCAACTGAACATCTGTAGCACTGTGCAGCAGCATGTGGCAGAAATACTTTTCCAAATCCTGATTTTTAGTTTCATGCGGATGGATTTATGCACTTACTAAAACATGTTCAAATGTTTCACGGACAGAGCAATTACTAAAAAAAATGGAAGTGTATACCAGTAGTGTTCATTCGCTCAAAGTGTGTTGTTTTATCTGCTGTTAAAGCATACCCAAGGAGGAGCAGCTGAAACATGTCGCCAGTTCAACAGTTATTGATGTTACATCATGCAAGATTGCCAAACTTCTGACTACTTTATAGACATTCAATATAGATGTTAGTCAGTGTCTGGTGAATAGCTACATTAGAACAGCAAGTATGATTACCTCAGCTGGTGTACAAAAGTTGGGTGCTGAGCAAACGAGCAGACATAAAAGACCATAAGGCATGCCCTGCAGTAATTATATCTTGTTAGTATGTTTCTGTGGCCTGAATAAATATGTTCATGTTCCTGTGACAGAAATGTATTTTTCATTTCACATTTACAAACATGTGTCTGAACAACCATGCTGTTTAAGAAACATGTAATGTATGATCTCATACATTTCAGTGATGTGTCAATGCATCATTTATATGTCTAATTTTAAACACTAAACGGCCACCAGATGCACGTTGTATGCTGATCACTTGGTGCTATTGCACACTGCTGCCCTTCGCATCCCACCCACTCAGTCCTGGTGAATGCACTTTGTTGACACCATTTCCATTCTCCGCAGACAGTGACAATATGCTAGGTGAAACCGTAGGGTCCTCTGGCCTCTTCCTCTGTATTTTGTTCTTCAGACACATGACACCACATTTTGACCTTTTGCTGCTCCCTGAAACCTAATTGCATTGACCCAAATGTGCATGGCTGCTGTGCAACGTGCACCCAAGCAAACATTAAGCGTAGTTGTTCCCTGATGCCCCACGTCATTTGGCATGACAGATAATGCTTCTGCATGATGCTGTCCACTGTCAGACACACCTTTTTCAGTCTGACATTACAACCAAGGTATGACATGATCATATTTATTTCTGCAGTATACAATACACACTGATTTTATGAAGTATTGCACTGTGGTATATTTCTGAGGAAGCTGTTCCACATCAATTATTAATACCTAATCTGTGTAGGTACAGTGTGAGACTGAATTCAGTGCACAGAGTGCGACACTATGCTGTCAGACAGAACGCTGAGCATAGAGGCAAACATTATACATTGACCTCAAGGTCACAAGTGTGTAATCAGTCATGTACAGGGGTGTGTTCAGCGACTTCGGGTCGGCACGCCAAGAGGACTCAGTGTGCACCCACAGCAGAGGACTCACTTCCACCCCCACCCCCCCCGCTGGGGTGTTGCCAGACCATATACAAATGTACATCGGGACTGTGTTTGTTGCCTCATTTGGCACAATACATACAACTTTTGTATCTCATCACAGTGGTTGTTGCCATGCAAGTCTAAATGCAAATGCCATGTATTGTTCCATACGACAACAACATACCGGCCAAGAGCCAGTAAAGCTGTATTGTTCTTGGGGTTCAAAGAGAGTAGTAGAGATCAGTATGCGGGTGTCTTAGGGAACAATGCATAGCATTTGTATTTAGGCCATGCATGGCAACAACCACTATCATGAGATTTAAAAGTTGGCCCAGATATTCAAAAGGGTTGCGCATGGCCCAACAGTGCTGCACCATGCACAACCCACTGATGCGGCCCGGTGCGATATTTAAAAGTGAAAAGTGCGCCTGCACAAATCCAGATGTGTCATGGCGCATCAGTAATGTATGCAGGCACAGGTGGAGGGGGCGTGCCCATACATAAGCACAGCCCAATATTCAGCCATGGCCATGCAGAGTTATGCAGGTGCAACCCCTACCTGCCCCTGCACAAAGTTTTGCCCAAAAAAAAGGAACAAGTCAAGGGCCAGCAACCCACAGGTGAGCTGCCGCATTGCAGGGTGCAACACAGCAGCTGCCACCTGTGGGTGGCCCTCGACCTGTTCCCGCCGCACCTGGTGGCGCCCCCCATGCCCTGATCATGGGCATGACAGTAACCACCCACAAGTAGCCCAATCGTGGGCATCAGACCTCCCCCACCAAAGTCCAATATCCCTGGTGGTCCAGTGGACCGCGAGTAGCCCGATCACGGGCATACCTCCATCCAACCCCCCGAGTTTCCCGATCACGGGCATAATGTAACCCGCACCCCCATTAGCCCGATCGTGGGCATAACGTAACTTGCCCCCTCATTAGTCGAATCGCTGGCCTAACTTAGCCCACCCCCCCATTAGCCTGATCGTGGGCATCAGATTCCACCCCCAAACCCCAATATCCCTGGTAGTCCAGTGGACCGAACAGAGCCCGATCGCGGGCCACATTCCTCACCCCCAAGTATGAAATCCCTGGTGATCTAGTGGACCCCACACACCGCCCACTGGGCACCACCACCCGCCCACCCGTCAGTCTGGACTGACTAGTACAGTATGGGCTGCACGCCCATTGGCTCATGCTCTGAACCAATGAGCGTGCAGCCATACCAAACTGTCAGGTGGCAGGCAGGTGGTGCTGTCACCCGCCAGCTGACGGGAGCGGGTGGGCTCGTGGGTGGGTGGGGTGGGTGTCCACCAGATCACCGGGGCAGGTGTTATGCCCATGATCGGGCTATTGGGGAGCGGTGACATTATGCCCGCGATCTGGTTAAGGGGAGGTTTAGTTATGCCCGTGATCGAGCTACTCAGGGTGGGGGACAATGTTATGCTCACGATCGGGCTGCAGGGGACGTTTGTCCCCAACGGCTGCTGCCTGGCATAGTTTGAATATCTGGGCCATTGTATTTAATTTGCCAAACTAATCGACATACTGTACATGGTCCCGGTGTTCAGTTGTATATTGTCTGGCTGTCAAGTTCTGCAGAATTACAGAAAGGTGCTGTTTTTTTTTTGTTAGTTTTCACGGAAAAAGCAAGCAATTCAGAGCTTATTTGCCATCATCCTTAAATAAAATTGCCCACTACGGAGTGCTTGACGTATGCCCACCTACGCCCATGAGCATGAATACTGAAAACAAATCATGGTTCTTCATTTTCCCTTTGCCATGGCAGTCACAGAAACAATAATTTATGAACCAATGACTGTGGTCGGCGGTGTGATTTTCACCTTCCACAAGCGAATTGCGATTTTTCGTACCAATAATTTTCCGTGCCTTCTGTATATGATCCAAAATGTCACCTATTTACCTCGATTTATTTATTTAAATCATGAAACTGATTTATACCTGTCTATGTCTGGGGTAGGGGTACTTCAAGAATGAGGTTACTGATGTGTCAATTATTATGTTTTTCCACATTTTCCTCACTGTTATGTAACAATACTAGATACGCGTGAGTACCGTTGCAATTAAAAAAATTCAGAATGGATATTTTGGATTCAAAACCAACAAACATAATGTGATTTATACACCAACACAGTCAACACTGTTGAATTCATCCGACTCCAGATTGGGGGGGGCAGCAATGGCAGTGCAGTCAAATTTTAGTATTGATCATAAAATACTAAGATCCATAGTGCAGTGTTTTCACAGATGGATTGCATAAAATATGGAATTTTGTTTTCTGAATTCTCTTGTGGATACCCATCTGGGTGTAACCTGATCACTTCACCAATGTTATACTACAAATACCATGGAGTTCTGAATGTACAGTTGATTGTAGTACTCGTCACCGTGCACATTGGGACATTGTGTGTTTGACCAATTTATCAGTGCGCTTCTTTATTGGAATCACTTCATTGATAACAAATGCAGGCACTGGTTATGGAAGTGTGGTCTTTCTCAGTCAAGCCTCACCCCTGTGACTTTCTGTTGCCCTACAAGTGCAAAGCGGTTTGACTTTATTGATATGTCATCCACTGTACTACGTCTTTTATATGCGATGTTTTAGCTATGTTTCTGCTTCAATTTAATAAATACGGTGTTTTGACTGCTACCCTGGAGTTCTGTGTGTTTTGTTAAAATACTTGAGAGTGGTGAGTACCAATGCACCTAGTCTGCGTACCAAGTTTCCAGAAGTAGTGGCAGTGATGGATGTGGGGCAACTGGATATTGTGGTGACCACCAGCAACAGGGAAACCAGAGAACCATGACTGGGATGTAAACATAAGATGGTACACACGCTACCAGAGTGACAATGAGTTTAAAAAAGGAACAGGATGAGTTCTCTATGTGAGTGAATGAATCAAATTAATGCAACTAAATGGTTAATATGTAGTATATCAGGCACTAGATCAGAAACAGTAAGCGCAAAAATGAAGTACGTCAGGAAACATAATGGAACACAGCGGTATGAAGATCGGCAGGCACGCCAAACTTCCCTAAGGTACGCAGGGAAGGCATTAAGGCAGTGTGGCATTAAACATTTTACAGTCAGAAGATATGCAAGTCACAAGTGGGGTATCTCAAGGATCAGTCCTGGGGCCTTTCAACATCAATATCTTCCTCAGTTACATTGCAAATGTACTGTAGTGTATGGTTTTGTCAGTTTTCAGACGACAGCAAGACCTGCAACAGAGGAGATGTAAACAGATGGGGTTGGCAGAATGAGAAAAGATCTTTATAAACTAGCAAATTGGCCGAACGAGTGACAGCGGTGGTTTATTGAAAAGAAGTGCAAGATCATGCACATAGGAAAGACAAACCCTGAAGCCACCTATAGGCTGTGAGGGAGTTGCTGTCAGTCAGAAGTGAACAAAAGAGACCTGGGCATCATCATCAATGCTGATCTGAAGTCATTCAGGTAGACTACTAAAGCATTCTGTAATGCTCGGTGGATTTTGGGGTGTATTTGTAAGGATATCACAACTTGGAAGAGGGAGGTAACAATCCCTTTGTGCAAGACACTGGTTAGCTACCATATTGAGTTCGGTGTGCATTACTGGTCGCCGCACCTCATGGGTGAGTTTAGCTGGGGATCACTGAGGGTAATGATATCACAGACTGTGAACAACACTGCCCAGGGCAGGAGAGATGCTGCTAAAGTGAACAAAATGCTGTGGTTTACAGGGAGGTGAGTTTTGTCCTGGCAAAGCGATGTCATCTTGCCCCTCTACAGATCACTGTTAATGCCGCTCTTATACAATTGTGTACAATTTGGAAAGCCATTATGAAAGCATGATATCATGCTGCTGGAGGGGGTGCAGAAGAGTGCAACAAAGATGATATGTGTACTGGTAGGGAGAGACTATAACAGCAGGCTGGGATACCTCAGTGTGTACACCGTGGAGGATAGAAGGGACGGGGGGACATGTTAGAGACATTAAAGTACTGGAGGGGGGTCAATAAGTATTGGTAAGATGGGGTCTTTAAGTTAAGGAGGGGGGTCACCAAGGGGCACAGGCTAAGAATGGAGGGTGGACGAATTCTGAAGGAAATGAGGAGACACTATTTCACATAGAAGGTGGTAGCCAAATGGAACACCCTACCAGAATGGGTGGTATCATGTAAGTCTTCGAACAGCTACACAAGGGTGTGGGATTGGGAACAGGGGAGAGTGAGGGCGGGTTGTGGCATTTGGATGACAAAATGGAGGGGTGCCGGCTGCACACTCGTGCATACTTTAACAGATGCGGTGGTCTGTTGATACTGGCACATTCGTATGTTCATATATGTATATCTTTGATACTTTACCAAGAGGCCCAGATAAATTTTGTTTCCTCCTTGCGACCCATTACATGAGTTCAATGTCCCTTTTTAAGTGTGGCCTCCACAACTGCACACAGTACACGATGTACAGCCTGAAAAAGCAGTTATACAGAGGTAGTATGCTTTCCTCCCACCACCACCCCGACTGGAGCCATTATCTCTGGCCTTGCTTCGCAGCGTGTTATTTGCCTTGGCTGCTGCACTCCTTCAAGTCTCCGTGAAGTTGACCTTAACATCCACCGCCACCCCCAGCTACCTCTCAGCCTTTGAGACTTACTAATATACTAACATACTATTTTCCAGCAGATTAGGCCTTACAGTCTATCGAGTCTTCTCGAAACTCAGATCCCTAGTTGGGTGCCGAGGCCCTCCCACCCCCTTGTGTTCCAGAAACCCCTATCATCTATCCCCACCCCACTGGGATAGACCATCATCTGATACATCCACTGTCTGTGTCTGTCCCACCCTCTCTTGAAGCCCTCCACTGTGGATCTCTGAACAAGCTCACCAGGCAGTGCATTCCAAGAGTCCACCACCCTCTCAGTGAAAAATCTCCTCCTCTTTTCCCCCCCTCACCCTTCCACCTTCCAACTTCAAACCATGCCCTCTGGTGATACCTCCCTGCTGTAGTCTAAATATCCCCTCCACGTTTACCCTATTTATTCCCTTGAGGTACTTGAAGACCTCAATCATGTCCCCCCTGTCTCTCCTCTCCTCCAATGAAAACAGGCAGAGCTCCTCAAGTCTGTCCTCATTCGTCAAATCCCCCAGCCCTCATCTTAGTTGCCCTCCTCTGTACCCTCTCCAGGAGCTGTATGTCCCTCTTCAAGTGTGGTCTCCAGTACTGTACACAGTACTCAAGGTGTGGTCTAACCAGTCCATTGTACAATGGCAGAATCACTTCCTTGCTCCTAGAGGTGATCCCCCTTACGATGCATCCCAACATCCTGTTTGCCTTGCTAGCCACTGTCCCGCACTGCTCAGAGTTATTCCTACATGCATCCACCATGACCCCTAGGTCTTTTTCCCCTATTGAGGCCTCCAGCACCTCCCCTCCCAGGGTGTACCTGTGTTTAAGGTTTCCCCACCCAAGATGTAACCCCTTGCACTTGGTGATATTGAAATTTAATTTCCATGTGTGAGCCCAGCTTTCCAGGGTGTCCAGGTCCCCTTGCAGGGCCAACCTCCCCTCTTCTCCCTCAAGTACTGCTCCCATCTTGGAGTCATCAGCGAAGAGACTCATTTCACACCCTATACCCTCCCTGATGTCCAATATGTATGCATTAAACAGGATCGGACCCAGCACCGAGCCCTGCTGTACCCCACTACCAACCTCTCTAGGGTTCGAGAGCTCCCCACAGACCACTACTCTCTGGGTGCATCCGGCTAGCCAGTTTTCAATCCATCTGACCATCAAAGGGCCTACTCCCAACCCCATCAGTTTCACCACCAGACCATTGTGGGGGACAGAGTCAAGCGCTTTGCTGAATTCCAAGAATAATACATGCACAGGCTTTCCCCTGTCCAGTTCTGATGTTACCCATTCGTAGAACTACACAAGACTGGTTTGACATGATCTACCTGGCACAAACCTATGTTGCCGACTATCCAGACCTCCCACCTCCTCCAAGTATACCCCTAATCGTTCCTTTAGTATAATCTCCATTAATTTTCCCACTACCGAGGTCACACTGATGGGTCTATAGTTACCTAGTACTTCCCTCGACTCCCCTTCATGGATTGGCACTACATGTGCCTATTGCCAATCCCTAGGTACCCTCTCTGTCTCAAGTGACCTGTTGAAGAGCTACGCCAGGGGTTCAGCCAGTATGTCCGCCAATTCCCATAGTACTCTCGGATGAATGCCATCCGGCCCAGGAGATTTGTCTTTCTTTAGGGCCTTGAGGGCTAACCACACCCTTTTGGTGGAGATAGCATCATCTGTCCCCTCCACCTTACTGGCCTTTTAATCCTTATCCTGATGTGACACCCCTGGGGTACCTCTCCCTCCCTCTTGCTCCATTTATATTGCTCTCCTGATCCCACTCAATGCCACTTCTATCCCCATCGTGCCTTGCTTTGTAGATATCCCATCCCCCTCCCTAGTGAACACAGAGGCAAAGTACTCATTAAATACCTCTGCCTGGTCCTTCACCTCTTCCACCCACCCTCCTTCTGATCTCAATCTGCTGAGATGGCCCTTAGTTTTTCTCCGCTCCCCAATGTCCGGAAGAACCACTTTTCCCCTCCATGTATACCCCGTGCCAGCCGCTGCTCTTTACTGGACTTTGCCCCTCTCACCATCCAGGTGACTTTTCTAGATGCAAGATGGTACATTTCCTTTTCCCTATCCCCTCTTGTTTTATATTTTTTATAGGCTGCCTTCTTTTCTCTGACCACTACCTGAACCTCACTGGACCACCAGCATGGCTTATGTGACCTTGCTCCCTTATGTTTCACCTTGGCGAAAGTCCTGACTGCCTCATGAAGTCCCCATTTTATGACCTCCCATCTCCTTTCCACATTTGTCATTGATGTAATCCCCTTCAAGTGATCCTTGAGAATATTTCCCATGCCCACAAAGTCTGCCCCCCTGAAGTCCACTGCCAGTGTCCTAGATCTCCCCCCTCCCCCCTTGCGTATTTGAAACCGGACAGTATTGTGGTCGCTCCCAGTCAGGGGATCCTCTACAACCAGTTCCTTTACCAGATCCCCATCTGCCAGAACCACGTCCAGGACATGCCCCTCCCTTGTGGGCTCCATCACATGCTGTGTTAAGAACATATCCTGGAAGCCGTCCAGCAGCCTCTGCTCCTTGGCCACCTTAGAGGACATGGTTCCCCAGTTTGTACCTGGCATATTAAGGTCATAGATACATAGACACATAGACAGTGTCAGCAGATAAGGGCCTATGGCCCACCCAGTCTGCCCATTTGAGCTTGTAAGTTCAGTTTATGTTTCCTAGAAGTCTGTTGCCCCTTACACCTGACCTCCAGAATTCCTTTATGTCTATCCCATGCATTCTTAAATCCCGTGATTGTTTCAGCCCCCACCACTTCCTCTAGCAGGGTGTTCCACTTGTCCACCACCCGTTCTGTGAAGAAATTCTTCTCATGTTTCCTCTGAATCGTCCTCCTCCAATTTCATACCATGCCCCTAGTCCTGGAACAGCTTTTTGCTTAAAAATAGTATATTCCTGCACCCGTTCCTCCCTGTAAGATACTTGTATGTCTCTATCATATCCTCTCTTCCTCCTCTCCTCCAGGGAGTACATGTTCAGTTCCTTCAACCTGTCTTCATAGGACTTGTGATGCAATCCATGCACCATCTTTGTTGCCCTCCTCTGAACCTTCTCTACCCTGTCTATGTCCTTACGTAGGTATGGTCTCCAGAATTGTACACTGTACTCCAGGTGGGGCCTCACTAGTGTCTTGTATAGCAGAATTATTACCTCCCTTTCCTGCTGGTGATGCCCTGCCTATACATCCCAGCATCCTATTTGCTTTATCTGCTGCCTTGTCACACTGTTTCCTACCTTGAGGTCACAGAGATGATAACCCCAAGATCCCTTTCCTGTTTGGTGCATGCTATATCTCACCTCCCAACTGATATATTGTGCCAGGGTTTTGTGCCCCATATGCATTATCTTGCACTTCCTTGCATTGAATTTCAACTGCCAAACCCCTGACCATTCTTCAAGTTTCTGCAGGTCCCTTCTCATTCTGCCTACACCCTCTGGTGTGTTCTGTGTTACAGAGCTTTGTGTCGTCAGCGAACAGTGAAATTCTGCCTCTAGGTCCTGTGCAATGTCACTGATGAGATGTTGAATAGGACCGGTCCCGCACTGATCCCTGTGGTACCCCACTGGTCACTCTTCCCTCTGTGGGTGACAGCCATTTACCACCACCCTCTGTGTCCTGCCACCCAGCCAGTTACCTACCCACCACACTACTGTCCTGCCCACACCCATATTCCCCAGTTTGTGTAATAGTCTTCTATGTGGCACAGTGTCAAAGGCCTTGCTGAAGTCCAGATAGGCCATGTCCACTGCCCTCCCTGATCCACCTCCCAGTCACCCAGTCAAAAATTCAACAAGGTTGGTCTGACATGACTCCCCTGGTGAAACCATGCTGCCTTGGGTCCTGTGGTCCATTGAAAACCAGATGTTCCATCAATCTCTCCTTCAGTAGTGCTTCCATGATCTTCCCCACTACGAGGTGAGGCTGACTGGTCTGTAGTTCCCTGCTTCCTCTTTGTTCCCACTTTTGTATAAGGGGACTACATCTGCTGTCCTCCAGTCTTTGGGTACCTCCCCTGTTTCCAGTGATCGGCTAAACAGGCTAGCCAGAGGTTCAGCCACCACCCATCTTAGTTCTTTAAGGACCCTGGGGTGCACCCCATCTGGCCCCATTGCTTTATCAACTCTTATTACTTCCAGTTCCTTCAGGACCCTTTCTCGTGTAAAGGGACTTGTATCCATTTCTGCACCATTCTCACCCCTTGTACTCTCTTCAGACTCATTACCCTCCTTTTCCTCAGTAAAAACTGAGCAGAAATACATGTTCAATATGTCAGCTTTACCGTTGTCATCCTCACGTGGCACCATCCTCCCTTCAGTCTCACTATCCTCCCTTTGTCTTTCTTTTTTCACTTATGTACCTGTAAAGGGTTTTGTCCTCTACCCACTGATTTTGCAATGTGTTCTTCTGTCTGAGCTTTGGCTTCCCTTACTGACCTCCCTGCCTCCTTTGCTTCTCCTGGTACTTCTCCTATCCTTCTGTCTGTGTCTTTTTGTATTGCCTGAATGCAATCTTTTTGGCTTTTACTTTCTTTGCTACCTCTTTGGAAAACCATAATGGTCTCCTATTCCTTTTCCTCTTGCTAACCTGCTTAATGCATAATTCTATTGTTCTTGTAATCCCCATTTTAAATACTGCCCACTGTTCCTCAACCCGATTCCTGTCCCATTCCCCTTAATGCCTCTTTCAAGTATCTCCCCATTTTCCCAAAGTCTGCCCCCCTAAAATCCAGGATACGTGTTTTTGTGTGGTTTGGTTCTGCTCTTTCTGTGATTTCAAACCACAATGACTGGTGGTCACTGTTCCCCAGGTGCTCCCCCACTGTTACCCCCATCACACTGTCCCTGTTTGTGAGCACAAGGTCCAGTATTGCCTTCTGCCGAGTTGGTTCCATGACCAGTTGCTTGAGGAAGGCACCCTGAAGGGAGTCCAGGATAAATCTGCTCCTAGTTGATGCTGCTGCTGGGATGCTCCAGTCCACATCTGGAATATTGAAGTCTCCAACCAGTACTACCTCACCCTTGTCTGCCATCCTTTGGATGGCTAGCATCAACTCCCTATCTGTTTCTTCCTCCTGGGCTGGTGGTCATAGGCCACACCTGTGCGGATGGCTGTCCCATTTTCCTTTCCAGCTACCCCACAGTATCTCTCCCCATTTTGTTCCTCCTGGATCTCTGTGGCCCTTATGTCATTTTCACATACAGTGCCACTCCTCCTCCCTTCTTGCCTGCTCTGTCTCTTCTGAATATGTTGTAGCCAGGTATGGCCATCTCCCAGTCGTGGTTATCATTACACCAGGTTTCAGTGATGGCCACAATGTCCAGGTCTGACTGTGCCATGACAGCCTCCAGATCTTCCATCTTGTTGCTAAGGCTCCTGGCATTTGCACACATGGCTTTCCATGATTTAACCTCCCTAGACTGTTTCGCTGTTCTACTCCAGCTCCTTTCTTGGTTGTCCTTTATCCCTGGTTCTCCTTGCTGTCTGCCCTTCTGCTGAATTTTGCCCCTTTTCTGTCTATCCACCTCTTGGGCACTAATCTCCATCTTTTTCACACTGCTTTGCAGAGATAGCCACTCCTCTGGTTCACTGGTTCCACTGCTAGCTGTGGGGGGTGAGCAAGTAGGTACCCTCCTTGCTGGCCTGGCACCCCCCTTTGCTAGTTTAAATGCTTGTCAATGTAGCATTTAAACTTATCATTGAGTGCTTGGATTCAGGATGGATGCAGGCCATCAGGCTTGAACAAACCTCCATCCCTCCAGGTGAGTCCCCAGTCACCATGAATCCAAACCCTTCTCCACAGCACCAGTTCTTCAACTATGAGTTAAAGTTCCTGTGCATGCTATCTAATACTCTCCTTGCCTCTCTGGGAGTACTTCTGAGAAGTGACAGAGTAGCTACTTGCTTGAGACCCCTCCCCAATTTCCTAAACTCTTCCTGAACTTCCTTTGGCTCCCATTTGCCAGGTCATTAGTACCTAGGTGGATAATGACATCAGCTCACCCTCCCATCTTGCCTTCCCAGTGATCCCCAGGATCTTCCTTCCATCTCTCCATGCCGTGGCACCCAGTAGGCACCTCACCTCCCTGTCCTCCCCCTCCTGTGTTCCCAGCTGGATCCCTCTTATGATGGAGTCCCCCACCAGGATTCACTTCCTCCTGCTCTGGGGTCCACTGCTTTCCCCGCTGAGGTCACCTCCTTGGCTAACCTCCCCATCAACACCACTCCTTCTCCTTTTGGTCCACACTGGGCAAAGATGTTGTCTAGCAAACTATCCTCCAGAACATCACCCATCCCAGGGGGTCTATATACTACACCCAGCTTGACCTTATCTCCTGCAGGGGTTTGTAAGTTGAACCATAAGGCTTCCATGTTTCCCTCTGCCTCATCTACCTTAGCAATTTCTATGTCATCTCTAATGAACATAGCCACTCCACCCCCTCTGCCCTCCTTCTATCCTTCCTAAGCATATTGTACCCCCGCACGTTTAGGTCCCAGTCATGGTTTTTGTTGGTCCACGTCTCTGTGACCACTGCCACATCCACCCCCCCAATGGGTTAACACTTGGCAAGGGTTTCTGTCATCCAGTGCCAGTTCACTGCATTTGCCAACATTGAACCTCAGTACACAGTTCCTTGAGCACTTGTCCAAAGCATCTAGGTCACCCTGTAGGGCCAGCATGCACTCCTACCCATCCACTGCCTGAAACCAGCTTTGAGTCATCTGGATAGAGACTTGTCTCACTGCTGATACCCTTCATTTTGTCAGAGACATCGGCGTTGAACCAGGTGGAGCCAAGGATTGATCCATAAAGGACCATGCTCTCCTTGGAGATGAGACTATCCACAGAACGACGACCATCTGGGCCCACTCTGAAAGTGAGTTACATATCCATATGAGCACGTTTCCCCATCACCATTCCACCCTGTTGATCCAACTGTCACCTGTAGTTCCCTGCCTCCTCCCATGACCCTCCATTCTGGAGTTGCACGATCTGCAATGTCCACATAGAACAGTGCATGTGTGCAGGTAAACTGGAAGCAGTGCAAAAATGACCATCACAAATACTTGAATTTTTGAGTATTTGAAAGGAGGCGGAATCAAAACAGTTTTAGTCTTGGGAGACAAGTGCATATGTAGGAGTGTGCAAGGTTTACCTGACATGATTTCCATGGGACGAAGCCAAGCAGTCTATCGTCCAGTAACCCTGTCTTTTATTGTTATATCACTAGCCCCTCAAAGGCAATACCCTCCATCACCTTGCCCACCACAGATGTCAGGCTGGTGTGCCTATAGTTCCCTGCCTCATCCCTCCATTATGGAGATGCACGAACTGCAATGTCCACATAGAACAGTGCATGTGTGCAAGCTAACTGTAAACAGTGCAAAAATGCCCATGACCCAAATACTGTAATTTTTTCAATCTCTAAAAACAGCACAATTGCAATAGTTTTAGTCTTGGGAGAACAATGCATATGTAGGAGTGTCTGCATGACAGATAGGAGCTATTGACCTTGCTATGCACTCCATTCTCCTGCTTTGACAGTGCAGTTGAGCTCAGCTCAGGACACTTATCACCCACTTGGCTTTGTGTTGCTCCTGTTCTCCTACACACAAAAACTAAATGAAGCAGAAGGACAGCAGCAATGAGGTGAAAACTGGCCTATAATGATTCTCACTGGCTGCCTCAATTAGAGAAATGAAGTACTTGAAACTGTTCTCAGCGTATGAATTCAACTATTTCTTTGTGATCATCCTGTTCTGTGAGACATAGTGTTAGCACTTGAAGCCTTGCACTCTGACTTTTATTCAGTCTTTAAATAGCAACCACTGTTTCAAAACCAAAAAAAAAAATGGTGGAGTACTATGAATCAGTGGTTGATAAAATCACAAGCCTGCACACAGTGAAACAAGAAAAAATAATTTACCATTGGTGAGAGGAAGGCACACAGACATATGGGGAGTGGAGTTATGCAGTGGCTGTGGAGTAACAGTCTTCCAAGAGACTTTGCTGAGACTGCGTTGATGCCATGAGGGAGAATGTTGTTTGTCTCAATGCTGACCTGGCAATCATTTTTGAAAGTTGCTGCCCCATCTACGGACCACCACAGCCACTGCTGTTGCATCACAGGCTGCCAAGGCAGGAGCACATTTGGATCATTATAGGATCTTGGATGCTGAGGGTGGCAAAAACAGTGTGCATCCCTACAGTTGCAACTGTCCACAATTCATTGCCCACTGTGGCTGAGCATGGGTCCTTTATGAAGGCACCCTTCGCGGAGAACAAGAAGCATGTGCCATCAGCGGAAGGAAAAAAAACTGCTGTTGGTATACTCAGTTGTTAGGGTTGTAGAATTGGTGGAGGGAAAGGTAAGGGAGGTAAGGTGCCTTCCTTGTGCCATGGCTTCGAGTGACAGGAAAAAAATTAGCAGGATCGTGGGATCAACTCAAAATGGGATTGAGCTGGATGTCATCGGCCACCTGTGGATAAAGGACATGGCCCTGACTGGAATCAGAGGAGTGCAACAGGAGTTTGTGGACTTGTGGAGGGACCTTAGACAGGTAGCACACGTGGTAACTGTCACAAGTGCTACCTATGTATGGCATGGCAGCTGCTCGGGTACACTGCATCATAGGATACAATGATTGGTGGAAGAAATGGTGCATATCTCCGTTATTTTAATAAAATGTCAACTGTGGCTACACCTGGAGGGATGAATGCATACAGTGGTGCGACGTTCTGCATCTTGTCAGTAGGTGATCCATGATCCTAGGTGATAGGTTTAAATGCTTGATTGGAAAGCATTTTAAACTACACAAGGGCTGAGGCACTGAGAAGGTGAAGTTATATCCTCTCCACCGCCAAAAAAAAACATGGTCATTACTGAGGTGAACACCAAGATATGGCAGTCGACAGGAAGAGTGGCTGGTGCAAATGGAGAAAAAGAGAAATGCCATCAGGACCGTGATGGGGCAGAAAAATATAAAGACATAAAACAATTGAGGTTAGGGAGTACCAATGCCAGTAGTCTAATTAAAAAGTGCACCAAAATGGTGGCCGGGAAGGAAGAGGGATGCATGTATATCATGGAAGTCACAGGAACATGGTACACAGAGAACCATGACTTGGATGTTAACATACCAGGGTACAAAATCTACAGAAGAGACATGGAGGGATGAAGAGGAGGAGGCAGATGAACTCTCTATGTAAGGGAAGGGATCAAAGTGATAGAAGTAAAGGGTAAACAGGGAGGAGAGTAGGCAATGTAGTTCAGCATGGAGACTGGAAATGGCACCACAGTCCTCACAGGGTTTTTATACAGACTACCATCTCAGGAGTCTATCTGCACTTGACTGTGCACCTGGGTTGGTGTGGACCCAAAAATAGGACCACCACTCCAGTAAGGATGCATGTGTTGCCAGAACAACTGACAGGTACGCTTTCTCAGACTAGCATTTGTCAATGCCGAATGTTTGATTGCTGTTATTAGCATTGGAAATGCAGGAGTTAGACAGATGCAGAATCGGAATGGCAGTAAAGTATTGAACCTCACACCAACCCCATCTCCGTCATGCAAAAAGCACAACGCATGTATCATTTTCTGTTTTATATGTCTAAAGTCATGGAAAAAAGTGTATTATTTTACTTCATATAAACAGGCACATTTGGCATGCTACGGTAGGCTCACTGCATGACACAAGAGTGTTTTCTTAGTGGGGAGGGCTGTAGCCAATGGTTGGGGCTTGGTGCACACCACTTGGCACACATACAATGGTGGTGGGGGTTACAGTATGGCGATGTGGATTGTGATCGCCGTCAGCAAATCAACATGGATGGGCATGCGGATGGTAATAGAAACCCTAGAGCCTACAGTGGACCATGGCTTGATTTTAAAGCCACCAGATAGTCAATATGTATGGGAAAACTGTGCCACCTTGCCTTCGAAGGTGCGCTGTAACCCCATGCCCAGCAGGTCGTGTACACACTTGTAGAGTCACATGATCGGAGTCTACGAGACTCTGTAATGGCAATGTGCACCACAAAATAGGATGGGCATGGGGATGGCAATAATTCACCTTTCGAAGTGTTGGCATAATCAGTGACCAAGTTATTGGTTTGAACTATGTCCTTGAGCAGAATTCTAAGACCGCTCTTCTCCCCATTTTATTAGAGGTCTTTGACAGTAACAGGTTTTGAACTCTGTTGCCATGAGTTTTCTGTGTACATCTGTAGATGGTTAGAAAACTGTTTGGTTTACTGCTGGAAATGATTTTGAACCTGGAGGCAATACCTGACTCACTACATGACAGACCATTTGTATGTATTGCCTGGAGTCACCGTGCTGTGGCTACTGCTGACACAGAGGCTCAGCACCGGCATTATAAGAACAAAGGTGGTTTGATGTTAAATGACCTGCCTCTGAACACCATTCCATATGTTTCAGTGGTTGGGGAAGCTGTCTTTTGCAGAATTGCTACTGGAGTTGGTTTCGTATTTGTCAGCTAAGCCTTTATCCTTCTCCCAAGAGACAATTGTTGGTACCGGGGTAGCAGCACTTCCAGCTTTGAGGAGGCAATGCCACTGTTGAATGCATCCCAGTATACTATTTGCCCTTGCCACTGCACTCCTACGGGTCTTTGAGTTGTTCATTTTTACACAGACAAGTACTCACAGGTTACTCTCTCCCTCAGTGACATGCACTTTGGTATCCTGTCAGGGTATGCACCTGCCCTGTATTTCAGAAACCCATGTTCAGAACCTTGCACATTCCCACATTGAATATGAGTATCTATTTTTCTGGCCTCCTTTCCAGAGTCTCAGTACCCTCCTGCATGGCCACCCTCTCCTCCGACTGATCCAGAACTGCACCCGGTTTTGACTCATCTGCAAAAACACTCATTGCACTACTGATCCCCTTCCTTATTTTTGAGACATAGGTGTTGAACAGGAGGTGCCCCAGCAGTGCCCACTGGGGCACCACACCAGTAACTCACATTGGGGATGAGGCAAGCCTCTCAACCACCACCCTCTTACTATGCTCATAAAGCCATGTTCCTATTCATGTTCCTATCCATTTGCAAAACTGTCTCACTGCACTCATATCCTTTAGTTTAGCCATCAGGCCAATGTGGGTTAATGAATCAAAAACACTGATGAAGATCAGAAAAGAGGACGTCCAACCACCAACGTTGGTCCTGGGCCCTCAAGACCTAGTCATAGAACTGCTCAGGAGTGGAGTCTTATTAAAAGAGGTATAACAGAGGATACCGTAAAATAAGTTAACACTGTACTTGCTCAGCTTTCCACACACACACAAGGGAATGGAATAACCAGACTC
Source organism: Neoceratodus forsteri (assembly GCA_016271365.2). NCBI lineage: Eukaryota > Metazoa > Chordata > Ceratodontiformes > Ceratodontidae > Neoceratodus > Neoceratodus forsteri. The sequence goes on along the minus strand of CM057455.1, from coordinate 1,804,131,321 downwards.
TTGCATGATGACGACACACTAAGGGATGCCTCACTTCTAGGCACCAATCTGATGACTGTCCGCCAGGACCATGTGCAGTGTCTGAGCCTCACTAGTTGGCGCACTGACCGGCAGGGTCAGATAATCATGCTTGAGAACGTGAACCTGCCTCTGGTCACTGGCCCAGTGGAACCGATGGCTGAGGTGCTGGATGCCACACCTTGTGCTGCGCCGGGGACCCGTGTTTTGGAATGAGCAAGGGTCGCTGGAGGTCTGCAATGGAGGTAAAGAAATGAGCATCTGGAGGACTGATCTCCTGTACCAGTAATGACAGGTGTCCCGAGTTGGTGCTCAGCTGAACTCTGGTGGAGGCTGGAGATGCAGCAAGCACTGAGGATGTTGAAGTAAGGTGCAGGGGAGTGGCAGACATTGATTACATGCCTTGACGTCAGGACATCCACCACTACACAATGAAATGGTGAAAAATGCCATGCTTCTATGGCGGAGAAGTAGCTCTGGAGCTTGCACTCGATCTGCGGCCTCCTGTCTGGCACCCTCAAGACTGACGATACTGACTGCGCGGAGTGTTAGGGGCCCATCTCGTCCATGCCTGGGGGTGGCAAGCGGAGGACTGCCCAGGTAGGGAGGACTCTTTGGTGCTCCTGAGGAGACCATAGCTGAGGGAAGGAGGAGAGGAGGAATAAATATGAAACTATATAACATCTGCCCCTGCTCCCTTGATACTGGTGATGACAGTCTCCAAATCCGTTCATGTCATGTTGAGATCTCTCATCACCACTACCCTTCCCTTTCTTAAACCAAACTGTAACTCGAGATTTGCCAACAACCGGTCTTCCAGAACATCAGCAAATGTAGGAGGACAGTATACCACGCCGACCTTGCCTCACGTACCCCGCTGCATCAGCATGTTGCCCCAAATTGCCTCCATGTTCCAACCCCTCCCTCCTCTACAAATGCCATTTATGACTAACAGTGCTGCACCACAACTGCCTCCCTCCTATCCTTTCTGAATGCATTGTAGCCCTCCAAATGTAGGCCACACTCATGCCATTTTGTGTTCCAGGTCTCAGTGACTGCTGCAACATACGCAACTCACTCAACTAGCATTAACTGGAGCTCAGGCAGCATGCTTACTAAACTGGCATTTATCATCACCACCGTCAACCACTTCTCGTTCATCTCCTTTCCCATGATTCAGCTTCCATTTATCAGCCCGGGGGCATGGGTACGATTGGAGGGTGGAGCTTGTACTAGATCAGGACACACATGGATGCTGGTAGTGTGATGGAGACACTGAAAAAAGGGGTGCATTAGGATACTAGGTCCCGTACAAAGGTAAGGCATAAGCATGGCAGTGCCAACAAGTCGTGTTCTTGTGCCAGGGAGGTGGATGAGGTGGCGAGGGATAATATTTCTGTCTATTCATGTTTTAAGCACCATAGGAGGGATAGGGAAAGGGTTTAATACCAGTTGATGGCTCGGAGTTGAACCACAGTGGTGAGGCAGGAGATACCAACAGCTCAATGGGAGGGAAGTGAAGAGAGCAAAGTCTAGAGGTCAGACAGAGTTAGGAGGACTGAAAGGGGCAAGGGTTCATGCTGGACCAAAGCTTGAAGGGGATGGGTGGTTGAATGTGTGGGGGGCCTGGGATGGATAAATTAGGAGTGTATAGGTTGTGGGATGTCCTTAGTGCGGTACAAACTGACAATGTACCGGGGACAGATGGGCTGCATCCAATGGTTATGAAGGAATGAATGGGCGGAGGGGGAACAAGGTCCCCTGGATGCACTCTTTAACCACTGTCTGCAGACAGGATGGGTGCCTTAAGACTAGCGGGTGGCTCACGAGGTGACTATCCACAGAGGGTGGTCTGGGGAGGAAATGGGGAATTATAGGTCTGGAAGCAAAAAAGATTTTGACTAGGAACTGATATAATTGAATACAAGTTATTGTTAGTAAACCTGCTTTCACAATGCGAAAAGTCTGCATTGTAGCAGTGGTCTACACCACCAGCAGAGAATATCTGGTTCATACAGTGAGGCGACCCCGTTTTGAAGATTCATTATTGTTCTACAAACAACAGATATCTATGTGAACCAAAGCTCTTTTAGAGATCAGTTTGAGAAGCAGACACACACACAACCTGTGACGATGGTATGCCACAGTAATGCAACCCAAAGTAGTATAAGCAATATGAATGATGATGTGATGACTCAAAACAAGGGGAAGCAATGTACAATACCTGCAGTATGGAAAAGCAAATTTTATTTTCAAGGACAACGAATATTAGTAATGGAAAAACTGAGTCTTAAAAAGCAAGTCTATTAAAGACTGTTTTACAATGTATTTGCAAGCTATTTTGATGCAAGACATGAATGAACCACACAGTTGATGAAGTAAAAAGTAACGGGGCACTTGTAAGTATTTCAGTATCAAATATAGCGGTCCGGACGGTAACAAGTATACTGCCCCGATGGGTCAAGGTATACGTCTCTAATGCGCCACACACAGCACCTTGGAACTGGAACACGTATTCGTGGACCCAGACGTCCTAGTCGCCACAGAATGTACTGCCGGTATGCAGAATGCCTCATTGATCTGTTAATGTCTGGATCTGGTGGCAATGAAAACATGTCCTGGCGATAGCTTGAAGACAATGACAGCACTGCAGGATTCAAAACGAGGCGCTCCATTTCCTTGATGAGAAGAGAAACAGCAATATTACAGTATTTTGTCTTTCTAATGGCAAACACTGGAGTAATGTACAGTGCAACAGTACTAACAGTGAATTGCAAGGCAAGCTTGCTAACAAAGGAAATGGTCTGAAAACTGCTTGCAGCAAACATGCAAATGGAATAAATTGTTAGGTATATAACAGTGACATGATTGGCCATAATGAAGTAAATCCCATTATAGCAAACACAACCATGGTTTCAATCAATGTGCGCATCATCACTGAGGAGTTACTAGGTGCTAGACAAAACCACACTTTCGTTTGTGCAATGATGGAAACCAATGGAAAATGCAGTTGCCATGAGAGTTTACATTAAATAGCTGTAATGAGTGTGCATCAGCAGAAAGTAACCATCATGTGAATGATCGAAACCAAAAGTGTAACATAAATGAAGAAAGCAGACTGGGCGGCCAATCTAACCCAAGTGTAACACGTGGGAACAGGAAGAACTTGTTGGTTGTGTAATTCTGGAGGCAAAATGAGGGAAAACAAGCAATTTGCATATACGAAATATGGTGGCCTTTGTGCAAACAAGCTTTGGTCATAACGTTTGTGTATAATCTACACCATGTGGTGTGTAGCAACTTGTCACCACACACAGCAGTACTTATTGCATTCTATACATAATCAAAGCAGCCTTAACAGAAATGTTAACACAAATGCAACGTCAACTTTCTACGCAAGCCTTCTTTACTTTTGAGCTGAAATGGTTAAAAAACAGTATGAGTTATGACAAAGATCCGTCACTGTGTAAATGCATGCAGCCATGGCCCTGGATTTGATGCCGTACTTCTGGACGGTTACTAGTTGATTCACCAATTGAGATTGGATCACAGGGGAAGGGGGATTGCGGTCGGTTGTAAGACTGAACGGGGCATCATGAATGTAACATTTGAGGAGTACAAGTTATTTTAGTGTATTGTGGTGTCCGGTGTAAGCTGTAGGATCCTTCTCATACATTTTCCACCCGGGCATGGGAAATGGTTACTTATGGAAGTGGAAGACTTCATCATCGACATGGCATTTGAGTCACACAGACTGATGGTACTGGGTTACTTTAATGCATGGGTCAATGACGTCCCGTCTTTTGGACAGCACTTCCTCCAGTTGACAATATATGAGGCACATGAGAAGTGATGCCACCACTGTGGTTTGTACAGTTTTACGCACTGTCCATTACCAATGTCAGATGCATAATTTTGTTGCACGATGTGAACAACACTGTTGAAATATGCACAGTGATAATAGGAGAACAGATATTGGGGTGCAGTAGTACGTACCGTCAAGTCCGAAATGCAGTCACCAGGTCCCAATCCGCAGCATACATTCTCAATTGCAGATGACATGACTCTGCACTTCTGGCACACACACCATTCCGGTGTATCAGTGCTTATCATGGCAGTTGTGTTTGACAAATCTCGCTGTCTTCTTTCGAGTATATTGAAAGAGAGCCCTGGACTGAGAAGAGCGATCTCAATGCATAAGTCAACCAGAGCATCCACACTCATATTGCAAATTTTTTCCTATTAGAAACATGAGAAAATGACAGAACAATCTGTCAGCTGCTGCCTAAGCACATATATTGTTCATGCAAGAAGCAATACACCACACTGAAAAGCGTTGTACAATGAATGTATCACCATATTGTTAGAACAACGTAGGAAAGTTTCAGCAGAAAAGGACCAGCAGGAAAACCTAGTCTGCCCAGTTGCGTAGCATCACCAAGCCTCTACCCTGATTTCCACCGTCTCCTTTTAACAGACACCTGTGTCTGTGCCATGCCCTCTGGCAACCCCCGACACTGAATTTTAGACCACAGCTTCCCTACAAAGCCAAATACAGCTGTCGACAACACTGTCGTTGAAGATGTTATTCCTGATGTTGCCATTAAACTTGACACCCTCTACCAGGAGATCATGAAGCCTGTTTCGGGTACACTACCTCCACTGGAAGGGGTTCTAACTAGCAAAATATTTTAATTCTTTTAGGTACTTGAAGTGCTCGGTCATATGCCCTCTCTCACTGCTCAACTACAGAGGGTACATGTCACAGGATCACAGCCTATCCTCATACGGCAGGTGACTAAGACCATTCACCATCTCGGTTGCCCTCCTCTGTACCCACTCTACCCTCTCTGCATCCTTTTTTTGAGCAAGGCCACCAGATTTCAGAGAAAGCAGGAACAGCTAGGTGTAAAGGGGGAATCACATTCAAGTACAGAAAGATGATCATGCACCTGTACCTCGCATCCATGGTACCCACTAGCTGCTTTAACCCCAGTGTGTATTACTGTCTCCCAATCCTTCTGCCTAGGGGCATGAATTTGCATTTCACAGTACTGAAGGAAAATTTACACTTCATGGAACACTAATATAGTTTCCCTCGGGGACTCCGCATCCTGTGTGTCCAAGCAACTGCAGATTTTTACATCATCCTGAAACAGGCTCACTCTCACCTCAAAACACACAGCTATGTCAGTTATAGAAATGTTTAATGTCATGTTGTCTGAGTCTTCCCATGAGCACTTTTTCCATGACTGTACCAAAAACTGATGTCACACTCACTGGCTGGTAATGATTAAAGTCATACACCCCAACCAGACTTATTCAGAGGCAGCACAGTTGTGCAGTTCCAGTACATTGTGACTACTGTGGTGAGCAGGGATGCATTCAACAGATGGGTTACTGAAGATGGCACCTCAACAAGATCGATCAACCCCCTGGGCTGAATGCCATGTAGCAGCTTAACCTTGTCCACCCTTAGGTCCACGAAGCTATTTTGAAATTTTGTATTTCCCGAATGGTAATGTGGCAAACACCACCACAACCATGTGGGAAGAAGTGACCACCAAGCAGTATGGTTCACGACCCAGTCAGGTAATACAAAAGTGAGGCTTCTGGACTTCCGGAGGCCTGACGTTGGCAAGATGGGACCGTGCCTTAGCAAAGCAGTAGCACACGGGCTAAAAGGAGGGGGTGGAGAAACAAAGGAGAAGCATCAAAACTGACATCACAGAGGCAACAAGGTCATGGTTGGCCAGTGCACAGCCGCTATCACGAATTAGGCAAGGTGTCTGATCCAAAGTAGTCAGTGCTGTGTCCACTCCTGTTCAGCGTCTATGACTCCAACATAAGGAAGGGGAACAGGAGTGGAATGACGTCTCTGTGAAGAACAATTAAAGTCTGATGCAGCGGTGGATGAGGAGGAGGGGAAGGTGGGCTTACAGGAGGATATGGAGGCTCTTGAACGGTGGTCAGGAATATGGAAACTCGACTTAAATGTGGGGAAGTGCATGCTTCGGCACCAATTAATGAGAAATCCATGCCAGGACGATACCTTGGGAGGAGATCAAATGCAAGTCACAGAGAGTGAGAGGGATCTGGGGGTTGTGCTAGTTGACCGCAGCACAGGCACACTGATCTGACCTACTCATTTTGGCATCCACCAACATCACAAGGTGCTTCTCCACCATCAAAACCAGCATTGATCTGCCCCCTCACACCACAATAACTAATAAGTCCATTAGAGCATGCTGTGCATCGATTGCAGTTGAAAATGCACACATAAGTGTGAAGTCTGCTGCAAGCCTTTTCGTGCACCTTGGCATGCACTGACAGTGCATCTCCAACACAGTGGAAGTCTGAAAGTACTCTACACCAATAATACATGTGACAAACGTATTTGCTTCGTCAGCTACTATGGTCAATGGGCATCTGCCAACACCAGTGTGGCGTAGCATATTGTTCGCCTACACATGAAGTACAACAAAGTGCACTGTAGCACAGTTCACATTGATGCACATGAGGTGGACAAGGAGAGTGGTGTAATTTGGACAAAACAGTGAGGCAGACAGTTCCTTCTCTGCAAACATATGTCTGAATGTATGATGTACTTACTGGTTATGGATCCCAGATTCAAGTGTCATGCAGCAACATAACAGTACACCTACTGATGATTTGAAAAATACTACTCATTACCAGCAACAAGTAACTATGCCATAAAGTGACAAGAAAAATGCAAATGGCATAGCACTCAATCGCAAGGAAAGTAATAATGGTATGTGATGGCATTAATGCAAAAACACAATATTGACATGTGGTGTATATGCAGTACCATTAACAAGTCCCCTGGTGTTATGCGGCAGCATTTTCTGATTTCTGTGGCATGATTTATTCATTTCTCTGACAGAATGCAGTCCTGTCATTGGCTAAATATGATGTGATGTCATCGATGACATCATACACTGAGCATAGAGGCGGGGCTTCAGGATAAACGAGATGGGAAAGAAAGCCTGACACTATGGAAAAACAGTATATTTATATGAAAATTCACCAAAAACAATGAATTCTGCGGTACTATATATATTCTGCGTCATGATGCAAATTCTGCGGCAAATTCCGCAACCTCAGAACCGCAGAATTCCAAGGGCCTTGACCATTAACAATGAATAATGGAACACATTGAAAAGAAAAGTAAATTACTCACCCTTAACTTGACAGCATGCTCCTGAGTATGGCTGACTCCAGCTGAACGAACGCTGTTGCCTGAAGAGTCAACACGGTCACGACCGCGCGCATGACCGCGGCCACAAACATGCCCTCTTTGGGCTCTACGTCCTCGGCTGTGACCACACAACACAGCCACACTGCTGCTAGCATCACCACTGTTAAAACTAACACTTGGCGCAGGATCACATGATTCAACTGTTTCGTTCAAGGAACAATCAATACTGCTCACATCGGATAGGGAAGAAGAGTAGTAATTCTAAATATGGGAAGTAATGGAATGAAAAATAATATTTGATTAGAAAAGAAACAGTGGCTCAGGTAACCGTGTGCAAAGCAGTGCTGAAGTCATATTATATGATAACATACATAGCATGAACTGTGTATTTGCAAGTGTGGACGCAATTACAGACCAGTCAAGCTGAATGCCATAGTGTGCAAGCTCGTGGAGAGCATACTGAAGGAAAGGCTGGTGGAATATCTAGAGGAACATTGTCTCCAGGATGAAAGGCAGCAATGGTTCATGGGCGGACATCATGTCAAACAAATCTGTTGACTTCTGTGACTGTCACTAAGACAGTAGACAGAGGGCAATCGGTAGACATGCTGTATCTTGACTTCAGCAAGGCATTTAAATCTGTGGCCCACAAATGGTTGATCAGGAAGTTGGTGGATTTTTAAGTTGGGGAACAGATGGTCAGAGGGATGGAAAACTCGTTGCGATACAGAACACGGATGGGGAGTGGTGGTGGGGTAGAGTTATCTGGCACAAGAGAGGTAACCAGTGGGGTCCCAATGGGCTCTGGACAGGTACATTTTTTTTTATTTATAATTTTCAGCCCCTGCTCAACACGATTGAGGAACTTCTTCATTGATACCTAGGCTGAAGTCTACTAATCCCTCCACGGGTACAGCTTGTGATGCCATGCGTACCTGCACTCTGGGATTTAATGTATCCGTCCCCGGTGCTTTCTCTGTCTTAAGGGACCTGAGGGCTTCCCTCACTCTCTCTGCTGTGATTTCCACTTATGCTACCACTTCTCCCTGCTTAGCCTTCCACCTTCCTAACAGAGCTGCCTGCCCCCCTCCCCAGACCTACAGATTGTTAAGGGTACCCCATCCTCACTATGAATGTCTCCTCACCTGTATGATGCAGCACCCCCAGTTTCCTTGGTGAAAACTGAGGTGAAGTACTCATTTAGTACCTCATCCTGCTCCCCCAGGTCTTGTGCAGCTGTCAAAACTTCCTTTTAACATCTGAGGCATATAGCCCGAGTGAAGCATCTGGTTCCTGTTGATGACCTTCCAACATTGGTCCACGCCTTCGTTACCTCCTGCTTGCACTACTGCAACACCGTGTACCTAGGGCTACCAGGGGTAGATATTCACAGTTTGCAGCTGTTGCAGAACGCGGCAGCCAGGCTTTTGACTGGCACGCCACACCAGTCATATAACGCCTGTCCTCCGTGGACTGCAATTGGCTTCCAATTCAATGGCGAATCATCTTCAAGGTCGGTCTTCTGGCCTATAATGCCCTACGCTATCAGGGACCTAGTTACCTGCAAGATCTTCATCGTCCCTACAGTCCTTCCCATCAGCTCCGATCCACCAATGAGGGATTGCTAGAGATTCTCAGGGTTCCTTTAAAGACATCAGGGGCCAGAGCATTTATTTTTATGGCCCCAACCCTGTGGAATTCTCTACCTCATCAGGTGAGAGAATGCCTGACTGTCCAAAGCTTTAAGTCAGCCCTAAAGACTTATTTGTTTAATTTAGCATATCCAGACTTTTATAATACATTTTTATGGATTGATTTTAGGAATTTGTTTTAATTTAATGTATTGATCTGTTGTAAAATTGCGCCTTGGTTTTGGAAAGGCGCTTCTTAAAAATAAAGTATTCATTCATTCATTCATTCATAAAGAACCCCTTGTTCCCTCTCCTAATTTCACTGGCCAGGTTCTGCTCCCAGGTTCTGTGCCTTCCTTTCCTTAGCCACCCTCACCACCCTAGTGGCCCTTCTAGCCATCAGCACGTACTCCCCTTGATACCTTTCACTCCTTGAGCACTTGAAATGCCTATAGGCCACCTTATTTCTCGGCGCAACTGCCTTCAACTCCCTGGTCCACCAGCAGGGTTTTCAGGAACTACCGCATTTTCATCTTACTCTTGCACCGGTGCTGGTAGCATCCTGCACCCCTCCCCTGAAGATTTCCCACTTACTGTCAGTGTCCATGTCGGACACAATCACATCCAAATGCTCCTTAGGGATCCTTCCCATTTCCTTAAAATCTGCCCTCTGAAGTCAGTAACCTCCGTGTTTGTGCAGCCTTCTACCCCTCCTAGGTCCATGCAGAACCAGACCATGGCATGGTCACTCACCGCCAATGGGTCCCTTAACTCCAGGCCCCCAAACAGGTCACTGTCTGCCAGGACCCCATCCAGTACCCGTGCCTCCCTGGTCGGTTCCCCCACCTGCTGAGTAAGGAACTTGTCTTGAAAGACATCCAACAACCTCTGTTCCCTGGCCACAGTTGATGTCATAGTCTCCCAGTCGGTTCCTGGAATGTTTAAGTACCCAAACATCACCACCCTTCCCCTGCCCAATCTGCAGTGTCTCACAACATCAGACACAAGACTCTCCTCCAGCGCCTCCGCCACTGCAGGTGGTCTATACACCACTACTATTTTTACTCTCTTGCCCCCCCCCATTATCAAGGTGAGCCAAATCACCTGCATGGTTCCCTCCACCTCCTCTACTCCGCCTATGCCAATGCAGGTTTTGACTATCATTCCTACCCCTCCTCCCCTTCCCTCTCCCATGTCATTCCTGAACATAGTGTAACCCTCCAGGCACAGGTCCCACTCATGTCCAGCGGTGGCGCTGGTCTCAGTAACCACTGCCACATCAACCACTCCCTCATTTAGCATTGCCTTTAGCTAACACATTTTATTGCCCAAGCTCCTGGCATTTAGCCAGACTACCTTCCACCATTTCCCTATACTTCTATTTTCCCTGCTCGGGTTCCCATGGGGATTCCACTTGCCCTGGTCTGCACTCTACCAGTCAGCCTTTCCCCACCAAATGGGCTTCTTCGAATGGCTTATTCATATGTTGGAATGGACACTAGAGAGTATAGAACCGGTGCCTACTTTTCTGTAGCACAGTGGGACCCAGTTGTGCGGAAACAGTAAGATTTGCCACAGAGCAAATCAGCGGTGCTTTGTAATTTATGCGGCAGTAGCAAAGTACCACAGCACACTGGTAGCTTGTTAACATGGCTTCACGTCCATGGCAATGGTTAAAGCAATCAGGAAGGAGGAAGGAACAGTAACACTAGATTAAAAAACAAAAAGACATCAAAATAATGTCATGACTGAATAAGGAAAAAATGATGTCTGAGATAAATAAGGCATTTCCATAGTCATGCTGCTTATACCACTCATAAGGTAGCCACTGTGTAACACTGATATATTCAGATTTATATATTTGTCTTTGATCTCATGCTCAGAGTATAGATGTGTTCCCCAAATCATGCAAAGGAAGTTGACAGAGCGCATATCTGAACCCGAGATGACAGCACAGGAACACAACATGCTACACTCTGGGTTGTCACTTTTAGGTGATTAAATCAACAAGAGACTACATGCAATCAATTGCACTGGCCAAAATGTGTACAGAACAATTATTAGTTCAAAAGCCATATATACTACTCTTATATTACACCTTGCTGGGCATAACCACTTTATATGACGGGCCTATTCATTTTACAAGGTATTCAGTTCAGATGGCATTGCTATAGAAATACGATTATACAAAGTAAGGTATTGTCTTGTGTTATAATGTAAGGTCATGCACCTTGGATTTAATAACGCTAAACATCCATGCATTGTAATAGAGGGGCACTGGCTGGAACACCATTTCCAAAGGGCTCTTGCCTATAAGTCTGTATGGTACCCCCTTGTGTCATGTGCAATCACCCTGTGTTCCAGTCAGATCAGACTGTCCATTAGGGGAATCCCATGTTCTTGACAAGCAGTGATTGGTCTCTCTGTAGGTGGCATTGGAGATGCCTTTGTTGTGTGTCAGGGAGCTACGCCGATGTAATGATTCATAAGGTGCCAGAGCTGTGAAGATAGAAAGATACACAAAGGTGTCAAAGAAGCACACATCCATCTCCACTACAGGTGGCCAACAGAAGTTTTGAGGGACTGGAGAGTAAGAATGGTGGCTGCAGTGACAGTCTAGGTCTATGCAGATGCTTTACAAAATAGTATAACTAGTGATCCTCTACTGCATATAGACCATTGCTCACATACCCATTAAAAAAAATGCTACAATTGCCAATTGCATGTTTATTTCCAGAGAAGTAAATTCTCCCTTAGTTACTGCACTATTCAGTCCCTCCACACGTGTGCTCCCTTCCCCTCCCTCAATCTCCCTATCACCCCACCCACTGATTTCTCCAGCCCTGAAACTGTCCTCTCCAGAATGCTCACTGCATTTGCCCCCTCAACTGATTTCTCCAGCCTCAGTTTTTGCCTACCCAGGTACCTACACCCTTTACCCCTAATTTAGCTTGGTTATTCTCCATCAGCCATACCACCACTCAACCCTAAGCACCTGTATCCGCCCACACACATCTGATGTCCTGATCTACCTATCACTCGGCCCTCACCTCCTTTGGATCAGACACCCTCTCCTGTGCCCTTCTGTTTACTGATCAAACTCTCCCTTTCTGCCATGCACCCCCCTTACAGCCTCCTCCACATCATCCTCTGGATGCAGCAGGAAAAACGATGTTGGTGAGTGTGATGCCAGTGCCTAGTTTGCTCACTAACATCTCTCCCCTTACTATTCTCCATCTGGGCACTACTCTCCCTAATTTGTGTTTGACGTATTTGGCTGCTTTTGAGCCCCCTCCCATGTGCGGCTTGGCTGACTGAGTCCATCCCACACCAACCCCTGGTGCCTGCTCAACCCACACCTGCAATCCCTCCCTCACCCCCCACTGCCTCCTGATCCCCCTTATCTCCTCCATAAGACCCGCTAACTGGAAACACAGTGGGCATAATCCGAACTTCCATGCCACGTCTAATGCTATTGCCTCACCATCACCCGTGAACCCAATCACCCTACAAAATAAGCCTGCTCTGCTCAGCATCAAGTCCAGCAACCTCTTGATAGTCCAACCTACTCAAGCCTCTTGCTATTCCAGTTCCACCACACCACAGTCATCATCAATTTAATTACTCAAACAGCTTCTTGGTAGTCCAGCCTGTTCATAGACCAGTTCACCCAATCCCAGCACTCCTCGAAGGCTGCTGTTAGCCAGTGACAAGTATATATGTGATTTCAAGTTTTGCATTTGTTGCGTTACTGGTTGACGGGATGTGCAGATTGCAAACTGAAAGAAAGGGATTTCTCAAGGACTCTCAGGTATTTGAATGCTGTGACACAGTATAACATGTTTAAATTTCAGAGAAATATAAGGAGAATAGGCCACAACATGAGATTAGTGGTAGGAAGATTAAGGGGCAATGTCAAGAAATTTGTTTTCACAGAAAGGGTGATGGATGCATTGAATGGCAAACATCAAGAAGTGGTGGATAGGAATACAGTGCAGGCCTTCAAACAGGCATGGGATAGGCATAAGGGAGCAACACAGATGAATATGAATAGATAGGCCATTGGCAGCACCTACCTTTGCATAGTGTGTGATCCGGCAAATATCACGTACCTTTACTGGTTAAACAATTGGGAAAATAATAGTCTGCAAAGGACTGCACACAGGCCCGAGTAAAAGATGATTAAACAAATTAGACAGAATGGATAGGAAAACAATGACATCATACCAGTCCAGCCACCTGCAAAATAAGATGTTGCGGACCCTCCACAGAAGTAATAAATGACAAAGGGCAAATACTAGTGGAGATGCTGGTAAAGAAGAACAGAAGTGGAAGCAGTGGAATGTGGTAACCCGGAATGCTCGGAGCTGTGGGATGACAGCTACATAGATTCAAACTTTCATGTCAGCCGGTGAGGTGGACATTGCAGCCATCACCTAAACATGGATCACCCAATACAATTACTGGGACCTGTGGATACCGGGGTACAGCACATTTCGTAGGGATAGAGTGACTGGTAAAGATGGGTGGATAAAACTATAAGTGAGCTAAGGACAGAAGCGTGTTTGGCATGAGAGGAAGCATGGTACTATGAAGTCTATATAGTAGCAAATACAGGATGCAAAGATTAGGACTCTCGGGAAGGAAGTGGTGATAAGGCCATCCTCCAATACAATGTAGCTAGACACAGAAGTAACATGACAGATGATGAGGAGATGACAGAAGGGTAGTGTGGAGAATGTGGGGGACTTCAACATGCCAGTAGTGGATTGGAGTACCCCAACATCCAGGATAGAAGGGCGCAGGAACTGATGGGTGCTTTCCAGAATACCTTCCTCATGCAAATGGTCAGTGAGACAACCAGATTTTTAATTTATTTTTGCAAATTATTTTACCATGTGAAACACACTAAGCTGAAAGCTAGTTTGCAGGTGCAACCTGGGAGCATGAAGAAGTTAAGTGACTTGCTCAGGGTCACACAGTATGCAAGTGTAGTCTGTGGGATTCAAACCCAGGTCTCCAGAGTTGCAGCTCAGAGCCTTAAACCACTGTGCCATAGATGTTCACCTTGAAATATGCCACCACCACCACCTGATCCCTCTCAGCCATCGAGACTTGTAGCATTAACTCCCCCTCCACCACCGTGTAAACACTTGGGAACTTGTCACCCCACTGTAGAACTCCGCAAGGTTTACCTGCCATGATTTCCACGGGATGAAGCCAAGCAGTCTATTGTCCAGTAACCCTGTCTTTTATTGTTATATCACTAGCCCCTCAAAGGCAATACCCTCCATCACCTTGCCCACCACAGATGTCAGGCTGGTGTGCCTATAGTTTCCTGCCTCATCCCTCCATTATGGAGATGCACAAACTGCAATGTCCACATAGAACAGTGCATGTGTGCAAGCTAACTGTAAACAGTGCAAAAATGCCCATGACCCAAATATTGTAATTTTTCTATCTCTAAACACAGCACAATTGCAATAGTTTTAGTCTTGGGAGAACAATGCATATGTAGGAGTGTCTGCATGACAGATAGGAGCCATTGACCTTGCTATGCACTCCATTCTTCTGCTTTGACAGTGCAGTTGAGCTCAGCTCAGGACACTTATCACCCACTTAGCTTTGTGTTGCTCTTATTCTGCCCCACACAAAAACCAAACTGAAGCAGAACAACAACAACAATGAGGTGTAAACTGACCCATAATGAGTCTCAGTGGCAGCATGAATGAGATAAATGAAGTGCTTGAAACTGTTCCCAACTGACAAATTCTACCCTTTCTTTGTGATTGTTGTGTTCTGTGAGACAAGAGAAAATGAAGGGCAAGGACACAAGTAAATAGGTGATAATGCACCTTTAATGAGCTTCAAACTGCACTATCTTGCTGGCTTGGACTCTAACTATTATTCAGACTCTAAATAGCAACTACAGTTTCAAAAAACCAAAAAAATACAAAAATGGTAGACATGGAGGTTAATGAGTACCAAAGCCCGTAGTATAGTTAAAAAATGCACCTGATTGGTGGCCTTCATGGAAGAGGGATCCATGGATATCATGGCAGTCACAGAAACATGGTACACAGAGTACCATGGCTGTGATCTTAAAATACCAGGGTACACAATCTACAGGAGGGAGAGGGAGGGAAGAAGAGGAGGAGGAGGTGCTCGCTATGTAAGAGAAGGGATCAAAGCGACAGAATGAAGGGGTAAACAAGGAGGAGAGGAGGCAATGTTGATCACCTGGGAGACTGGAAATGGCACCACAGTCCACACCAGGGAAATATAAAGACCCCTGTCTCAGGGGGAGGTAATCATGGGTGTAGCCAGGCATACTCCAAGTACTCCATGGTGTGCAATTTTATTTAAGGGGGGTAGCAAATAGGCTCTGAATTGCTTCCTTTTTTCATGAAAACTAACAAAGAAAATGCTGAACCTCTCTGTAATTGTATTCATGGAAGTCAAAACTAGGACTGGTCACTAATACTGTCTTTGCATCCCAAGGACAATACAACTTTACAGGCATGGCATTTATATTTACCCATGCATGGCAACAACCATTGTCATGAGATACAAAAGTTGTAATTATTGTGCCAAATGAGGCAACAAACATGGTCCTGGTGTACATTTGTATACTGTCTGGCTACACCCTTGGGGAGTGGCAGTGAGTCCACTTGATGTGCAGATCTAAAATCCCTGGCTACACCCCTGGAGGTAATTGCAACGGAAATGATAGAAGGCATAGTTAAGATGGAAGTGAAAGGGGAAATATTGCTGATGGTGGAACTGAATATGCCTTTGCTGCAGCCACATGCAAGAGCAGGGGCATTCTCAACGACCTACAGGTGGTATGCCTCAGACAGCTAGTTCTGGAACAATCTTGGATCTTGTATTATAAAATTGAGACAGAGAAAGGATCTCCAATCTTGAAAGCGGCTGACAATGGGAACCCGTGGGCAAAACTAAAGCCGAATTTAGGCACTAGTTCCCAGTGTGGGTGGTGTGCAAATGTGCTAGGTGCTTAACAAACCATTTTAAGATAGGGTCTGAGTACCGTGAAAACTTATGGTCCAACAGAAATGTAAGGCCAGTGAATGGAAATAGATAAGATAGTCCAGCACTGCTGTGTCACCAGTCTGTGCTGTTCTGTGCCAGGCCCTTATCGAACATTTTTAAGATAGGATCGGGAGCAACTTAAAACATTTTGTCCAGACGATGTGCAAACTCATACTACAGCTAGGTTGACCACAAGGATGCTGGACCGCAAGTACAAGGTATATTGGACCTGACGGGATTCACCCTAGAATCCTAAAAGAGCTAAGGGAGGAACTAGTGACACCACTAACCACACTTTTTAACAAATCATGGGAAGATGGGGTGGTACCTGAGGACTGGAGGAGGGCAGATGTGATTCCCCTTCACAAAAGTGGGAGCAAGGGAGAAGCAGGAAACTACAGACCTGTTAGTTTAACCTCAGTGGTGGGGAAAATAATGGAATAAGTTCTGAAAGAAAGAATTGCTGAGTACCTAGTGGTCAGCGGGGCACAGGACCCAAAGCAGGATGGATTCACAGCAGGAAGGTCATTTCAGATGAATCTAATCGATTTCTTTGACTGGGTGACCAAAGTAATGGACCAGGGAAGGGCTGTGCATATGGCCTACCTAGACTTTAGCAAGGCATTTGATACAGTCCCGCACAAAAGATCAATAATCAAGTTAGCCAGCCTGGGAGTGGGCCCCAGGGTGGTAGCCTGGGTAGCAAACTGGCTGCACAACAGGACACAGAAGGTAATAGTGAATGGAACACATTCTGAAGAAAGGGGGTTTACTAGTGGAGTACCTCAGGGCTCAGTATTGGGTCCAGTCCTCTGTAACGTCTTTATAGGTGACATTGCAGAGGGTCTGGAAGGAAAGGTATTCCTCTTTGCAGATGACACAAAGATCTGTAACAGAGTTGATATACAAGGGGGGGTGGAAAGGATGAGAAGGGACTTGGCAAGGTTGGAGGAATGGTCAGACATATGGCAACTTAGATTCAATGCAAAGAAGTGCAAAGTAATGCACCTGGGAAATAAAAATCCAGGAGAAGAGTACACAATAGCAGGTGAGGTACTAACGACAACAATAATGGAAAGGGATCTGGGTGTAGTCATATCAGATGACCTAAAGGTGGGTAAGAAATGTGAGAAGTCAGTAAGGAGAGCCAATGGGATACTGGGATGCATAGGAAGGGGCATCACAAGTAGGGTTACCACCTGTCCTGATTTTTGCAGGACAGTCCTGATTTGGGCAGCTGCGTCCTGCAAAAAAAACATGAAAAATACTAAATGTCCTGATTTTATAGTAGAAAAAATATTTTCTAACTTTCCACTAAATGTTGCAGAAAACTGCAATACCTTAACTAAAACACCTTAAAATGATAAGACACAATAGAAGCAACTAAGAAACTACTGCACTTATCTTTAATTCTGATTACAGAGAGAAAACAAGTCTGTTGCATTGGTGGAGGTTACCTACTGTCCTGTGAAAAATCATGTTTCAGTAAGAAATGTCTCACTTTGGGCTTCTTAAAAGGTGGTAACCCTAATCACAAGTAGAAAAAGGGAAGTGATTATCCCTCTATACAGATAGTTGGTGAGACCCCATCTGGAGTACTGTGTGCAGTTTTGGAGACCTCATCTACGCAAGGACATAGACAGGATGGAAGCAGTCCAGAGAAGGGCAACTAAAATGGTGCATGACCTACAGCAGAAACCATATGAAGAGAGACTGAGAGAGCTTAATATGTATACCCTTGATGAAAGGAGGGACCAGGGGGACATGATAGAAACTGTTAAGTACTTCAAGGAATCAACAAAGTCCAGGAGGGTAGCATCTTTCAGAAAAAGAGATGTGTAAGAACAAGGGGGCACAATTTAAAGTTAGAGGGGGGACGGCTCAGGGGTAATGTGAGGAAATTCTATTTCCCGGAGAGAGTGTTTGATGCATGTAACCACCTTCCTGGAGCGGTTGTGGGGTTTAAAACAGTGGTGGAATTCAAACAAGCATGGGACAGATATAAGGCAACTATAGTGGGGGGTTGCAGGAAGTAGGCTGTTGGTTAACTAGAATCTGCAGCTTATCCAATAAGTAGGGAAATGGGCAGACTGGGTTGGCCAAGTGGTCCTTATCTGCTGTCAAAGTCTATGTTTCTAAGATAGTCAAGCACAGCTGTGACCACTGCATGTGCTGATACCAGTTTGGATTTGAGTACCAAGCAGAATAAAACATTTCCTATTTGAAGCACATTTTTTTTATAGTGGGAGGCTGCCAGTAACTGCTTGGAAAAAAAAAAGACACAGAAAAATGAAAGCCTGCAAATTGTAGGCCCTCAATAGCCCTTCCTTGAGAATGAATGACCTGAGGTTTGGGTGCTGGAGACTCCATTTGTTTAAGGTTAACAGATTTAGCCTCAGAGGAAGGTGTATTGGTTCAGATCCAGACATAGAGAGTAGCAGAAAAATACCATGGCCACTGGGACCAGTCTGGTGCTATCAAGACTATCGATGTGGAATGGGACCGGAGTCTGAGAAATACTCAGTACAAGAGAGGGAAGGTGCGCCCAATGTATGGAAACCAGACAGGTGTGCCATACATAGGGAAGAGTCAAGAGAGGGTAATGTTGACACTCTGTCATGGAAGCATTAAAAATATATGGAAAATGCGTAACAACTGCATGTTACAAAGTCATGTTAGGGCCTTTCTTCACCAAAATTCCAACATAGGCATTTTCGGACCTATGCTCATGCATAGTGTCACTGTAATTTTCGTAATCTGTCACAAACAATGATTTCAAACAGCGAGCGTGCTACTATGCAGCGGTAGGGCAAAAACACATCTCAGCCAGGAGGTGAAAAATGACAGCTGTACTGTTCAAAAGGAGGTGTGGAAAAATGCCAGTGTTGGAAATCTTGAGTGAAATGATTACAAATTAGCAAAGTTATGAACATGCGTTGAAACATCACAACGCACGTACAGGTTTTGTTTTTATAGGTCTGAAGAACAAAAAAATTAAACATTGAGGTACTTAATTGTTTTATTTTAAACAGGGACATCGGGCACACTATGGCAAGCTACCAGCATGCCACGAGAATCTGTTCTTCTGGTAGGGCTGTAGCCGACGAGGTGTTTGTGCACCCAAGTCGGCACATATGGAGAGGATGGAGAGCGAGGGTGACTGGGTCCCCCCTCGGCAGACAAACAATGATGGCGGGGTTACAGTATGGTGACGTGGAGTGGAGTCAACATCAGTAAATAAACTGGGTTGGGGCATGCGGATGGTAACTGCCCTGCATTGACGTGTTGCTCTCTCATCACAGCGGAACGGCTGACATTGCAATGACAAGGTGGACACTGATTGCAGGGACGAAAACGTTTCAACTTAGTGGAACTTCTGCAGAACAAGTGTCATCAGGACAATGGACCTGCACTTGTTCACCAGTGCCAAGCATCCGATTCCAGTGCTGACGTTTAATGCCAGCCACAGTGCCGCAACTCCACAACCCACTTCCCTTCTTTGATGCTGCATAAAGTTTCTTGCACATGCACGCAAGCAAACATAAAAAGAGGAACCAGTACCCTTAGGTTACTTTCCTTGTGTCACCCTTGAAAGTCATGTAACATCTATAACCTGGATCGCAGGACTGTGCCAGGGGCAGGTGCCATGTGTACAGCCGCTGATGAAACTGTCTATCAGTTTCATGGTTTGTTCAGGATGAATGATCCTGCTATCAGTGGAATTATTTTGGCACACCCGGAGGAAGGAGGGCCTTGACTTGACGGATACTTAACAGTGATCCTATGAACTGTAATGCCTGAGCAGCCTAAAGGACAGACTTTATTTAGATTTTGCAGTAAGCATCAATCCTCCGGGAGACCCAGGGTGAATTGAAAATGCCCCCACTTGCTGGGTTTATTTTAAAACCAGCAGCAACTCAATATGCTTGGGAAAACTGTGACACCTTGTCTTTGAAGGTGTGCTGCAACCACTGCCCAGCAGATTGTGTGGAGTCTTGGATAGTCATCTGATGGGAGGCTGCAAGACTCTGTAATTGTGACATGTATCACAGGATTGGATGTGGATGACAATAATTCGCATTTTGGACCATTGGCAGAATCAGTGACCAAGTTATGATTTCAAAGTATGTCCTTGCCATGAAGTCGAAGACAGGTCTTGACCCCATTTTCATTGAGGTACCTATGGCTGTAATAGTTAAGGCTACTTCCTACATCTTAAGAAACCGGATACCTTGCATTACTCTGTCTACCAGGATTTCACCCTCCTCCTTCTTCCATCACAAGGACCAGTACAGGCCCCTGATCTCTATCATTCACATCCCTTCCTGCAGTTTGCCACCTCTTCGCCCACAAGACATTTACCCTTTCCCAACCACTGGTAAAAAATGATCGAAAGTACTCAGTTAGGACCACTGCCAGTTCCCCCCGCCTTCTGTTCCCAACCCCGCCCATATCCTTCTCCTGTGGATCTGCCCCTTACTTTCCTTTTTTAACCTATGTTTATAATGAAACCCCTGTCCCTACTATAGATCACCATAGCCAACAGACTGCTCCTTTTTCACCTCAGCAGCTGCCGCTCTCACCACCCTGGTGACTCTTCTGGCTGTCCTCTCACACTCTACCTCACAACTTTCACTACTTGAGCACTTGCAGTAACTCTGTGCAGCCTTCTTGTCCCTCAACACTTGCTGAACCTCCCCGGTCCACCAGCACAGTTTTCTTGCCTTACATAACTTGCACCTTTCCATTGCACAGGATGCGGTAACCTCCTGTATTCCCCTCATAGTGATCTTGCACATGCTCACAGCAGTCATATCCAGCCTTATCATGTACAAACGATCTTTAAGGATGGTTTGCATCTCCCTGGAGTCTGCATCCATATTTTCGGTAATTACTGTCCTTGTTTGGTTTTCCTACCCTCTATGTCCACTGGGTCCCTCACTTCTAGGCCCCAAATCTGAGCAGTGCCTGCAAGGCCCACGCCAGCAGTATACCTAGACCAGGTATAGACTGACAGACATGACCACAGACTTACTCTTGAGTATCACAGTCTCAGTAATGAATAGAGATTCATCTTGCAATTACATTAATGGTAACATTGCTCTACAATTTTGATGATATATGAACCTCACACCAATACCAAGAAAAAATCATTTAAAAAAATTGCTCAATGGGAGAATGGGGTTGATATAAACCCCTAAACCTGTATTTCACTGTTTGAGTGCTCACAGGATCATAATTATACAATGGTTTTGGCTATGCAATTTGTGAATTACTGAAACTACATTCCTAGCCAGTGTCATACCTCTCAACTATACCACATTACAAGGAACGTTACTCCTTTTACTTCACAAAAGCTCCCTGTTCCACATTGTGAGGACTTGTTCCACATTCAGTATTAACATGTTAAAGCACAAATCTATAGTAAATGATGCAAAAAATATATTATTAAAGTAATAACAGACTCTCTGAATACAAATGCAAACCTTTTAACAGTGTTTTTCCACATTTGGGGGACAAAAGGTTGAGAGGTATGGCCAGTGTGTTACTTGTCACCTTGATAATGGCAGGGAGCAAAAGGTTAGCATCTCAAGCTGCATGGTCCATAACATTGCAAACTATACAGGAGTACACGACAGATAATCGGAATGAACTGGCAGCAGGTAGAGACATTTCGAACACAATGCTCCCTACCAAAAATAGTTCACCAGTTATGTGTATAATTCCAAGGTGTCACAATGCTGTTGTGACAACGGCCAACCAGACCTAAGCGATGCTTTCTTGCCACATAGGACTGCATAACTGAGGCCACAGAAGGTACGCAGTGTGTCCCGCACCTCCGTTACTAATTTTCAGAATTCTCTGGATGCCTACAAAACCAGTCTATTTGATGCATGCTGTCTGTGGCAATGGGGAGCATAGGAACTTGATAGCCAAATCACCAACTCCGGTCGGGTGCGGTCCGGAACACCCGACGGATACATAGCAGCTATGGGAGTTGCGTATATTTTTCAGAAAAGTGTTAAAAAGTGAAACTGGACCATGTCCTTTTTAGTGTCTTACAGCAGTAAGACAGCATGACACTTTATAGCTATAGTCACTTTTGCAAACTGCTCCATCAGACTGACATGAACGATAGCGAGACACAGAGCCACTGGTTTGCTGTCTAGCTCTAAAATAGTTTGGGGAAATGAGTATATGGTGCTGGAAAACGAGTGGTGATCAGAAACTATAGGGTAGTGGGGACCTATGCAGTATATACAATCCAAATGAAAGTCTTGTGTGCAATTTTTTTTTTTTGAGGTGTGTGTTTGTACACATCTGCTCCCACAGCTATTACTTTGGAGACATGTCATTGAACAGTGTAAGGAGAAGCACAGCACATAGCCATTATCTGTTATGGTAACTTTCCAGTATTGGGCAGATTCTATGTATGTGCTGACTATTGGTTGACCATGTTTTTAGGCATATTACTTTTCTGATCGTGAATGAACTTGAGCTCTTCTCCATGCACAGAAGAATCATCGCTGTCAGGCATACCAGAACAAATTGACAGGGGTTAAAAATAAAGGCAAATGTCTGGCAAAAGAGCACTGTCACGAAGTCTGACCATGACATAGCACAATATTGGCAAGTTGGGTCGCACACTCACCGGAAAATAGTTGAATTATTGCACGTCGCTGTAGGCATTCAGACTGCATACCTTCCGTGACCTCAGTTATGCAGTTCAATGTGGAGAGAGAAAGCTTCCCTTTGGTGGGATTCGCCATTGTGACAAAGGCATTGTGACACATTGGTTAAACTAGTTCACCAACACTACAAACACTAGTTCAGCAATTATGTGTATAATTCCAAGGTGTCACAGTGACATTGTCACAATGGCGAACCACACCTAAGCGAAGCTTTCTCGCCACATTGAACTGCATAACTGAGTCCACAGAAGGTATGCAGTGTGTCCCCCACCTCCGTTACTAATTTTCATAATTCGGAGTTGCAGTACATTTTTCAGGAACGAGCGGTGATAATAAACTATAGGGTGGTGGGGACCTATGCTCGATACAAATGAATGGGGACACTGGATCTGGTGTGACCACAAGTGGCAAGACTCTATGCAATTGTACCCGCACACACTTCGCAAGCAAACACTCACAGGAATTTACTGTTATTTCACCACTCCAAATGAAAGTTCAGTGGATAGCCATCACCCTAAAAGCCTCAGCAGTATCATTGAATCCACCAGCAATTTGATTTCAAGTGCCAGACTCAGTTCTCGGGTGCAGCCTTAGGCTGTGGGATACAGAAGCAAGCATACCACAGGACTCGCAGTCAGAACGTTCTTATAAACAGCATATACAATCCTAATGAAAGTGTGGTGTGCATTTCTTTTTGGGTGTGTGTTTGTACACATCTGTTCCCACAGCTATTACTTTGGAGACATGTCATTGGACAGTGTGAAGAGAAGCACAGCACAAAGCCATTATCTGTTATGGTAACTTTCCAGTATTGGGCAGATTCTATGTATGTGCTGACTATTGGCTGACCATGTTTTTAGGCATATTACTTTTTGGATCGCGAATGAACTTGGGATATTCTCCAAGCACAGGAGAAAATTCTCTGTCAGGCATCTGAGAGCGAACATTTCCTGGCAATTAATTGGACATGGCATTTGGTCTACAAAGGAGTACTGCATGTTTCAATTGCCAACTAAAGGGGGTTAAATATAAAAGGCATAAACCCGGCTCAACAGGTTGCAAATGTCTTGCAGCAGAGCACTGTCCCTAGGTCAGACCATACTTAGCGCAATATTGGCAAATTGGGTCACCCACTCACCAGCAAATAGTGGAATTATTGCACTTCGCTGGAGGCATCCAGAGAATTGTGAAAATTATTAAGGGAGGTGGGGGACACACTGCATTCCTTCCATGACCTCAGTTATGCAGCTCAATGTGGAGAGAAAGCTTCCCTTTGGTGGGGTTCACCATTGTAACAAAGGCATTGTGACACATTGGAATTATACACATAATTGGTGAACTAGTGTTGGTAGTTGCCATTCAGTCATCCTTTTTTTGGGGCAGTTTTAACATTGCGATCACTGGATGACATGGATCCACTGTGCTGAAGCACAATGCACATATAGCCTAATTAGAAAATTGACAACTCACTGGGAGAGGAGCAATAAAATTATATTGGAAAAAAAAGGACGACGGAATGGCAAGGACAACACTAGTTCACCAACACTACCAACACTAGTTCAACAATTATGTGTATAATTCAAAGGTGCCACAATGCCGTTGTCAGAATGACGAACCACACCTAAGGGAAGCTTTCTCTCCACATTGAACTGCATAACTGAGGTCACAAAAGGTATGCAGTGTGTTCCCCATCTCCATTACTAATTTCCAGAGTTCTCTGCATGCCTGCAAAACCGGTCTATTTGATGCATGCTGTCTGTGACAATGGGGAGCATGGGAACTGGGTAGCCAAATCACACCTTCGGTCTGGTGGCATCCTGCACACCCGACGGATACATAGCAGCACTCGGAGTTGCAGGACATTTTTCAGGAATGTGTTAAAAAGTGAAATTGCAAAATGTCTTTTTTAGTGTCTTACAGCAGTAGGACAGCATGACAATTTAGAGCTATAGCCACTTTCTCGAACTGCTCCACCAGACTGACATGAATAATAGCGAGACAAAGAGCCACTGGTTTGCTGTCCAGCTCTAAAATAGTTTAGGGAAATTAGTATATGGTGATGGTAAATGAGTGGTAATAACTATAGGGTAATGGGGACCAATGCTTGATACAAATGAATGGGGACACTGGATCTGGTGTGACCACAAGGGGCAAGACTCTGTCAGGCATCCCAGAGTGAACATTTCCTGGCAATTATTTGGACATGGCATTTGGTCTACAAAGGAGTCCTACATCTTTCAATTGCCAACTAAAGGGGTTATAAAAAAATGCATAAACGTTGATGAACAGGTTGGAAATGTATAGAAGCAGAGCACTGTCCCTAGGTCTGACCATGACTTAGTGCAACATTGATGAGTTGGGTCGCCCACTCGCTGGAAAATAGTTGAATTAAATACGTGGCTGTTGGCATTGTGACAAATTAGTAACAGAGGTGGGGGACACACTGCATACCTTCCATGACCTCAATTATGCAGTATTAGTGTTGGTGAATTAGTGTTGTCCTTGCCATGCCATCCTCCTTTTTTCTTTGTTTGAGCAGTTGAAACATTGCGATCCCTTGCTGACATACACTAACTGTACTGAAGCACAATGCACATATAGTGGCATGGGTATCCTAAGCAGAACATTGCCAATGCTTTGGGATAGAAACAATTACATTGTATTGTAAAAAATAAGGAGGACAGAATGGCAATGACAGATGCAATTGTGAGGAATACAGGAGAGGAGTGGTCTACACGATACTGGAACAGCACGAATAAAAAAAAAAGGGCTTCCACTACAGGTAGAAACTAAACTTAAAATAAACATAGTTGCAAAGCAACAAATTAAATACACAGGGCAACATGATTTATAAACCACTTATACTAATTAATTATCGACGTGTGGCAGAAACGAACACAAGAGGAAATAAATAAAGAGTGAATTTACCAATCGCCGAGGCATTCTAAGGACAGCAAGGAGGATTTTGGATGGCAGCTCGGTGAGGCGGAGTTCAACACAGGTGACAGGCAAATACTAAAGGGAGACAAATGGGGATCAATATATAAAGGGACAGGTGGAGGAAGAGCAGGAAGGAAGTAGCTATTAATCAGTGGACAGGATTAAGCACATCCTCCACCTGATTACAGCCAGCAACGTGAACGTGCACATTGGTTTCTAAAGAGGAGATTTGGAACAAAGGCAGGGCTACAACGTGGACAAAATGCAGACTTTTAGGTTGATTTTATGATAAATAAATACACAAAAAAACAGAGAAAATAAAGGGAGTTAACCGAGGAGAAGCATTTCAGATTGGGTTGGAATGGTGAGTGGTAATCTGTGCTAATTAGAATTCGTCTAAAAATCTGACAGTGCAGCTTTAAACAGCATGGTTTTGTGGCAGGGAGGTCATGCCAGACAAATATAATAGACTTTTTGACTGGGTTACAAAGCAAATGGATAAAGGCCATGCCATGGATCTGCTGTATTTTGACTTCAGCAAAGCTTTCAACTCTGTGCCCCACAGGAGCCTGCTGAAGAAGCTGGGGGACCTTGGGATGGCTAGGGATATAGTCAGATTGGTGAAAAATTGGCTAAAAGAGAGAGATGGCGGTGAGTACTAGTAAATGGTATTAAATCAAAAGAGAGGGAGGTAACAAGTGAGGTACTGCAGGGATTTGTCCAGGGTCCAGTCCTTTTCAACATGGTCATCAGTGACATTGGAGAAGGGATCCAGGGTAGGTTAGGTTTCTTCACAGATGACACAAAGCTCTGCAGAAGAGTGGCTAGCGCTGAAGCAATTAGAGAACTACAACAGGACCTGCAGAGACTAGAGAGATGGCCGAGGGTCTGGCAGTTAAATTTAATGCCAAAAAGTGTAAGATAATGCACAGGATAAAACTCAGTACTACAGCAGAGGAATGGGAAGGGATCCTTTTTTGTATGGCCGAATTCCTTTTTCATATGGTCACACGAAAAAAGGAAATTGTGTAACAAAAAAGGATTTTTAAATATATTCAAAAACACATTTCTGGGTCATTTTTCCAAAACCTAATTGCAGAATCCACCAAACAGGGTCTGATTAGCAAGATACATGTGCTGGTGTGTGTGTGCAGGATGTCATTTTGAGAGTTTAAAAAAAAATGTTTTTTGAAAAAAACGTAAACAAGATGGTGGCCATAAAAAAAAAAGTTTTCTCATGAAAAAGGATTACCCCCATATGAAAAAGAATCCTTTTCATATGGACCTGATTCTTTTTTCGTTCCAAGCAGCTATTCAAAAGACTGTACAGAGCATGCTCAGAACCACAATTTCTAAATTTAATAACTTTGGAACAGATTAATATTTTTTTCCACCAAACCAGTGAAAGACATCACTGTGGCACAAGCCCTTTCTACTCTGAAAATTTCAGACCAAAATTCCAAACTGTCTGGGTGCTAGGTGATGACGAAAAAAAAAACAGCATAAAAACTGACATTTGTTTTCACTTTTTCGCTATCCAGATTTTAGTATCCACACATCCAACTGGAACAAAACTTGGCACATCAAGAGATCTACCCCCTGAGACCTTGCCATGCAAAATGTTATGCAAATCCATTGAATGGTTGCGAAGCTATTAGAGTGTGAAGTTTGAGTTTTAACATGCCCCCTTCCCCCTGCTCCATCCTAACTATAGTTGCACAATAGTGCCACTATAATACAGTATATAAATGTGATGGGGCAGAAGAGCAATGTGGAGGTTCAGATATTTGCATCAATTAGTTTACAGAAATTGGAAATGCTAAGGATATGCCAAGTACATTCAAACAAATAAAATGATGAATAGTAGATAGTATTCATTACATAACTTTATAAAATGGGCTTCAGAATCCTTCAGAATCCTAGCAACTTCATTGGTCTAAACACATTTCCTGACCATTCATTAATCTCTGATATACCAGCAGTTTGTAAAAACTGCCCCAGTCTACCTAGCAATAATTTAATTAAATAAAAATAAACCATTTTCCATTAAAATAAAAACTTTGTCACTGTTTAAACACAAAAATTCACAAAAGGGCATAGGTTTCTTCAAAATAAATGCTTGTCCAGGTTATTCAAAAGCACTTGGCCTTTCTTACCAAATTCAAATATTCTACCTAGCAACAACCTAACTAAAAGAAAATAAAAAATATTTCATAAAAACATTTTTTTTTCAATTTTATAAGCACAATAACCCACTTAAAGTAAATTACCAATATATTTGATTAAGTATTTGGGCTTCGTAGCCCATTAACTTAGTACAGCAGTAGCTCCATTCCGTTAAAATTTACTTTTTTCAGTAAGTTGTTTTCAGGAAGGAAGGGATCATAAATAAAACTGAAGCCACAAGCAGCCGATTTCTTCCACTTCCCAGTATGCCTGCTCCACCCCCGTACTCCAATGTTTTGTGACGTTTAACCAGGGAGAACTCAGGGGTGTACCCATTGAAGTTTATGGGACTCATTTTCAGAATGTTTTTATAGACATTTATGCAACTTTTGATAAAAAAAAACAAAGCCACTGCTCAACTAATAGGGCCCCTATTAGTTGAGTGGGGGGCTTTCATTTTTATCAAAGGTTGCATGAACTTCTGTTAAAATGTTCTGAAAATGAGCCCCATACACTTCAATGGGGCACACCCCCGCACTCTCCCTAGTTAAACATCACAAAACGTCAAAGTGCAGGGGCGGAGCAGGCGGACTGGAAAGTGGAAGGGATCGGCTACCTGTGGCTTTGGATTTATCTATGATCCATTCCTCCATGAAAACTACTTACTGGAAAAGTAAACTAAATACAGGAATGAGGCACCACTGCCCTAATTTAATGGGCTATGAAGCCCACTACTATATCTTTGAAATTTTCTTTAAGGGCATGGAGTTACTGAGAATGAATGCGCTGTGTGCATTAAAAGTCACTCAACTGTTGGCCTCATTGCTTCTAATTCACTCAGGGGAATGCATTCATTCTCTGGAAACCCATGCCCTGCTATGGGTTATTGCTTACATATAAGGCTGTAGCAAAGCAAGTATCTCCACAGTGTGATTGACACATTCTTGTGTACCACAGTGCCTCATCAAGTCACTTAACATGACTGCCCTCTAAAATGGGTTATCCAAATTAATGAGGGAGCACATGTAGCAATAATACACTTTCAGAATTAAAATACAAAAAACACACCCTGGTCAGACAAGAAATTTGCACTGCAGTCTAAGCATAGATGACAAACCAAATAATCCTACCCCATACAATGGAATGTGACCAAATATCATTTTAGATATTAAAAGGCACAGCATGGAGAGGAACGTCTATTGGGCCCCAGGGGCATTGTAATTCAGCTGTAATACAGGTTGGACTGGATAGGTGGAACACCTGGGAGGAACAACTGTCACCTTCTCATGGACAGTGCTTTCAACGTCCCCATATTAATTGTTCCTTGACAGGCCCTCTCTTGCATACTACTCAGCAGACCCAGGGACAAGGGGGTTTGTTTGTTTATTTAGTAATTTTTTTTATTTACTTTTTGATTGTTTGATTGATCAATTAACTAATTGATTTCAAAAGTTTTACCAGGACAGTCATTCTGAGCTGGTATCAGCTCATTTCCAGATGCATCCAGGGGGGAAGGGGGAATAGAAGAGAACAGCACTGATAGAAAGTACAGGGTACTGTACAAAAATATTTACCATAATTATGAAAATTAGAGCAAAAAATACAATTACAAGAATACATAAGAATACAGTTGTCATACAGTAAAAGTGCAGAACAGGCAAAGGAACATAAAACAGGAAGCAACAATAACAATATGAGGAACAGGTTATAGTGACTGATGAACGTGGGCAGGAAAGGCAGCACAAGTGTCAGTGTGTGGTGGAAGGCAGGTGACAGGAGTCCACCTCAATCAGAAGCAAACACAGGAGTGAATAGTGAAATCCCAAAGGTGATATTTCAGAGCATTAAAGGAAGGAGCAGATCAAATGGAAGTTGGGAGATAGCCTTATAGTTTAGGGAATTGGAATGAGAAGGCAGCTTGACCAGCAGTAGATTTCATTGGTGGGAGAACAAGAGAGTGAAAGGAAGCATTGCAAAGGGAGTAAGAGGCAGAAGGAGGGCAAGAGATGAGAGAAGTACAATACGAGAGGTGGGAGACAAACCAAAGTTTAGAGATAAAAGAAGCATGCTGGGAAAGGTGCCTGGCATCAGGAGAGGGGAGGGAGTGGAATGTATACAAGGAACAGTGATGAGTATGCAGGGGTTTGTCAAGGGCAAATCAACAGGAGTGAAAGAGGGTGTCCAGTCTAGCTAAAGTGGACTTAGGAGCATTACTGTAAACAACGTCTCCATAGTCAAAAATTGGGAGACTCATCTTAGTGAAGATTTCTCCTCATACAGGAAGTGGGATGCTTCTCTTATTTCTGTAAAGTGCACCAAGTTTGGGGTGGAGCTTCTTGTGGACAGAGTCCACATGAACATAAAAATCAAGGTGGTCTTCCAACCAGACCCTGACGTACTTGAAGAAGAAGACATCTTCAATAGTGGGACCAAGGTTTGAAAAGAAGGAAGATAATAGACTCTAGCATGCATTTGCCTGGTGCCCAAAGTCATAGAGACCATTTTCTTAGCATTGAGGGATACTTTTTTTTTTTTTAACCAGAGCTAGATATTGTTAAAGTCCAGCTAGAGCTGGTTAGTGAGATTAGGGCACGGGACCCAGAGGTAAAGAGAACAGTAATCATCTGCATACACATGAATGAACACAAAGGAGCAGTCAGTGGGGAGGGCATTTGGAAAAATGGAGAAAAGAATTGGTCACAGGACAGACTCTTGGGGAATGCATGAGTTGATTGGGAGTGGAAGGGAGAGGAAGTCTCCAATATAGACAGCTCATGACTTGCCCTCATGGTAGAGGTGGAACCACTCAACTGAGGAGGCAGAGTTCAGCTGCCTTAAGCTTGTCCAGGAGAATGGGGTGGCAACTGTGCTGAAAGCTTTGGGTAAGCTGACAAAAACAGAGGAGGTGATAAGGCTCTGATCCATGCCAGAGAGAATAGTATCTGTGAGCCAGAGGAGAGAGGTGGAGATGAAATGTGATTTTCTAAAGCCAGACTGGAAAAGTGTGAAGAAGGAGGTTGAGTCAAGAAAAGAGGAGAGTTGAGAGAGAACAAGATATTCCTGGAGTTTAGTCGGTGTGGGGAGAAGAGATACAGGACAGAAGTAACTAAGGGAAGATAGGACACCTCTTTTAGGAAGGGAATGACAGTAGCCAACTTCCAAGAGCTAGGGACACAGGATAAGGAGAAAGAGAGACTGAGGAGATAGGTAGTAGGGAGGGCAATGGCATGAGCAGAAAGATACAGGAGTCAAGACCATCTCCCACCCTTGTGAGGATTTAGAGCCAAAAGGGCCTTAAGAGCAACAGCAAGCAGCAGAGGAAATGGGAGCCAAAGAAAAAGGAGAGGAGGGGCAGCAGGAGGGGTAGAGAGAAAGAATGACAGGGCAGAGAAGAAGAAAGAGGGGGAGAGGAGGAGAATGAGAGAAGGGAACTGGAACAAGAGGTGAAAAATGAAATGAAAGAAGAGGCATCTGCAGCAGGATCAGAAATAGGAGAATCACCCATCTTGAGAACAGGGAAAGGGGACTGGGTTGGAGGAGAGAAAAGTGAATGAATTACCTTTCAGAACTTAGAGGGGTGATTAAGGTTGTTCTGGAGGGTGGGTGTGAATTGTTCAGACTTCGCAAGCCTAGTAACCATATTAAAGGCATTACAAAGGGTCCAGTCAATAGTAAGGTCAGAAGGGGAGCCAGAAGACTTATAGGTCTTCTAGACAAGGCCATGGACATGGTGACAAGAGCAGTTTTTGTTTTGTTTTTACAATTTATTTTTTATCACCCCAGCAAGTGTTTTGCCCCAGCCAATTTGGCCCCAAGCACTGCTCAACCACAGGACTTCCAACCCCATGAGTTTACCCCCTCATGGCAAAGTTGCTTTGCAGGAGGTTAATGCCCAGGGTACCCCATAATGGAGAGAGAGATGACTACAGGACTTCCAAACCCAGAAGTTTACCCCCACATGTTGGAGTCATCACTAGGTTCAGAAATATCGAGGGTACCCCCCCCCCATGACTGCAGAGAATGGGGTCAGGAGCCCAGTGCTAGGAGGTCCTGAGGCTCCAGAGGCTTTTTCCATGTAGTTTCCCCCGGAAAGGCGAGGCATGCAATGACACTAAGATGGCCAACCGCACATCTGCAGGTGGACGTCAGCACCTGCCTGCCCCTCCACCTTTGTCTTAGCAGGTTTAGAAGCTAGTACTCCAGCACTCCACTAGAGGCCAGACATGCATCAGGCACTGCAAACACTCCCCCCCAGAGGAAGAGAGCAGTCCACTGGATGTTCAATCCACCTCCCCCTGGCCAGCCCTCCAGCTTCCCAAATCCACTTCTGAACTTGGGTTACCAGAGTTGGAAGAAGATGCACAACCACTATGCTAGTGGGGCAGACAAAAGAGAAGTTTTTGATAATGTTTCCTCTCCAGGGAGGTCAATGCCTTGAGCAGTCATAGGTTCATCCACAACTGGTAAACAGAGCTCTTGACACTAGAAAGATTTATCTGCAATGGGTGCACTTGTGATACCTTGAGAACTGGTGAACCAGCTGGGAATGTTCCTCCTGCTCTCTCACTTCCCCAATCAAGTTACCATAATGAGAAGGGTTTCTGACTCAGTATTGCAATTGCAAATGCATAAGGACCTAGTCTACATAGATGGCTTCTTCTGTTAGTTGCTCCACTCAGGTGCAGTCAGCATCACCTGCCTCCAGGCTCCGTTTGTGACATGCTGTTTGAATAACCTTTTCCATCCTCCACATGATGAATTCAGACAATTTTTCCCCATCAGCTTACCACATCAAAGCTAAATTTATCTGCACCTTTCCAGGGCTTTTCACACTGCTGTACATTCATTCCAGAGTAGCCAAACAGTCATCAATTTTGACATCACTCTTTAACGAAAGCAGGACCAATATGGTGACCAATGCTGACCTTCAGAAACATCCTATTAGATGAGACTGATTCTTATGGGCTGATTCTTCTATTTTTTACATTATCAATGCAGCCTTCTCACTCCACTCTAGGATCGCAGCAGACACTTTACTATAGTGTACCTCCTAATCTTTTTAAAACACATACAACATGGAGCTTTCGGCTTCACAATGCATTTTGTAACAGCTTGTTTCCCTACTCACTGAAGGGTCTCTTCCAGCCCTCCCTCCAGTGATACTTTGTCCATATCTGTGGAAACATTATGCATTAGAATCCCTTTCTTCTCCCACTTTCACCATTTCTCCATAGCAGTAAATGGCAGGCATAGATTCATAGATTCTTTCAGCAGATAAGGACCGCCAGGCCCATCCAGTCTGCCCATTCATGCTAGCTCACAAAGCGACCAGTGACTCTTACTGGTCATTAGCTTAGCTTTTCTTCCTACCTCTGTTATTCCTATATTTCTGTCCAATTTATTTATTGAAATCTAGGATTACAAAGACCTTTGAGCCAAGGCTCTTTTACAAAGGTTCCACGTCAGAGGCAAATACAAAACAGGGTTGACACACAACAAAATAGGAGAACAATAGTCATGGTACAACAATATATGGTGATTAGAGGCAGGATCAATAAAGATATGGTACAACAACATTTCAAATTGGAGATAGGACTATAGAACACTCAGGTACGGAGCCAATTAGGGGACCAATGGAATAACAGTGAGGCCTCGGTAAAGAGGCAGCCAGAACAGAGATCAAGGAGGAAAACAAAGGGAGGGAACACAAAGATGCAGCCAGAGGCAGTTGTCAGAAGAGGGGGTAAGGGGTAAAGGAAACATGGGTGAAGGGAAGGAGGGACGGGGGGATGGTGGAGAGAGGAGGAGGGTAGGGTAGGTGGAGGGAGTAGATAGGAATAATAAGTGCAAGTGGGGTACGAGCTGCGGGGGGGGAAGATGTGGTGGTATCGACAGCTGGACATGTCAGCTGAGGCATAAGTGTAGCAGTCGCAGGAGCTCAAGGCAATAAGATGAAGCCATAGATGAGTTTTGAAGGTACCAAGTGTGGTAGCATGGGATTTGAAGGAGTTGAGTTTTAGACCCCCTGGTGATCTGCAGGTTGTTTCTGCTGTTGTGGAGCAAGGCAGTGACTCCCAGTGGTGCAAGGCCAAGGCTGATTTTCCTTGCCATTATGCAGGTCAGGAACTTTATGCGATTAGAGAGTTGGAGCCAGCGGGTTTGTGCATACAGGTCACAGGTATGTGTAAGTCGGTGTGCCCCAGTGACTAGCCAACATGACTTATTGAGGGCTGTTGAGATGAGTCTGAGGGTAGACCTAGTGGCAGAGCCATAGATGAGAAGGCCTTAATCAATAATTGAGACCACGGAACTCTGAATGGCAAGCTTCAGAGCTTGGGGTATGAGATGTTATCTGTGCCTATAGAGGAGGTCAAGATGGGTATTAGATGCTTTGGCCACGCTTTTGACGTATGCCTTGTAAGAGAGGTTGGTGTTAAGCAGTATCCTGAGGTATTGGAAGGAATGGACCTGTTCGAGGATATTCCCTTGCACGGTAGAGGTAGTAAGGCGGTGAAGCTTGTGTCTATTGTGAGAGCTGCAGAAGAGCATAGACTTTGTTTTATTTTCGTTAAGGATAAGCTTGAGATTAGAGAACCACTTCTCAATGGCACTAAAACCAACCTGCAGATTTTGTTGTAATGACAAGGCGTCTCTGTGGGATGAGAAGATGACTGCATCGTCTGCATAGAGGATGATTTTCTCCATGGAAGATTGTGGTAAGGAGTTGAGAAATAGGCTGAAAAGTAGCGGGCCAAGTATAGAACCTTGTGGAACACCATAGCGAACTGGTAAGGCATCAGAGAGAGTATTGGCAATTTTTACCCTTTGTGTGCTGTTTTCCAGGTAGCTTTTGAACCACTGTGCTGAGTCCGGAGAGAGTCCAATATTTAGGAGTTGGTTGACCAGTAGCCGATGGTGAACAGTATCAAAAGCCTTGGAGAGGTCAACTTAAACTGTGCCAGTAAGAAGGCCCTTGTCTAGGGAACTATGTACAACACCAGTGAATTCAAGAAGGGCAGTGGAGGTACTGTGCCCCTTTCTGAATCCATGCTGTTGATCACACAATAGATTGTATTTGATGAGATGGTCGGTTAGCTGGTCTGCTACGATATGTTCAAGTACCTTGGAGAGATGGGGCAGAATAGAAATCGGGCGATAGTTAGCATGGCTAGTCTTATCACCACTTTTGTGAACTGGAGAGACAGTTGCAGCTTCCCATCTATCCAGGAATTGACTGGAGCGGAGAAAGAGATACAGGGTTTTGATTAAGGGACATAGAACTTCCTCAAGATTAAGCAACAGTAACTTGAGGTCGAGGGTATCACCACTTGCTCTGGATTTTGAGAAGGCAGCTGTGATGTATCGTCGCGCATCACACGAGTTGATCTGCTGAAAGTAGAAGTTGGGGGTTTTAGCCAGGGAAGCATGGGCAATTGCGGAACAGGTGTCGTCATTAAAGAAATCGGGGGGAGGACAGCACTTAGGTCAGTGAATGCTGCATTAAAGGTGTTGGCAATTGACATGGGGTCAAGTGTAGTGACACCATCAGCAATCAGCATGGCTGGGGTTTTTTTTGGTTGTTTTCCTGTGATTTCCTTGATGTTGTGCCAGAAAGCATGACCATTGCCCCAGATGTTTGTGAGAGCATCATTATAGTAGGAGGTTTTTGTAAGCTGGATGACTTTGGTACAGGCATTCCAGGCTTGTTTGTAGTTTTGAATGTCTGATGGCTTGCCTGTGGCTTTGGCCACCACCCAGAGGTGGTCCCTAACTTTCAGTTGAGAGAGTAGCTTGGAGTTTATTCAGGGGTTGCTGAGTGTTTTGACTTTACGTTTTTTAGCAGGTGCAAAGAGGTCACAGGCCTTGTTAAAGGTGGCAATGAAGAGGTCGAAGGCCACACTGATGTCAGTAACATTGTAGATGGGTTGCCAGTCTTGTTGACTCAGGTATTGTTTGAAGCAGGAGAGCTTCCCATGAGGGAGGACCCTACTATGTCTGATAGTGGGAGGTGGCTTGAGAAATTTGTTGGACCATTCGCAAATGACTGGGGAGTGGTCACTGAGGGAGTCTGGGAGAATGCAAGTATGAGAGATCCAGGATGGGTGAGTTGTAAGAACCCAGTCGAATAGGGTGCTAGTGCCGGTCTTATAATTTGCTCTAGTGGGGGTGTTGACCATCTGTGTGAGGTTGGCAGCAGCTATGGCATCTTTATGTGCACCTACATCAGATCTGAGCCAATTTATGTTAAAGTCCTCTAAGAGGATAAGTTCAGAGTCAGGAGGTTGGGAGTTGATGAACTTGAGGACATCCTTAAGGCCGTTGGTTTGGTCCCGGGGTGGAATGTAAATGGTGACGATTTGGAGCGCTTTGTGATTAGGACCAAGGAGTAATTTGATGGGTAGGATCTGGGTCAAGGACTCAGGCATCAGTGTATCAAGGCGGTGAATTATTAAGGTGTCTCTGACATAGACAGCACAGCCCCCACCCTTCTTAGAGACTCGCCCCAGTCTTAAAATGTTGTAGCTTTGGAGGGTTACTGCAGGGACAGGTACTTTCAGCATCAGCCAGGTTTCCACCACAGCTAGGACATCAGGGTTGTGATGCCTAACGAAGGTTTGAACTGCGTCAAACTTCGACAGTAGGCTACAGATGTTTAGGGTTGCTAGGAGAAGAGCACTGGCAGTTGTTTTGAAACATGGGCTGCATGGTCCAGGGCTCGGGTGAACGTTGCCTGAGATCAGTAGGATGAGGAGAAGCAGTTTTAAGGAATAAAGGCGTAGTTCCTTAAGGCCTAATTTAAGACATTGTTTGCTGATGGAGTCGTAGGCGGGTTCCAGTTGGTAGCAGCCAGACGATGCAATCAGTTGTAACAAGGATAGTCAGGCAGGCCCACAGGGCTTTGTTTTTTAGCAGTAGCCAGGTATTGATCATAGGCGGGCCACAAGGAGGACGAGGTGAGAAGTGGAGAGTTCCCTTGGAGCAGAAGGTTGTGCCGTGGCAGGAGATTGGGGGGGTTGGCAAGGGAGGCAGGGACTTGAGTGGGAGGTGATGGGGGGCATAACAAGGAGAAGGAGGAGAGTAGGAAGCAGGAAGGAGAGTTGGCCACGAGGTAGGCATTAAGTTGTCATGGGGTGAGGAGGGGGGAGGGCCGTGTCAGAACAGTTTGAGTGAGATCAGAGGGCAGTGGAGAAAGCTACAAGGAAGGAGGAGAAAGAGTTTAGTAAAAGGCAGGCAAAGTGTGGGTCGAGAAATGGGAAGGGTTGGCATGAAGGACCAAAGCTGGTGAACGACTGGGCTGAGGGAGAAAGGGGGGTGGGGTTTAGTTGTATAAATTTAAGGTGGGGGTAGGGAGCAGGTGAAAAATTACGGCAAAGTCCAATGCATTTCTATGGGCACAGAGCTCAGCGAGCAGAGCAAAAGGCAGAGAGATCAGCCTATCAGGAACAGCATAGGCAGCGGGCGTCCAATCGGGGAGCAAGGCAGCAAATGCTAGACCAATGGTAGCTGCCCGAGTTTCCCCGACCACAGGCAGGAATCTTACCCCAAGTGGCTGGAGCTGTAAGGCGGGCAGGTGGTGGTGGCTTGGGCAGCTATCTTCAGGATCCGCAGCCGCACTGAAAAATGGACCCAGCGGCCCGGTCAGAGGCTGGAATCTAAGGGGGGAGAGAGAGAGGAAAGGTGGAGATTAGTTAAGGCAGTGCAAGACAAATGCAGATGACGTAGGGGAAGAGGCTAAATTGGGGGGTGTGGGGTGAGAGAAAAGTTAGGCAGATGTAGGTAAAAGCGGAGGGGGGAGAGGGTGGCTGCAGTTTGGAACAATGGATAATTCCAATACCTGGCGCCAGGAGAGAGAGAGAGAGAGAGAGATGGCAGCAGCAGGTCTAGTGAGGCAGAAAGGCTTTCAGATTCGTGACCTCAGGAGACAGGAAAAGTAGAGAAAGTAGGGAGAGGGGTGACCAGATTGCAGGATAAGGACAAACATTTAAGTCACAGTTTAACAACAGGTGCAAATGGCTGTATTAAACAAACTAAATGTTACAGTACAGTAAAATGGCTGTAAATCACACTGGAGAGAAACACGGCATTATAGGCAGGAGAAAGCGGGCAGAAATTACAGCAAGGTCCAATGTATTTCTATGGCCGCAGAGCCCAGCCAGCAGAGCAAAAGGCAGAGAGAGATGGGAGCCAATCAGGAGCAGCGTAGGCAGTAGGCGTCCAATCGGGGAGTGAGACAGCAAAAGCTAGACCAATGGTAGCTGCCCGCGCTTCCCCGACCCCAGGCAGGAATCTTATCCCGAGTGGCTGGAGCTGTAAGGTGGGCAGGTGGTGGCAGCTTGGACAGCTATCTTCAGGAGTCACGGCCGTGCCAAAGAATGGACCCGGCGGCCCGGTCAGGGGCTGGAATCCCGAGTGGCTGGAGTTGTAAGGTGGGCAGGTGGTGGCGGCTTGGGTGGCTATCTTCAGGAGCTGCAGCCACGCCAAAGAATGGACCTGGCAGCCCGGTCAGGGGTTGGAATCTAACATCCATGCATGTTTAAAACTCACCACAATACAGGCTGCCACCACCTCCTGGGTCAGGCTATTCCATGCATCCACCACCCTTTCCGTGAACCTCCTAATATTTCCCATTATGCGGCCACCCTTCAATTTCATGTCGTGTCCTCTTGTCCTGGCACTACTGTTGAGCTGAAATATGTTGTTTCCTTCCACCTTGTTTATGCCCTTGAGGTACTTGAATGTTTTTATCTTGTCACCTCTCTCCCTCCGCTGTTCCAGCATGTACAAATTTAGGTTTCTCATTCTCTCCTCGTGAGGCTTATGATGTAATCCATTCACTATTTTAGTTGCCGTCTTCTGCACCGTCTCTATTTTGTCAATGTCCTTCCAAAGGTGTGGTCTCCAGAACTACACATAGTATTCAAGGTGAGGTGTCACCAGGGTCTTGTACAGTGGAACCATTACGTCTCTCCTTTTGTTTGATTCCCCTTCCAGTACATCCCAACATCCCACTGGCCTTTCCCACCGACTTGGCAGTCTGCCTAGTAGCATTCAAATCATCTGTGATTATGACCCCCAAGTCTCTCTTCTCCTTAGTTACTGTCAGCAGCTCCCCCCGCCACCCTGTAGCATGTTCTAGGGTTCCTGCTCCCCACATGCATGATTTTACATTTCTTTGCGTTAAACCTTAGCTGCCATGCCCCTGACCATTTTTCCAACTGTTCCAGGTTTCTTCTCATCCTTTCCACCCCCTCTGGGGTATCCACCCTGTTGCAGATTGGTGTCGTCCACAAACAGGAAAACCTTTCCCTCCAGCCCATCTGCTATGTCACTGATGAAGACACTGAAGAGGACTGGCCCCAGTACTGACCCCTGAGGTACCCCACTGCTCACCTCCCTTTCCTCTGACTGGGTTCCATTTACCACTACTCTCTGTTTTCTGTCCCTTAACCAGTTGCCAATCCAGTTCACCACTTTGTGTCCCACTCCCAGGCTGCCTAGCTTGTTGACTAGTCTCCTATGTGGGACCGTGTCAAAGACTTTGCTGAAGTAAGGGTAGGCAGTGTCTACTGCCCCCCTTGGTCTACCGCTTTTGTCACCCAGTCAAGAAATCTATCAGATTTGCCTGGGATCCACCATCCCATTGGCGACCAAGTGTTCCACAATTCTTTCTTTGAGGAGTGCCTCCATTATCTTCCTGACTGCAAAGGTTAGACTAACTGGCCTGTAGTTCCCCACTTCTTCCCTACTACCACCCTTGTGAAGAGAAACGACATTTGCCCTTCTCCAGTCCTCAGGGACCATTCCAGTGTCTAAGGACTCGCTAAACAGGGCTGCCAAAGGGGCTGCCAGTTCATACCTCGGCTCCATTAGGACCCTGGGATATATGCCATGTGAACCCGTGGCTTGGTCAACCTTTACCTTTGCCAGTTCCTTTAGGACCCTCCCCTCTGTGAATGGACTGGTGTTTACCTCCCTGTCTTTATCTCCCCCGAAGTCCAACTTTGGGCCTTACCCATCCCCTTCCACAGTGAAGACTGAACATAAATATTTATTCAGGATCGCTGCTTTCTCCCCATCTCCCTCCACTATCTCCCCCCCCCCAGCCTCTCTAATCTTTGCTATTCCCCCCGCCTTCCTTTTCTTGCTGATGTACCAGAAAAATTCCTTGTCCCCACCCACCCTTTAACTGACTGAGCTATTCGCTCCTCCGTTTGCATTTTAGTGCTCCTTACTGCCTTTCCTGCCTCTCTCAGTTACTTATGGTACCTCTCCTTGTCCTCCTCACTTTGTGTCTCCTTATACTTCCTGAAGGCTAGCCTCTTGACCCTTACTTTTTCTGTCCTCCCCCTCCCACGAGAACCAAAGAGGCTTTCTTCTGCTTTTACTCTTGTCTGTAGACCTGACATAATGTTCTGTTACCCCTACTATAGCCTCTTTGATGTGTAACCATTTCTCCTCCATGTTCCTGCCTACCCCTCTCATTTGCAGGGTTTCCTTTAGATGTAGTACCATTCTGATAAAGTCTGCCCTTCTAAAGTCTAAGACTCTTGTTTTCTTTGGGTTGACTGGATCACCGTGTCCACTTTGAATCACACCATATTGTGGTCGCTGGACCCTAACTTTCCTTCTGCACTAAGATCAGATACCCTGTCCCCACTCGTCACCACCAGATCCAGGATTGGTCTGTCCCTGGTAGGTTCCTGAATGAGCTGTGTAAGGCCAGCCCCGTCAAAGGAGTCCACGAAGTCTTGTGTCCTCGCTGAGGCCCCTGTGGGGATGGATCAGTCCACTTCAGGCACGTTATAGTCACCCATTAGCAGTACCTCCCCATTTGCTGCCATGTAGTGCATGTTTTCCAGCAGCTGCTTGTCAATTTCCTTGGCCTGAACTGGAGGACTGTAAACGACCCCAGTGTGTGTATGGTAGTTCCATTGCCTGGCTCAAAGGTGACCCATATTTCCTCTGTTTGCTCACGTCTATTTAGAATTTCAATTACCCTTATGCTTTCTCTGACATAGAAGGCAACCCCTCCCACCTTTTACCTTCCCTATCTTTTCTGAACAGGGCATAACCCAGTACACTTATGTCCCAGCTGTGGTTGCTGGTGTACCATGTTTTGGTTATTGCCACTATGTCTAGATCAGCCTCCATCATTATTGTCACCAGGTCAGGGGCCTTGTTCCCCAGACTGTGGGCATTTGTGTACATGATTTTCCATGAAGAATGGCATTTTTTTGTTCCCTCCTTATGCGTCACTCCCTACTTCATCCTACTTTTCCCAGAGTGTTTTATGTTTTGCCTCCTGTTTATTATTTATTATGGTTCTTGTCACCTTAGATCAGTCCCCCGCGGATATTGAAACCAGACTTCTGCATGACCAATAAATTGCAGCTCTGGTTCAGCTCCCTCCAACTTTCACTCAATGCCAAAAAGACAGTCTCAATGACCTTTGGCACTAGGCAGAGACTCTTTCGGCTCCCCTCCCAACCCTCCTTCCACACCGTAGAAGGAACAGTCCTTGAGAATACCTTTTCCTTCATGTATTTGAGGGTTTGGCTCGACCAACACCTCAACTTCTCTGGACATGTTGACACCATCCTGAAGAAACTGCACCTCAAGCTTGGCACTCTATACGGGAACCGTAGCTGCCTCCCACTACCGGCCAGGCGTGAACTAGTCCAGAAGACGATACTACCGATCTTTGACTACTGTAAGGTAGTCTACAATCCTGCTCCCCAGTCCTCCTTAACCAGATTGGATTTCCTTTTTAATTCATTCTGTTTCTTCATCCTAGATGTCTCCCCTCTCACACACCAATGTTCTCTCTACCACTCCCTGGCTTTCTCCTCCCTAGAAAATTGCTGCCACCTCCACTGCGCTAAATTCACATCTAAATTTTGGTTTGGTTCACTCCCTCCATATCTTACCTTCTCCTTATCTATTCCCCCCCCCCCACCAGACTGTTCTCTCGTGTAATAGAATGATTTATCCCGGTATTGTTATTTCCCAATATTTTATACTGCTAATTTTGCTACAGTATTCACTGGCTATGAAGGGAGAAGGAGAGAGACTCACACTTATGTTTTGATATAAGTTTATATGGGAAGACTGTCTTGTCATGCTGACCAGGGCGAACCAGCCTCAGAGAACGTGACATGCACAGAAATGCTTGCTCAAAATAAACATACAAACATAATGCTTTTCAGTCCTTTTTTATGAAAACAACTTTATCTATAACCAACAGAATAGGTGTGACTTGCAACTTGTAACTAGTTAACGGATAGGAAAATACATTTATCAGTGTGATGCTTTTAGAGTTTTACTATGATGATATGGCTTATTGATGTCAGATGTCAGTACATTCTCCTAAGTGTTTGTACAGCAGATATACACCCTGTTTTTCGAGAAATGTTATTTGTAATTTCTATACGAAGAAATGTTTTTGACAAAGTAGCTATGACATAATTACTAAGAAAAAGATGATGTCTTGGTCTTATGCAAGTAGAAATAGTATTTAATGTCAGCCTGAGACCCTGCTTGGTGTGTGTGCTTCCATGGCCACACCGGAAGAGGGTCCAAAGAAGTTACAGCAGATTCTACAAAGGGCTTCCATGATAACCTTAGCCTTCTAAGCTTCCAGGAGCGAAAGCTGTTTATGAAGTTTGTAATCTTGTCTGTAAGTTTACCTTTTCTTTGTTCCCCTAATAAAGGGTTTATGAAATGTTACGTGAGTGCTGTATGGTCTTTTGTCACAACTTGTATAGAGCCCCATATAATTGTTTATCATTAGTGTTATTTACTGCTTAGTGTTTTATTCATTGTTGATTTCTACTAAGTTATGATATGACAGACAATTTATTCCTTACACTCAGGTCATATGACTCCTGGTTACTAGTAGTTCCTCGTCGGTCTACTACAGTGGGACAAATGGCCTTCTCATATCACTTCCCTGAGCTATGGAATATCCTCCCTCCTCAGATTTGCCACTCTCCCTCCCCCCCCACTTTATCTCCTTAGCCCTACAACATTTTCTAGTGGTAAGCTGTACCGGCAGCAAAGTCACTATTCCCTCCTGTGACAGCTGATATACTGTATTCTATCTCCTGTACTGCTAGCTGCTCATATGGCGGTTGCACTTCTATTTCTTTAGTATGCATACAATAAATATAGAATAACCGGTAGGTTTGTGTCTATTACCGGGGAGTAATAGTATCGAGAGGTTCTGGACACATGAACCTCTAGAGAGAAGCTCGAGAGGTTCCAATGTGTCCAGAACCTCGAGATGCTAGTACTCTGGTATTGGAGAAACAAACCTATCGGTTATTTTTATATATGGATGCAACATTTATTTCAATGGGCGGTCAACCGGCCTTCAGTTAACTGACTTTCGTTAGTCAACCAACAAGAGTGTCTTTACGCCACGGATTCAGCTGTGCTTGCTGGGTGACAGTTCCGCCCCTGTCCATTTTTTTAAAAATGTTTGAGATCCTACCTGCTCTTCAGGAGCGCAACAGCAG
Source organism: Neoceratodus forsteri (assembly GCA_016271365.2). NCBI lineage: Eukaryota > Metazoa > Chordata > Ceratodontiformes > Ceratodontidae > Neoceratodus > Neoceratodus forsteri. The sequence goes on along the minus strand of CM057455.1, from coordinate 1,804,088,084 downwards.
GATCAACCAGATATTTCTATTTCCTGAGGAAAAACAATAAAATAAAAATGTGAAGCGCGACGACTGAGTTAGCTCTCGGTAAGCGAGAGAACCGACGCCATGTTTTTGAACTGTTCTGCCCGCCCACACAGGAAAACCAGCCAATGAGGAGGCATGCTTATGACATGGGGGCGGGAGGTTTCTTTTCGGAAGCTTGGAATGATACTACTGTCAGCACAAAAGTGTAGTATTACCAGTGATTGACAATACTATTACCATTGATTGACAATACTATTATCACTGAACCTTTCAAGCTATTACCAGAATTTCTTTGAATGCTTTACAGACCTATTAAATTGAAGATCCATATATTAATATTTTTTATAGCACTTCAGTGTACATTCCTGTAATATTTTGCAATGTTTAATCTGTCATACTTCAATGTAGAGCTGTACCAACTGTTTAATGCTGCTGTATATGTATTGTATGTATTTAAGTTGTATGTTCTGTACTGTTTAATCTGTCATACTTCACTATAGTATTGTACCAACTGTTTTATTGCTGCTTGATGTATGTATTGTAAGTTGTTTTTCCCTATGACCCCACCCCCCCCAGAACACAATGTGAGATGAGCAACTTGTTGTTTAGTGTGCTTTTCCTGGTGAAACATTTCAATAAATAAATAAAATAATTCGCTACTGGATGCTTGTGGTCCAGGTACAACTTTTGGTAGTGATATTATGACGTCCTGAATGCAGCTTATCCCTCCCTGCATATACACCCCTGGGTTGACATCCTGGTCCTGTTCTATGTGTGCACTAATCTGAGGGAGTGAGCTGCCTGAATCTCCCTACTCCTGATACCCCCTGTGGCTAGTTTAAATGCTTGCGCAGGAAGCATGTAAACCTCTTATTGAGGACAGACATGCCCTTCACAGAAGGATGCAGGCCATGCTTCTTGTAGAGGCATGCATCCTCCCAGGTGGCACTCCACTCCCAATGTAGCCAAAGTTGTTGCCCTTACACCAGTTCTTCAACCATTTACTGAAGGTGCTGATGCGGGGGTTCCTTCCCCCCTCCTTCCCCTGACTGGTAGCACCTCTGAGAATGTTACAGTTTGCCATCCCCCCAAGCTTCTTTCCAACTCCCTAAAATTCTCCTGAACCTCCTCCAGACTCACCCTTTCTTTGGCTAGGTTGTTTGTCCCGAGATGAACAATGACATTCAGCCCCCCCCTCATAGCCACAGCCTTTGCGATTCTCTTGATCAGCTCCCCCTCCCTCTGAGACATGCCTCCTGGAAGGCACATGACCTCTGTCTCTCTCTCTCTCTCTCTCCTGATGTCTGATCCTATATCCATACCCCGAATTACTGAGTCCTCCACCAGGGGTATCTTCCTTCTCCCCGAGGTTCTCTGGTCCCCTTCCCTCTCCTGTACCCCCATTCTGGTGAATCTGCTCATCCTCCCCAGCCACAATCTTGGTTCCCCTTCAGGGATATCCCCCTCTTTGAGAACACTGCATCTGTTCCTTAGTTGTACCAAAGGGGGGGGTAGGTGCCTGATCTCCACATTCCTTAACCTCCCTGAGCCCACTGTGGTCCATCCAGGCCTGTGTCTGAGTAGCCTCTGCAGCAGTGGCTGCTGTTGTGGTGATCCCTGAGTGGGGGCAGGGGACCCCAGTACTCCTGCTAACTGTGCTCGGAGCATGGCAACCTCCTCCCTTAGCCCAGAGAGGAGCCTGCAAATGAGGCAGCACTGCAGTTCCCAGAAAGTGCTCCTGAACACTGCTGCTCCACACTCACTGCACTGCACCACTCCTTGAACCATCCTTCATACTCTTTAATATGGTGCTACCTCTCTTTTTTTTTTTTTGTTTTTGTTTTTACTTGTTTTACTCTTTCCCTATCACAGAATTTCTTTATCTAAGTCCCTAAACTGTTTATGGGCCCTGGTTACCCTGAGTAGCTCACTCCCCCAGAGAAATCAATGACACACTCAGAAGCCTCTGACCGTCAAATCCTGTCCTTGATTCATCAGATAGTTTTCCTGGGGTAGAGTACATACTTCTGTGCTGAGGGCTGGCTTAGTCCCCCTTATGCCCCTCCCACTCATCTGGCCCTGCTATTCACTGTTCCTTGCTTCTGTCACTCAGATTCAACAGGGCATTTAACAATGTGTGGAGGCGGGGTTTGAGGGTGGGTAAAAATAGCAGCAAACACTTACTCACTTAAAATACCAGCAACCAGTAGCTAACTTAAAATACCAGCAAAGCTAACTTAAAATACCAGCAAACAAAAGAATAGGTCACTAAATATTACCTCAGCCCCAGAACAGAAAATAGAACAGTATAATGAATTAAACAGCAAATTAAACAGTAGAAACCAACACTTCCCTCTTTCTCCTGTGGGTTGATTACATTCTCCGAAACATGGTGGGGCCATGTGGTAACTTTTTCTAGGGTGGTAAACAGATGATCTCAGCAGGCCTCCAAGATATAAGAAGGCATTCCTGGGACGAACCCACCACTCTCATCACCACTGGGCTGGTAAAGATGTTGCAGTGGCTCCTGGGCCTGTGGGTTATTTTTACAGTACCCTATATGTACAGTGCCTCCACTCAGAGATGAGCAATAGAGGGTTAGCTGGCATGTTAATACAACCTTCTGGGAAGCCACCTCCCTTCTAGAGTAAATGTCTCCCACTGATACCATACAATGTGAATGTTCTGACAATAAGAATACCCAAATAACACAAACAGGTTTATTATGACACCAACATTTGCAACAGGAAAATATGTTAGCACAGACATTCAGACAGTTTGCCCTCTGTCAGACACCCTCTTAGTCAGGGTGCCAGCTAGTGCTAAACCTGCTGATTAGACAAGAACTACAGGGCAAGCGATGGGAAACACACCCTAAGCTGCAGTTAGCAAGACCCAGCTAGGTGCAGACCTCCTTCATTACTAGACAAGCATGTCACAATACCCAACAACCAAACAAGACCAGCTGAACTGGAGGTCACTACCCTTTTTCTCTTTCTACCAAACTCTTACATAAAAGTAGGAGCTCCCTTATGACAGTCCCTGGGTAACTAGTGATGAAATGTAACAGGCCCAAAGATGTTACCACTGGTTGACCAGTACTGGTGTACTTAGAATGTTGAAACAGTGGAGTAAACAGATTTCTTAACAACTTCCCCCATAGGCCATGACATTTCTAAAATGACCTCCCTACCTCTGCAAATGAGGTACAGTATTTGTAATTCAGTCTCAAGGGCAACTTGAAAACCCAACTTAAAACTCACATGGAATTTATAAGAAAGAAGTACTCGCCAGTTATTCAGAGTTTGCAGGAATGACTCTGCAAGGATGCAGCCTTGAATGTTCATTTAAGTCCAGTGACCTCCATGACACTCCAATACCAGGACCTGGACCACACAGTTCTAGTCATCAACAAGGCTCGCAGGCTTCCCCCAGAGTCATCACCCAGGGGCCAAAATGTTTGAGTATGTACTCCTCCACCGAGGGCTATGCACTGATCTACAGTTGTCATCTCTTACACAGGTTTGCACACATGCCATTCAAACTACTGCTACTTCCAGGCTCAAGGCCAAGCATGATGCACTTGTTCCACAGTTGAACACACCATCTGCTCATTTCAGGATCTTGCAAAGATATAATTGTCCTTAAGCCATCCATCCCTCTTTTACACAAAGCCTTGACCTCAGATTCCAATTGGTCTCGACACTTGTCACTCCCTTTCTTCGACTCCAGAAAGGGATATGAATGGTGCAAACACAACTTCCCACCTGTTATACAGTTCTCATGGTAGTACTTAGACCTGGCAGTTATTGATTTGCTTTTGTTTCCAAGGGCAAGACATCACATGATGGCAGCTCCATAGAGTTCTTCAGTTTGTTCTTGCAACCACTGATCCCACAAATGTCTCCTACACTCTGAGCCCCCTGTTCACACCAGGAATCCTAGGGGTCAGGTTCATGCAATCAACAGTGCCAACTCTGAATGAAGGAGTTTCATAAATAGCAAATAAATCTGATGAATTATTGATTTACAGTGTGACAGTGTTTCCCCCTCCTTTTTAACTTTTGTTTATCTCTGTCATCCCGGGCTGCTCCTATCCCGACCTCTATGGCCATCTCCCTACCCCAGCAACCTTGTTTCTTGCACTTATGACCCCCAAAACTTGCTCCCTGTGGTACCTCTGGAGAAGTGTGCAGCTCTACACTCCACCTGATACCAGGTACCAGTCTGGCTAGCGGTGGTATGGTGATCCAAGAGTACCAGAGTGTGTCATACTGCATGCCCAAAAATGTTTTCCTCTTGTTTCTCCCTAAGATGCCAGTGACCATGGAGCTCAAAGTGCACACACATGAAGGTGGTGACCCAGAGCCTGGCTGATGTCCTCCCTCCCCCCCAAGGGCAGATTTACACAGTATTCTGATGTATTCCAGAATACTGTCAGAATACTGGCACGTTCCATGTAGCTGTTTTGAAATTTGACAGTTCAAATTCCACTCAGAACTACCGGAAAATTGCTACCGGGAGAGCAGGTTCATCAGGTGGAGCACCGCAAATGAAGCAGAGGAAAATAAGTACAATTTTGAGCAGTAAGTTGGCTCAAATGACTTGTTTTTGTTACTGTACTACAGTTAATTTAAATTGATCAGTGTTATTCCACACCACCGGTAGTCGCTCATTCAGGTTGTGGAGGTATATCCAAGCAAGTGGGCGCTGGTCTCTGCGAACATTGATAGTCAGGGCACCCACACCACAAGAGTGTTTTAAATTTCTTTTCATCTGATACATTTTGTAAAATGTAGTGTTCATTTCCCTAAACTCAAGAATGAACACTGCATTTTACAACTTTATTCCAGGACTGGCTGTGATTACTGGTGTTCTGATAATGAAAGCAAATGGTCAAACTCAGGACACCCAATGTACTGGGAAGAGATGGAAAAAAAAAATACATCATTAAGGATCTAGATTGAATCATTCCCCTAATCTTGACCTCATCCAAAGAACTATAGATGTGCAGCCCTCCAGTTGTACTGATCTGTGGCTCAGTGTTGGGCAACTTCATACATTCATTTCTTTGTTAATGAAGCATGTGTGTGAGCAGGATGCGGGAAATAAGAGAGATCAAGAGAGGAGCATGACAATGGAGCATCAACAGGCAGACTGCTATTAGCCAGCTGGGCTGCTGCCAGATAGTTTAAATGGGGGACACTGGTGGTGGCAGGGTGGGCTCAGTTCATAAAAGACACTACTGAAGTCCCTAATTCTTCCAAATACACTGCATCCTAATATTCTCCCTCTTAAATGCACACACAAGATACAGTTATATTGGACCCCAAGACACAAGCTGATTAAAATAAAACATGAGTGCAGAGTCAAGGAATCTAGATACAGTCTCTTCTGTGAGGAATCAGATATAGACCCATAGACACTGTCGTGGACTGACCGCCTTTGATATATGATCAAACAACATAGTTGGCAGGGGGCCAGGAACACCTTCACTCATTTCTGTGTCTAAATTTTAAGCTAATGCCTTGTTCTGGGGGCCACATTTTAGACATTTCTGTTGTCCAGTCACAGCAGGGGTTGCGGCGGCGGGGACAGCGAAGATGATCTCACCTCCTGGGGATAGCTAAGTCTATTCGCCAGATGTACCAATCACAGGATGCACCCCAGTATGGGATACACACTGAGACTGGCCGGTTCTGGAGTTTTGGGCTGGGACAGTGAGGGAGGGTGATTTCTTGGCCAGTCAAACCATGGGTCTGATCGACAGCAGTATGGATTAATCTACCTCAGTGTGAAGGTAAGGATGTACACGGAACAGTCTAATACTGTGAACAGCTGTGTTTTGGTGCAGATGGTGAAGGAGAGCTCTCCTGTACTACACCCTTGACTTCTTGAGAGACCCCACTAGGACGCAGCTTTTCTTCAACTGTCAGTTGCAGCACTGCTAGTTGTAAAAAAAAAAATGTGCATTTTCAGAGTATAAGTCCAGTGATCTCTGCTTGAGTCCTATTGTAGAATCATGAATCCTGAGAGCAGACATCGAGTCCTGCTGTGAGTAATTGTCAATATGTTGATGTGAATCATGTCACTTCATATTAACCAAAAAAAAAGCCGGCTACACGCTTATGCATCAACAAATGTCATCCTCAGTGCTCTGGGGATGACGTTTGTCAATGCGTAAGCACCTATAAAACTGTGTTCTATCTGTTTCTTGGAATGCTCGATGGGCGTGTTGCTCACAGTTTTTTTTTATGATTTTGGATACTAATTTGTATTCGGCTCTACAGTCTGATTCTATATGGAGCTATAGTTATTGGGTTATAGTATAGCTTGTTTTATAAGGTTACTGAAATTGTATGTGGCTTTCAGAAATGCCACAACAACAAAAAATGTAAAAAAATGACGTGTATGACAGTATTACAAGTTAACATGGTGTGAACATACAGAAAAGTGCAGGAGTGGTTTTCAATTTCTGCTCAATGCATGATCTGTTGGCTCTCCCAGGCTGGCAGTCCAGCAGTGTGATGGCCATCTCAATTGTTCATAGAAAGCAGTCTTAGTGTTAGAAATGCATAAAGGACTGGTTGGGTGTGTGTGTGTGTCTCGGGGTGCTACTCTGTCCCTATGACTGCTGCATAGTTAAAACTGGTAAGGAGCCTTTCTGTGTCTGTTGTTTCTGACCTCTATTGCCCACTTGGGGATTGGAGATTCATTAGAGGTGTTAGTGGTAGCTTTTCTATGTGTACATAATGTAGAGCACAGGGAGGTAGATGGTTTTCTTTGGTTTGTTTTTTTACGCACACTTGTGAGTCCCATTGTTTATTTACCCACATTTGTAACTCCCATTAAGTACTGATTGCATCTGGGGCTTCATCATGCAATCTGTCTGGCAATTGATGCTACCAGACCAAGAGGTGCTTATGGCAGATTATCTATGAGGCCAGACAAAGTGCCTGTTGGTTTTCCTGTGGAATGGTCATTGTGGCCCTAGTGGGTCTGAGGCAAGGCTCACTACAGTTGTGTCTCACCAATTTCTTTACCTTAATGGAAAAGGCAAGAAAACTGGTCGGTGCACAAGAATGGGTACAGCACTTGGGACTAAAAGGCAAACACAAAATACCAAAACCAAAATAGTTCGCAAAATAAATTGATACTCACCTGAGTTGTTACAAAAAGGGTTTATTCATGAGACAAAAGACAGCACTGAACCCCAGTGCTTCAAACCTCTGCAGGTTCTTTCTCACGGGAGCATAAATAAACCCTTTTTGTAACAACATACTTGAGTATTTCTTTATTTTGTGCACTCCGCTGGTTTTAATATTTTGTCATAACCTCCATGCTTGTGATGTGGTCTTCAACCAGTCCATGTGCCTTCCATCTGAGAGCTTTGTTATGGTCTGCACTGCTCAACACAGTTGACACCATGGGAGGGGGCGCTGTGTGATGTCAGATATAGCCAATCTTGAACAATGGTTACTGAGATTGCCATATCTGCTTCAAAGGGACTAACTTCAAGATGGACAGTTTCAGTTGATATAAACAGGCATTCACAAGTTAGTAACGAGGCCAGGCTCCCTGTGCCTTGATGATATAGTCATTCTTCATGCTCTGTGTTTAGCATACAGTATAATACTGTTTTGGGTAGTCTCATCTATAGAACACAGCTAACCCCCTTCCGCGCTCTCACATTTTTCCACAACACTGAAAGGGTGGGTGGTGATTGTGAAGAACACTTTACAAAAGGTGTCTTTAAAATCCTTTAACCTCACTGATCTAAAAATGTGCAGCAGCTAATTTTTGTTGGAGCCAGTTGTTTCTATAACAAGTTATATGGACCAAAGAAAAGGGTTATAGATCCAATGCCTCAATGTTCAACCAGGCAGCAAATATCTCGATTAAAAGTTGATAGCATTGTGAAGACAGTGCCAGATAGCAGCATGGTCAGACTATCTTTAATGCCAAGCAAACATTAGGAATAGCAGAATAGCAGCAAGATTATAATTCTAATTGTACTAATTCATTCATTTATATAAAATAAATTTATATAAAAATACCACCAATAGCTTAATCTGGTTCAAGATCACTTGGCATTCATCTGTATCCCCCTCCCTGGACCGTGCCTGAAAATAGGTAAAATTTGTCTAGTGCACTTACCTGATCAACACAAACTAAATAAATAAATAAATATAATTATCTATGTGAGTACAAGCTACTAACTGTTTCATTTACATCAAGGCATTCGCGTTATAAATACTTAAAATGCCGATCGTGCGTTCATCTGAAATGGAAATGGATAAGTAAACAGTTGAGAAATATTAACAAACTTGATCTGATGTAAACAGACAAAAGTAGCTAAAACATTATTGATATGCAGGATCTAAGTCTGAGTCCAGCGCCCTACCATACCAAGTGCACAAGCAGTATCACTGGGATGTGACATCATGGCTAATGTTCTTGAGCCTAAATAAGAACAAAGGATCGTCAAGTCAGACAAAGTTCTGTATACATCTGTATACATCAAAAAGAACTAACTAATGAAAACAACAAGAGACTCTTAAGTGTATAGAATATGATTTTTATTGCTGTCACATCGTCAACAGACAAACAGAACAGCAGAAAGCAATTCATGTCCACTTTGAAAAGAATGTGTACAGTACCTCTGCGGTGTTTGCAGGTCTGAAATCCTCTCTGTCTGATTAAGTCTCTAGTAATGTCACGGCTGCTACCTATATTGTCTAAAAAGAGTAATTTTGAGTTGTACACAATATGATACTCCTTAAAGCAGAGTGTCTTTTCATGGCAGTTTTGATTGCACTGAGTGATCATAAGTTGCAGTAATGTACAGTATGTGCCTGAGTAGCAAAGAAAGCGTATATTTCTGTGCTCACTAGCATTTTCTGTAGCTGCACTTTAGTCAGCGGCTGTCAGAATCTCAAACCCATTCAAGTAGCCTATGTATTTTGCATACAGAAATTGAAGATTTGTGGAAGGGGAAGCATTCTATAATTTAGCTGTATGCTCAACAGCTGCTGCCTATGGTGCAACTATGGAAGCATTTGTGAACATAGAGATATTCATTCACTTTTCTGGTGAGGCATGTACATCATGTACTGTGGCTCTGCTTATGGGCATATCCTATTACATAAAACTAAAAATTAATCTGTTTTAGATAATGTTCAGTAGGTACCAGCCACAATGTCACCAGAGGCTTACTTGGGTGGAGAGGATTCAGACTTACAAACAACATCATAAAGGTACACATTTCCTTTAATGCAAATTAGCTGAGTGGACTTATGTTGTGTTCTGGACACATCATGTATAGATCTGGTTTTTAGCTGCACATATTGCAAATTGGCCACACCCACTATTCATAGTTTTTTTTTGTGTGTGTGTGTGTGTGTATACTTGTTATGGAACAGAATTATATATTTGATATAAATATGGTATAGAGTAGTGTTATAGTAATCTAACAGTTTTAGCTTTACATGATTTACTTGCTTGAGTTTCAGGTGAATGTGAAGAGACCATGGGCAGGATTCTCAAAGGACGTGTGTTCGGCGCATCTCGGATGCCCCGGTGCAAATGAGATGTGCCGAGCACCAACTGTGGCATTCACAGAAGATGCACAGGGAATGCTACCGGCACATCTCCTCTGTGAATAGTACAGTTGCACCCAGCCCTGGATGCATTGGTGCAACCCCCTGATCAGGCTGAGAAACCAATGGGGCAGTGCATCTCATGATGTTCTGCACCCAAAGTTGCCATTCAGGGCCAACAACACGCAAATGGGGCCATTAGGCAAGCAAGGTGCAATGAGGCCACTTACGTGTCATTATGGCCCATTTGCAGGCAGGTGCCCTGCATGTGCGACAGTACAAGCACACACCTATCACCCCTGTAAGGTGATCGCCACCCCCCACCCGAGTCCCCAGTCATAGCCACTCCCTGCAGCGGTGGAGAAACATAGAATCCCCCGCCCGCATCCCCAGTGAAAGCTGCTCCTGGTGGTAGTGCCAGATAAGCGGACCCCCTCCCTGCCCGTAATACCTGTAGAAAGCTGCTCACTGCAGCGTATTGCCAGATAAGCTGATTCCCCCCTCCCTTCCTACCCGCAACACTGTTAGAATGCTGCCCACTGTGGTGGTAGAAGGTATATACTGAAACCGCCACCCCGCCCCAGCCCAGTCACACCGAGGACCCAAAGTCCACTCACACCCTGGTGGTCCAGTGGACCCCTCACCAACTCAGGCACCCTCTACCGCCCCATTCCCCCCTGTCCCAGCAGGTCTTGATGGTCGGTGGGTGGCACAACCCACCAACATTCTGCCACGGCCGCCCGCCGACAGAGCTGTCTATGAAAGATAGCTACTGTACAACTGCAAGCCCATTAGTGGACCCTGTCGACTAATGGGCTTGCAGTGTTTACTGTACCCTGTCATTCACAAATGTCCCCTCATTCTTGCACATCTCCTATATCGAAAGATGTCACCCCCTTGTACCTTGTTTATTCCTTTAAGGTACTTGAAGGTTTCTATCATATCTCCCCGCTCCCTTCATTCCTCCATTGAGTACATATTGAGGTATTTTAATCTCTCCTCATATGTTTTCTGGTGCAAGCCCTGTACCATTTTTGTCACCCTTCTCTGGATTGCTTCCACCCTGTCTATGTTCTTACGAAGATACAGCCTCCAGAATTGCACACAGTACTCCAGAGGAGAACTCACCAGTGTTGTATACAGTGGAATCATCACATCCCTCCTTCTGCTAGTGATACCTCTGCCTATGCACCCCAACATGCCACTGTCCCTCCCTGCAGCCTTTATACTCTGCTTTGACATCTTTAGGTCATCAAAGATGATAACCTCCAGATCCCTTTCTTCCCTGGTGATCGTCAGCAACTGCCCCCCATCCTGTAGCTCTCCCCAGGGTTTCTGCATCCCAGGTACATTATTTTGCACTTTTATGCATTGAACCTCAGTTGCCACACCTCGAACCATTTTTCCAGCTTCCCTATGTCCCTTCTCATTTTCTCCACCCCATCTGGTGTATCCACCCTGTTGCAGGTCTTGATGTCATCTGTAAACAGGCACACCTTTCCCTCCAGCCCTTCCACTATGTCACTAATGTAGAGATTAAACAGGATTGGCCCCAGGACTGATCCCTGCGGTACACCACTGATCACTCCCCTCTCCTTGGATTGGATCCCATTTACCACCACCCTCTGCCTCCTGTCCGTTAACCAGTTTCTAACCCAGTTTACCACCTTGTCGCCCATGCCCAGATTACCCATCTTGTTAACCAGCTTTTTATGTAGGACAGTGTTGAAGACCTTGCTGAAATCGAGGTAGGCGACAGCCACCCTGATTCACCTCCCTCGTAACCCAGTCAAAAAAAATCTATTAGATTAGTTTGAAACAACCTTCCTGTTGTGAATCCATGCTGCCTCAGATCCTGGGCTCTGTTGGATTCCAAGTGTCCCATAACCATTTCTTTAAGCAGTACCTCCATGATTTTACTCACTGCTGAGGTGAGGCTTACTGGTTTATAATTACCTGGCACCTCTCTGCTACCACGTTTGTGAAGAGGGACTACATGTGTCCTCTCCCGGTCCTCTGGAAGAACTACTGTGTTGAGTGACTGTGAACATGATTGCCAATGGCACTGCTAGCTCCCTTCATAGTTCTTTTAATATCCTCAGGTGTATGCCATCTGGCAACATTGCTTTGTCCATCTTTAGTTTTGTGAGTTCCTCTAGGACTATCTCCACTGTAAATGGACTGGTGTTCACCCCCTTCCCCTTTGTATCTGTTGCCCAGCTGTGGTCTCTGATCCTCCTGTTCTTCCTTGTCTGCTTCCCTCAGACACTTCAGGTACACCACCCTGTCTTCTTCCTTTTGAGTCTGCTTATATTTCCTGAACCCTACCCATGTGGCCCTTATTTTCTCTCCCACCTCTCTCGAGAACCATAGTGGTTTACTCCTTCTCATGCCTTTGTTTCTCAACCTAATGCATTGGTTCGTCACCTCCACCATGGCTCCTTTTAGGTGTTCCTACTGCTCCTCAACCCACCCTCCTTCCTCCCTTCCCACCAGGGCTTCTTTAATGCACCTCCCCATCTTAGCAAAGTCCAACCTCCTGAATCTAAAACCCCTGCTTTTGTGTGAATTGACTGTGTCCCTGTACACATGCTGAACCACACTATGTGGTAAATGCTGGACACCAGTTGGCCTTCTACCTGGACTTCAGTGATTCTGTCCCTACTGGTCAGTACTAGATTCAGAATTGCCCTGTATCTGGTGGGTTCAAGCACTAGCTGCCTGAGGCCTTCTCCCTGTAGAGAATCCAGGATTTCTAGTACCAGATGTTTATTTATAAGGAACGTAGCAAAACCAGTGCCACTTTGAGCACAATTTGTTGATAAATTCTCACACTAACATTTTGAAACCTCCCATTTCCCCTTAGAAATTTTTACGTCATATTGTTCCTGAAGTACAATTTGGGGTATACAAGGGTAACGAGTAACAAATATGGGAATGGTTTGTTGTATGACTATTTTTTCTTGAAACATCAAATGAATCTCATATATTTTATTTTAAACTGGCTGATTTTCTTAGCTGAGCACTCTGGAAGAAATTAACTTTCTGGTTCTCAAAATGATGATCTCAGGTACTCTATGTGTATACTCACAGAAAAAAATGTCCTGCCGGGGGCCCCCACTTTGGGGAACCCCTGAATCCCCTCTTGTTGATTTTCAGGAATACTGTCAACATCATATCCTGAATCCGCCCTGCCTCCCCGCAGTACTTCCACTGCACTGCCACTCATGGTCACCTAACACTCCCTCCCTCCCTCCCTGGAGAAGAGTGTCCTCCAGGACCCTCCATACTCCACTTTTCCCCAGCACTCCTATGCCCTAGACTCATGAAGCAACAGGCAAGTCTTTGTTTTTATTCTCCTTTTTTTCAGTGGCTGAGAACAAATGTTCTGCCCGTGAGTGAATCAACAGCCATAGATATAGGTGAGAGAACTGACTGGAGAACTGATACAGGACCAGAGTCTAAGAGGGCACCAGCATCCGGAGGCCTTCTGGGTTGAGAAGCTGTGAATACAACCAGGACTTTAGTCCTGTAACAACTGGTTTATAGTTTGATAGTTAGGATCACAAATTTAATTTGGGAAAAATATGCACTAGACCCTAGGGCCCGAGATATAAATTTTATTTGTTTTAAGTGTGCCATCACATGCAGTAACCCATGCAATGCGACTGTTGAGATGATAGACCTGCAACATTCCAACAACTGGGTGCCCAGTGGAGTACCAGGAGTTCCCTAACAGACATAGGGTAATCGCTTCTGGAACCAGTGAAGCAGTCAGGCCTACACAAGACAGTCAGGCAGTGTTAAAAGGTTGAATGTGGTGTTGGGTGTTGGGAAGCAGCATTACCAAAGCTAGGGATATTATCTGAATATCACTGCTAAAGCATTATTTGCATTGCCTTACACTTTTTTCTTTCCTCAAGCTACTTTGTAAATAAATTCCTTTTGCAGTGCACATTATACGTAGGAGTCATTGCTTGTTTATTTGCATAGAGTGATAAGGTTGACTTAAACTTTTATTGCATTGTTGGGAAGCGGGTTGGTTGAACCTATGGGACCACAGTGGATGGGTAGTGTTTCCCAGAGGGCAATACTGTTTACCACCTTGTTCACTTTAATATTCCTTTGGAGTAGGCATTGCACATGTAATTGCAGCTCGGTTAATGAACCCCACCAGAACGTTATTGACCAAGGCACTTAAGTGAGGCCATAAGAGCAGGCCTGCCAATGCAGCGGTAACACTACCACTTGTGATGCTGATGATCCAGCTTAGGGAACACGCCAGGACTGTCAGAAAGCCTGCCTGGGGAGGAAGAGCATCAAGCATCCCAACGGTTATTCTCCTCCTCCTCCTTCAGGGAGGGGGGGGACTCACTGCTCCACTGTTTATTACCACCTGTGTGACTACAGGTGGCAGTGCAGGGAAAGTATTCAAACAGGGAAGTTAGAACAAGCGCTTTCATCAGTTGGGTGTGTTGGTATGCCGGCACCCTATGACACAGCACGCTCCTGGGGGAACTGCAGGACTTAAGAGACAAAATTGGGCAGAAATGGGCAGATGAAACATCTGTCTGCACACCACACTTAATGTTGGGCTTCTAGCTCTACCACCACCATCCAGGGACCCCCACCCCCCCAGCTTTCGCTTGTACTGTGAGTAGTCAGATAGATGTTAGGGAAGACATTCTGAAGTGACTGCAGGCATACCCAGCCCTGTAGGGCAAGCCAGGGGGCAGAACAGCAGTGTGTTGTGGGTGGGCCTTTGGGTCCTGTACAGGTCGATGGTGGAGCCTTGATGAGCGGGAATAGGGGTTGGCTCTGGTGGCAGGAAGTCTCAGCCTGTGCCCGGGGGGGTAAAATATGTTCAAAAAAAGAAAAGTGAGCCATGTGGCAGGGGTACTACCATGACATCCATGGTACATGTGTACTGGCCCCCCAACCCCTGCCAAGTGTATACAGGTACAGTGGTACCACCTCAGTGGTGCACATGCTAGACCCACTAGTTCCACACATGCACAGGTGCTAGCAGCACACCTGAGGAGGTACTGGCACAGTAGCATTCTGAAGCACAGGGGAGTGTTTACACACCAGTACTGAAACGCTCCAGTGAGCCACATGCCAGGAGTTATCATCACAATCCACTTTTACAAAGCAAGAAAACACAAGTAGCAAAAAATATGTAAAATGAGATAAAGCATCAGGAAGCAATACTTTGATACATATAATGAAACATCCAAGAATGCAATGATTGCTGTTTTAACATCACGCTGTATACTGTGGAAAACTCTAGTCTGTGCTTAGCTGGTCACAAGGAACTCTAGGTGCTATGAAGAGGATATTTCTACACACAAAAAAAATGCTATGGCTACAGCCATAAACTTCCTACCAGTATTTCTGGGGGTGACAATTGTTCCCTTCATTTCCCGGTAATTTGTAAAGTTTCACCTGGAATCCTACCTGGAGTATGACAGCAAAGTGCATCAATATACCTTTCAGGGGTTAACACAAAAGAAAAAAATGCAAGTAGCACACTGCATTTCTTCTATCATATCTACTAAATACAGCTTCTTGAAATAATTCCATAATGGTCACAGAAATATTAGAGTAATTGGAATTTAATTCCATGTTACGGTAAAAGCATCAAAACGAGCCCACCAGCCATGCTAATGAGAAGATCTATCGGGCACACTTCTGACACAAATACAACGCAGGTCTATAAATATTTCATATGAAATTAATTGAATTTTTCACTCTGAATGTGACTCTGTCGTGTAATGTCAATCGGATGAGCCTAGAAAACAATGAAACACTGGATTAAAAAAAATCACCTGCTGATACACAAAACAGACCTGCTGGAGGTTTTTGAAATAATTGCAGCTGGTTCCATATGGTAAGGAAATTAATCAGACAACAGTTACAGATTCAACTGGGTGCTGTGGGTTATTTGAATCCTGCTGCAACTAGATTTATAGATAACTGCCACTTTGAATGACCTCCAGTAATCTGGCTATCAGTCAAAACAAAAAAAGCTCATTCTACTAGCACAGTAGCAGGGAAACATTACTCAAGGCTCGCAATAAAAAAAGTATTTTTTTATAGTTGCCATTCTTCAGTGCAGCATGTTGACCGATGAAGTATTGTGCTCCTTGAGGTACAAGTTTAAGCAACGTGTTTCACAGATTGCATAAAATATTGCTCCACATTAGAGGTTGCAGTCTGCATGCCTTCCCATGCAATCCCATATTAAACCTAAGCTAATGACAACTACAGATTGAGTTCTAACCAAAACTTAACCGGTGCTCTAATATTATTGTCCACTGTACAGTAGCTGATCATGTTTAACTATTAGAGGACCATTTAGGACCAGGTACAGAGACAGAGGTTGTCAGGGCTGGGAAGTTGCTTGGAAAGTGTCTGATGGGGGGACTGGCAGAAACGGATCAAGAAAAAGTTGAGGCAGCAGTATTGCTTTTAACTCGTGAATTGTTGTTTAAAATTTGGCCCTAGCACAATCAATGTACAGCATCTGTGGCAACATATAGGCAGCCAGCAAAGACTATCCAATATCTCTTTAACTACCCATTTTATTGATTTATTCTGCAAACAAGGAACAAAGGATAACCAAATACTGTATTATACTGTAATATACAGGAGGACTGTGACAAATCCTCTCATGCAGAACACCAGAGTTTTTCAGTGCTGGTGTGTTGGTACAATGCTCCCTATGCCTCAGTGTGCCACAGTTCCTATCCAGAGGGTAACTATCCCTCTCTGGTGTACCTCCACCCCATGCTAGCTTACCACTGTGACTGTTTCAGTACACCAGTGATCCTACTGGTATGCTGCTATCACAACAGTGGTGTGCCAGACAGGAATGGTTCAGTTCACCAAACCCTTTCTGAGCACATGTCAAGGCTCCTTGGGGTGGTACAGTAGATTCAGTCAGAGAGTGCAGGAGGGATATATTTGGTGTTCACCAGTGACTTGTATATATAATGCTGATTTTTGTACGCTTATAGCACAGGAGTCTGAAGATGGATTGGACAACAATTTGAAGTTTTGTAGATACTGCCTTTGGCATTCCATTTGAATCAAACTGCTTGCTTCAGTTTACTATAGGTTTAAAAATAATGTTCTGAGCATGTGTAAGACAAAAAAAATGATAAAATGAGAATGTGCCCCATGTGCACAAACACTACTTTATGAGTATGCATTTGTGACTCCCCCAACACACACACACGCACACACACACACATACGCACACACACACACACTTTGAGGGGGATGTTTTAAGTTAGCCAGTTAGCCTGAAGGATCCCCCTGAAGATGGATGGGCATAATGGTAAAGCCTAAGGAGGCATAAAGTGTTAACCCAGGAAAGAGAAAAAGGCACAGGTAGGAGTTGGAGTGCTGGTATTATGGATCGCCACTGGGACATGAGGACGGGGGACCAGGCAGCCAGGAGAAAAGCATGTGTAACCCCCTTTCCCCCTCTGTCTAGGGGAATAAATGTTATTGTTGCAGATGGTCCAGTGGGCATGAGAAGGATTACCACAATGCATAACACTCTGAGCTAGTGCAACTGAAATAAAGATAGGAAAAATGGCCATCCTACTTCTCGATGGCGTCATCATACCATGCACTCTCGAGTTCTACCTCCAAGACCTGGATTCACCTCAAACTTCTGGCCACCAGATGCAGGACCTGTTTCCTCTGAGCTCCTGAGCCCCTCAGTCCTGATGCAGCATGATGGATACTTTTTGGAATTACAGCTTATGACACAAATTAAACACAAGGGCCCAGATATTCAAACTGCGCCAGGCTGTGGCACAAGCTTGGGCACAGCACAACTTGGCTGCACAGGGGCGTTGACTGGGCAATATTCAATGGAGCTGCGCTATGGCACAGCTTCATTGAATATTGCACCCTGGCCACCCGCAGTGTGCATGGTGCAGTGGCACTGCACCAGCGCAAGTGGCCAGAGGGGAGCAGGGATGCTACGCAGAAGTTCCATTGCACTATGTGCAGCAACCGCAATATTCAGTAAGTCATGCAAATGGGGCCATAATATGCAAGGTGCAAATGGAGCCATTTGCATGTCATTATGGTTCCCATTTGCATGCAGGTGTGCCAATCCCGGTGACTTGCGCCTGGCGCCCTGCCAGGCTGCAGCTGTCGAGGACCGACGCCCCCTGCACAGCACAGCAATGTGCCCCACAGCCCGATCGCGGGCTTCAGTATAAATAAAAATAATCCAATATCCCTGGTGGTCCAGTGGACCGCTGTCTGCCCGATCGTGGGCATTTGTAATAAAATGAAAGTATTTTGTCCAATATCCCTGGTGGTCCAGTGGACCGCTAACTACCCGATCGCGGGCATTTGTAATAAAATGAAAGTATTCTGTCCAGTATCCCTGGTGGTCCAATGGACTGCTGACTGCCCAATCACGGGCTTAAGTATTAATAAAAATAATTGATTCCGATATCCCTGGTGGCCCAGTGAACAGCTGACTGCCCGATCGCGGGCTTAAGTATTAATAAAAATAATTGATTCCAATATCCCTGGTGGTCCAGTGGACTGCTGACTGCCCGATCATGGGCATTTGTAATAAAAAAAATAAATATGTCCAATATCCCTGGTGGTCAGCGGTGCCCCATCCCACCAGCCCACTGAGCCCTGCCCGCTCCTACCCCTGGTCGGCGGCGGGCGGCAACACCCACCCACCTGCCGCTCCGCTGCCGGCCAGCTGACACCGTGGTAGGGCTGTGCGCCCGATTGATCCTGGCGTGAACCAATGGGCATGCAGCCCGTACCACACACATTCAGATAGTGAATGGATCCATTCACATATCTGCAATATATAATGCAATATGAGCTGCGCCCATTGGCTCACCTGTGGACCAATGGGCATACAGCCCTACCTACGGTGTCAGTCGGTGAGCGGCGAGTGGCTGAGCAGAGAGTGCTTGCCGCCCGTCATTGTTTCCGGAAGATAGTGAGGCTCGGTGGCGGTGGTACCGCTGAACCTCAGGGCCAATGAACGACCACAATGCAAATGCCGTCAGGCAATCAGCAATCCCACTGAACCAAAAGTGTGGAAGAAATATTTTTGTGCAAATGCCCACGTTGGGCAGACAGCGTCCACTAGACCACCAGGGATATAAAGTATAGGGTTCTTTTACTTTACAAATAGCCGCGATCGGGCATGGGGGGCGCCGCGAGGTGCGGCGAGCCGGGTGGCCACCACAGGTGGCAGCTGCCGTGGTTGCACCCTGCAATCGCGGCAGCTCACCTGTGGGTGACCATCCGTTGTTGCTTTGTGGGATCAACTTTGTGCTGGCACAGGTAGGGTTGCATGCACATGGCTCTGCACATCCGGGCTGAATGTCGGGCTGTGCAGGTATGCGTAAACACGCCCTCTACCTGCACCTCCATACATTACTGATGCACTCCAGTGAATTGGGATTTGTGCCAGCTTTTCCTTTTGAATATCATGCTGGGGCCAGCATCAGTTGGTTCTTGCTATGGCGCCAACACTATTGCCTCATCGCAACCCTTTTAAATATCTGAGCCAAGGGGTTTCTTTCATTTCTCCCCTTTCTAACTTAAATAAAGAAGAAGTAACTACTATGTTTCTTCTGAAACAGCTTCTTTATTTTAGCACCTGTGCCCCAAATGATTTCAGGAGTACATGGGTTTTGTCCTTCACCAAATAAATAAAGCAGTTCCATGTAGCTATATAAACTTTTTACGGTTCACCCAAGGCTGGACCTCTTAAGCAGCATAACTGTTATTCAGGCAGTACCAGTAGATTATCTCCAACTCTGATTCTTGGATAGTTTACCCAAGCAAACTCCTCCCTTGAAGAATCTACAGACTCCTGGCTCACTGGTGCTGGTAAGCCAAATCTCCCTCTTTTCCTGTTCTGGGTTACCTTTTTCCCCTCATCTCTGTCTGGTCTGGCACTGCTTGGCTGCTCTTTCTCCAACATGGAGAAGCATGCTGCTTCCCCCACCTGGCCCTTGGACCTTGGCCCAAATCAATGAAGGTTACCAGGATTTTGTCCTCTCCGACCCAAGCCCTGTAACCCATACACTCTCCTCCCACATGGAACCTGAACCCGCCAGTGCACCCAGCTTCACTGTTCCCCACAGCTATGTACTTTCTCTCTGTCTCTCTCCAGATGCAGTGGCCCTCCAACCTGGCCCTGCTGTAGTGCCTGAGATACCTCTCCAGGGCTGCCCTGTCACTAGAGTGTCCTGAGAACTGCCACCACTCAGGCCCTCTAAGCAGCCCAATCCTCCACAACTGGCACCCATTCTCTTCACAGAGCTCCCAAAGGACCATCTGAATGGTCCCAGTCTCTGGCCCACATCCCTGCCAACACATCCTGGGCTTCAGATAAGCTCCAGCAAGAGAAAACACCTCCCAAGGCCTGTTCTAAGACTTGTGACCCACTCGGCCCTTAGATGCTGGTGCCCCGAGACCTGCCCCTCCATGCAGGTCCCTTTGAAATGGGTGAATTGCCCCCACTGGCTCCCTCAATGCTCAGGCCACCCTGCCACCCCAGGCATGGGAGAGGACCACTGCCACTGGCCTCCCCCATGGGAACCCTGCCACTGTCTCCACAGCCCTGGCAGCCCAAGCACTACTTTCACGGGATCACTCAGGTTCTTGCCTATCCTGGCATTCTCCTACCAACTAAACCTCCCTGTCCCTGATGACGCAGGTACCTAGCTGACCATCCTCCCTTTGGAGCTCCTTTCCCAGCTTCTCGATGCCATGTTACTGCAGAGGCTGTCACTGTCTGCCATACTTGAGGGGGGTCCCCCCACAGGCCCAAGCCGGACCATTGAGCTCCCTCCTTTCTTGCCTTCTCTGCTCCTCCATCCTCCCCCTCCAGCCTCAGGCTTAGTGCCTGGGCTGGAAAGGGCCCCGAACTTCCTGTCTCCAACCTTATATACATTCCCTAACCTGCCCTTTGCTGCCACCTTGAGGTGTCCAGCAAGGATTACCCCCCCGAGCACTAATAAATTCCCTAGCTCTGGGGGAGAGGTAGGAAGGGGAAAGGGATTCCTAATGGGAGCATAAGCCCCTCTGACAAAGGGGGGGCTTACACTCTTCTGCCACCCAGAAAATCTTTCCCTCCTGGGAATGATGGCAAGGGTCCAGTGATGGTCTCCTTCCATGATACTGGGTATGCACAGTCCCCAACCCTCTGAGAATAGAACACACCATGTCTGGCCACAGGCACCACCCAATCTGCCTCTCTAAACCCAAGCACACTCTAGTAACTAAAACCTACCTGTGCCAGGAGATAATATTAAAATTGTAGAAGAACCTTTGTTATTTCTTTATCAATAGATAATCATAATGATTGCTTCCTTAATGATTAAACTTACATTTCAAAGACTAATGAGGTAGTTTCTAAAAATTGTAACAAAACCCCAGTACACCGCCCACCAAATAGGAACGGGTTACTCTGTGTACAATTCCCTGAATCACTCACTCACTCACTCACTCACTCTTTCCATTCTCACACCATTCTCCACCAGCTTCTACACCAATAATTGTCCATTATCTAAACTTTTTCTATAATAAACATATTTTTAAGTCTCATTTTTTTTTGTACATGAAAACTATATACAGTCACCATGTCCTACTCCACAGAGCAACTGTCCTGGCACAGTTTATAAGTCCGTTTTCCAGGAGGACTACATTGCAGGCCTCTCTCCTGGAGGGAAGTAGTACTCTATGTCTGGCTTGGTGGTTACATCTCCAAAAGAGTCTCAGTCTAAAATGTAGTACTTGGTCCATGTCCCAGCTAAGTCCTGGACCAAAGCAAAATGTTTAAATAGGGTCAGCCTAGAACAAGTCCCTGTGTGGCACATTGACCGAGCCTGCTGAATCAACTGTTGAGATGGGGGGCACCTCCTCCTCCAGGGCAATTCTTCAAATGTTCCATTTGTTCTTTGATGATCGACTCCTTCCTCATCTCCTCGATAATGTCCCATATCCTCTCGGGCACATATGGACAGTTCATATGGAGATACTCCACTTGTTGTTTCCTATGGACCCATCTCTCCACCTGGCTCTATTCTGGCAGGTCTCTCACACTGGTCCTCGTGGCTTGCCCAACTTTTAACCATATCCCCCTTCGGTATTTGATGTTCAACAGGTTGCTTGGATTTAACTCATCCATAGGGATCCGGAGGGTCCTGGCACAGACCGGGAGTTGTAGGGAAGTCTGCCAAGGTGCTCACCAGGCAATGGTAAGGCTTGGGGATTGCTCTACTCACTTGGTAATCCTGGTGTAACCTCCCTGCAAATGGGGGTTCCCAAAAGTCTTCCAGGAGCTTGCCTGAATGCTCCAAGCCTGGGTGGCGTTCTGCGTCTGTGCTGCTTAACTGTGGTTGCAAATCAGTGTTATTTGAACCTCCACGTACTGTCTCTTTAAGAGCTGTCTGCTTGCAGACTTAATTAGTTTGTATGGGGGGGACTGTGTATTTAATGCTCGAATCCCGCTCGAGCTGTGGAGTAATTGCTCCATTTTTTAGTTGCTGAAGGTGCAAAGGGAGCCTATCTGAAAGCTGTAACTGTTTGCCTGTAATCATTTAAAGCATTAGTGAAATTGTAGTGTATCTAACCTGCCTTTATTGCAGCTGGGACTCTGTGTGTGTTACCTCTCCATTTTGGACCTAAACTGCTGTGCTGGGCCAATTGGGTTAAGGGAGCCCAGGGATTGTATGGGCAGTGACTCTGGGAAATGTAGTTTTGACCTTGGTGCCTTTTTCTACCAATAGAGGGAGTCTTATTGTGAGTGACAGCTGAATCAGCCAACAGAATAGTGTGGAGCTAAAGGAAATGCCCTCCTCTGTGACTGGAAAGTTGTGGCAGTGAAGACAGAAGGAGCTGTGTGCTTCTGCGGTGTATAGTTTCATGAGGGAAGCGTGTGTGAGGCCCTGAGTTTCGGTCTGCAGCCTTTGTGAGTGCCAGTTTGGACCGTATCCGAGTTGTGAGGAGAAAGAAGCACTAGAAGTGTGGAAATCAGGCTCACCCTGTAGAAGACTGGAGAAATTGCTGAATCGCGCTCGGTTTGTCAGGAATTGAAGTTGCTGTGTGTCCTCCAGGGTATTTTGCAGTAATTGCGATTGGGATCGAGGAGCAGCCTGCCTGGTATAGTACTGTCCCTTTACATATAAATGTGCGCAGTGCTTGTGGGGAATCACTATTTCAAATCCCCTGTACAGTGAATGGTGTGCTGAAGCAGGAAGTAAACCCCAGCTTAATTCGGACTACATCCGTTTGCTATCAACTGCAGTTGGGTCCAGTCACAAGGACCTTGTCCTCATGCCCTGCTCTTCTGGCAATCCAGAGAGACATTCTCCATCCGATCCTCAGCTTGGGTGTTGTGAGTAAAAATCAGGGTATTTCCGCTGCAGCTTGTTTTTCAATCACAAGTGTGTCATCTAATTCTTGTTGTTTCACTGTTTCATGGACTGAGCCCTCCGGCTCCGGATTACAATTGGGTGTTGTGCATATATTTTCTTCTACAGGGCCCTATCCATCTGCACCTGCTGGCCAACCCCAGGTAACAGACCTGGCTAGCCCCCCCCCCCAACCTGGGTATCCAGAGTGTGACTTTTCAGACCCTATATGTGTGCACAGTACTGTGGTTTAATACCATGAATTAACCTGATTTCCCCCTCCCGTGTTACTGTCCCCTAAATAAATCAGATTTGTTGTTGTTATACTATATGCTGTCTGTGGTGGTGGTACTTATGGAAACGGTATTGTGTTTTGCTGTGTATGTTGATTAACCTTACTTTACAGGGGGTCCTCAGAGATGTGCTGCAGAATCATTCTTGAGGGTAAGTGGTATCTATATGAGTGAACAGTGTGTAAACGTGGGGTATTGGGGCTGTAACTCCGGTGTACTGTGTGAGCCACTAGAGGGGGTATAAAGGGGTCTCAGTGTCCCAGAGGGCTGTGACCAAGTTAGTCTAACCACTACAAACCCTGACCTGTGGGTGGAGGCACCCGCCATAGGACCTAGGCCCCTCAACCTGTCCATAGTCAAACAGGCAGGGGTAGTAGCCCTTGTGATAGCGCCACCTAGGGGTTACACTGGAACTGGAACTTTCACCATTGAACTTCTCCTCATCCAGTTCCTCCAGCATTTCTTGGTCACCAATACTCTCCCTGGATACTGTTTGTGCTGCAACAGACTTGGAGCCAAATCCATTGGGCTTTATCTTAAACTTGGCTCCAGTTGCAGGCTCTGACTTAGCAGACAGAGCCAGTGGGCTACCGCCAGACAGGGGACAAAGCAGGGACCCCCCTGATCTCCTGCCAGTTTTCTGAGACCCCTGCCCCTCCCTCTGCCACTGGGATAGCTGGTAGCTGGTGGTGGAGAGCTGGGCAGACGGCTGTGCTCCCCATCACCTCCTTGCTTTGATTTTGCTCCTGCACCCTCCTCTTCTACTGCTTCTACAATGACATCTGGGGAAATGCTTCTTGTCTTAGCCACATGGGCATGAGCACTTCCCCCAGGGAGAGTCTATCAAATGCTTCTGAATTCTCACTAGCCAGTGAGCACAGTACATAGGAGCTCTCAGTGGTACTGGGAGGGAGCCCCTAATTTGGGACAGGCTACATACCTGTGCAGTTTCTGCACACAGACAACCTAGCAACACCTTCTCCCCGATACATACACTTCACACATTGGTCAGTAACTTATTCTTTTCCCCCAGCCTTCTAAAGCCAGGAGATCAATGAGGCAGGAACTGTGGCAAGTGGTTCCTCCTGGGGGGTCACCTGTGTTCCACCTTCGTCCTTGCCAGACACTGTCCAACGCCAATCCATGGGGCTGCCTGCTCAAGTCTCTCTGCTGTACCTCCCAGTGCTTACAATAAAGAACCCGCTTACTTTTGGTGGTGCTATTAGCCCTGCTCCGGTGTGAGTGTGCAATAACTCACTCTCAGTGTTCTGTTCACTGGCTCTCTCATTCCTTCTTGGCTCTGCTCCCTCCAACTACCTTCCCAAAGATGGTGCTCCTTCTGCAGCTGCTGTAGCTTCTCTACTGCCATCCACCAATCAGAGTCTGCCTGAGGATCATGTGACCAGCTGGTCACACAAGCACACCACACCAGGCATGCCGAGGCCAACATCTGATTTTGGCCTACCCCACAACCCATTTCTTTCGGTGCAACAGGGCCTAACTAGGCCAAGAAGCCTGCCAACACTTCAGACCCAAGGATTCAAGGTCCAGTGGAGCTTTGGGGTACAGGAAACATCCTGGATGAGCCCCCATATGTAACCCCCTCTCCCCCTCTGTCTAGGGGAATTAGTTTACTCATCGTAGATGGTCCAGGGGGCATGAGAAGGATTACCACAATGTGTAACACTCCGAGATAGTGCACCTGAAATAAAGATAGGAAAAACAGTCATCCTACCTCTTGATGGCTTCATCACACCATGCACTCTCAAGCTCTACCTCCAAGACCTGGATTCACCCCAAACCTTTGGTTGTCAGATGCAGGACCTGTTTCTTCTGAGCTCCTGAGCCCCTCGATCCTGGTGCAGCATGATGGACACCTTCTGGAATTACAGCTTATGACACAAATTAAACACAAGAGGGTTTTCTTTTCATTTCTCCCCCTTTCTAACTTAAATAAAGAAGAAATCACTACCAGGTTTCTTCCCACACAGCTTCTTTATTTTAGCACCTGCACCACAAATGATTTCAGGAGTACATGGGCCCCATCCTTCACCAAATAAATAAAGCGGCTCCATGGGGATATATAAACTTTTTATGGTTCACCCAAGGCTGGACCTATCGAGCAGCATAACTGTTATTCAGGCAGCACAAGTAGATTATCTCCAACTCTGATTCTTGGATAGTTTACCCAAGCAAACTCCTCCCTTGAAGAATCTTCAGGCTCCTGGCTCACTGGTGATGGTAAGCAAATCTCCCTCTTTTCCTGTTCTGGGTTACCCTTTTCCTCATCTCTGTCTGATCTGGCACTGGTTGGCTGCCATTTCTCCAGTGTGGAGAAGTGTGCTGCTTCCCCCACCTGGCCCCTGGACCTTGGCCCAAATCCATGAAGGGTACCAGGATTTTTTCCTCTCTCACCCAAGCCCTGTAACCCATACACTCTATCCCACATGGAACCTGAACCCGCCGGTGCACCCAGCTTCACTGCACCATGCCCCATGGCCATGTACTTTCTCTCTCTCTCTCTCTCTCTCTCCTGGTGCACTGGCCCTCTGACCTGGCCCTGCTTCAGTGCCTGAGATACCTCTCCCAGGCTGCTGTGCCACTAGAGAGTCCTGAAAACTGCAACCACTCAGGCCCTCCGAGCAGCCCAATCCTCCAAAACTGGCACCCATTCTCTTCACAGAGCTCCCAGATGACCATCTGAATGGTCCCAGCCTCTGGCCCACATCCCTGTCAACACATCCGGGGCTTGAGATAAACTCAGGCCAGGGAAAACACCCCCCAACATGGTCCTAAGACCAGCAACCCACCCAGCCCTTAGATGATGGCGCCCCGAGACCTGCCCCTCCATGCAGGTCCCTTTGAAATGGGTGAAGGGCATCCCTGGCTCCCTCTATGCTCAGGCCACCCTACCATCCTTGGTATGAGAGAGGACCACTGCCACTGGCCTTCCCCTGTGGGAACCCTGCCACAGTCCCCACAGCACTGGCAGCCCAAGCCACTACTTTCACGGGATTGCATGGGCTCCTGCCTATTCTGGCATTCTCCTACCACCTAAACCTCCCTGTCCCTGATGACACAGGTACCTGACTAACCATCCTTCCTTCAGAGATCCCTTCCTGGCTCCTCGATGCCACATCACTGCAGAGGCCGTCCCTGTCTGCCACACTTTGGGGGGATCCCCCACAGGCCCAACCTGGACCATCAAGCTCCCTCCTTGCCTGCCTTCTCTGCTCTTCCAGCCACCCCCTCCAGCTTCAGGCCTACTGCCTGGGCTGGAAAAGGCCCCAAATTTCCTGTCTCCAACCTTATATACCTTCCCTAATCTGTGCTTTGCTGCCACCATGAGGTGTTCAGCAAGGATTAACCCCCCCTCCCAGAGCACTAATAAATTCTCTAGCTCTGGGGTGGGTAGGAGGAGGAAAGGGGTTCCTAATAGGAGCATAAGCCCCTCCGCCAAAGGGGGGGCTTACACATGGGACCCCAGGTTTGAATGGCAGCAAGGGTCACTTGCTGGCATTGACTCTCAGAGGTTCTAGCTAAGCAAGGCTGTCATCACCCTGAGCTATTATGGCTTTCTCCCTATCAGAGTGAGGCCTTCATCTCCCAAATTTAGTGCGGCCTCCTCTCTGTCTGGGTTAGGCCTACATCCCCATAAGCAAGTGTGGCTTTCTACTTAGTTGGATGAGTCTTGCTTTCCCCTTCTGCTGTTGGTCCCTACCACTCAGTCTCATAGCAACCTCCTGCATTCAGTATTACAATTTTGTTACACAGTCTCCTCAGTTATGCTGCTCCTTACCCTAACTTTCCTATCCTTCCTTTTTACCCTTTCCTCCCTTTCCCCCTTATTCTGCTCTTTGCCTACTGCTCTCCTTCTCCCTTCCCCTCCTTCTCCCCCACTTTCTCTTCCTCCTCTCTTCCTACCCTACCCTATTCTCCCTTAAACCCTGAGTGCTGTCTCCTACCATCTCTTTGGCTTCACCCTGAAGCCTTTTGGTGCCTTTTGCCCGCCCCCCATGTCCCACATCCTACCCCCTTCCAAACAGCTCACAGGTTGTCACAAGCTCCTGGTCTCCTTGCTGCTTATGATAGCTGGTGACGTTGAACTCTATCCTGACCCTATCCTAGCTTTTCCCTTACAACTCCCAAAAGGACTGAAGATTGCACACCTCAACATCCACAGTCTCCTCCCTAAGCTGAATCGGTTGCAACCCTTTATGGCCAACCTCCATCCATATGTAAGTAATCTGGCAGTCTTGGCTTTCCTCCAAGATTCTTAAGTTGCCATCCCTAGTTATTCCATAGTTAGGCAGGATCAGTCCAAAAGAGGTGGTGGAGTAGTGATATACTGTACCTCACCACCTGCCTCCAGTTTGAGCCTGTTTTCCCTCTAGCTATGAGCTGCTCCTTCTCAAACTCTCCCTCCCTTTTTCTGTCCTTATTTGTATTGCTGGATCTTCTGCTGTTCTGGCTTGGCCACTGCAGTGTTCACTGAGATCCTCTCCTCCATCTCTTTTCACTCCTTCTCTGGGGAGTTGTCTATCCCTGGCATCTTCAATACCAATTGGCTCTCCATTTCTGCTCATAAATTATTATTATTATTGACCTCAACTACTATTTGTCTTAATTATAAATAACTAAACCACTCCCTCCTGGACTGGGTCCTCTCCTCTCATCCCCAACGTATTGTGAATACAGATACTCTTCCAGACGCCCTCAGTGACCACCATATTGTCTACTGTGAGTGCAAAATCCACCATCTTAAAGCTCCACCCAAATTCATTAAACTTCAGTCCTTCAGGTTGCTGTCCTCCCATCATGCTGACCTTTTCCCATCTATTCAGCCAAAAACATCAGTTCTGTCCTCCATTTCTTCCATTCCAAGGTCATGGCTGTCTTGGACTACTATGAACCCCTGATGAAATCCAGGGTCAGGGGTTCTCACCTCCCCTTGATTTCTGCAGATTTGATGGCCTGCCTCCAAGTGACAGACCTAGCACAGTATACCTACAAGGTAATTGACTTCCCTGCTGACTTGACTAAATACCAGACCCATTGCAATGTCTGTAGTAAAGCTACCAGGCTTGTGAAGTATGAATATTTTGCATTCACTCTCTGGAACAACCTTTATCACCCCTCCAAGTTCTGGAAAATGATCTATTCCATTTTGTCCTCTTGGATTCAGGTCCCCTTCTCAGTCCTCAAAGTAGTTAATTCCCTCGTCACCAACCCTGCTGCTATCATCTCATCTCTCAACTCCTTTTTCACCTGCTGTGCTAATATCTCCACTTCTCTCCTCCCTTCCCCTGCCTCCTCCCACATATTCCTTCTCCTTCTCTCCCAGCACTCGTTTTGCCTCCCTCAGGACCCTCTTATCTCTGAACCCAGACAAGGTTGTGAGCCCCAATGTTCTTGATCCCAAGTTTCTTTAACTCTCTGCTCCTGCCATCGCCATCCCTTTTACCCAAATCTTCAACATCTCCTTCCCCTTATCTATTGTTCCTGAAGCCTGAAAACAGACAACTGTCACCCCTGTCACAAACCCCACTCAGCAGGTCAGGCCCTCTACTCCCAAACTGCCAACCTCTAAGCACAGTCTTGTGAACAGTGTAACAGACAAGGTAACCCTCTTGTCTGTTTTTGTGAGTTTGGATCAACCTTTGGTCTCAAGTTCTGGAGGGATTCAAACTGTAACCTCTTGCTAGCATACCCAATGCACAGGCTCAGACATTTCTGTCTTCAGGGGGGCCAGATATCTTTGCCTATGGGCACCTAACCAGGTATACAGAGATGAACCCTTAAAAACTTTAATAAAGACCTCAGATTTAAAGTGCTTCTCTTTCCAGTTTGGTACCACCATTCAAGCTTATGCCTGCTGTCTGCTATAACCATAAATGCTTTTCTTACAACTAAAAGAAATTCAAAGACAGACCAAGTAAGTTCTAAAAAGAATTTTACTAAAATAGTTAAAAATATGTAAAGCACAACATACAGAACTGTTATATCACCAGACATACAAATCTTTTAAAAGAACAAGGTTTAAACAGTACAAATTCCTACTTGCAGTACTTAGATTTGAAATCATTCTAAATACTTGTTTAAAAGTGCTCATAAGATCTTTCCTCAGTCAGAGTCTAGGTAAAAGTGTGTCTCTGTGAAGTAAAACAGACTAAATTAAAAGCTGGCTTTTACCCTACCTCTTTTCAGGTGGTCACCTAGCTCCTCCCTGTCAGGATATAAGAAAATATATATCTTATACAAAAGTATTACATTCTGCAACTTCAGCATAATTCATGACCTTCAAATGACACTTCATTTGATCCCATGCTGTATCCTCCCTCACACAGGCTTCACAGGGACATTTACAACCTTGCACCCCTGTGTAACAACCTAGGTTCCTCTCCAACATCATAAACCTTCTTTATGATTTCTCTCTTAAAAAAATTAACTTAAACAAGTCTGTAATTAACTCAGAGAAGCAGGATCCTTAATTAAAGTCTTCCATGTAACACATTGTCTCTAAAAACTGAGTGTGTGTGAACTCACGTGCTGTCAGCATTTTTCTTATGGCTTTCATCTTTCAGCTAAAATCTGGGAGGGGGGATGAGTGAGGTCACTCCTAGAGCATTTGATTTTCAGCAGGAGACATTCAGTAATACATTTTATATTAAAAATAAACAGCACTCAGAGCTGGCTGGCTACATCACAGTCCTCTCCACCTATACTTAATTTGGGTTATATATCCCCTACATGGGATGAGCTTCCCAAATCAGTTCACTCCTCATAGACCCTAGATAGTCCATCTGAGTTCTGGTTCTTCGCTCCAGCCCTATGTACGATTTTTAGATCATACCCTTGTAAAGCAAGACGCCATCTTAGTAATCTGCCATTGTTCTTTCCCATCTATGTCAGCCAAACTAGGGGGTTGTGGTCAGTCTGCACCACAAAATGCCCATACAAGTATGGCTCTAATTTCTTTAGGGCCCACACTATGACAAGACACTCCTTTTCTACCATGGAGTACGCTTGCTCCCTGGGGAGCAGCTTTCTACTCAGGTACTCTACTGGATGATCTGTCCCTTGGCTGGACGTCTGGCTCAGTACTGCCCCAATACCCATGCCTGAGGCATCCATCTGAACTATAAAGGTTTTGCTATAGTCAGGACTTGTCAAAACAGGAGCACTGCACAGTGCCTCCTTTAGTCTGGTAAAGGCTCTTTCACAGGTTGGGACCCAGGTCATTTTTGTTGTCATCTTTTTCTTTGTCAGGTCAGATAGGGGAGCAGCCAGGGCACTGTAATTAGATACAAATTTCCTGTTGTACCCTGCTGTCCCTAGAAAGCTCCTGACCTACTTCTGGGTTTCTGGTCTGGGCCATGCCTGGATCACCTTTATCTTTATTTGGTTAGGACGGCACTGTCCCCAGCCTACCACATGCCCGAGGTATGCCACTCCTCCCATGGCCACCTGGCACTTCCCGGCTTTGACAGGGAGCCCGGCCCTCTGTATACTGTCCAACACTTCCCTAAGGTGGAATAGGTGTTCCTCCCAGCTGGTACTAAAGATAGCGATGTCATCCAGGTATGCCACAGCATACTCCTCCGCACCATTTAACACCTGGTTCACCAACCTTTGGAAAGTGGCCGGGGCATTCTTCATTCCGGAAGGCATTACTTTAAACTCAAATAAGCCTATCAGAGTGTTGAAGGCTGACCTCTCCCTAGCTCTGTCTGTCAATTCTACCTGCCAATACCCCTTGGTCAGGTCAATAGTCGTAAGGTAGGTAGCCCCTCCCAACTTGTTCAGGAGTTCATCCGTTCGGGGCATCGGGTGGGCGTCAGACTTTGTGACTGCATTCAGTCCACAATAGTCCATACAGAAATGAGTTGAGCCATCTGGCTTGGTCACAAGGACTACAGGTGAGGACCAGGGGCTGTGGGATCTCTGGATTACCCCTAAATCCAGCATCTCCTCCACTTCCCTCCAAATGTCCTTTTGGACAGCCTCTGACACCCGATATGCTGTTCGCTGTATGGACGTCAGGTCCCTGTCTCCACATCGTGTGTCACTAAGGGGGTTAGTCCAGGCTTGGCACTAAACAAGGGGCACAGTCCGCTAAATCCTCCCTTACTTTCTGGACCTGGTCCAGGGTCAGCTAGGGAGACAATTTTACTACCTCCACAGAGGACTCCCACTTACTTTCTTCCAGAAAATCCAGAAGGGGGTTTCCTTCGTCCGTCCCCTCCCCGTGACTACACACTGCAAACACCATGTCAGCCCTATTAGCATATGGCTTCATCATGTTGACATGGTACATCCTTTCAGTCTGCCTTCTGTCAGGTAACTCCGCAATGTAGTTCACGTTGTTTACCTTCCTAACCACTTTGTACGGTCCTGCCCACTCAGCTTGCAGATTGTCTTTCTGGACTGGAATAAGGACCATGCCTTCCTGACTCACCATGTACGAGCGAGCTTTGGCTCTGTGGTCATACCACATCTTTTGTTTCTGTTGGGCAGCTACCAGGTTGCTCTCAGCTGTCCCCATAAGCTGCTTCAGCCTTTCTCTAAACCTAAGGATGTAATCCACAATGGGAGTTCCCTGGGTGGCGTGCTTGCCTTCCCAACCCTCCCGGATCAAGTCTAGGGGCCCATGTACCCAGCATCCATATAAGAGTTCGAAGGGGGAAAATTCTGTCAACTCTTGGGGCACCTCTCTGTATGCAAACAACAGGTGGGGAAGGTATTTCTCCAAGTCCCTCCCATGCCGTTCAGCAAATGCCCGGAGCATTGACTTTAGGGTACCATTGAATTGTTCCACAAGTCCATTGGCTTGTGGGTGATATGGTGTCATGCATCTCTGCACCGGGCCACACTTCTCCAATAAACATTTCATCAGGTCTGACATGAAGGAACCCCTCAATCGGTGATTACCTCCTGCAGAAACCCAACACAGGAGAAAATCCCAAGTAAGGCATTTGCCACTTTGTCCGTCCTCAGTGAGAATTGGGTGACTGCCTCTGGGTACCAGGTGGCATACTCCACCACAGTCAGGATCAATTTCTTCCCTGAGGAGCTGGGGGTATTTAAAGGCCCCACAATATCCATTCCCACCCTCTGGAATGGCTCCTGCACTATGGGCAATGTAATCAGGGCTGCTTGGGTTTTCTTCCCCACTTTCCCTATTTCTTGGCACCGGTGACACGACCTGCAATACTTCTTCACCTCCTGGGTGAAGTTAGGCCAGTAAAAATTCTGCGCTAACTGCTGCAATGTGCGCATGATTCCCAGATGACCAGACAAGGGAATATCATGTGTAATTTTGAGCAACTGCTCATGATACCCCTGGGGAATGACAAGCTGCCTGCCTAGCATCCTGCCCCCTATCTGTACTGCCTGAGTATACATAAGTCCATCTTCCCAATAAACTTTATGTCTGCCATCACTTCCCTGTGTGCCATCTGAGTCTGCCCAAGCCCTCAGCTTCTCTAAACTAGGGTCACCCCTCTGAGCAGCTGCAAACCCCTCACACATTCCCAAGACATGGGACAGGTCCCCTTCAGTTGCCAAACTAGGGTCTCTAGCACTAGCGTCAGGGCACTCAGGATCACTGTCAATCCCAACCCTCAGACAATGGGTCACCACTCTCTCTTTGGAGTAACTTTTTGCAGCTGTGTGGTCACTTGCTACCGGGTACCAGGGAAATTTCTACCCCCTTTGTATCAGTCTCCCCATCTGGAGACACAGTCTGGGGAACCAGCCTCTCAGTGGTTTCCACAATGGCTTCTGTGAGATTCAGGGAACTACAATTTTCCTTTGCCGCTTGGCTACGGGTAACTGCACATACCATCCCCTGTTGGAGATTGTTACTCATGATCACATCCACTGCTAATATTTTGCACCTCTTGCACAGTTCCCCCTGTTTCACTCCAGTCTAAAAAAAACACTAGCGAGGGGCAATGTTTTCTCTTCACCAGTGAACCCTTGGACAGTAACGTATTTATTGGGTATAAGCTGACCAGGTTGTACCAGATCCCCTTTCACCAATTTCAGGGATGCCCCTGTGTCCCTTAACCCCTGTGTCTGTACACCATTCCCTATGACTGGGTGCATGTGTTCCCTCATGTTCACTGGCATGCTTCCAGGAACACACAAACAACCCACTTCTTTTCTAGCATCCTGTTGTGTATTATTGCTTGCCTTTTTGGGACAATGTCTGGCAATATGCCCTGTTTCATTACACAACCAACAGGCATTTCTTACTTCAGAGAAATTTTTTCTTTGAAACCTGGGGCTAACTGGTTTTGGTGGAGGCAGTGAGGGCTTTAGCATGCTTTTTCCCTTCTGCACTGCCACACCCATCCCATTCCCTCTCAGAGCAGGTCTGCTCTTGGCATTGAAGTCCGAGAGTTCAGCAGCCTCTTGCACTGTTTTTGGATCTCAGTCCTCTAGCCAGGTTTTTAGCTCTGCTGGGAAAGCTCAATAAAACTGTTCTAATAAAATCACATTTTCAATTTTGTCAACAGAGTTTGCCTCAGTTCCTTCCTGCCAACATTTTAGAAACTGATGTTGTTTCATGGCTAGCTCCTTGTAGCTCATATCAGGGCTTCTCCTGCGCTTACGGAGTTTAGCTCTGTATGATTCAGCAGTTAAGTCAAACTTTTTTAACAGTACAGCTTTTAGCTTGCTGTAATCATTGCTGTCCTCATTGTCCATTTGACCCAATGCATCCCGAGCTTTCCCGGTAAGTAGTGGGGATAGCTGGATGCTCCAGGACTCTCTAGGAATTTTAGCCTGAATACAAACTTTTTCAAAAGAATTTAAAAAGGTATACATGTCCTCCCATTTCTTAAACTCAGCTATTAATTTGGAGTTCAACTTGTAACTCAGTCCTGCAGTCCCAGTTAAACCCAAGCCACTTACCTGCTCTGGTGCCGCTGGTTGGAGTCGTAGCTTCTCCAGTTCGAGTTGTCATTGGCGCTCCTTTCTCCTCTCCTCTCCTCTCCGCTGCCTGTCTGCTTTCTCGCTCTCTTCTCCTCTGTAGCTCACTGGCACTCATGCTCCTCACATTCTGCCTCCCTCTGTTGTTGCTCTGCCTCTCGATCCACCTCTCTCTGTTCTCACTCTGCCTTTCCGGCCACCTCTCACTCCTTTTGCTCTGTCTCCAGTTCTATCCTGTGCACCTCAATTTGTAGCCTGAGTACCTCTGGATCCATGGATCCAGGATACTGGTGACCATTCCCTGCTGCTGTGGCCCTTCACTGACAGTGGCCCTGCTGTCCTTTTCAGTCATGGTCAGTGACTCGCTGCTGTGGGTATCTGCTACCAGCAGGGCCACTATGAGGTTCTGCTTTTTGGCTGTCACCTCAAACGGGACTCTCCTGTCCCTGAACAACTGCTTCAAGTAATCTACAGTGTGCCTGCTGTAGTTGGAAGCCATCTTCTTCTTCCCAGATTATGGGTACTCTGACTTGCACTTTAGAGAAAAAAAATAAAATGGGTAGGAACTGGACTGTATGCCAAGTGATATATAGTTTCCTTTTTAAAATAAAACTCTGCCTTTTTCTTTCCCTGTAAGAGAGCTTACAGTCTCAGCCAACACAGAACAATAAAAGCCTGTGATACCAAAATTATGCCTCTGCTGCCAACCAGTCTGTCACAAACCCCACTCAGCAGGTCAGACCCTCTACTCCCAAAGTGCCAACCTCTGAGTGCAGTCTTATGAACAGTGTAACAGACAAGGTAACCCTCTTATCTGTTTTTGTGAGTTTGGATCAACCTTTGACCTCAAGTTCTGGAGGGATTCAAACTGTAACCTCTTGCTAGCATACCCAATGCACAGGCTCAGATATTTCTGTCTTCAGGGGGCCAGATATCTTTACCTATGGGCACCTAACCAGGTATACAGAGATGAACCCTTAAAAACTTTAATAAAGACCTCCGCTTTAAAAATGCTTCTCTTTCCAGTTTGGTATCACCATTCCAGCTTATTCCTGCTGTCTGCTATAACCATAAATATTTTTCTTGCAACTATAAGAAATTCAAAGACAGACCAAGTAAGTTCTAAAAAGAATTTTACTAAAATAATTAAAAATATATAAAGCACAACATACAGAACTGTTATATCACCAAACATACAAATCTTTTAAAAGAACAAGGTTTAAACAGTGCAAATTCCTACTTGCAGTACTTAGATTTGAAATCTTTCTAAATACTTGTTTACAAGTGCTCTAAAGATCTTTCCTCAGTCAGAGTCTAGGTAAAAGTGTGTCTCTGTGAAGTAAAACAGACTAAATTAAAAGCTGGCTTTTAACCTACCTCTTTTCTGGAGGTCGCCTAGCTCTTCCCTGTCAGGATATATGAAAATATATATCTTATACAAAAGTATTACATTCTGAAACTATCAGCATAATTCATGTCCTTCAAATGACACTTCATTTGATCCCATGCTGTATCCTCCCTCACACAGGCTTCACAGGGACATTTACAACCTTGCACCCCTGTGTAGCAACCTAGGTTCCTCTCCAATGTCATAAACCTTCTTTATGATTTATCTCATAACAAAATTAACTTAAACAAGTCTGTAATTAACTCAGAGAAACAGAATCCTTGATTAAAGTCTTCCATGTAACACATTGTCTCTAAAAACTGAATGTGTGTGAACTCACACACTGTCAGCATTTTTCTTATGACTTGCATCTTTCAGCTAAAATCTGGGGGGGGGGGATGAGTGAAGTCACTCCTAGAGCATTTGATTTTCAGCAGGAGACATTCAGTAATACATTTATATTAAAAAGAAATGGTACAGCACTCAGAGCTGGTTGTCTATGTCACAACCCCTACCCAAAGGGGGCGATCTCTCCTCTCCTGTTAACTACCATCCTATCTCCCTATTCCCCACCCTGGCTAAACTCCAGGAATACCTTTCACTCTCGGCTCTCCCCTTTCTTTAATTCCTCCTCCTTCTTTGCTCCTTTCCAGTCTGGTTTCAGGAAGTCCCACTCTACTTCCAGTTCCCCCTCCAACTCACTGACTCCATCTCATTTGGCATGAACCAAGGCTAGATCATCTCTGCCATATTTGTCAACTTGGCCACAGTCTTCGACTGTCTTCATCATATCCTTCTCCTGGACAAGCTTATGGCAACAGGACTCTCTGCCTCCTCAGTTAGCTGGTTCTGCTCCTACCTTGAGGGCAAGTCTCAAGCTGTATAGATTGGTAACACTGTATCTCCTACTCCCTATGTGTTACGACATGCCCCAAGAGTCTCTCCTTAGTCCAATGCTATCTTTCTGAATGTTCTCCCCACTGCCTGTTCCTCTGTGTCCATCCACATTTCCACAGAAAATACAGTGCTGTTTGCCTCCAGCTCCTCTGCCCCTTATCTCACTGCCCAGTTCCAACTGGACTTTATCAACATCCTGTGATGGTTACAGGCAACTCTAACCCTCAATGTAAAGAAAATGGTCTCCATGATCTTTGGCAACAGGCAGAGGCTTGCCAGGCACCCCTCCCTACCCTTGATGGTACTGTGATGGAGCATGTCTCCTCCTTTAAGTACTGTGGTCTGGCTGAACCATCAGCTCAATTCCTCAGTGCATGTGGGTGACATCCATCATAACCTCTGCCCTAAACTTGATGCACTTTACAGGAATAAAGCATGTATCCTGCATCCTGCCCAGCGATAAATTGTCTAGAAGATAATCCTCCCATATTTGAATAGGGTGACATTGTTTACAGCACTGCTCCCAAGTCTACACTAGCCAGACTGGACACCCCTCTTTCACTCCTTTTGGCACTTTGCCCTGGACGTCCCTCCTCACACCCACCACTGATCCCTGAATTCTTTCCTCCCCTCCCCTCCCTCAATACCAGGCACATTGCCCACTGTGTATCCTTCCTCTCCAAATTCTGTCTTGGCTCTCCTCCCCTCTACTTTACCTCTCTTCTCACTGCCCCACCTCCTCATACTACCTCCACAACTGTTGTTAGGAAATACCTTTGAGGAACAAGTGCCCTTTTTCTAAGGTTCCATGTCAGAACTCTCATTCCCTTTCCCTGCCCCTAGCAAATCTATTACTGGTCAAGCTGCCTTCTCCTATCATTTTCCTATGCTCTGGTCCTCTCTTCTACTCACCATCTGATCTGCTTCTTTCCCATTCTCCCTTGTGACTTCACAACTCATTCTTGCAACTGCTCATGACTCCAGGTCATACACTGTCATCTACCACCTTCTGGCCATGGCCACTTTTACCCTATGACTCCCCCCCAGCATTGTTCAGCATTGTTCCATCACTTTTGACCATTTGCAAATTTACATTACCTTAGGCACCTTATTTTATTACCACTCTGAAGTGGATATTTGTATGTTTACACCAGTTTTGATTTATTGTACTTATTCCACCCAATTGCATTGTCTGCTCTGCCCCTTCCACAAAATGCATCTGGAAATGAGCTGTTACCTGATCAGTATGTCTTTTTTAGTAAAACATTTGAAATATATAAATAAATGACTAAATAAATAAATCATCCCATTTATGGAATGGTATCTCCAACTGCAACTGTGAGTCATAGACAGTGGGGAGCATTGAGTTAGGCAATGCCTTGGGGCCCACTGTCCTAACATCCCCTGCTGGTGCTATTCTCCATGGAATACTCAACATGTTAACTGCCAGTAAGTTCAGGAGCAAGTCCTGCTCTGCCATGGGGGTATCCAGTCCAGATTTATTCACACAGAAGAAAGGGAAGAGTTGGTGCATGTTTTGCGTTGATTGTCTAGAGCCTGTCAGGTTCCTCAAAGCTTCCTACTATGAACCCCCAAACACATAATAAACTTTATCTGGTACTAAGTGGACTTGCATCAAACTTTTAATTTATTTCTGGCATTATTTTATAATAAAACAAACCGTACTTAGCTTTGTGGAGCCCGAATGGAAAAATGCTGCTTACTTCCCAAATGTGAGACATGCACCTGTGCTAGAACATTTTATGATGTCAGTGAATGTAGTGTGTGGGGGTGCACTCCATAGAGTACAATAGGGGCATTTTTTTGCCTATTTTTTATTATAGTTTAGAGTTGCAATCATGACAAACCAATGCCACCACTCAACTAACAAGGACCTTGTTAGTTGAGCAGTAGCATTGATTTGTCATAATCAAAACTCTAAAATATAATAAAAACAGATTAAAAATAGCCCCATCGTACTCTATGGATCACACCCCTACACTCTCCAATTACTGACATTATAAAATGTTTTAGCACGGGAGCATGTCTCACAAACGGGAAGTAAGCAACATTTTTCCATTTGGCTCCAGGGGACTAATTACAATCTGTTTTATTATAAAATAGTGCCAGAAATAAATCAAAAGTTTGATGCCAGTCCACTTAGGGCCAGATAAAGTTTATTATGTGTTTTTTTTTGGGGTTTGGGGGGGGGCAAACTAACAAAGTAGGAACCTGCTCTTTAAGTGAAGAGTCCACCTCCAGGACCAATCACAGAAGAGAAGGTGGCAGTCAGGATGAAGCTGCATTGCAGACCTGCCCAGGATCTCAGGGTGAGCAGGTCACTCTTGCGGTACATCCTCATGAGGGCCAGGGTTGGCAAATCAGCTACCAGGGATTCAGGGTTGAGGTTTGATGCAAGGTAAATCTTTATTGTTCTCATGCAAGCAGCAAGCAAAGTGCACAGAAGCTAACACAGGAGAGAAGGAGAGAGTGACTGAGTGTTTCTAAGGTTCAAGCCCCACCAGAATTGTAAATATTCCCACAACAAGAGCCATGCCAGGCTGGTTGGGATCCGTGTAGAGAAGGAGTTGTCTGTAACACAGTAAGTTCCCAAAAGCAAGGGGAAGGTATGCAGCAGCCAACCCATGGGGAGAGAGCATTGGGGCCCTATCTGGTCTCACATCAAACATAAGTTTCAGACTGTCCCCAAGATGGGAAAAGTAATTGCTTTAACTGGTTATCTCATTCAAATTATCCTTATTGTTTGGAAATAAAACCAATTGCTTGTTGAACCATTTCATTGTGTGTGGATTGAACTTTATATAATTAGGATCCTGAGTACTAAAGTAGGCATCAAAGTGGAACTCTCTGGGAGGGGGATACCAGGTAAAGTACTGTTTTGCTTTCTCTCACGTGGAGTCCATGGAGTATTTGCTGACCAGAACCACAGGGAGTCATTTGTCTGATTTGGTATGCTACAACATATCTCCCCAGCCATTCCCCACTATAAATTTGCAGCTAAGTGAGAACCCTGTCTGGCTCCCTCAAATATTGAGGAAGCACATGCTTGGCACCCCAGTTACATCTCTGTTCTTTTCTTTGCTCAAGTTCCTTCCCCTCCAGTTCAAGCTCCTATTGTACCCTCAAAGCCCTTGCTGCCATCACACTTACCTCTTACTTCCGGTACCCACCACTTCTCAGGTTGAAACAATGGTTGGGGATGAGGAGATTGCATGCTGAGGGGTCTGGAGGTAAGAGAAGAGCATGAAGGCCATTATCTGGCATACAGAATGAGATATTTGTCTGTTAACTCTCAGACCCTGCCTTCCCTCTGCCAATGCAACCCCCCTAAGGAGTATACATGTCACAGCATCCTGTAGAGTGCACAGTGATATATTGTTACTCATGCCATCTAGTGCACTTTCACCAATCCACCAGAAGAAGCCACTCCATGAGAGGTGCATAGTTCATCCTTCTCCTATGAGTAAACAATCCACATGAATGCTCTGGTCACCTTCCCTGCCAGCCACCTGTCTTGCTGTTCTGGACTCAGTGCACAAACTCAGGTCATCAGCATGCCTAGAAGATGTCTCACTGCTTGGCGACATTGAAATAGCACATCAGTATTCTTAATATCATATATTGCCAAGGGTACCACACATAGACAATTACTGTTTAATAAATACACCCTCCAACTACTCACACAAAAAAAAAACAATGACAGCCCATGGCTGGTGCTGGTAAACAACAGCTCATCCCAAATTTAGGGGCTCATTCTCAGTGTCAGAAAACAAATCTCACCCCAAAGATTTAGTCCAGCAATAGGATAACCAGTGCAGCAAAACCCTCTCCACAAAGATGAGTCTGGCACCAGAAACGCAACAAATTCCTGGTGCAGAAAAATAACTCTCCCCTCCAAAAAGATTAGTCCAACCATGAGAGCCCATTTTTAGAGTCAGAAAACAACCCCCACAAAAAAAAAGCACTAATCTGGCAGTGGGACACAATCCTCAGTGCCAGAGAACAGCCACACACACCCAAAATAGTCCATCAATGGGATCCCATTCCTAGTTCATGTATTGAAGCCATGCTCCTAAATTAATCTGACACTGGAAGCCTACTTCCAGTTGCCAGTATACAAGCTCCCCTCTTCCACTAAAAATCTGGCACCAGGGGTCAATCTCCAGTTCTAGCCACCCCCTCCCAGAAAAGGAAAATATCCCCAACTCACACCCCCCCACTGTGCATTCCCACCCTATCCCCAACCACCAGACTGACAGATTAAAACAGCACTCACCAGGCACTGGTCCTTGTCCCTTGTAAGTAGTAAGGTAAGTATGGGCTATTCCTCTGTTTCATGATGACAAACTATTGCAGTGGTTTGTGGACAGAGGAGCCTGGAACAGGGAAACTACTATGCCTGTACAAGAGTTATTGGTTCCTTAGATTATTTTATTTTCCTTTTCTTATTATCAGTAACCCGTTAGCCTGTGGACTGACAGAGATTACTATGGGACCTTCTAGAATGTAAAGGGTGCCAGTCAGAGACCACTGATTTAGATGTGTTAGGTAGGGAACATGGGGCAAAGTTTCAGATTAGGCACCAAACATATTGCAGCATGAATAAACATCATTGTCCACTCCATATGACAGTCAAGCAGCAGGACTTTATTTAATATTTGGGGCTTCATGGGATCATTGCTTTATGCTGCTGGAGGGTAGCTCCCTAATAGATGGTTATCTCAAACAATTTACAGTACTATCACGGGCATGGTTACATGTTGCAATTTGTTGCTTATAGTCACACTTTCTCTCTTTCTCTTATAGGCTTTTACTTTCCCGTGGATGTTAAACAGCTAAATTCCTCCCAGAATTACACATCCAACACACGCGTTTTCCAATAATTCCAGGCTAAATGATATTCCCTCTTTAGGTTCTTCACCTTCTTTTTTACCCCTGTGGAAGGAGTTTCCTCCTTATGCACCTTCTCAATTCTGGGGTGCTATCATCACCTCCTTAAATATTCTCACCATGCTTACTTCTTCCAGTGAATTCTTCATCATTACTGTCTGACTATAATAGTGATGACTTCACTCTCTCTCTTGCTTTGACTGTCTCACTCTCTAACAGTAGATGACTTCATTTTCTTGCTTTGAGTAAT
Organism: Neoceratodus forsteri; assembly: GCA_016271365.2. Lineage (NCBI taxonomy): Eukaryota > Metazoa > Chordata > Ceratodontiformes > Ceratodontidae > Neoceratodus > Neoceratodus forsteri. The sequence goes on along the minus strand of CM057455.1, from coordinate 1,804,046,364 downwards.
ATTATTTCAAAGTGTGTCTGTCAGTGGTTTGGGTGCATATGCAATGTTATGTCTGTTTGTAATGTTACGTCTGGTCATGATTCTTTGGCTTGTTTCTTCTTCCTGGAGTTCCACCCTCAGAAGAAGTGCCAGGAGAAGTTTCTCAAGTCTAAAGGAAATAGTTGGCTAAAAGAGCCACAAAGAAAGAGTGTACTGTATGTAAGTGGTTTAAATAAGGAAGGGGAGAGTAGTATAGCAGCCTTCATGAATGACAGGTGAAACCTTTCAATTCAATATGCAGCTGCCAGTAGTTCAGGTGCTTGGGCAATATTGGGCCCAGAGAGACTTCTGGTTGAGCCACCAATGTAAGGACAGCAGCATGCAGGAGCTCTGTTCAGCAATAAGTTAAGAAGAATCATAAAATTGTCCGAATGTCAAGCAAATGGACCTACACTGAGTAAGAGGCACTTACTGAGTATAAGTGATTGAAAAATAAAAAAGCAAGATGGGCACAATCCACCTTCCTCTGTTCAAACAGTAGCCCATCTTCCCTACAGAGCAGCACTAGAACCCTTCCTAGACATGCTGAGGGTTCTGATGAAGCTGGCCTGACAAACACTCAAATCCCTCACAAGCTGCCGAAGTTCTGACTGTTGTGCATGCTTGAAGTCACGGCTTTAGTTTCCAAACTAATATTAAATGATGTTATACTGCTTATTTTTAAAACACAAGTTACTTTCTCAAGTCCAGCTCACAGTCGGCTATAAGAAAATACCTTAAACCGATACTACGTAAAAACTGCTAAACTAGACCATGCACGGGTTTACACTGGTACTTCGGTACCATTTAGTTATGTAAATGCACTTTGCATTGGGCAGCCAGGAATACAAGCAGGACGACCACAGTACCTAAATATTTAAAAACTTCAGCAAATCAATATTTAATGGTATTCTGAGACTATATATGCCATGGAAAGGATTATAGATGGCTGCAGGTACCGTTTGATAAAGAGCTAAAAAATTCAGCCCAAAAATCGACAGTGTTCTGTTAAAGAACAATTACAGACTCTCTCACATCAGTCCAAAAGGAATAAATTGAAATGCAGGGTGCTCTAATTGATCTGTCTACCAGACCAGATCAAATGAATTACTTTTTACCCATTCTGTATTGCAAAATATTACAACAGGAGGAGAAAACCAATGATTTGGATGGCGGAATCCACTGGAAAACCTGCATATTTTCAGATTGCCAAAGGGGGAGGAGGGCCAGAACACACATAATATATAGATCATCTGTTATATGAAGCTCTTGGCCTACCAACTGATCTCATCTTAAACATCAAGAGGGTCTACTGAACCTTGGGCCTGCCCCCCCCCCACCTACAAAAGGCGGAGGTCGGTGGTAATGCAATTCTTAAGTTATAAAGTGAAAGAATTGGTATTGACCACAGCCTGGAAGCAGGGAACAGTTATGTGGGGTGGTAAGGCTGTACTTTGATCAGGATTATGCCCCCCAAATACAGTCTCATTGCCTGGTCTGATTCCTGTACCTGAAAGCCTTAGAACAATCTGGCACACAGTTACTAACTCCATACCCCAAGAAGTTATGGTCACACTTCCTGGATGGAGTAGCAGTTTACAACACAATAGAGGAAGCCAGGATCAATTTTGAAAGAAGGGGAATCCAGAAAGCCCTACCACATCGCTACTGAGATGACCGATGTGGGGCACAGTATGTGCCTAGAACATCCCGGGAGGCTGACCAGCAGCCTGCTGGTACAGGGACAGCAGCACCACCAATAGAAGCAGCTCGCACTCACCAACTGCAAGACCTGAAGACTATAAAAGAAATCCTAGCACAGTTTCAGTGACAGAAACACTGAAACTAAATGTACCTTTTGGGACTATAACAAGGCTTGACTAAGCAGGTACTGAAAGCATTGGAAGGGGATGAGATGGAAGCATCATGAGATCAACTGCGAGAGTCAATTTTTGGCACTTTGGCTTCCCCTGCACCCTCAGACCCACACCTGACTCACACTTAGTTCACATAGGCCTCTGCAGAGCTCCCCCAGTATTTCCTTGTGTACGGACAGAAAGTGTAGCTGACCATGGCAGTGAATGTATTGTTACAAGCTGGCAGTTTTCCTAGCTACCTATCTGTTTGGATTTATGGGGCCTAAGCTACAAATTAGGTGCCTGGAGGAGATTGGGAGGTATTGAGCAGAGAACCAGGATCCAACATGAAGTGGGCAACCTAACCTTCACTTCTTTCCTAGCCAACAAGAAACATACACCACACCAGGTGGATGGGATTGATTGGGTTGTACTGGGCCCTCTACCCCTATGAGAGGGGATAGCTTCCATGACCACCTATGAAGCTTAACAATATTCCCTTTCCTTGTGCTGGTGTCCTGTGTTTTAGCAGTTTAAATGTGATTGCCAAAGTGTGCCTGTATAGCCTCTGTGCACTGTCTCTTTAAGACCTGCCTGGATTGCAGTCATGAGTAATCCGAGAGTGAGCACTGTTGCAAGATGTAACTATTTGCTGAAAATAATTTAGAGTGATAATGATAATGTAGTTTGTCTAACCTGCCTTCTTTGCAGCAAGGACTGTTGTGTTTATCTCCACTATCTTGGTCCTGGACTGCCAAATTGGACCAATCAGTACTGGTGGGACCTAAAATGCAGCCGGACTACAGGAACTGTCTGGAGTCAAAATCTGTAGGAATTGTAGTTTTGGGCTTTTGGTGCCTCTTTGCACTTGAAGTGGGAGCCTTTGTTGTGACTGACAGACAGATCAGCCAACCGAACCTTTTGGACTATGGGGAAAGTCCCAGGTTTGCTGGCAATTGAGTCAGATCTAAGTTGGAAGCTGAAGAGGCAACAGCTTGAGACAGTCAACCAGCCGTCTGAGTAGTTTCGCGTGGGAGAACTGTGGAAAGGCTTGAGTTGTGGCCTGCATGTCTGCCTGCTGCCCCTGAGAGGGAGAGAAGAGAATTATTTCAGGCTAAATCCAAGTTTGTGAGACTGAAGAAAGCCACAGATTTTTTTACCAGGCTCATACCTGAGGAAGACTGAAGATTTTGCAGAATGCGATCAGCCTGTCAGGATTTCCAGGTGCTTTTGAATCCCGGTTTGTGCAGAGACTCTGCGATCGTGACTGGAGAGCAGTTTGCCTGGTACAGTAGAATTTCCTTACATGTAAATGTGCCGTGAGTTGTTAGTGGGTCGTGATTGGGTTCTCCACTGTGTAAACTGTGTTCTGCTTGCAGGAAGCTGTATACAGCCCAAAACGGACTGTATCCGAATTTGTCTCTATTTGGCCGGGGCCTTGCCACACTGGTCCAACCAGACTACCCGCTGCACAGAGAAAGCCATCGACAAGAGACCTGCCTGTGGATCAGCAGTTCCATGTAAAAATAGGGAGTGCTCAATGGCATGGAACAAATTAGCGAAGTATTCATAGCGAGTGTCAAAACAGAAATGCTACATAATGGCGCCGCATAGTATAGTTATTAGTGAATATGAGCGATCATTGTATTTTCTATTTTGTCAATGTTTTCCCTTGCTTCTGGTCGTTTTAGTACTTCCTGTATTGTGTATGTAACCCCCCTGCAAATGGGGGTTCCCAAAAGACTTCCAGGAGCTTGCTTGAATGCTCCAAGCCTGAATGGTGTTTGGCATTTAAGCATTTATCAGTGAGTGTTTTTAGAGCCTCTGGTACTGTCTCTTTAAGAGCTGTCTGCTTGCAGACATAATTAGTTTGTATGGGGGGACTGTGTGCTTCTCTGAGTACCACTCGAGCTGCTGCCAATTCACTTCATTTTGCAGTCACTAGGAGTGCAAAGGAACCTATCTGAAAGATGTAACTGTTTGCCAGAAATTATTTAGAGTAATAATAAAATTACAGTTTGTCTAACCTGCTTTCTTTGCAGTCAGAACTGTGTCTGCTAGTTCCCCATTCTAGTTTTGAACTGCTGAACTGGACCAATCAGTGTGGGGTAAGCTAGCTCTAAAATGGTGCCTTGGGCCGAATCAGAACTTGGACTCATAATCTGAGCCAGCCACAAGAGGATTGTATGGGCAGTGACTCTGGGAGATGTAGTTTAGACTTCAGTGCCTTTTTGGACCAACAGCAGCAGTCTATTGTGAGTGACAGCCAATCAGTCAAGAACTGGGAGGAACTCAAAGGAAGAGCCAGTTTTGTCGGTTGGAGTTTCAGTTGAGCTTTGGCAGTGAAGAAGGAAGGAGCCCTGTGCTTTTCAGTGTGCAGTTTTAGTCAAAAACATGTGTAAGGCCCAGAGTTCGGTCTGCAGCTTGTTAGGACTGAATCCGTCCTGTGAAAAGAATCAAAGGATCTCTGAAGAGTAGAAACCAGGCTCACCCTGTAGAAGACTGGAAGAATTGCTGAAAATTGCACTCGGTCTGTCAGGAACTGAATCTGCTGTGTGTTCTCCGGGTATTGTGCAGTAGTGCGATCGGGATACAGATGCAGCCTGCCTGGTATAGTGCTTTCTTTTATATAAATGTGTGAAGAGGTTTGTGTACCTCAAGTGAGCCCTACTGACATTGAAGGACCCTATCTTATTTGGAGGTCGTGAGTACTAATTCAGGGTCGCTCCCTGTTGAATTGCCACATTAAATCCAAATGGAATTACTGTACTGCTGACTGTTTAATTTTCCTTTTCTCTGTGTGAAAGGGCCCTACCAGCTGCCACAGTTTGGACTAGCCACTAGGGCTTGGGTACCCAGGGACAGTAACTGATAGGGATAGGCCTGTGCACAGAGCCATAAATGAATTATTAGAGTGATAAGCTAATTAACCTGATTTCCCCTGTCCTTGTTATATCCCCTAAATAAATCAGAGCTGCTTGTTTCAGCAAAGTTGTACTGCCTGAGTATTTGTCTATGTTAAGTACTGTACTGTGATTGTTGCACTGTATCTCATTTACAGGAGGTCCCAGTGCGGAACCAGTCCTGGGGGTAAGTGTATACTGTGAAGGTAATTCTGATATATTGTGTGGGCCACTAGTGGGAAGAAGGGGGTTGCAGTGTCCCAGAGGGCTGTGACCAAGTTAGTTTAACTATTGCAAACCCTGACCTCTGGGTGGAGGCACCGCCATTGGATCAGGCCCCTCAACCTGTTAGTAGCAAATCAGGCAGGGGTAGTAGCCCCTGGGATAGCGCCATCTAGGGTTACATCTTGGAGGCTCACCGCTGGGATTGTGTGTCCTCTAGTGGCCATATTCTGAACCACTGTTAAGAAAAAAATGGGTACCCGACAGAGTGGCTGTGCACCGGCTGGTGGAGTGGTGTACTGGGGAGGAGATCGACCCCAAAATGCTATGCTTATCCTGGACATCCCCTGGGTATCAATACGGACACTGTGCAGGAGTACTTTCCAAGGTGGAAGGTTTACAAAACCCTGTGGTGGTGGGTCAGGCATGCTAATCTGCTCACCCACACTTTCCTAGCCCTAGTAGAGTTTAAGGATCCATAGATAGCTCCAAAGTGCCACAGACCATTACCCCAGAGGAGCCCTCACTGCTTGGAGTGATAACTAAGGACAGTAAAGACCGGGGGAATCAGCCCCACCACTATCTGAAACTTTTGAGGAGAAATTTGCTGAATGGTTGCTGGAGAGGGAAAACTGTGGAGGACTTGAAGAAACTATTCTTGCCACCTGAGGTGTTCCTCCCCAACACCCTCTCCTGCTCCAGTGCCCGTGATGGTGGCTGAACCAATGCAGACTCCTATTTCTGCACCTGCCATTAGTCACGACTCTTACCGAAGGTTGAGGATCTTCTCTGGCACCCTCCCACCCCCAAGGGAGGATGACTGGGAGACCTGGATGAACTATGTTGCCCCCAAGTGCTAGAATGGCAATGCTCGGAAGGCAGCGAAGAGGGTTAGTAAGGCCTCCGAGGTCCTGCCCTGGCTACCATCCGTGCTAAGCAGACCCGGTAACCCTGAAGCGACTGCACAGGCCTATCTTGAGGCCTTGGAGAATGTGTATGGGAGCCCAGATTCTGATGAGGACCTATGGTGGAGAGTAAGAAATGCACAACAGTACCAAGGGGAGTTGTTGTCTGTATGTCTCTCGGCTGGAAAAATTGTTGCAAGAATGCCTCAGAAAGGGTAGTTTGCCAGCGATTGAACTGGACCGAACCAGACTGGACAGAATCCTTAAGTCTGCCCTTCTCAGAACTGCTGTTGCTTCAGTTAGCCTGGCAAATCGACTGGAATCCCACCCTCCTATGATGAGTTAATGAGAGAAATTCGAGGAGTTGAGAAAAGGCGACCTCGGGAGGTACCTGCACCAACAGCTGTGGCTACAACCAGTGACTAGGGGTGACCCATCAAGTGAAGTTCAGGGGCAGAGGTTGACAGTCAATGAGTGCTCTGACAAGGAAAAGATATGCCACAATGGGCGAACTGTTGAGAGATCCGAGAATTCAAAAACAGTCCCTTTATGAAGGCCACGCCTGCAAATCACAGCCCTGACCTATATCCGACTGCATCTGCTATGGGGTGGGGGTACCCACCATGTATCTCCTGCTGATAACAGCTCCAAACTCAATTCCTTGACCATGGAAGTGGAGAAACTGACGAGATGTCTCCAAATGCTTATCACCGCGAACAGAGATGGCACCCAGGTTTCCAGTTAATGTAATACCCCGCCCTGGCTCCCAGTGTACGCTTCGAGCCAGCTCAAACTCAGAAAGTATGTTTTGCTATAATTGTGGGAAAGATGGGCACATGAAAGGAATGCCAGTCCCAAAAGACACTGACAAAGTTGCATATAGGCTACAAGGAAGCTTGGAGAAGAAATCAGTGGTTAAGAGGTGCGACGACATGATCCCAGTAGAGGCACCAAAATGCTAATTCACGTCCTTTTGTGGCAGGTCAGTTGCCAGGCCCCCACTACCGCCTCTCAGACTGGTCCCAGAATAGTGGGTCCCTCCATGGAGACCACTGTAAAGGTGAATGGAGTGTCTACAAGAGCTGTGATAGACAGTGGCTCCCAAGTGACAATTATGTTCCAGGATTGGTATCAGAAGCATTTGTCAGGCGTACCCTTACAACCATTAGAAGGACTGCATGTATGGGGGTTAAGTGAGAAGGCCTACCCTATTCCGGGTATATCCGAATTTGGCTGTCTTTCCCCACCTCCGTGGCTGGAGTGGCCGAACAAGTAGAGACCCTAGCCTTAGTGTGTCCCCCACTGGACTGTATGATGGTGTCCCTTGTTGATTGGAACAAATGCTCATATGTTAGGAAGAGCTGGCACAGTTGTGTTATGAAAAACAGGGGTCAAAGACTAGTAGAGGCTTTAAGAGTTCGGCTTTAATTAAGAGGCCTATGAGGCACAGAGAGATGCTGAAAAACAGAACCAGAGGAACCAGTCCGAATTGTATGGAAGAAGATCCTGAGTCTCTGATCCTGGCGCCAAATGCCCAGTGTACCTTACAGGAGAGAGTCCGTATCAGAAAGGATGTTAAGAATAAAATATTAATGTTGGATGCACCAGGCGTGGAAAATTGCCAGAGGGACTGCTGGTCAAGCCTAGTATTTTGCCTGCTAGAGCCCATGCTTATGCCAGAAGGGTAATGGTCCAAGTTCATAATGTGTCTGAAAGACATTCGAGTAAACAGAGGTTGCATCCTGGCTAATGTGCATTGTGCAGACACTGCAGTGCTACCCAGCAGCAAGAGTTCAAGGAAGAATGACAAATAGCAGCCTGACTTGTTTGATTCGGCTGACCCCGCTGCCAGCTGAATGGAAAGTGAGGATCAGTGAGAAGCTTGCCCAGAGAGACCAGGTGTTTTCTTTAAAGGAATGGGATGTAGGATCGTGCAAGGAGCTGACACAATATCCGGCTGCATGTGAAAAGACCATTTAAGTGAGAGAGTCTCGGCATACACCTGCTGACATAGATGATGTGAGGCGGCATCTGCAAGAGATGTTAGCTGCTGGTGTAATACAAGAATCCAGAAGCCTTATGCTTCCCCATTGTGGTAGTGAGGAAAAAGAATGGAACAAGTAAGGATGTGTGGATTATCTAGCATAAACGCGGACTATCCTGATCAGTACACAATGCCCGCATTCAGGATGCTTTGGACTGCCTAAGCGGGGAGCAAGTGGTTCTCTGTGCTGGATCTCCACCAGTGGGTACTACCAGATCCCGATGGCCCCAGAGGACCATGAGAAGACTGCCTTTATCTGTCGCTTGGCTTCTATGAATTCATGAGAGGATGCCTCAAAGGATTTCAGGTGCCCCAGCCACTTTTCAACGATTGATGGGCGTGCAGTGGGGACATGAACTTACTAGAGTGCCTGGTATACCTAGATGATGTTATTGTGTTTGGCAGCTCACTGGAGGAACATGAAAGCAGATTATTTAAGGTATTGGACCGACTGGAGGACTTTGGCCTTAAACTGTCCATTGATAAGTGTCAATTCTTTCAAACATCAGTAAAGTATGTGGGACACATAGTATCCACCGAGGGAATAGAGACCGACCCAAGTAAAGTTGAGGCCTTGACCACCTGGCCACAGCCCAAAAATCTAAAAGAACTGCAAAGATTCCTGGGATTCTGTGGTTATTATCGGCGTTTCATCAAGGACTATTCAAAAGTGATCCACCCTTTACTTAACCTTACTCAAGGGTATCCCCCAACCCACAAAAAATACCAAAAGTCAGCGTCCCTCAAGACTGAAAGAGTGTATTTTCATCCGAGTGAAGTATTTGGGGCCCGCTGGACTCCTGATTGTGAGACTGCTTTTCATGAGATCATATATCAACTTACCCATGCTCCAGTGCTGGCCTATGCCGATCCAAGAAAACCTTACGTCCTGCACACTGATGCTAGCTTGCAAGGGTTGGGGGCTGTGTTGTACCAAAACACGAGAATGGCCTGAGACCAGTGGCCTTTGCCAGTAAAGCCTGACCCCATCCGAAAAGAACTATCCTGTACATAAGTTAGAGTTCCTAGCTTTGAAGTGGGCTATTGTTGACCAATTCCATGAGTACTTGTATGGGGCTAAAATACTAGTAAAACTGACAATAATCCTTTGACCTATGTGCAGACCTCAGCTAAGTTGGATGCCACTGGCCATAGGTGGCTTTCTGCATTATCTACATATGACTATGCTCTCGAATACCGAGCAGGTCTGAACCACATAGATGCTGATGCTCTCTCCCGAGGCCTGTTCCCCAGAATGATTGGGTCCGATTGGCAGAACCTGACATTGGGCACTCTCGCGGAAGTTTGACAGGGAGGAACAAATGTCCACGACGCAGTGGACTGCATGGTGGATTGCTTGGGAGCCTCTGAGAGTGCATACCTGCTGCTTGTGCCACTTTTCTGCAATAGACATTGGTGCACTGCCTCAGCTGGACAATGACAGTATTCGGCGGGCTCAATCCCGCGATCCCATGATCAAAGCAGCTTTAGAAGCCCTCTATGCAGGAAAAGATGTGTCCAAATACTCCACTGATTTGAGAACTGCACTGTTATACAAAGAAGGTCCTAAGTTGAAACTGATCAATAAACTGTTATACAGAGAAACAGTAGACAGAGGGGACAAGTAGACAAACAACAACTAGTGCTGCCCACTGCCTTCGAGACTCAGTACTGAGGTCCTTGCACAACACATGGGGCACCTTGGTATAGACAGAACACTTGACTTGGTGAGATCCAGATTCTATTGGCCTAAGATGGGGGCTGATGTGGAGCAACACATTCGAACTTGTAGTCGCTGCTTACAGAGGAAAGCTTTGCCCCAGAGGGCTGCCCCTTGTTAACATCACCACCAGTGCACCCATGGAGCTGGTCTGTATTGATTTTCTGAGTTTGGAGTCAGATCAAAGAAATATCAGTAATGTGCTGGTGGTCACTGACCATTTCACGAGATATGCCCAAGCTTTCCCCACAAGACCAGAAAGCATCCACTGTGGCCAAAGTACTTGTAGAAAACTTTTTGTTCACTATGGGGCTCCACAAAGAATCCATTCTGATCAGGGAGAGACTTTGAGAGTCGTCTGATCAAGAGATGCTTTCTCTGTGGAGTCACGAAAGTCCAGAACCACTCCTTACCACCCCAGGGGACCCACAGCCTGAGCGTTTCAACGCACTTTGCTAGATATGCTAGGCACCCTGCACCAAAGGACAAGCCTAGATGGAGCCAACAAATTAGCACCCTGGTACATGCTTATAACTGCACCAAAAGTGATGCCACTGGATTCTCCCCTACCGCCTGATGTTTGGAAGAAAGCTGACTACCAGTAGATGTGTGTTTTGGGGTCTCTCCTGATGGGGTTCAAGCTGACAACTATTTACAGTATGTGCAAAGTTAAAGGCCCAGCTAACTCATGCGTACCAACTGGCTCAAACCATGGCTGCCAAAAGAAATCTGGCCAACAAAGAAAGGTATGATAAAAGGTGAAAACACAGGAACTCCAGGAGGGAGATCAGGTATTGCTAAGAAATCTGGGACTGCATGGCAAGCACAAGATTGCTGACAGATGGCACCATCTCCCTCACATTGTAGTGGGCAAACTAGATGATCTGCCAGTGTACAAAGTAAGGCCTGAGAATAATTCAAAAGATGTAAAAACAATGCATAGAAATCATTTACTGCCCATTGGACAAATCTTAGTGAGTCTGAACCCTAGAAGATGCCCCTCTGGACCAGTGACTAGAGCTGCTGCTAAGAAAAGACCAAGAAGTCTGCACCTACAGAAGCAGAGTTAAAGTGTTCCCCTGCACAAGTCCCAGTTGAGCATGACTGTCAGTCCATATCAGAAGAAAGTGAGAGTGACTTTGAATACTATCCTTCTTACGAACTGAGTCAATTGTTTCGGGGCAATCCCTAGTCAATACTGGAGATGAAGCTGGGCCTTCTGGACTGTCTAAGCCCCAGCTTCATCCCTGGAGCCAATGCTCCCAGAAAGTGAAGTGCAAAGCATCAGATCAGATGAAATGGAATCATTGTGCATGGTTAAACTGTTTGAGCTTCAGGGAGGAAAATGATAGATTGGGGCAGACTGGTGATACACCCGAACAAGAAGAGTATTTTGAGTGCCTGACAGTCCACGCAGTGTCCGAAAGCTCTCCATGCGAGGCCAAATGTTGTGGACTCAGAAACTGTAACTCCTGGAGCTGAAAGTGCCCCAAGTTCTAGCTCTCTACCCCATGGAGACTCCCCTGACAAGTGAGGACAATGCTGAAAATGAGGCTCAGAGTGCAGAGACTATAACAGTTCCCCTAGAAAGACTGGTCGAGCTGTAAAGCCTGTGGTGCACCTCAGTTATGATTCACTTGGGAGGCCTGTGGACTTGCCTCTCAATGTTGTCCATAAAGGAGTGTATGTCCCAGGCTCATTGCCCAAACTGAGCATCAGTGCTAACTCCAAGTTACTTGTGTTGCCCTCTAAGTATGGTGCCTTGCCCATCCAGCCCAAAGGTAACTGATAGGAAGGGCCCCTCTCTTCAGGTTTCATGTACAGAGGTAATAGCTTGGTTATGGTACAATGTGTATGTAATACTGTGTAAAAGTGACGTACTGCAATGTTTCAGAAATGTGTTCTTGGTAAAATGATATATTGACTGATGATTACGTATGCGAGGCCTAATGCAAATGTATATGGTTGCAGTTGAAACTTATGGGGTACTTGCTTGACGCGGACGTCAAGCTTTCCCAGACCAGGAAGGTGTAACCCCTGCAAATGGGGTTCCTAAAAGACTTCCAGGAGCTTGCTTGAATGCTCCAAGCCTGAATGGTGTTTGGCATTTAAGCATTTATCAGTGAGTGTTTTAGAGCCTCTGGTACTGTCTCTTTAGAGCTGTCTGCTTGCAGACATAATTAGTTGTATGGGGGACTGTGTGCTTCTCTGAGTACCACTCGAGCTGCTGCCAATTCACTTCATTTTGCAGTCACTAGGAGTGCAAAGGGAACCTATCTGAAAGATGTAACTGTTTGCCAGAAATTATTTAGAGTAATAATAAAATTACAGTTTGTCTAACCTGCTTTCTTTGCAGTCAGAACTGTGTCTGCTAGTTCCCCATTCTAGTTTTGAACTGCTGAACTGGACCAATCAGTGTGGGGTAAGCTAGCTCTAAAATGGTGCCTTGAACGAATCAGAACTTGGACTCATAATCTGAGCCAGCCACAAGAGGATTGTATGGGCAGTGACTCTGGGAGATGTAGTTTGAACTTCAGTGCCTTTTGGACCAACAGCAGCAGTCTATTGTGAGTGACAGCCAATCCAGTCAGAACTGGGAGGAACTCAAAGGAAGAGCCGGTTTGTCGGTTGGAGTTTCAGTTGAGCTTTGGCAGTGAAGAAGGAAGGAGCCTGTGCTTTTCAGTGTGCAGTTTTAGTCAAAAACGTGTAAAGGCCCAGAGTTCCGGTCTGCAGCTTGTTAGGACTGAATCCGTCCTGTGAAAAGAATCAAAGGATCTCTGAAGAGTAGAAACCAGGCTCACCCTGTAGAAGACTGGAAGAATTGCTGAAAATTGCACTTTCGGTCTGTCAGGAACTGAATCTGCTGTGTGTTCTCCGGGTATTGTGCAGTAATTGCGATCGGGATACAGATGCAGCCTGCCTGGTATAGTGCTTTCTTTTATATAAATGTGTGAAGAGGTTTGTGTACCTCAAGTGAGCCCTACTGACATTGAAGGACCCTATCTTATTTGGAGGTCGTGAGTACTAATTCAGGGTCGCTCCTGTTGAATTGCCACATTAAATCCAAATGGAATTACTGTACTGCTGACTGTTTAATTTTCCTTTTCTCTGTGTGAAGGGCCCTACCAGCTGCCACGGTTTTGGACTAGCCACTAGGGCTTGGGTACCCAGGGACAGTAACTGATAGGGATAGGCCTGTGCACAGAGCCATAAGTAGATTATTAGAGTGATAAGCTAATTAACCTGATTTCCCCTGTCCTTGTTATATCCCTAAATAAATCAGAGCTGCTTGTTTCAGCAAAGTTGTACTGCCTGAGGTATTTGTCTATGTTAAAGTACTGTACTGTGATTGTTGCACTGTATCTCATTTCACAGGAGGTCCCAGTGCGGAACCAGTCCTGGGGTAAGTGTATACTGTGAAGGTAATTCTGATATATTGTGTGGGCCACTAGTGGGAAGAAAGGGGTTGCAGTGTCCCAGAGGGCTGTGACCAAGTTAGTTTAACTATTGCAAACCCTGACCTCTGGGTGGAGGCACCCGCCATTGGATCCAGGCCCCTCAACCTGTTAGTGGCAAATCAGGCAGGGGTAGTAGCCCCTGGGATAGCGCCATCTAGGGGTTACATGTATGCTCCTCCTCCCTCCCTCCCTGTCAATTAAATAACACCACTGATTGCTCGGTTCTGGTTGTTACCTCAAGCAATTTGAAACTACTACAGGAGAGTTCTGACTGGATGCTTGATAGGACATTTAAGTCCTACCCCTTGTTATATGATCAGCTGTACACAATTCATTGCTTCAGGTCAGGATGTGTTGTCACAGCACTATATGTGCTCATGTGTGCAAGGAAAAGCAGCACTTACACGCGAGTGTATAGCCAGCTACAAGAGTTGTGCCCCGATTTAAAACCTGCCTCTGCTATTATGGATTTCGAACGATCTGCATGAAAATCATTCACTGCTGCATTGCCAAATACTGAGGTACGAGGCTGCTTCTTCCATTTTGCTCAAGTAATATGGAGAAAGATACAAAAGTACCCTGACATCCATGAGAAGTATACAGCAGACCCTGATTTTGCACTGCATCTGAGAATGCTCCTACCCTTGGCTTTTGTACTTACAGGTGATGTTGTTGCCTGCTTCGATGAGATCAGGGAGTGGGACATTTCTCTGCACATAATGAAATGTTGACACAGCTTCTTGACTAGTACGAGTCAACATGGATCAGGAGACCGGGGGGTCGTGGTGGGAAAAAAGTCACTTTATTCCCACCAGAGCAATGGAATTGTTTTGATTCCACCAGCAGAGGTATTGCGAGAACCAATAATGCTGTGGAAGGGTGGCACCAAGGTTTTAACTGCCGCCTCGGTGCTTGTCACCTAGTGTTCGGAAGCTGATAGAATGCTTCAGAGAAGAACAACAGCTTATAGAGCTAAAGATTGAGCAGATGGTGTTTGGGGCAGGAGGATGCTTGCAAAAATGGAAACATAAAGACATGAATAGAAGAGTTGAAAAAATTGTATCTCAGTATTCATCACAAAGCAAGTATGATTGTTTGCGTGGCTCAGCTTATAATTTCCAATTCAAAGTTTGAATTGGTGTAACTATGCAGTATGTGCCTTCCACAATCAATTTTATGAATCCTACCTAAAGTTACACATAAAGTTCTACTTAAAGTTCAGCATCTGTTCCTTTTCAATAAAAGTTCGCTTCTGTAATCGATTAGATTGTGGGTTTTTTTATTGTGGTGCATGTTCCTGATGCTTGCGATTGCTAAATAGCGTTGATGTTGACACAGCAAGGTAGCTTAAATGTTGGCTCGCTGTAATGAAGCAGTAGCAATTATGACACTCATTGTAATGTAGTCGCTAATATTCACTCGCAATTTTTCCATCGCTATAATCACAGGACACCGGGATCAACCCCCTGCTCCACGCTTCAACAGGAACGACACCTCAGTGATTCGTGTGTGCTCTGCTTCTCCTGGCACTCCAGATTAACCACCTGCTGTCTCAATTTTCATCCAGCCTGTATCCAGTCTTGGGTATCATGAGTAATCATCAGGGTAGCTCCCTGCAACAACAGCCTAATCTAAAAGTGTGTCATCTGATTGTTTTGTTTTCTTTTCACGAACTGAGCCCTCTGGATCTGGATTACAAATAGTGTGTGTTGTGCATGTTGTTTTCTTCCATCACAGGGCCCCAACCAGCTGCAACATTTCTGGCTAGCCCACCATTCTTCATCTGGGTACTCAGAGTGTGTGACTGTTTATGGACCCTGAAGTGCATGCATAACTGTTGATTGATACAGTCTTTAAGCAAATTAGCCTGATTATGCCCCTCCATTGTTCAAGTCTCTTAAATAAATCAGATCTAACATTTTTTTTGCATTTACCCTAACTGTGGTTCCAGTTTGTGCAAAAGTACTGTACTGTTGTTATTTGCTGTGTATAACCTTGTTTTACAGGTGGTCCCCAGGACCAGGCCAGAGGAAAGCCCTGGTGGTAAGTGCAAACAGTGTGGGTACTTGTGTGGTGTATCAGGGGTATTGTGAAAGTGATTATTGTGTATTGTTCTGGCCACTAGTAAGGAA
This sequence comes from Neoceratodus forsteri, assembly GCA_016271365.2. NCBI lineage: Eukaryota > Metazoa > Chordata > Ceratodontiformes > Ceratodontidae > Neoceratodus > Neoceratodus forsteri. Next base: position 1,804,031,106 of record CM057455.1, on the reverse strand, counting down.
AGAGGGGGGTTACAGTGTCCCGGAGGGCTGTGCCCAGGTTAGCTTGACCACTACCAACCTTGACCTCTGGGTGGAGGCACCCGTTTCAGAACTCAGGCCCCTTAACCTGCTACTAGCCAAGCAGGCAGGGGTAGTAGCCCTTGGGATAGTGTCACATAGGGGTTACATTTTGGAGGCTCACCGCTGGGACTTTGTGACTTCTAGTGGCCAAAAATTATGAATTATTGTTGAAGATTAATGGCTACCCCAGTAGAAATGGCTGTACACCAGTTGGTGGGGTGGTGTACTGGGCAGGAGATCGACCCCCAAAATGCTCTGCTTATACTGGATATTCCCCTGGGTACCAGTAAGGACACTGTAGAGGGAGCACTCTCCAAAGCTGAATGTTTAAAAAACCCTGTGGTGGTGGGTCGACAGGCTGATTTGATTGCCCAAACTTTCATAGCCTTGGTAGAGTGTAGTGACCGCGTGGACAGCTCTAAAGTGCCACCGACTATTGCTCCAGAAGGGGTTCCAGCTGCCTGGAGAGTGATAACAAAAGACAGTAAAGATCCCGGGGATGAGCCCCCACCATTATCTGAGGCTTTTGAGGAGAAATTTGCTAAGTTGTTGCTGCAGGAAGGGAAAACCGTAGAGGACTTCAAGAAACTATTCCTGTCACCTGGGGGTGTTCCTTCCCCAACACCCCCTCCCACTCCAGCACCTGTTACTGCCCCACCTTCTGTGCCCACACCAATGTTGGCCCCTATAGCTGTACCTGCCATTAGTCATGACTCCTACCAAAGGCTGAGAATCTTCTCGGGCACCCTCCCCACTGCCCCCAGGGGGAGGATGACTGGGAGACCTGGATAGATTATTTTGCCCTCTAGTACTTGAATGGCAAGTATGAAACACAGAAATGAAAGAGGCTGAGTGAGCCTCCGAGGTCCTACCCTGGCTACCATCCATGCCAAGCTGGCCAATAACCCCAAAGCAACTTCACAGGACTATCTTGATGCAATGGAGAATGTGTATGGGAGCCCGGATTCAGATGAGGATCTGTGGTGGAGCGTAAAAAATGCTCAGCAGTACCCAAGGAGCTATTGTCTGTGTATGTACCTCGGCTTGAAAAGCTGCTACAAGAGTGCCTCAGAAAGGGTAGTTTGCCGACAAATGAATTAGATCGAACTAGGCTGGACCGGATCCTTAAGTCTAATCGGTTTTCAAAATTGTTACTGCTTCAGTTGTGCCTTGCCACCCGACTGGAATCGCGCCCCTTCTATGAAGAGCTAACGAAAGAAATTTGAGGGGTTGAGCAAAGGTGACCCCATGGGGGAACTGCACCCATATCTGCTGCTGCTGCGCAAGTGACCAAGAGTGATCAGCCAAGTGAGGCTCAGGGGCAAAAATCGGCACTTAACGAGCACTCTGAGAATGCAAAGGACTTCCCGCCCTGGGCCCAGCATTGGAAAGACAAGCTACTAAAGGAAGTCCGAGAGTTGAAGACAGGTGCCTCTGCAAGGGTTTCCCCCATGGAACAAGATTCTGGTCTCTGGTAGGATGTGACTGCCATGGGGTTGGGGGTGCACCCTCAGGCATCCGCTGCTGAGGGTGGCTCCAAGGCTGAGATCAACGGATTGACTGCCACTATAAAGGAACTGTTAAGACACGTTGCACCACTCTCACCACTGCAAGCAGATACCAGACCCCAATTTCTTACTACTGCTTCAGTTCCGCATACGATGTTCTCTCCCAGGATGACCCAGGAGTCTATCATTTGTCACAACTGTGGAAAGGATGGCCATATGAAAAGAGAATGCCGGTCTCAGAAGGACTCAGAAAGAGTAATAAACAGACTCCCAGGGGAGCTCCAAAAAGCAAATCAATGGCCAAGGGGTGCCCAAAATGACCGCAGTGAGAGTCAGAGAAACCCAAACTCAAATTTCTTTGTGGCTACATAGTCTATCCAGGCCTCTGCTACTGCCTCCCCAGATTGGTCCAAAATAATGGGCCCTTCAATGGAGAATACGGTGACTGTGAATGGTATTCATACTAGGGCTGTGCTTGACAGTGGGTCATAAGTGACCATTGTGTAACCCCCCCTGTTACCCGGAGTTACTAGAATCCCAGTAAGACCTAGTGGTAGGCAGGGAAGGCAGCTTCTGAAACTCCAGTTAAATGGATTTCACACTGTCTCACTCTGTTCTCAGTCTCAGCTGAGAATGAGGGATGACATCACCATAGAACTATCGCAGCTGGATGAGCCACATTGGAATCTGCAGATGGGAGTTAGGTTAGAATGTTGGGAGTTTTTGAACAGTGAGCTGCAGCAGTTGTGTGTGAGCAGTCTTGAAAAGAGGAGCACAGCAGTACTGTGCACTGGCTCTTGGAGCCTAAAGCTCTGATATAGAGCTACTTTTAGGGAAAGGTGTGTGTTTCCACCAAAAGAGGAACACAGTAAGCTGTTTGTGAAGTGGTGGAGATTGCTGTTACTGGTCTCTGTGCCCCATCCCTGAGGGGATGGGGGTAAAAGGTTTGCCTGTCATTCCAAGGGCAACCTCCTGGTTCCGGCTAGGGAAGAAGCTGCCTTATTTTTCTAAGATGTGTTGTGGCACCAGAAGCTGTCAAGATTCGCCTGTGGGGCACCTGCAACCAAAGGGTGAGTTCTGCTCTTACATGGGGCCTATGGTTCACCTGACCTGTTGTTAAAGTAGGGATTGGACTGCTTAATTGGTGGGAGGCCTAGAATAGGCTGCATCAAAGTAAAAGTATGTTCAAGTCCAGCACAAGGGAAAGCCAAGACATGTAGAGGAAATGTTATGCATTAACCCTTTAATCTACACTGCCCAGCTTTTCAGAAAGAGATGTTTAAGTATGTTCGAATCTAGTACAAGGGGAAAGTCAAGACATGTAGAGGAAATGTGCTATGCATTTCCCCTTTAATCTATGTTGCCAAGCTTTTCAAAAAGAGTTGTTTAATGTCCAGAGAAATGGGTGGGTATGGATTGTGGAAGCTAGAGGTGGGAGACCCCCCATCCTTAGTAACCAGGTTCACCTCTATGGATTTGCTCTGTGGCCCTTTTACTTTGCCTCAGGCATTTGGCCAGTGCTGAGGGAAGTATCCAGAATGGAATGGAAAGGAAATTTCCCTTATGGAGTTGAAGTGTAACCCCCTTGTTACCCGGGGTTGCTAGAATTCCAGTAAGACCTAGTGGTAGGCAGGGAAGGCAGCTTGTGAAACTCCAGTTAAATGGATTTCACGTTGTCTCACTCTGTTCTTAGTCTCATCTGAGACTGAGGGATGATATCACCATAGAACTATCGCAGCTGCATGAGCCATATTGGAATCTGCAGATGGGAGTTAGGTTAGAATGTTGGGAGTTTTTGAACAGTGAGTTGCAGCAGTTGTGTGTGAACAGTCTTGAAGAGAGGAGCACAGCAGTACTGTGCACAGGCTCTTGGAGTCTAAAGCTCTGATATAGAGCTACTTTTAGGGAAAGGTGTGTGTTTCTGCCAAAAGAGGAACACAGTAAGCTGTTCGTGAAGTGGTGGAGATCGCTGTTATTGGTCTCTGTGCCCCATCCCTGAGGGGATGGGGGTTAAAGGTTTGCCTGTCATTCCAGGGGCAACCTCTTGGTTCCGGCTAGGGAAGAAGCTGCCTTATTTTTCTATGATGTGTTGTGGCACCAGAAGCTGTCAAGATTCGCCTGTGGGGCACCTGCAACCCAAGGGTGAGTTCTGCTCTTACATGGGGCCTATGGTTCACCTGAACTGTTGTTAAAGTAGGGATTGGACTGCTTAATCAGTGGGAGGCCTAGAGGAATAGGCTAAGCCAAAGTAAAAGTATGTTCAAGTCCAGCACAAGGGGAAAGCCAAGACATGTAGAGGAAATGTGCTATGAATTTATCCTTTAGTCTACACTGCCCAGCTTTCCAGAAAGAGATGTTTAAGTATGTTCGAGTCTAGTACAAGAGGAAAGTCAAGACATGCAGAGGAAATGTGTTATGTATTTACCCTTTAATCTACATTGCCAAGCTTTTCAAAAAGAGTTGTTTAATGTCCAGAGAAATGGGCGGGTATGGATTGTGGAAGCTAGAGGTAGGAGCCCCCCCCCCCATCTTTAGTAACCAGGTTCACCTCTACGGATTTGCTCTGTGGCCCTTTTACTTTGCCTCAGGCACTTGGCTAGTGTGGAGGGAAGTACCCAGACATGGGATTGAAAGGAAATTTCCCTTATGGAGTTGAAGGCTCTAAGGTGGTTTAGGGAGCCACCAGAAAATGTGTCCATGCCTTATGGACAGGGTTCGAGTGGCCGGCAGAGGAGCCGGGCCAGGAAAAACCCAAATAGTGTACAAGTCGGGCTGTGTACCCAAAGCAGCATGCAAGTCCACACTGTGTGCCTGGTGGGTCCAGAGCCTGACGGCTGAAGTGTTGAGGAAGTGTTCTGTTTCTCTTATCTGCATTACCAGGAATGTGGCCCCGGGGGGTTCTGTCTGTGCTTTGTTTGTTCAGTTTGGATGTGAATAAAAGCCACACTTAGAATCCCATTCCTGGTATTGGACATTACAGTTATTGCTTCCTGTGCTCGGATTTACTTGGATGCCCCTGTGCAGAGTAGCCAAACCTAGCCCTTGTGCCAATCAATCTAGTCCTCCCTGAACCCAGTCCCCTACCTGGTACTGCTGTCAGCTTCAACAGCATACCACCTGTCTTTTGCAAAAAGGCAGGGGTGAGGTGCTTACAATTGTATTCTAGGACTGATATGACAAACACTTATCTGATGTGCCTTTGCAATCCCTGGAAGGCCAAATATGTGTGGGGCCTGAGTGACAAGTCTTATCCCTACCTAAGGTATGTCCACCTCTGGTTGTCTTTTCCTGCAACTCTAACTGGTGTAGAGAAGCGAGTAGAGACATTGGCCTTTGTGTGTCCCCCCACCGGCCTGTATGATGGGGTCACCCTGTTAATTGAGACAAACAACCATATGTTTTTGAGATTGGCACAACTCTGTCACGAAAAACAAGGGTGATGGACTGGAAGGGCCCAGAGAATTCCGACTCTGATCAAGAGGGCCTATGATTTGCAACAGAAACCCAAGGAAGTAGGCCAGGATGAACCAGTGGGGATCATGTGGAAGAAGGATCCCGAGTCAATGGTACTGGCCCCTAATGCCCAGTGTACCATTCAAGGGAAGGTCCACTTCCAGAAAGATGTCAAAAACAAAATATTGATGTTGGATGTGCCAAGCGATGAAAAATTGCCAGAAGGATTATTGGTCAAGTCCAGCATCTTGCCTGCTCGTGCCCATGCCTATGCATGACGAGTGATGGTCCAGATTCACAATGTGTCAGATCGGGACATCCGGGTGAACAGAGGGTGCACCCTAGCTATGGTACACTGCACAAACACTGCAGTATTGCCCAGCAACAAGCACCCTGGTGAGAAGGAGCGAGTGACCCCAGACTTGTTTGACTTTGGTGATTCCCCGTTGCCGGCTGAATGGAAGGCTAGAATTAACAAGAGACTTGCCCAGAGAGACCAAGTGTTTTCATTGAAGGAATGGGATGTGGGATGTGTCCAGGGTGTGGAGCATCACATACGCCTGCATGATGAATGGCCATTTCAAGAGAGGTCCCGATGCCTAGCCCCAGCAGACATAGATGATGTGAGAAGACACCTGCAGGAAATGGTCGCTACTGGCGTGATACAAGAATCCAGGAGCCCATACATCTCTTCCATTGTGGTTGTGCATAAAAAGAATGAGTCTATGAGGCTGTGCGTTGATTATCAAACCCTGAACCAGCAGACCATCCCGGACCAATGCGCTATGCTTCGTAAACATGATGCCCTGGACTGCTTGAATGGGAGCAAATGGTTCTCGATGTTGGATCTTTGCAGCAGGTACTACCAGATTCCGATGGCCCCAAAAGACCGTGAAAAAGCAGCCTTCATCTGTCCATTGAGGTTCTACGAGTTTCTAAGGATGCCACAGGGGATTTGGGGAGCTCCGGCCACCTTTCGGTGACTGATGGAGCATGTGGTGGGAGATATGAATTTGTTGGAATGCCCGGTGTACTTGGACACTGTCATTGTGTTTGGGAGCACCTTAGAGGAGCATGAGAACTGACTGTTCAAAGTCCTAGACTGACTGGAAGACTTCGGCCTCAAGCTGTCCATTGACAAGTGCCAGTTTTTCCAAACCTCTATGAAGTATGTGGGGCACATAGTATCTACAAAAGGGATAGAGACTAATCTCAGTAAGGCTGAAGCACTACTACTTGGACCCAGCTCCATAATCTGAAAGACCTACAACGTTTTCTGGGGTTCTGTGGCTACTACTGCAGGTTCATAAAAGACTATTCCAAGGTGATTCACCCACTCCTGAACCTTACCCAGGGTTATCCTCCTACCAATTGTAAATCCAAAAAGGGGCCATTAAAGAACCAGAAAAAGTATACTTCCACCCAGGTGAACTCTTTGGGCCCCGCTGGAAGCCCGACTATGAAGCAGCCTTCCATGAGATCATATTCCAGCTCACCCAAACCCCCATCCTCGCCTATGCTGACCCCACCAAACCCTATGTGCTGCATACGGATGCTAGTCTGCAGGGTCTAGGAGCAGTGCTGTATCAAGACCATGAGGATGGCCTGAGACCAGTAGCTTTCACTAGTAGGAGCTTGACCCCATCCGAACGAAACTACCCTGTGCATAAGTTGGAGTTTCTTGCTCTAAAATGGGCCATCATTGACCAGTTTCATGAATACTTCTATGGGGCAAAGATATTGGTGAAGACTGACAATAATCCATTGACCTATGCACAGACTTCAGCTAAGTTAGACACCACTGGGCACCGGTGGCTTTCTGCATTATCAACCTATGATTATGCTGTTGAATACAGACTGGGCCTGAACCATATTAATGCTGACACCCTATCATGAAGGCCAACTTCCAAGAGTGATTGGGTCAGGCTGTCTGAACCTGACATTCGAGCACCGTGCCAAAAGTTTGATAGAGATGAACAGATGTCTGCAGACACAGTGGACTGTTTAGTAGACTGCTTGGGCCCTTCTGACACCTGCATACCAACTGCTTATTGCCACGTCTCTACTATAGATATTAGCGCACTATCTCAATTTAACAATGACAGCATTCAGTGGGCTCAATCCCAAGATCCTATGATTCAGCCAGCACTTGATGTCCTGCGTGCAAGGAAAGATGTGTCTAAGTTACGTTCCACTGACTTGCGAACTGCTTTATTGTTTAAAGAAGGCCCCAGATTGAAGTTGTTCAATCAGATGTTGAATAGACAGACAGTATATCGTAGTGGCAAAGTAGACAAGCAACAATTGGTCCTGCCCACGGCCTTTAAAGATTTGGTACTGAGGTCCCTCCACAATCACATGGGGCACCTCGGTATTGACAGAACCCTTGACCTGATACGATCTCGCTTGTACTGGCCCAAAATGGGAGCCAATGTTGAGCACCATGTAAAGACTCGTAGTGGCTGCCTGCAAAGAAAAGCCCTGCCTCAGAGGGCTGCCCCCTTGTTAATATTACTACAAGCACCCCCGTGGAACTAGTCTGCATAGACTTCTTGTGTTTAGAACCTGATCAGCTGAACATTGGCAATGTGCTAGTGGTTACGGATTATTTCACACGGTATGCACAAGCTTTTCCCACCAAAGATCAAAAGGCATCTACCGTGGCCAAGGTGCTAGTGGAAAATTTCTTTGTCCACTATGGTGCCTCCCAGTGGATCCACTCTGACCAGGGCGAGACTTTGAGAGTTGACTAATCAAAGAAATGCTCTCTCTGTGAGAAGTGTGAAAGTCAAGAACCACCCCCTATCACCCGCAGAGAGATTCTCAACCAGAACATTTTAACCGCACACTTTTAGACATGTTGGGCACCCTCCACCCAAAAGACAAGCATAAATGGAGCCAGCAGATTAGCACCTTGGTACATGCATACAATTGCACAAAAAATTATGCTACTGGGTTCTCCCCCTACTGCCTCATGTTCGGGAGAGAAGCCCGACTGTCAGTTGATGTCTGTTTTGGGGTCTCTCCAGATGGGGTCTGAGCTGAAAACTACTTGCAATATGTACAAAAAACTAAAAGCTCAATTGAACCATGCTTTATCAACTGACCCAGACAATAAGCACCAAGAGAAATCTAGCCAACAAAGAGAGGTATGATAAAAAAGTAAAGGCTCAAGAGCTTCGACCTGGAGACAGTCTGTTGTTACGCAATTTGGTTGGGACTGCATGGTAAACACAAAATTGCTGATCTGTGGCACCATCTTCCCCATGTAGTAGTTGAAAAGTTGGATGATTTACCTGTGTACAAGATGCGCCCAGAGAACAACTCCAAAGCTGTCAAGACCTTGCACCGTAACCACTTGCTACCTATTGGCCAAGTCATGATTGAGGCTGATCCCCCAGAAACTGAGCCCCCTGGGCCGGTGACTTATGCTGCTGCAAGAAAGAGAGAGAGTCAACCTACAACAGTGGACACAGATTTAAGATTTCCTCCTCAGCAAGCCCCAGAATGATAGTGACTGTCAGTCCACTTCTGATGAAAGTGAGTGCAACTATGCCTGTTATTCCTCTTATGAACTGAATCAGCTGTTTCAAGGTAACCCCATGATTAATTGTGGGGATGAAGATGGGCCTTCTGGACTGCCTAACCCCTTCAGCTTTGTCCTTGGAGCCAATGCTCCCTGAGAATGAAGTGGAAAGTATCACGTCTGAAGATGCTGAGTCTCTGTGTATTGTGGAACTGTATGATTTGCCTGAGGGAGTGGCTGATGGAATGAGTCTTTCTGGTGACATACTAGAATTTCAAGAGCACCATGAAAGTGCTGACAACCCCCCCCCTTCAGTGCCTCAAAGTTTGATTGTGCCTGAGCCTTCGCAAAATGAGTCAAGTGTTGTAGAAACAGAGCCTGCAGAGCAAGGAGCCAACAGTGCCCCAAATTTGGACATTCCCATCCAGGCAGAGGCTCCCCTCACAAGTGACGGGAGTCCCCAGACCAGTGCTGAGAGTACAAAGACTGTAGTTGTCCCTCTCAGAAAGACTGGCCAAGCTGTCAAGCCAGTAGTACGCTTCAGTTATGATTCTCCTGGGAGGCCAGTGGATTTGCCTCTCAATGTGGTGCACAAAGGTGTTTATGTCTCACCAAGCTCACTGCTCAAATTGAGCTTGACAGCCAATTCCAGGTTACTTGTCTTTCCCTCTCATCATGGTGCCCCCGACCCCTCTAGCCCTAAGTTAGCTGACAGGGAAGGGTCCCCTCTTGCATTGTTTAAGGTACAAGACGTCATTACCTGATTCAGTATAGTAATGTTCAATTTACCTGTGTGAAATATGCACAATGTGTTGTCAGAATGGATTCAGTATCATGAAGAGTAGTGACTATGTATAGTAAAGCAATAAGTTTATGTTAACTGATGCATGATGGTACAGACTTGACGCGGACACCAAGTTTTCTCCAGTAAGGGGAGGGTGTAACCCCTACAAATGGGGGTTCCCAAAAAGTCTTCCTTGAGCTTGCCTAAATGTTCACTGCCAGGCTGGTGTCCTGCATTTAAGCAGTTTAAATGTGATTGCCAGAGAGTGCCTGTATAGCCTCTGTGAGCTGTCTTTTTAAGACCTGCCTGGATTGCAGTCATAAGTAATCTGAGATGAAGCTCTGTTGAAAGATGTAATTGTTTGCTGAAAATCATTTAGAATGATAATGATAATGTAGTTTGTCTAACCTGCCTTCTTTGCAGCAGGAACTGTTTTGTTTATCTCCACTATCTTGATCCTGGACTGCTGAATTGGACCAATCACTACTGGTGGGACCTAAAATGGAGCCTGAATACAGGAGCTCTCTGAAGTCAAAATCTGTAGGAATTGTAGTTTTGGGCTTTTGGTGCCTTTTTGCACCTGAAAGGGGAGCCTTTGTTGTGATTGACAGACAGCAGAGCCAATCTAACCTTTTGGATTCTGGGGAAAGTCCCAGGTTTGCTGGCAGTTGAGTCAGATCTAAGTTGGGAGCTGAAGAGGCAATAGCTTGAGATAGTCAAGCAGCCATCTGACTAGTTTCACGTGGGAGAACTGTGGAAAGGCTTGAGTTGTGGCCTTCATTTCTGCCTGCTGCCCCTGAGAGGGAGAAAAAAGAATTATTTCAGACTAAATCCAAGTTTGTGTGAACATAGTAAGCCACTGATTTTTTACCAGGCTCATACCTGAAGAAGACCGAAGATTTTGCTGAATGCGATCAGCCTGTCAGGATTTCCAGGTGCTTTTGAATCCCCGGTTTGTGCAGAGACTCTTTGACCGTGACTGGAGAGTGGTTTGCCTGGTACAGTAGAATTTCCTTACGTGTAAATGTGTTGTGAGTTGTTAGTGGGTCGTGATTTGGTTCCCCACTGTGTGAACTATGTTCTGCTTGCTGGAAGCTGTATCCAGCCCAAAATGGACTGTATCAGAATTAGTATCCACTTGGCCGGGTCCTTGCCACACTGGCCCAACCAGACTACCCACTGCACAGAGAAAGCCATCGACGAGACACCTGCCTGGGGATCAGCCTCCTGCTCCACGCTTGAACAGGAACAACTCCTCGGCGTTTTGTGTGGGCCCTACTTCTCCTGGCACTCCAGATTAACCACCTGCTGTCTTGATTTTCATCCAGCCTGTGTCCAGTCTTGGGTATTGTGAGTAATCATCAGGGTAGCTCCCTGCAACAACAGCCTAACCTAAAAGTGTGTCATCTGATTGTCTTGTTTTCTTTTCATGAACTGAGCCCTCTGGCTCCGAATTACAAATAGTGTGAGTTGTGCATGTTGTTTTCTTCCATCACAGGGCCCCAACCAGCTGCAACATTCCTGGCTAGCCCACCATTCTCCTTCTGGGTACCCAGAGTGTGTGACTGTTTATGGACCCTGAAGTGCATGCAGAACTGTTTGACTGATACAGCCTTTAAGCAAATTACCCTGATCACACCCCTCCATTGTTCAAGTCCCTTAAATAAATCAGATCTAACACTTTTTTGTATTTACCCTGACTGTGGTTCCAGTTTGTGCAAGAGTACTGTACTGCTGTTATTTGCTGTGTATAACCTTGTTTTACAGGGGGTCCCCAGGGCCAGGCCAGAGGAAAGCCCTGGTGGTAAGTGCAAACAGTGTGGGTACCTGTGTGGTGTATCAGGGGTATTGTGAAAGTGATTATTGTGTATTGTTCTGGCCATTAGTAAGGAAAGAAGGGGGTTACAGTGTCCCGGAGGGCTGTGCCCAGGTTAGCTTGACCACTACCAACCCTGACCTCCAGGTGGAGGCACCCATTTCAGAACTCAGGCCCCTTAACCTGCTACTAGCCAAGCAGGCAGGGGTAGTAGTCCTTGGGATAGCGCCACCTAGGGGTTTCACAAACATATGGGAAAAATCACTTTGATCCTGGCCTCCCACTTGACACAGGCACTGCCACATTAATGAAGTGGTCCAGCACATTCCTTCTGCCGTGACATGTCTGAAATAATAATCTCTGCTGCACAAGGAACAAAAGGGGGGGGGCCAAGTCACTTCATAGCTGATATGCTATTCCACTGTTATCCTTTATGTGCCAGGAGACTGGGGGCCCTCCCAGGGTGTCGATGGGGCCAACATCCATCCTCAGCTTGTGACTGGGGCACTCAAACCAGTTACAAGGAGTTTCAGCAATCCTAGATTGACTTGGAAACTATGTTTATGATGAACTTTGTGAACTGCTTAAAGACAGACTTTCTTCTTCCTTGCTACATTGCCTTGAAGACTTAACAATGTGGAGCCTTGTTGATAGTGCCTGGCCTGTTGGTTTTAGTGGTGCCCCTAACATTAAGATATGTACTAGACCCGTGCTGGTAAGGCATGCTGTTCAGGATTGCTCTGGGGACATGGACAATATGCACTGGGACATCTTTGACTTATTATTATTATTGTGGTCTGAACCAGACCAGGGGCCCAGAGATCACACCTTTCAGGACACAACCCTTCTGGCTCACACATCTCAGGAGCACTACACAGTGACTTCCCCAGTTCATAAGGAGCCCAGATCCTAGGAGCAACCCCCATGGTCCAACTCCTCTCAGGACTGAGAGTACCCACATACTCAGGGTACACACCCCATGACTCCCTGTTCCCGAATCCTCCCCACTAGATAAGGGCTAGCAGGCCTTTTACCTGGTTCTGGAGCAGCATGAGTAGGATGCAGATCTCTGTTTTAGCTGAGTGCAGCTCAATAGCTTTGATAAGCAGCAATGTCCCACAGGCTCAGACTCTCAGTAATTTCTTCCAACAGGTGCTCGGTTGGTACAGTCTCTGATCAGTGTAAGCTCAGGATAAGGCTTACATTGAGTTGCCAGAATGAACCCTAGTGAGAGCTCACAGGATTGTTGGCCAGGCTAGGCCTCTCACTTGGTCTCACCAGCAGCAAGTCTGAACACCTTAGTGTCTCTCTCAGACTGCCACAATCTCCTTGAGAGCCCAGAAACTTCTTTTCCTAAATTCAGTGTTACATTGGACAAGCAAGAGTATCTGTCATTCCTCCTGCCTTGTCCAGCCTTCTGATTGGCCCCTTTAGCCCACCAGTACACTTAAAGAGGGTCTGATTGCATCGTCCTCCTGCAAGTCTTTGTGGTCTGTTGCTGGGCTGCATAGGGCTTAATAGCCCTCCTGGGCCTCAAGGGTGGGAAGTTACAGAATGGCTGCCCCATACTGTGATGGAACCTTGTGCTCCAAAGTCTTTTATTTATCTGTTTCTTCACCCCACAAGTTTGTTGTCCCCAGGGGTTTTATATAAGCCCTCCAGGACTATGTCTGGTTATGCTGTCCTCAGTGCTGGGGTCATGGGTCCAGAGTCGGGTGTGCCAGTACAGCAAGGTGAGCAAGAAGCATGAGGAGAAGCCCCTAGATATGGGCTCCTGCTCAAGGCCATCAATGGCAGTCAGTGGTGCAGAAGGCACTGGAGAAGTGGCTTCCTATGTCTTTCCTGGTCCCCACTGCCAGTATTGGGGAACCGGGCCAAAGGAACACAGCCGCAGCTACAAAAGAAGAAGGGTGCAAGAGGCACCAAAGACATCTATGCTGCTACTCTCTCACCTGCTTTCACATGTAGTCGAGCGAGAGGGAGCTGCAGCATGAATACAGCTCTGGGGACCTCAGGAAGGTGGCAGCAGCAGTCAGGTAAGCCCCCTCCCGAGGAGGGGATTACATTCAGACAGGCAGTCTTACAAGAGTTTCCTCTAGTTTTTGTGGATGTTGAAGATCTGGCAGCACTAGTACTTGGTTTCTCTTTTCCTCTCTCTCATTCTTCACACACTCCTAGGCCTCAGAACAACTATGTATGCAACCAGACTGCACATGACCATGCTGCTAACAGGCATACCATGAACAGATAACTGCATCATTCTCTCTCTCCTTCCTTAGCCTTTGCTTTGGTTTATAGTCATTGCCACCTTATCCTACTCCTTCCCTTCCATGTTAGAGGGCATAGCATCCATGAGTGCCAAGGTCCCACACCTTACTAAGCAGAGAGGTTTTCCTCTTTGTTTTTCTGCCCCTTTGCTGCAGGCAGTTGAGCAACAGTACATGCAGATACAACTCGTGTGGGCATGCTGTTCCAGGCAAAACAGCCCACTGCAGTGAGCTGCTCAGGTGAACTACCACTGCTGGTCACCCAGTGCATGGCTTGGCTCCCCCTGAGGAGGAGGAGGCGGAGGGTATCCTCTGGAATGTTTGAGGAGGCAGTATAGCACAGAGATTTAGGGCTCTAAGCTGCAAACCTGAAGACCTGGGTTTGAATTCCACAGCCCCCACTTGCATACTGTGTGACCCTTAGCAAGTTACTTAACTTTCTTGTGCTCCCAGGTCGCACCTGGAAACAAGTTTCAGCTTAGTGTGCCTTTCTTGGTTAAACAATTTCCCCTTTCCCTTTTCCTCCTCCCACTGACCCTCTGGCATGTCAAGGCTGGGGCATGACAGAATGCCATTAGTGTTGCAACCAGCAGTGCTGCTTCCTTGTCAATGGGCTGATCATCTCCTCCTCCACCCCACCCCAATTTTCATAGAAACATAGACCCTGATGGCAGATAAGGACAGCTAGGCCCATCTAGCCTGCCAACTTTCCTTGCCTATCGTAAATGTCACAGACCCTACTTGATCTCCGGCTTTACCTCCTCATTCCTATTGCTGTGGTTCTTTTATGCCTGTCCGCTATGTGCATGAATCCCCCACTGTGTTTGCCCTTATCACCCACACTGGGAGTCTATTCCATGCATCCACCACCCTTTCTGTGAAGAAATACTTCTTTTCTTTCAGATTGAATATACTTTGTAGGGGGAGTTAACAAGTCATATATTCCAAACATTAGACAATGAAATATGCATGTTACATTAACATATACATACATTGTATGTTAAAGTTCTATTACAATGTTAACTATTTATCCAGTTACAAAAAAGTATCTAGTAAAGCTATAGTCATATTCTTAATTACTTGCTACAATCCCTTTGACCTACAATAACATGCCCATATTCCTCCTCCTACTCCCCGGATTCTATCCAGCATCCTCCCCACTTCTCCCCATCCCCATCAGGTATGCGGTGACATTAGCCTGTACTTTCGTTAGCCCAGGTATGATGGTCAGAAAGGGCCAAGGCTGATGTACTATGCAACAGGTAATAATATTTATAAGACGAAAGGAAAAAGGAAAAGACAGAGGAGAAAGAGAATGAGATCCTTTCCTTTTTCTTTCCTTTCCTTTCCTTCTTCCTTTCCCTTCTCCTTCTCCTTCTCCTTCTCCCTCCTTATTATATTATTCAGTGCCCCTTGGGCCACTAAATGGTCAGTAAAGTATGTAAGGGTACCCATACTTTCTGGTAATATTGTGGCCTCTTTGTCATGTGAGCATTCATGTTTTCAGCTTGTAAAGGCTTCAGATAACCCTAATAGGGGATCCAAATTAGACCTGATACTATCCCAAAAGGGTGTTACTTTATTACATTCCCATAGTATGTGCAGCAATGTGCCAGGCCTCTGCTTACAAGGGGAACATAAATTTGAGGAAAGTTTTCCCATTTGATGAAGTCTAGCCGGAGTGTAATATAGATCATGTATTACATAGAACTGTAGAATGTGATATCTAATCCATTTCACATCTTGATACAGCTGTGACCAAATTTTAGACCATGGTCACTGTGGTAAAGTGTTTGGAGGTAGTACCTGGTCCCAGATATAATGTGGCGCCCCACGCAAGTCCTCTATTCCATCCCTTAGGAGGTGGTAAAAATAAGAAATGAGATGAGAGGAGGGTAAATTAGCAATAGCCAGTAGAAAGGGACCAACTAAGTGCTGTGTCCAGTACCCAGGTCCGAAGTGTTGTAGGAGCATATGCTGTAATTGGAGGTACTTAAAACAAAAAGAATTAGGGAGATTGAACAATGTACTGGCCATTTGAAAGGGTATCAGTTTGTGTTCTTGAAGTAAATCTATGACTCTCAGTTGAGTATTTCCTGGCCAGAAATTATTTGAGAGGGGCACTCCCCTAATTTTAAACATAAGATTCACACTTATAGGTTGGGAAACATCCTTCACCAGAGATATCGGGAAAAAGTTGTACAATTGGGCGTGTACTCGAAGTGTTGTTCCTATGGGCAAGGTCCTGCAACTCTTAATCAAGTTTTTGAGGGAGGAAAAAATGAAGGTATTAAGAGGATATATTATACGGGGAAAGTAGAGTCTGCTCAATTTGGTACCACAAGGGGAGGAATTGGGCCTGCCCATTATATGAGACATCTTTCATCCAGTATGCAAGGACTGAGCAAGTAATAGAGAACTGATAAAGAAGTAAGTCAGGGAGTTGTAAGCCACCATTATTCTTGCTCCTTTGCAGTTTAAAGAGAGCCCGCTCGGGTGTCTTACCACCCCATAAAAAGTTGGACATGAGTTTGTTAACCTGAGTAAACCATATTTTAGGTAATAAAAAATATGTCATCTGTAGGGGGTATAGAATTCGAGGAAGAACATTCATTTTCAATACATTTACCCATCCCCAAAGAGTAAGTGGGAGCATAACCCAGCGGAAAAGATCCATTTTAATCTGAATAAGAATTTTATCTAGGTTATATTGCTTCACTTTGGCTTCTGAACAGGAAAGATATATTCCCAGATATTTTAATGAGTTCAAGTGCAGCGGGGATTGATTTTAGAGGGTATGTTATATGAAGTAAAATGTCATCAGCATACACTGAAATTTTATACTGGTTAGGCCCAATAAAGATACCAGAGATGTTTGGGGAGTAATGAATGCATCTAACAAGTGGTTCAAATATAAGTCAAAAAAAAGGGGGAGAGTGGGCATCCCTGTCTAGTTCCTTGCTGTAAGTGAAAGGATTGAGATAGGTGCCCATTACACAGTATACGTGCAGAGGGATAAGTATATAAAATCTTGATCCATTTTATATACTGTACTGGTATATTATAAAGCTGCAGCAAGTAGAATAGATACTCCCATGAAACCCTAATAACGCTTTCTCTGCATCCAGGGAGACCAGAGCAGCTGGGATTCAGGACTCCCTGGATGCAGAGATTAGATAGGCCAATTTACGCATATGGTCAGAAGAGACCCTGCCAGCAACAAAGCCAACTTGCTCGCGGCTTATGAGG
Organism: Neoceratodus forsteri; assembly: GCA_016271365.2. Classification (NCBI taxonomy): domain Eukaryota; kingdom Metazoa; phylum Chordata; order Ceratodontiformes; family Ceratodontidae; genus Neoceratodus; species Neoceratodus forsteri. The sequence continues at coordinate 1,804,014,443 of CM057455.1, read as the reverse complement.
CACTACCAGACATTAGATAGCCGAGTGGCCAAGATTTTTGCTAATATCTTTATGTCAACGTTAATTAGAGAAATCGGGCGATAGTTTGTGACTTGAAGGGGATCCCTTTCGGGCTTCGGGAGGACCACAACTGTAGCCTCGAAAAAAAAAGTCATCTGAGATACCTTGCTCAAACATATAATTATAAGTGTCTAAAATAACTGGTACTAATTGCCCTTTGAAAAGTTTGTAGAATTCTACAGTAAAACCATCTGGACCTGGGGATTTGTCTGTGGGAAGAGAATCAATAGCCTGTTTTATCTCTTCTTGGGAAATTGGGGCTTTGAGTAGATTTACTTGACATGTGTTGAGTTGCTGGAGTTGTAGTGGTTGCAAAAACTGGTTTAGCATTTCTAGGCAGAAAGAGGAAGAAGCATGGGAATACAAGTTTTTATAATATTCTTGGAAACAGTTAACTATTTCTCTAGAGGAGGTGGGTGACAATTTGTCCTCCAGGTTTTTGGATACTTGGAACAATTCTATCAGTGGCTTGTGCCTTGAGTTGTAAGGCCAGGAGCTTTCCAGCTTTATCCCCCTGATCAAAATACTTAATCTTGGAATGTACGAGTAGATACTCTACGTGTTCGGTCAAGACTGAGTTATATCGATCCCTTAAAATTTCTAGGGCCTTGAACTGATCCGTGGTAGAGTCCGGAGAAAGTGCCAATTTCAAGGTCCTAATATCACATAGTAGAGCAGAGGTTACCTTGGAGGTCGTCTTTTTTTTCAACTGTTGCCATGAAAATTATTTCTCCTCTAACTGAGCATTTTAAGGCCCCCCATAGCATATCTAACTTAGGCATAGAAGGGGTATTAAGTTTTATAAAGTTAGTAATAAAATCAGACAGTTGGGTTTTCAGGTATTCTGATCAAAAAAGTTGACTGTTGAATCTCCATACCTTATCTCTGGAAAGGGGCGGACCGGGGCTCCAACTTAATAGAATGGGGTGGTGATCAGAGATCACCTTAGGAAGGTAGTTACAGGACGTTACAGATAAAAAATGTCCCATATCTAAAAGAAAATAATCTAAGCGAGAGAATGAATTGTGTGGAATAGAGTGAAATGAGTATTTCCTCTGATGTGGAAAAAGAGCCCTCCAGGGGTCTATTAAACCAATAGAATCCAGTATTTCTCTGATGGCAACCTGTGCTGGGTAGAGAGACAAAGGACGACTAGTAGAACGGTCCAAGATGTTACAGTAGACAAGATTCCAGTCTCCTCCCAGCACAATGGGAAAGGAGGACCATGGGATCAAGTTGTTCATAAGGGAGACAATGAAGGAGGGGTCTTCTACACTGGGGCCATATATGGAACCAAGCACTTCCTCTGACTGACCTAACAAAGCCTTGATCAAAATATATCTGTGGTGGGATCTACTATAGTATCAATAAGTCGAAAAGGGACTCTCCTTGCTATAAGGATAGCTATCCCTCCTTTACGTGTGTCTGGTCCACTCCCTATGGCCTGACCTACCCAAGACCTTCTTAGTTGTAAAACCTGGTGGGGGGGTAGTGGGTTTCCTGAAGAAATGCTATGTCAGTATCAAGTTTGCGGAGATGCAACAATACTTTGGCCCATTTAACCGGGGACTGGGATGAAGAAATACTTCTTAACATTACCCCTTCATATACCCGCTTCTAACCTTATGTCATGCCCCCTCGTTCCTGAACATCTCCTTTTCTGCAAGTTGCTGCCTTCTGATACCCTATTTATGCCTTTTAGATATTTGTAGATTTCTGTCAATTCTCCTCTGTCTCTTCTCTCCTCTAAGTTATACATATTGAGGTGTTCCAGTCTCTCCTCATTCATATGACTTTTGGTGCAGGCCCTGCACCATCTTTGTTGCCCTTCTTTGAACTTCCCCCACTCTGTCTATGTGCTTATGGAGATGCGGCCTCCAGAACTGTACATCATATTCCAAAGGAGGCCTCACTAATGATATATAGAGCAGCATCATCTCTGCCTTCCCTCTGTTGGTGCTACATCTCCCTATGCACCCCAGCATCCCACTGGCTCTCCCCACAGCCTTGGCACATTGTTTGGCCAACTTTAGGTCATCATGTAATCCTCCCCTGGGTTTTTGAACCACATATGCATGATTTTGCACTCTTTTGCATTAAATCTCAGCTGCCACACTTTGGACCACTGCTACAGTTTATCTAGGTCTCTCCTCATTTTTTCCACCCCTCCCGGAGTGTCCACCCTGTTGCAGCTCTTAGTGTCATCCACAAAGAGGCACACCTTCATAGGAAAACATTTTTTTATTACCTAATCTTTGTGTTTGTTGTTACTCTTGCACTTTTCTCATATGCATAGAAATTATGTGATTTATGTTAAATTCTACAATTTAAGAATATGCACATAACCATGGAAATCATCTACCAATATTGAGTTCAGTTCGTGGAATTAAATGCCATGATTTCCAAAACATTTTGCTAGTCGTTCCAGATTCCCACAATTCACATTCATATGGTATTTTTGGTAACACACTTTGACATTTTTTGTTGACATTCTGGTATGATCATGCATAATATGTGTACAGAAATGGAAACCGCCTTACAGAATGAGTGCTGAAAATGGTCGTTTCTCTGCAGGTTGCCAGTGTGGAACTTTTGTCCCCACACTAGAAATCTGCATATGGGACAGAGTATGGCAAGCCATTAGGGACATCATTCATAATCTCTAGCTGTATAGTATAACACATACACTATATGGTGAAATACATGCATCATATAGTGAAATATATACATTATATAGTGAAATACATACACAATGTAGTGAACCACATACAGTATCTACGGAAATATATACAGTACATCATATAGTAAAATACATATACTGTATACTGAAATACATATATTATATAGTAAAACACATATGCTATATAGTGAAATTCTTATACTGTACAATGAAATACATACACTATCTACTGAAATCCACATACTGAGTACTGAAAATCCACATACACTATATACTGAAACGAATGTACTATGTACTGAAACATATACACTACCTATTGAGATACATTACAGAATGAAACATCCACCTAAACTATCTACTGAAACAAATACTCTATAGATTGTTACACATACACTTTATATTGAATAAATTCTGCATATACTACATGCTGAAACAGATGCACTATATATTGAAACATCTACACTTTATATTGAAATACATACACTATCTATTGAAATGCATACACTACACACTGAAAAAAGCACATACACTATATTGAAACAAATATACTATATATTGAAACATCTACACTTTATATTGAAATGCATACACTATCTAGTGAAATAAATACACTATGCACTGAAAAATCTGCATACACTATATACTGAAACAAATACACTACATGGTGAAACACATACACTATGTATTGAAACACATACACTGTAGACTGAAAAATTCACATACACTATATACTGAAACAAATAAACTATATACTGAAATTGACTATGTTCTAAAACTACCCATCCCCCTGCCCCTCCCCCTTGAATGGCCTGCAGCTGAACTGCTTGTCTGCTGCATCCAGTTAGCTGCTGGCTTGATGAGAGAAGGTTTTTAAAACTGCAGAGCAGATAAACAAAACAGGGCTATCTATGGCAAGCCGTTAGGGACATAATTCAAAATCTCTGGCTGTATAGTAAAACACATACACTATATGGTGAAATACATACATCATATAGTGAAATATATACATTATGTAGTGAAATACATACACAATGTAATGAACCACATACAGTATCTACTAAAATATATATATCATAAAGTGAAATACATATACTGTATACTGAAATACATATATTTTATAGTTAAGCACATATGCTATATAGTGAAATGCTTACATTGTATAGTGAAATACATACACTATCTACTGAAATCCACATACTGAGTACTGAAAATCCACATACACTATATACTGAAACAAATGTACTATGTGCCGAAACATATACACTACCTATTGAGATACATACACTACAGACTGAAACATCCACATAAACTATCTACTGAAACAAATACTCTATAAATTGTAACACATACACTATATATTGAAAAAAATCTGCATACGCTATATACTGAAACAAATACACTATATATTGAAATACATACCCTATCTATTGAAATGCATACAGTACACTACACACTGAAAAAAAAGCACATACACTATATCCTGAAACAAATACACTATATATTTGAAACATCTACACTTTATATTGAAATGCATACACTATCTAGTGAAATAATACACATATTTGAGTCAAAGAAAACAGCAAGTAATAATAAATGGTCAATTTTCTGAAGTAGGTTGCATACTAAGAGGTGTCCCTCAAGGTTCAATTTTGGGGCCATTATTGTTTTTGTTATATATTAATGAATTACCTACCAAAATAAATAATACACAAATCAGGTTGCATGCAGATGATACAGTACTTTTAGCATCAGCCAAATCTCAAAATGAAATGATGGTTAAATTACAGATGGATTTTGATGTTCTACAGGATTGGTTTTCCAGCTCTAAATTAGTGATAAGTGATAAAAAACTCAGGTTATGTTTTTCAATAAAAGAAACAAAAGTTAATAAAAAAACAGATCAGAAATAGGGAAATACTAATGAGGAATGGGAAAAAAATTGATAATCACAGATCAATATAAATATTTAGGTATAGAGATTGATTATACTTTATCTTTCTCGGCTCATATTAATAATACAATAAAGAAAATTAATAATAAGATTGGGGCATTACGTAGGTCTTCAAGGATATTAAATCTACAAACCCGGAGGTTAATTGTAAATCAATTAATAATGCCTGTATTAGAATATGGAAATATGGTGTATAATTTTGCAGGCAAACACATTGAAATAAATTAGTCATATCATATAATCGATTGGCAAGATTTGTCCTGAACTGTAGCTATAATACTCACCATTGCATTTTGTATGAAGACTAAACTGGGACAGTTTATCAGTACGATTTAAAAAATAATATTCCATATTTATCTATAAAATAATAAATGGGATGATTGATGGAAACATGGAATTGCCTTCTGTTAGTAAATATTATCCATATCTTTTAAGGGATGTAAAGCATAGAGGTTACACTTTTACAAAAACTAATACAAGATATGTTACTATGATGCTTGAGGCTCAGACTGCAAATATTTGGAATAATATTCCCCTTGAATTAAGGAAAGCAACTAAACTATCCCAGTTTAAATTAGGATTGAGCATTGTATTTTATGATGAATGAACTTGTACTTAAAATATGGATAAATGTGTTAGTTGTAGGTCTGATTGAGATTTTTGTCTTTTATAATGTCAGCAATTATTTATTAGTTGTTTTATGTAGTCTGAATTTTTGTTTGTTATATTGAATGTAATTTGTTCTTGACACAGGACAACTTTGAAAATAGGTCTATGACCTAAAGTCTGCTATCCTGTATAAAAATAAACATTTTTGCTACTACTACTACTACTACATAAATACACTATGCACTGAAAAATCTGCATACACTATGTACTGAAACAAATACACTACATGGTGAAACACATACACTATGTATTGAAACACATACACTGTAGACTGAAAAATTCACATACTCTATATACTGAATCAGATAAACTATATACTGAAATGGACTATGTTCTGAAACTACCTATCCTCCTGCCCCTTCCCCTTGAATGGCCTGCAGCTGAACTGCTTGTCTGCTGCATTCAGTTAGCTGTTGGCTTGATGAGAGGATGTTTTTGAAATGGCAGAGCAGGTAAACAAAACAAGGCTATCTCTTATTCTACTTCTTCATGGGATTTTACATCTTGTTTTGCTTGCACGCCTTTAATCAAGTTCACAACACTGTGATATGACAAGAAACTTTTAGAACTAATTTAAAATGCTCTAGTTTATTCTTTTAAATAAGTGCTGCCTTCATTTACTGTTAGACAACACATTTGTATAGGAAGCTAATACAGGATATTCCTAACATGCCCGTATACACAGTGGACTGCATGCATGTTTCCAAGTTAAATTGTTGATTGGGTTTATGTGTAATTAATTACTGTGTAAGTCCAGCAACTTATCTGAGCTGAATGCTTGGGAAGCATTTCAGGAACTATGGAAGTGTAAGTCAAAAACGTTGCTAGTTTGTACTCTAAGGACTATGTTTTGATTAAGTTTTTATTTTAATGTTTTGTTTAATAAACGTTTCTTGGTTAAGAAACAATTTTTGCTGCAATCCCTCAGTATTCAGTTCTCATCAGGAGTTTAGCTGGCACATGCATATAATTTGTATTGTTTTACTAATTAACTTTACTGTGATGCCTCACAGGAGGCATGCACAGTCTGTTTTGGGGTTTGAGCTTCTCAAACTGTGTTTTATTTTTTTTTTTCTTTCCATAGAAAGTTTTATCTCCTTAGTTACTCTGCTACCCCTTTGCTCACTGACATCTCCAGCCCAATCACTTACCATCCACAGGACATACTTGCTCTGAGATTCCCCCCCCACACACACACACACACACACACACACATCTCTTGTGTTGGGGCCAGGAGGGGGAGGGCCAGGGCCACTGAAAAGAAGACACATTAAGACAGGAGCAGAGCCTGGTTAGCAGTGCAGAATCTGCATCAGGTTGTTGGATCATTCTGCCATTGGTGGTTTTCTACCTTTAGTTTCATCCCCTGGGCAGCCAAGTGTGCAATGATGCTATTGCACATAAAGACACAGACTTGCTTTGTACCTGCCTGAGCCCTCCCACTTATGCAACTCCACTGCCCTGCCAGCCATCCTCAGCTAGGTGGATGTTGCAGAGTGTGGTGGTCAGACTTCCCCTAGTTGAGAGAAGAGCATTCCCTGAGATGCTCAATCATATCTCCACCCAGCTAACCCCTGTGCAACCCAGGTCCACCCCAAAAACTGGGCCACTGGCATGGGAGGCAGTGCAATCACCACCAAGCTGCTAGGCCATCCAACCAGACTGTGCTTTTATAAGTAAATAAAGACAGCATATAGGTAAAAGAAGAAAAAAAAACTATTTTAGCTAGTCTGTTATAAACATTTTAAGTCACATTACAGTGTTTGAAATCAGATAAAGGTTTTGCAAACAAAATATGATAAAACAATGCATAAACAGATAAGATAACCCTTTTATGTTTACCTTCTGCATCTTAACAGGCATCGGCCAAGATTTTTAGTCAATTAGGGCCCCATTTTCCAGAAGGTTAGTGTGCAGAGCTAAACATTACACTGTGGGAACAGCATGGTTGGATGGGTGTCATATTCAGCATCACCTGATGCTACCCTGATCATGTGCATGTGCATATATACTACTACAGCCATGCAAATGAGTAATCCTCTCCTGCATGCAGAGAACAGTGCTGTATAAAATGTTTCCTTAGTGGCCATAAGTACCTCCCCATACATTTTATACTCAGCCTCTAGGCTTCTAGTCCCTAGATGCTTGATTTTGCACTTTTTGGCTTTGAACCCGAGTTGCCATGTCCATAGCACTCTAAGTTTTCTAAGGTCCCCACTCATTCTCTCCATCTGCATCTATCAACGCTATTACAGATTGTGGTGTCATCTGCAAAAAGGCACATCTTCCCTTCCAGTTCTTCTGTTATGCCACTTATAAAGACACTGAAGAGGACGTGCCCCATTACTGAGCCCTACAGCACCCTACTAGTCACTCTCTCCTCACTGAAGTGAGTGCCATTTACCACCACCTTCTGTGGCTGTCCGCTGTCTCAGGTGCAGCACTTAGGAGTGCACAACACTAATCTGAAAATGGGGGCCCACATACTACTGTAACAGAATTAGCACTGCATTGTGATAAGCATAGCTGGTACTATTTTAAAAAGCATTCTTCTGTGCAGTGCTAACCTGTTAATGTGGCACTATTTTTTTTTTTTTTTTGCACAGGATTACTAATTGTAACCAGGTACTCATACAACTGGGGGTTACTCTAATGCATATAAGGTATACAGGTATATTAAATATTTTCTTGAAGTGCTAACACACTGCGTGGGTAGTGCTAGGTAATGATTCTGCGAATCGTGTTTTAACTGCACAAACGCAGCCTGCCAGCAACCCCCCCCCCACACACACACACACACATACACACACTGTCAGTTCTGGACACAATAAAAAAATAATTATTTGGTAGTCTGGTAGTCCCCCACTCACCTAATCCAGTGAGTTAACAGAGTTACAATGGTTTTAAAAAGCCCTAAGGCAGAATATTCAAGCTTTTTTATGAGTGTTAGACAAGTTATCAATTTGCTAATCCCAATTTGCACCTCTAAAGCAGGATAGTACTGCACAGGGTCATATGATTGCTTGGTTACCAAGTCACTAGCCCATTTGTAAGTGGCCCTAATCCATCCTTATGCGCCCGTGTAAAGCAGCTGACAGCACCTTTGCACATAGGCATATTAGCATGCTGGGAGGGTTGGGGAGGTGTAGCTATCCATTAGTGCAATACTAGTTACTGGTTCCCCAAACCAGATGTTATGGACTGTGCATTCCTACACTCCCAACACCTGGCCATGTCAGGCTACCACTAGCCCTGGTCCCTCCACTGTACATGGCATAACTGTCCTGGTGTCCAGTGCCCTACCCCCCAAATTGCATGCCTGTGTAATAAAACATCTGTCCCATGTGCCCAGCAGACAGCAGACCCCCCACTACTGATCAACTGGGCCCCGATCAGACACTTGATAAGATCAGTTATTCCTCAAATGCCATTTGCCTGATATTCAGACCAGGGTTCCCCACGTGTCCCAATTAGTAGTCTGGCAAGAACTGTAATTCTTCCATACCAGATCCTTGGTGTTGAGTGATTCCCCTGCCCCATAAGTATAATATCTACCTCCCCGACCAGCCCACCCAGTACCACTGCAACTGCCCCCACTTGCCCCCAATCTATAGTGTACGGCGACCAGCACAGATCCTCCACTTACATCCAAAGCAGCCACCAACTGAATGGCAGTTCACAATCAGATGCCTACTGTAGTAAAATATGTTTCTATAGTAGGTGTGCAATAATAAACATATAAACACTGAACTTGTCATCAGAAAAGGATCACTTGGCCTACCTAGTCTGCCTAGATGTTTCCTGCCTCATCTTCCTCCTCACATGCTGTCTGATCTCCATTGACTCTCCCACCTCTTCTCTAATATACCGCTATGTCTACGCCACACATGCTTGAACCCCCCTACTGTTTTAGCCTCCTCCACATCAGCTGGTAATCTGTTCCAGGCATCTACCAATATTTTCTCACATCTCTCTCTCTCTCTCTTGGCCCCCCAACTTCATTGCATTCTCCCTGGTTCTGGTGCTTTTCACATTTGAAAGTGACTCCCTGGACCCTGTTCACTCCTGTAAGATACCTGTAGGCCTGTATCATGTCACTTCTCTTTCCTCTCTTCTATGGTGTACATGCTGAGATCCCTCTGTCTCTCTTCTTGGGCTTTCTCATGTAAATCCTGCACCATTTTGGTTGCCCTCCTGTGGACTTCCTCCACCCTGTCTATGTTTTTTCTGAGGTTTGTTCTCCAATATTACATTGCACTCCAAGTGGGGTCTGGCAACACCACCTCCATCCTCCTGATGGAGATACCCTCCCTGCACACTCCAGCATGCCACTAGCCCTACTCACTACTTTGCAACAGTACCACCTTGAGATCCTCAGACATAAAAACCCCAAGATCCCGTTCCTGTTTATTGACTGTCAATACCCCCCCCCCATTAAATACTCAGCTCTTGGTTCCTATGCCCTAGGTGCAGATGCTGCACTTTTTGGCATTGAATCCAACTGCCATGCCTTTTACCACTCCTGAAAATTCACAAGATCCCTAATCATTCTCTTCACCACTCCTCAATATCTACCATATTGCAAATGTTGATATCATCTGCAAAAAGGCATACCTTCCCTTCAGTTCTTCTGCAGTGTCCCTACGTTCAGAAGGATTGGTCCTAGTACTGAGCCCTGTGGTACCCCATTGATCACCCTCCCATCATTACAGTGAGTGCTGTTAATCACCACCCTCTGTTTCCTATCCATTTTACTAGCTACTGTACTAATGGAAGGCTACAGTCCTGTAGTTTAAGGCGGTGCAACGGACACATTCCCATTCAGCCCATTTAAGGGCTGCTCTCCTCCTCCACACACAGTATTTTTTCCTTGCCCCTCCATCCACCCCTCCTTCTCCAGCAGCATGCCTTTCTTTCCCATGGGCTTCTTCTTAAGGTATCATTAGCCAAGGGAATCACTCCACGGCACCTCAAGGGGTGGAACCCTCCTCTAGGGTTCCTACCCTTCATACCCATACAGGGTGATATATCCCATGGATAGAATGGTGAACAGTCAAAGATTATCTGTGTTACACAAGCACAAAACCAGTTGCACAGGCACACTGAACCCAATTAACCATTTTGGATCCCAGCCCTAGGCCATTCAGGTTCTTTATCAGCCTCCTGTGTGGCACAGTGCTGAAGGCCTAGATAAACTCCGGCTCAATCATGTCCACTGCTCTCCCCTTATCTATTTCCCTGGTCATCAAGTCAAAGAAATCTACCAGATTCATTTGGCATGACCTTTCCCCTGTGAATCTGTGCTGCCTGTGGTCTTGCAGCCCACTGGATTCAAGATACTCTTAACAGTCTCTCTTTTAGTATGGATTCCATTAATTTCCCCATGACTCAGGTAAGACAGACCAGGCTGTATTTGCTAGCCTGCTCCCTGCTGATGCTCTTACAAAATGAAACTATGTCTGCTCTCCTCTTGTCCTCTGGAACCACTCCTGTTTCCTGTGAGTTGTTGTATAAGGCCATGAGTAGAAGAGCAAGCACCTCCCTGCCTAGTTCCCTAAATACCATTGGGTGTATCCATCCGGTCCTATGGCCTTGTCCACCCTAAAATATGAAGTCCCTTCAATAATACTCTTTCCTTTGAAAATGGACTTGTGTCTACTTCCCCCTACAGTGTTCATGCTGCTGCTTGGTGAACTGTCCCTGTCTCTCTCCACTGTGAAAACAGTAGAAGTACCTGTTCAGGATGTATACTTTTTACTAATCTCCTCTGTGCAGTCTCCCTTTGTCATCCTCCTTATCCTCAGAATCCCTCCCCTTGCCTTTTTCTCCTTGCTTATGTACCTGAAGAAAGTCTGGTCTTCTTTTGATACCCTTTGGCTATGCTTTCTTCTATCTGAGCTGTTGATCCCTTCATTACCTTACCTGCTTCCCTCTGTTTTACCTGATACACCTCTCTATTCTCATTCTTCTGTGTTTCATCATACCTCCTGAATGCCACCCTTTTACAAGCTTCTGAAGAAGGCTATTCAGATGTATCTCCCCATGTCAGTGAAGCCTGCCTTCTTGAAATCCAAAATGTTTGCCATCGTGTGACAGGACTGGGTCCTGGGTTCCATGCTAAACTACACTGTGTGGTGGTTGCTGGATCCCAGTTGTCCATCTGCAAGCTCCCTGTCCACTTCTTCCCCCATGCTGAAGGCCTGAAGATCACCCCTGTTCATATTGCTGAGCCTTTGCCAGGTGCAGGGATGACCCACAGTGCCTCAGCCTCCTCCTGTCTACCCTGTACCTCTGTCTCCTTTATAGCCTCTCTGTTGTATAGGGCTACGCTCCCTCCTTTTTTAACCTCCATCCCTCCTGAACAGAACATAACTTGGTACATTAATGTCCCATGATTAGCAGTGTACCATGTTTCAGATATTGCTACTATCTCCAGGTCTGCCTCTACTATCAGTGCCTCCAGGTCTGGGATTTTATTTCCCAGGCTGCGGGCATTTGTCACCATGCCTTCCATGTTTTGCATCCTATCTCCCTCCTTCTCTTTGCTGCTGCTCTCCTGCTTTCTTCCCCATCCCCATCTCTGCTTTATCCCCCCCTTCCCAGTTGTCTTTCTTATGTGGCCCAGAATTCACTGTTTCCCACTCTGCTGTCCCAGACTTCAACTAATTTTCCTGCATGAGCCCAAGGGGGTGATACTAAGTCACCTAACCTTCCTGACTCCCCCCTGGCCATTTTAAATGCTTGTCACTGAAGCATTCACACTTCTTACTCAGGCCACGTTCCCTGATAGATGCAGGTCATTATCTTTATACAGGCTTGTGTTCATCCAGATGGGGCCCCAGTCCCCCATGAAGCCATTACCCTCCATCCCATGCCACTCCTTCAACCAGGAGTTGAATTACTGGATGTGGAGTGCCCTAGCCTTTCCCCTGCCATGGACAGGTGGCACCTCCGAGAAGGAGATGGAGTATTTTTTTTTTTTTTACCAGGAGAGACATGCTAAGCTGAAGCTTGTTTACAGGTGTGACCTGTGAGCACAAGGATGTTAAGTGATTTGCTCAGGGTCACACAGTATGCAAATGGGGGCTGTGGGATTCAAACCCAGGTCTCCAGGTTTGCAGCTCAGAGTCTTAAACCACTGCACTACACTGCCTCGTTGAAGTGTTCTACTTGCTTCAGACTCCCCCAACTTCCTAAAATCCTTTTGGATTCTAACTACTTCCACTTTGTCTCCTGCTAAGTCATTCATCCACAGGTGGACGATAACATCCAGTTCCTCCCTCCTTGCCATTACCCTTGTTATCCTATTGATCCATCTTCTCATCCCACCATGCAGTGCCTTCTGAAATGCACTTTACCTCCCTATCCTTCCTGCTGAGTTCCCTTAACTTCACTCCTTGGGCAACTGAGTCCCCCACCAAGAGAGCTCCCTCCTCCTCTGGAATTTTCTTTCCCCCTTTCCTGGTGCTGCATCCCTGAGGATCTGCCCCTCCACCTTGGTCTCAGCTGTGGGTGCCATTGTGGGGCTAGCCCACTCCTCTAAAACAGTGAGAGAATTGCTTAACCAGACTGTTTGGGGGATGTCCTTCAAGACACCTTCATGGCAACTTCCCTACAGTACCATAATGGTCCTTTTTATGTTATCTTGTGCACACAGCGCAGACAATGTATAGTGGTGGCAGGTTTTGGAGGTGCGGTTGTGTTGTGGCCAAAGGCACCACTGCTTTTTTGGGCTGGGCTCTGTGGCACAAATGAAGCCGCATGCTGTCTATGACAGCACTGCAAAAGCGTGCCACCAACTTGAAACAATTTTGCCGCTGCAATGAGGGTGCTCCCCATCATTGCAGGGCATGCCTTGCCTGGTGTAACATTTCAATGAACGTAGTTGAGGCTGTTGCCATCTGCCTCTCATAGTCCCCAGCAAGCCGACTTTGGGGTGCCCAGTCCCCCTGTTGGCATAGTTAACCCCCCAAGATTGTGTGGCACACTGGGAGCCCACCCCAGTGTGCCTCTGTATTCAAAAGCTGATTGCATCAGCATTTGCCCCTGCCCACCGCAGTGTGGCTAACATCACACCACACACTCATGGGACACACTGGGAACCCACCCCAGTTGCCCAAAACTTTGTTAATGAGCATATAAGAGTCAGGATGGATCCCTGTGGCATTCCACTCTTGACTTCTCTCTCTTCTGATTTGACACCATAATCACAATCTTCTGCTGCTTCTCATTCAACTAAAGCCCCCTCACCTCCACCAAAACATTGCTTATATTTTCCTTCAAATCCCTGGACCTCACCCCCTTGTGCCATGACCTAAGCCTCTGTGATTGGTCTCCTATCTCATTAGTCTGCTCCACTGACTCCATGCTAACATATTTCAAAACAAAATTCCTCAAAATATAGGACTGCTATGCCCCACCCCAGAGCAGGATGTGAGAAAATGTATCTCACCTCCCCCAAATCATGGCTGAGCTCATAGTTTACTTGGAAGTGCATGATTTGGCCTGGTGAGAAAATAAACGTAACCCATCCCCCATGGCTTCCAGAGGTATGATCACCTCCTCAGCACCTGTACCACAGCAATAAGCTCACCAAAGGTAAGTATTTTACATCTAACTTCAGTACCAACATTGATTACCTGTCTAAATTTTGGAAGGCTGTCACAGTCTATTCTCCTCTCCCACTCCTTTGCCTGTCCTCAAAGTCAGCGGCACCCCTATCTCTAACCTCTCCTTCTTCACCATAGAGATGTAATTCCTTTTCATCACCTACACCTCCTCTCTCCTCCCTCCTCTCCTCTCCTCTCCTCTCCTCTCCTCCCTCTCCCCTTCCTCACCTCCCTCTCACCCCTGCCAGCCTGCATGATTGTCATATCCTTTCTTCCCCCTATTGTTTTTTTTCTGTCCAGTAACACCATCCTTTATCACAGACACATTTCCCGCCCTTAATCCTTCTAAGTGTAAGAGCCCAGATGGCCTAGATAACAAGCTCCTCCATCTCTGTGCTTCTGCAATCTCCTCCTCATTGGCTGACCTCTCCAAATTCTCTTTCTGGTGTTCCTCCATCCCTGCTGACTGGAAGACTGCCACTGTTACTCCTCCTCCAAAAGGTGGTGAGCCATCTATTACTAACAGCTACCGACTCATTTCTCTCCTTCCTCCAAAATATAGGAGCAAATTATCTTGCCAGAATTCTCTCCCTTTCTGGACTCTTCTTCCTTCTTCACCCAATACAAGTCTGGCTTCCGCAAAAATCACTCCACTACCATCTTCCTGCTCAGGCTCACCAAATCCATCCATAATGGTATGGATCACAGCCTCTGCTATCTTCGTCAATCTAGCCAAAGCATTCAACCCTGTCTACCACCCCAATTATTAGCCAGACTCCAGGCTGCAGGCCTCTCTGACTTAGCCATCAACTGTTCAATTCCTTCCACAGGGGTAGGTCCCAAGCAGTTAAAATTGGTGACCCTCTCTCTCTCCTCCTTGCCTGTATCCACTTGGGTCCCACAAGGATCTGTGTTAGGCCCACTACTTTTCTCCATTTCCTTAATGATCTCCCCTCCATATGGTTGTCTGCATCCATTTACATGTACATGGATGACACAGTCCTCTTCACACCAGGCCCACAGACTCCAGCTGGACTTTGATCAAGTTCAGCCCTGACCACACACAAATCAGATTTTCTTCAATGCCAAGAAGACTGTCTCCATGTCCTTTGGCACAAAGCACTGACTCTCTAGGCTCCCTCCCCTTCCTACTTTCCATACCCTGGATGGCTCCCCTGCAGAGGATGTTACCACCTTTAGTTATCTTGGTATCTGACTAGACCAGCACCTAAACTTTTCTGAACAAGTGGATGCTATAGTCAAAAAGCTGCACCCCAATTTGGTGCACTTTACAGGAACTGTGACTGTATCCCACCCCCAGCATACTGTGCTATTATCCAGAGAATGATCCTCCAAATCTCTGACTATGGTTATGTGGTCTACAGCATAGCCCCAGTCACTACCCTTGCCAGACTGGACACACTCTTCAACAATTCTGCCATTACACTCTCGACTATCCTTCTTGGACTCACCACTGTTCTATTTATAAATCTCTCTCCTTTTCTTTTCTTGTGGACAGACACCATGCCCACTGTGCCAGCTTTGTGGGCAAATCTAGTTTGGTTCCCTACCCTCCTATCTCTCTGACGTCCCCCCACAGCCATACCATCAGAAGCTGAAATATTCAAACCATAGCAGTCCCTTCAGTTCCCACAACCATCAGCAAAGCCACGTTCAGCCACCACTTCCCTAAAATCTAGAACTCCCTCACCCCAGCCATTCATCAATCTCCCTCTCATGGGTTCTTTCAAACCACTTCAGAGATCTCACCTCTCCCTCCTGCACTTGCTCTAGTTTTCCCTCTTGCTCTCCTATGACTTGTTCCCAGTTTAGGTACAGCTATAATTTGGCCCTTATGCTTCCACTCTAGGCATTATGCACAAATGTTTATAGCCAGCATTGATTTAAACTGCTCTGTATTTGATCGCCAACATACGTCTGTGGCTCCTGACTGCGCTGTATATGCATTGTCGATTGTTTGCTTATCACTCAAGTTCTCATGTCTTGCATGTATTATTCCCAATGTAATTTGTAGTTGTGTACCACTCTGCTCCATGTGTGTTATGTATTTTGAAATTTTGTGCTACCTAAGGCCCAATTGTACTAGTTCCCCTTCCACCAGGATGCATCTAGAAATTAGCTCCCAGCTTAGTATGCCTGGGTAGGGGGCACTAGACACCAAGGATCATTTTACTATAATAACTGGAGCCATTTAAACTGTGATCAGGGGTGTAGAACCTTTACATGCCAAGGATCATTTTGGTATACTACTTCAGAGCATCATAATGGTGACCAGAGGTAGGGTGACAATATGCACTACTGTGTGCTCAAATGAGGGCAGGATTTTTGGAAGCGTAAACAATATTGCAATTTCAGTTGTTAAGCACTTTCAAAACCTTTTATATAGCACTGTGCTCTGTACGCAGGAGGGGATCCCTCATTTGCAAGGCTTTAGTAGTACATATGCACATGCACATGATCAGGTTAGTATCTGGGGCTGCTAAATATATGGTACCTGTTCAACCATGCTGTTCTCCCACATGGCACAATGCTTAGATGTTTATCATTCTGATAACCTTCTGAAAATGGGACCCTAATTAACTAAAAATTCCCTGCTGATGCCTCTTAAGATGCAGAAAGTAAACAAAAATGGATTATCTTATTCTACATCTTTATGTATTATTTTATGTTATTTTCCTTGGAAAACCTTTAATCAGTTTCAAAACATTGTGATATGTGTTAAATATTTATAACAACTGTAGCTAAAATGCAATTTCTTCTTTCATCTGAGTGCTGTTTTTATTTACTTATAAAAATACAGTCTGGTTTAGTGGTTTAGTTTAGGCTTAGTGGTAACTGCACTGCCTCCCATGCCAGTAGCCCGGTTTCAGGGGAGGTCCTGGGTCAAACAGACATTATCTAACAGGAAAGATGACTGAGCATCTCTGGGACTGCTCTCCCCTCAGGGAGGGGGAGTCTAACCACCCCACTCTTTAATAGCCACCTAGGTGAGGAATGCTGGCAGGGCTCAGGCAGGCAGGCAGGCACAAAGCAGTACTTGCCTTTAATTGGATTGGCGTCATTGCATGCTTGACGGCCCAGGGGATAAGCCAAAGGTAGAAAACCCCCAATGGCGAAATAATCCACCAACCTGCCACATGCTTTGAACTACTAACCAGGCTATGTTCCTGAATATGTGTCTCTTTGAGAATGGCCCTCTCCCTCCTGGGCCCCACCATGGGGGGGAGGCCATGGGAGCTCTCAGAGCAGGTAAGTTCTGGTGATTTTTGGTGATGTGGATGGACAGACCAGTGTACAAGGGGGTCAGTGGGTGACCTAGAAGATAAACATCTCATTTTAAAAATAAATAAAACACAGTTTGGGAATCTCAGACTCAATAACACAGTCATACCATATAAACAGCATAATTATGCACTATGAGGCTAGACAAGGGTAGGTTTATTAGTGGAGACCAAGTGCCTGGCAAAGCTCTGTTCACCTTGCAGTGCTCTACAGATATGTAATGGGGAGGTTAGAAGCTGAGAGAGCCACCAGTGAGGCATCACAGTGAAGTTATTCAGAACAGAATGTGCAAATTATGCATATGCCAACTGAGCTCCTGACAAGAATTTGGCCCTGCGATTGCTGCAATATATATATTTTTCTTAACCAAGAACCTTTATTAAACAAAACATTCAAATAAAAACAAAAACTAAATCAAAACTAACTCAGTAGAGTACAAACTACGAAAGCATTTGACTTACACTTTTACAGCTCCTGCAGTACATTTCCCAAGCATTCAGTTCAGATAAGTTGCTTGACCAACACAGTCATTTATTACACATAAATCTAATCACACAATTTTAACTTAGAAAAATGCATGCAGTTCACTGTGTTTATATGGTATGAGAGTGGTATGTTAGGAATATCCTATGTATTAGCTTCCTATACAAAAGTGTCTAACAGTAAATGAAGGCAGCACTTATTTAAAAGAATAAACTAGAGCATTTTAAATTAGTTCTAAAAGTTTCTTATTACATCACAGTGTTCTGAAATTTGATTAAAGGTGTGCAAGCAAAACAAGATGTAAAATTCCATAAAGAAGTAGAATAAGAGATAGCCCTGTTTTGTTTACCTGCTCTTCAGTTTCAAAAGCATCCTGTCTTCCAGCCAGCAGCTAACTGAATGCAGCAGA
The DNA here is from genome assembly GCA_016271365.2 of Neoceratodus forsteri. Lineage (NCBI taxonomy): Eukaryota > Metazoa > Chordata > Ceratodontiformes > Ceratodontidae > Neoceratodus > Neoceratodus forsteri. The sequence continues at coordinate 1,803,996,279 of CM057455.1, read as the reverse complement.
CAAGCAGTTCAGCTGCAGGCCATTCAAGGGAGAGGTGCAGGGGGATGGGTAGTTTCAGAACATAGTCAATTTCAGTATATTGTTTATTTGTTTCAGTATATAATGTAGGTGAATTTTTCAGTCTATAGTGTATGTGTTTCAATACATAGTGTATGTGTTTTGCCATGTAGTGTATTTGTTTCAGTATATAGTGTATGTAGATTTTTCAGTGCATAGTGTATTTATTTCATTAGATAGTGCATGTATTTCAATATAAAGTGTAGATGTTTCAATATATAGTGTATTTTTTTCAGTATATAATGTATGCAGATTTGTTCAATATATAATGTATGTGTTACAATCTGTAGAGTATTTGTTTCAGTAGATAGTTTATGTGGATGTTTCAGTCTGTAGTGTATGTATCTCAATAGGTAGTGCATATGTTTCAGTGCATAGTACATTTGTTTCAGTATATAGTGTATGTGGATTTTCAGTACTCAGTATGTGGATTTCAGTAGTGTATGTATTTCACTATACAATGTAAGCATTTCACTATATAGCATATGTGTTTCACTATATAATATATGTATTTCAGTATACAGTATACTGTATTTCACTATATAATGTATACATTTCAGTAGATACTGTATGTGGTTCACTATATTGTGTATGTATTTCACTATATAATGTATATATTTCACTAAATGATGTATGTATTTCACCATATAGTATATGTGTTTTACTATACAGCCAGAGATTATGAATTATGTCCCTAAAAGCTTGCCATAACAGAGTCCCTGGCCTGATTCCAGACCTCTAGAAATTGATCCTCTGTATGTGAAGTAGTGAAAGTAAAGTGAAGTTTTAAAACAAATTTTCCAACTGCTGCTGATGCTGATTGGCAGTAGCACTTGGAGGCAGGCACTGCATCTGATCAAATTCTTCCTGCTGCAGTTAGCTGACACTGTACTAAACACATGAGAAAACAATGAAAAATACTTATTTTGTTACTTTTAGTGAGGCATTTATTCCAGAAAGAAATAAGTAATCTAGTAGTAGGTGATAGCTCTGTGGCACCTTAAGATTCTGATTCACACGTATCTTGTAGTACAATGAGAAGCATGAAGTCTCTCTCCTTCATAAAACAACATCATAAGAGTGATTTTTTTTCTGGGTAAAGAGGCATCCCTTGGGAAATATTAAAAACTGTCCAATAAAGACAAAAAGAGACACATTCTCCAAACAAGCCAGAGAAAAAGGTTATGCTGCATCAGCTGAGGGAATAATGAAGGCGTTGGCTCTGGTATAATAAAGAAGCAAAAGGGAAAGGGTTTATCTCCTATTGGTGCTGGTGATATGATGGAAAGGTCAGTCAGCACTAGTAGTTCAACTTTCACAGTACAGAATGTTCCTCTCTGCCCAACTAAAGGCATTACAGTGCTACATTTGGAGTTCTAGCCCCTAGTAATGGTCCAGCATTGACCACAGAATTAAGAAACCAAACATTTTAACTCAAAGAGGAAGGTAGAGATAGAACTTGCATGCTATATGAAAATTCTGAGTTGATGGTGCTGCTACTAAGGTAGATCCAAAGGAAGTGTCAGGTGGGGCAAAGGACAAAAAGGCAGTGGAGGAAAAAGAAACAAGCTTTTGTCAGTGCTGAATGTTGTCTTGCTGGCATTGGCATTGGTAGTGCATGAGTTACAGAGATGCATAATAGGAATGGCAGTGAAGTATGGAACTGACACCAACCCTACCCCACCCCACCCTGCAGAGACTAACAAGCATTGAGGTGTGCCTTTGTGTTGTCAGCCATAACGCTCTTGCCATTTCACCTCACCCTATCCTGCAGACCTCAACAAATGTTGCATTGTGCCTTGAGGTTGTCAGGCCTTACGCTCACCCCATTTCATAAGGAAATACATTGAGATGGGTGCACTATAGGAGAATGGGGTTAACTTTGGGGCTGAAGAGTCCAAGGCACACCTTGATGCCTGTCACTGGCTGCAGGGTGGGGGTTGGGTGGAATGGCATGAGCATTACAGCCGACAATCTAAAGTCAACCCTTGACACCCGTCAGTCTCTACAGGGTGGGAGGTTATGGTTAGAAACCCTAATGCCCCAAGCATTTGTTGGTATTTGCACTCCAAATGTTCAACATGGGCTTTTTGTGACCCCACCTCATGAAAGTATTTGGGACATCTGCTCATGAACAGTGGCACTGTGATTTTGTTAATCTGTCCTGAATGTTGATTTCCCACAGTGACCATGCCATTCTGTGCCAGATGTGTGAAAACACATTTCAGGTAGGATATAAAAAATAACAGTTGTACTGTTCATAAGAACATGTGAAGAAATGGCAATGTTGAAAATCTGGAGTGAAAATATTAAAAAGTCTCAAAGTTACGAGTGTACATGGAAACTGCACAATGCGCGCTTGTAACATAATCATTTTGTGGAATTTGTTCACTAAATGTTCAATGTAGGCATTTTGGGACCTCTGCTCATGAACAGTGTCACTGTGATTTTCTTAATCTGTCCCAAATGTTAATTTCCCACAGCAACCACGCCATTGTGCGCCAGATGTGCGAAAACACATTTTGAGTACGATGTTAAAAATGACAGCTGTACTGTTCATAAGGAGGTGTGAAAAAATGGCAGTGTTGAAAATCTGGAGTGAAAATATTACACATTGTAGAAACTACTAGCATGTGTGGAAACTGCACAATGCACTCTTGCAATATAGCCATTTTCAATCAGTCACTGCACAATGCACTCTTGTAATATAACCATTTTCAATCAATCAATCAATCAATCAATCAAGTTTTTATTTAACCAGGCGTTCATCGTTGAGCAAAAGCTCATTTGCAAGATGGACCTGGGTGGAGCATGAACAATTGTATATACAGGTCAACACAGGTATTTACAAGGCAATACAGATAATACTCTTTACAGAGAGGAAGAAAAAGAAGTTCATATGTACATAGAATTATACAGATATTGTACAGATTACACGGTATTTACATACATAGAAGTGTCTATAGGAAGATAAAGCAGGTTATCTAAGGTTGCAGGAAGAAGTAACGGAAGAAAAAATATATATACACCAGGTAGAGGTGAAGGTGGGGGAGGGAGGGAGGTAGGGGAGAAGGCTAGGAAGGCACGGTTGCACAGAGAGGAGTTGGTAAAACAGATGTAGAGAAGGTGGATGGAGAAAAGGGAGTATGTGAGCCCGGGATTGAATGCTATAAAGTAGGGGCATGGTAGGATTTCAAAACCCAGGGTAGTGAGCTCCTATCCGAGGTTGGGAAAGGAAGAATAAGGGGATGGATGGGCCTAATGTTGATAAGACAGGGGGATAAGAGAGAGGGAGAACAATTAGGCTGGTGAGGAGCAAGATGGGGGGTCAGTACTAAAAATTGGGTCTAGGCGTGGCTATATACCAGTGCAGACACCGGTACTGGGTCTGGTGGGTGAAGCAGTTACATACTTCTCTGATTGTATGGAAGTAAAAGCGTCTTGAAGGCATTTATACCAATTAGAGTGCTTAGTGAGGTTTTGTTGATCTTTCCATAAGGTAGGTAGCCAGGCTTCTGACTGCCATGCGAGCGGGATTTGCTTTGGGTACTTTTAAGTGTAATAGCTGAGTAACTTCTTAGCGTATTTCCCAATTATACTCAGGGAAGACAGCAGGAGATATAGTAAGGCAGCTCATTAGAGATGGCTCTATAGGTCCAGAGAGCGACGTTTCTGTGGCACCTGAACTTTAGTGATGTCCACCCCACTGCCACATATAGGGTGCAGTGATGCATGTCGAAGGGGAGTCCTGTTATAAACCTCAGTGCTCAATGGTAGAGTGTGTCCAGTTTAGCCATGTAAGAGTTGGGGCATTGGCTGTAGAGGAAGTCAGCGTAATCAACCAATGATAGGAAAATGGATTGGACCAGTTGTTTCTTGGCATCTCTGGTGAGAAATTGGTTGATTCTAAAAAACAATCCAAGCCTTTGCCGAAGTCGTTTTAGCAAGTCCTCGATATGTTCAATGAAGGAGAGTCTTTGGTCTATCCAAACTCCCAGATACTTGAATTTTGTAACAAATTCTAGTTTTTCTCCTAGAACTGTGGTAATTTGGGGAACTGTCCCACTGGACATAGGGTTAGCTGTATGGATAAAAGGGGAGAGGACCATTGCTTTGGTTTTTTTGGCATTAAGGAGTAGCTTTTTTTGGAGGAGTTGGCTTTGCAAAAGGTTGAATTCTGACTGTAGGTCATTGCAGGCAGCTTCAGGTGTTGGGCAACTCACACAGAGAACTGTATCATCTGCAAACAGATGGATGTTGGCTTTTTTTATACAGTAGTCGATGTTATTAATGTAGATTGCAAAAAGTAAGGGCCCTAATATAGAACCTTGAGGTACCCTTCTTTGCAGAGTTTTTAAGGGGGACAGGCCTCCTTTGGCTTTAACTTGTTGAAGGCGCCCTGTAAGATAGTAAACCAATGCAGAGAGGAGGGGTCCACACCTATGGTTTGAAGGGAGGATAGGAGCAGACTATGGTCGATGGTGTCAAAAGCCTTGCTTAGATCAAGGAAAACAGCACAAATAAAGTTTTTGCTCTCAAGATTACGCTGCCAGTCATTAGTAACTTTGGCGAGGGCTGAGATAGTGCTATGTTTAGCTCTGAATCCGGACTGCATAGGATTTATCAGTTCTCTAGACTCAAGGTGAGTCCTCAGCTGTGCATTTACAATTTTCTCTAGGAGCTTGGACAGGCCCGGAAGGAGGGAAATTGGCTTGTAGTTATTGAGATCACCAGGGTCACCTGATTTGAACAGTGGTATGACATGTGCTGTCTTCCATATAGGTGGTAAGGTGCCCTGAGACAGGGATAAGTTAAAAAGGTGGGTGACAGGTATTGCTAGTACATGGTAGGCAATTTTTAGGAAGTAAGGGTCAAGGGTGTCAGCCCCAGCACTTTTTCTAGTATCCAACTGAAGCAAGAGGTCCTCTTCCTCTTTCAGTGGGGCAGGTTGAAGCGAGAAAGGCGGCAAAACTATCAGAGTTTCAGGCAGTTGGCTGGCAGTCTGGGAACGAAGTATGTTTGCAGGGGAGTTATCAAATGCCATGCCTGCAGTAGCAAAGTGGTTACTGAATGCGTCAAGTATATCCATCTTTTCGGTTATAGTCAAGTTGCCAGAGGTAATCTTGGTCGGGAGTGAATTTTCTGGGGAGTGGCCTAGCAGATCATTGATTGTGTTCCAGAGCTTGATTGGGCTGTTTGTGGCAGAGTCGAGATAGGATTTGAAGAAGGTGGCCTTCGATTCTCTGATTGTTTTGGTACATAAATTTCGTAGTCTCCTGAACTGGTTCCAGTCCTCTGCAGTGTTCAGTCTGCCCACTTTTTTCCAGAGCTTATCTCTTTCTAGAAGCAAGGACTTGATCTGAGGGGTGAACCATTTACAGGTTTTGGTCCTAGTTCGAACTTTAATCAGGGGAGCATACTTATTAAGGGCCCTTGATAGAATGTTGTGGAAGATATTGTAGCTGACGTAATAGTTTGGCCAGGTAGAAACCTTGCCACCAGGGGAGTACTTAAGCTCATTTAGGTAGGCATGTTCATTGAAGTTGCGCCTGGATCTCTTCATAGAGAACTTGCTGATGGGTGCTGGGTTGTTGGTGGATCTTACTCCCGCACTAAAACAATGGTCGCTGGCGTCTGAGAAGAAGACATCAGCGTGGGAGAAGAGATGAGGTTTGCTCACCATTAGCACATCCAAAAGTGTACTTTTACTGGGGTTCTTCACGTTTGGGCATGTTGGTTCACTAATAAGTTGTGTCAGCCCATGTTCATCACAGAAGGATGAAAGGGGGGCAGCTGTGTTAGACAGCCAGTCAAAGTTGAGGTCTCCTAAAATAATAGTTTCTGACAGCCCCTGTCCCAACTTATCACTTAGATATGACACAAGCTGTAGGCCAGCAGACGGTGGTCTGTAGCATCCTATTACGCAGAGTGCAGTAGTCTGTGTAATTTCCACTTTGAGAATTAGGCATTCGAATTCGCTGGCAACAGATGCCGAGGATAAGCAGAAGAATTTGTCTTTAACGTAGATAGCTACCCTCCTCCTCTGGCATGCCTATCAGCTCTGAACAAGGCATAGTTGAGTATGTTTACTTCTCTATCAGTGGTGCTGGGTCTAGCCAAGTTTCGGAAATCACAAGTATGTCAGGAGAGGTATGATTTACCCAGGTTTGTATTAAGGTTATCTTTTAAGGAGGCTACATACGTTAATATGCAAGAGCTTATTCCTTTTAAATTTGCTAGTTCTGCTGGAAAAGCAATAGCTTCTGGGGGACCAGGGTTGAGTTCTACATTGCCTGAACATAGCAGGAGGATAAGTAGGATTTTTCTAAGAGCGCTAATAATAAGCTTGTAATTCCTGCCTTTCTCCTGTCTAGTAGATCTGATGTTTTTAGGGACTGGAAAGTAGCCACCATAGAAGAGCTGATCTGTTGTAGCAAGAGCTAGTACCCCTACCACAATAGGCGGGGAGGAGATAGAAGCCTGCATGGTGGGAGGTGGACCTTGTGGTGGGGGAGTGTTATAAGTATTATTGGTATGTGTGGTCCAAGAGCAGGGTTCGAGGTATTGGTACTTGGAATCACGGAGGCAATTAAAGGATGAGTTGCCATGTGGTATACAGCACAAGGTGCCGTTGTAGACCAAACATGATGGTAGTTCAGGTGTCCATTTTGTGGAATTTTTTCACCAAATTTTCAACATAGGTATTTTGGGGCCTCTACTCATGAACAGTGTCACTGTGATTTTCGTAAATCTGTCCCTAACATTGATTTCCCACAGTGACTTCGCCATTGTGCGCCAGATGTGTGAAAACACATTTTGGGCAGGGTGTGAAAAATGAAAGCTGTACTGTTCATAAGGAGGTGTGACAAAAATGTCAATGTTGAAAATCTGGAGTGAAAAATTAAAAAATGCTCAAAGTTACGAGCGTGCATGGAAACTGCACAATGCACACTTGTAACATAGTCATTTTTTTGATTTTTTTCACCAAATTTGCAACACAGGCTTTTTGGGAGCCCACCTCATGAACAGTGACACTGTTGTTTCATTAATCAGTCCTGAAAGGTGATTCCACACAGTGATTATAAAATCACCTTTTGGGACTGAATAATGAAATGGCAGTGACTGAGTTCATGAGGTGGGGTCCCAAGAACCCCATGTTGAAATTTGGAGCTAAAAGTTACAAAAGTGGCCAAAATACCAACTTAGTTTAACCCCCACACATTGATGCCATTATACAGCTTAACGGCATTTCTTCAGTTCGCAGTCAGCTTTGAAGAGTGCAGAAGTTTTCCTGCTCCACCAAAGATTGTCGCACCAGGCTCTAGAGGTAAGCATGGGGTGACAGGGGTCTGGGAAGGTGGGATGTGCAAAGGGTGGGTGTGGGTTGGGGGAAGGGACCCGACAACGAGGGACTGTTTTCTTTGCTTCAGGTAATAAAAAAAAAATTACTGAACACTGCAAACCGTTTTCTTTTTTTACATGTATAAGAAAAATTTTGGGCATACTAGGGTGGGCTCCTAATGTGTCCCATGACTTTGGGAGTGATGTTAGCCACAGTGGGGTGGGCTCCCAGTGTGGCACACAATGGGGGTGAGGCGGGGGCAGGAAAATGCTGATGGCGATCAGCTTGGGAACACAGGGAGACACACTGGGGTGGACTCCCAGTGTGCCCCATGACTTTGGTGGGTGATGTTGGCCTCATTGGGGTCAGCTTCCAGTGTGGCACACAATGGGGGTGGGACAGTGGCAAAAACATGTAGCGATCGACTTTTGAACACAGAGGTACACTGGGGTTGACTCCCAGTGCACCACACAATCTTGGGGGGGTTTAGACATGCCAACAGGGGGACTGGGCACCCCTGAAGTCAGCTCTCTGGGAACTGTGAGAGTCAAAAAGAGAGAAAACTCTTGGCTATACCTCCAAAAAGGCACAATAAAAATGCAATGAGCTAGCCTACTATGATCGCAAATTTATTGTATATAAAAGCTGAAGTAGCAATCCCCCTCCCCGCAGATGATGCCATCTGTGGGGGGGTGCTACTTCAGCTTTTATATACAATACATTATTGTGATCATAGTACACTGGCTCATGACATTTTCATTGTGCCTTTTTGGAGGTGTAGCCAAGAGTTTTCTCTCTTTTTGACTTTCACTATTGGGTACTTGTATTTCGGCTCCTCTACTTTTCACCCTGTAGCTGCGTTTCTCTCCTGGAGACTGTGAGATGCAGATGGCGGCAGACGCTGCCATGTTTATGGCAGTGTTTCAGGAGGCAAGGCACGCCCTGCAATGATGGGGCACTGACGGGGTGCTCCCTCATTGCAATGGCAAAATTCTTTCAATTTGGTGGCATGCTTCTGACCAGCTGTCATAGACAGCATGCTAATTCATTGGTGCCACAGAGACCAGCCCAAAAAAACAGTGGCGCCATTGGTCACAACACGGCTGCACCTCCACAACCTGCTACTCCAGCAAGCTGTCACAAAATGTTGCTTGTGCTGCATGCGTAAGACAACATAAAAAAGGATACCACTGGAAGGCAAGACAGATGATGTGGTGTAAAGTGAAAATGACTAGTATCAGGTAATGTGAGAAATTATGTAAAAAGGGTAGGGTTGCTGCAAACTGTCACACAGTTAGCTTGTCAAAAATAAGCCATTACAACACAGTCCTGTAGAAAAAAACAAATAATGAAATAAGCATATAAAATATTTGATTGACTAAAGAGTACAATATAGTAGAGAGGACTACTGTGTATCATCTACAGGGGGCTAAGGCAGGGGATGGAAATAAACATTTGGATGAAATGCTAAAAGATTCAGGCCATAAACCAGTTTTAATGCTGTTGGGACAAACAATGTTGGGAGATGAAATGGTGAGGATATCTGGCAGAATTCTGAGGAGATAAGAGCAGAATTAAAGGAAAAGGGTTGCTCAGTAATTATATCAGAAATACACCCAGTAGCAAATGCAGGACAAGGGAGAACTGTTGCTATTAAAGGAGTACTACAGTCAAAATTTACAAAAACATATGTTGTGCAGAGTGTTTTGATTTGTGTGTTTAATATTGATGTGTTCTTCCCTTTGTTTGCTATTAGGAATTTTTCTGATTTTACTTACTAGTTTATGACCTCTCCTAGTAGTTTTATGGCCTCTGGAGAACTCCATATTACCATTATTGCTTTTCTTTTTCCTACAATGCCTTCTGCACCATGTGACCATATATTCAGCAAGTACCGGTTTGCAGTCAATTTTAAAGCAGTACAGCTGTGATTTTAATTCACTTTCCTTATCCAGTAAGCACTGAAGGCTACATTTACAGCTTAGCAATCACTTGAGGTCTAATCGAGTGAGCGTTCTGTAAGAAAACAGAGTCTTTACTAATTATAGCATTGATGACGTAGGGTGATTTGTGTGCTTTTTATGGCTAAATGTAGTTTGATGAAAGGAAAAGCTTTAAAAACAAAACATTTACTGCTGATGGCTAGATCTAAACAAACATATAGAAAACAAAAATATTGAATTAGAGGTATTTAGTTGAGACCAGAACATCAGACTTCTATCTTCAGATTACCACTGCAGTACTTTCACTCACTGAATCAGTGGTTCCAGATGTGTCACTGTCACATGCGACAAGAGGCAGGAGACACTGTAGGACAAAGAGGATCAAGAAACCATTCTAACATGGAGATCCCCAGAGGTCATAAAACTAGTAGGCACATTTAGAAACAAAATCTGGTCAGATCCATCATGGCTGCATAACGAAGTTAGTGAAGTTGTGTGGAATTGATAAGGAGGTATGGAGAAACAACACAATGCTTTGTAAGTAATAAGATTTGTTTTAGTTTCTGTTCTAAGGAAGGCATACACATTAGAAAAATATATGCAGGTGTACATTTTAATGGAAGGAATAGGAAGCAATATAGGGTTACAAATGAACCCCAGAGCAAATGTTACTGAGGTATGTGTTATCCTGGATGATATTGGCCGGACAGCCACATTTTAAAGAAAACACAATTGCACATACCCCAATAATGCAAAGCATCATGGGAAACATATGCAAATCCCCATTATGGTACAGAAGGTGGCAGTACATGAAAAAGTAATGGCTGGTGTACGTTCAGTCTTGGGATCATTTACACAGTTTTTTGGGGGTTTTTTTTGAGAGAAACAAGGTTTTTGTCCATGAGGTGATGTAAGTTATATTTAAGCAATGTGTTGCTATCAGGAAGTCAGGTGTAATGATGGACTATTAGCAGAGAAAATGTGATAGTAACGTTCAGAGGGGGTCACTTTTGATAAGAGTAAGGTAATTATGCTTGTGATAATGGGAATATTAGAAAAGTATGAGGTCTGTGCAGAAGTGGAGTACGAATATGCACAGTTTCATAAGTACGTGTTCAGAGTGCAGGCAAATGTGATATGCAGGTTTGTTTTAGAAATAGATAAAAATAGCGATACATGCACTTGATAGAAAGATAATTACATAGACATATATATATATAGAGAGGGGGGGGAGAGAGAGACACACAGACAGAGACAGGCAGAATAGGAATAGCAGTGAAGTACTGAAGTGACATCAACCCCACCCCCACCATTCAGAGATGGACAGGCATTGGGGTGTGCCTTTGGTCATTGCCCATAACGGTCATGCCATTTCACCACACCCTACCCTGCAGACACAGACAAGTGTCGAGGTGTGCCTTGGGGTGTTCAAGCTTTACACTCATCCCATTCCCTAAGGAAGTACTATGAAATGGGTACAGTACTGTATAAGAAAATGGAGTGAACTTTAGAGCTGAAGAGCCAAAGGCGCACCTCAATACCTGTCACTGGCTGCAGGGTGGGGATGGGGTTGAATGGCGTGAGCATTACTGTTGACAATCCCAAGTCACACCCCTGATTCCTGTCAGTCCCTACAGGGCAGGGTGTTATGTTCAGAAACCCTAATGCCCTGGGAACTGTTATGTGACTTCTTAACAGCATTTAATGCATTACATTATAAGGACAAGTAAATGTTTTTACTACATTTACAGACAGTTACATAAACTTAATTTTCTTGATAGAATAATTTAAATTTAGTAACAGTGGTAGTGGAAAGCAATCATCCAGACAACTTTAAAACTATAACTACTTTATATTGTACATTGACACCCCATAAGGACCTCCTTGAAATTGAGATGCAAATGTCACACGTTTATCAGTTTTCTAACAGGAATATTTTACTTTATACAATAGGAGTGGACATAAATCCTATGTGATAAATCTGAGCTACTATGAGATAAATTCAAAATGTTACATTTATACACATAGTAGACACATCATCACAGATTTTTATATATAGTAGATATGTCACAGCCACTCTGGAACTCATTTAGAATGTTCAGCCTCAGTACCAGTACTAACTATATTCAAATGCAAATAACTTTAAAATAAAAAAGATAGCATAGTGCTGTGAGCATGAAAGTTGTGCAGTGCAAAATTATCTACAAAATGAGTGGCATTTCATAGAAACATAGACTTTGACGGCAGATAAAGACCACATGGCCTACCTAGTCTGCTCATTTCCCTACCTACAGGATAAGCTGCAGATCCTAGTTAACCAACAGCCTATTTCTTCTTACCAACCCCCACAAGAATTGCCTTGTGTCTGTCCTATGTATTCTTGAATTCTCCCACAGTTTTAGACCTCACAACCTCCTCAGGATGGTGGTTCCATGCGTCCACCACCCTCTCTGTGAAAAAATATTTCCTCACATTGCCCCTGAACTGCCCCCCCATCTTTAAATTGTGTCCCCTTGTTCTTGCACATCTCTTTTTCTGAAAGATGCTACTCTCTTGGTCTTTGTTGATTCCACTGAGGTACTTAAAAGTTTCTATCGGGTCCCCCCTCTCCCTCCTTTCCTCCAGGGTATACATATTTAGCTCTTTTAGTCTCTCCTTGTATGGCTTCTCTTGCAGACCCTGCACCATTTTAGTTGCCCTCCTCTGGACTGCCTCTATCCTGTCTATGTCCTTGCTGAGATGGGGTCTCCAGAACTGGACGCAGTACTCCAGATGGGTCTCACCAACTGTCTGTACAGAGGGATAACAACTTCCTGTTTTCTGCTTTTGATGCCTCTCCCTATACATCCCAGTATACCTCCAGCCTTCCCTATTGCCTTCTCACATTGCTTGCTAGCCTTAAGGTCATCTGATATGATTACCCCCAGGTCCATTTCCATTTTTGTTGTTGTTACTACCTCCCCCCATTGTGTAATCTTCCCCTGGGTTTTTGTTTTCCAGGTGCATTATTTTGCACTTCGTTGCATTGAATCCAAGCTGCGATAATTCTGACCATTCCTCCAACCTTGCCAAGTCCCTTCTCATCCTTTCCACGCCTCCTTGTGTATCAACCCTGTTGCAGATCTTTGTGTCATCTGCAAAGAGGCATACTTTCCTTCCAGTCCCTCTATAATGTCACTTATAAAGACATTAAAAAAGGACTGGACCCAGTACTAAACCCTGTGGTACTCCCACTGGTAACCCCTCTTTCTTCAGAGTGGACTCCATTTACAATTACCTTCTGTGTCCTGTTGTCCAGCCAATGTTTTACCCAGGCTACCACCCTGGGACCCACTCCCACGCTGGTTAATTTGACTATTAATCTTTTGTGTGAGACTGTGTCAAATGCCTTGCTAACATCTAGGTAGGCCATGTCCACAGCCCCTCCCTGGTCTACCACTTTGGTCACCCAGTCAAAGAAATCAATTAGATTCGTCTGACATGACCTTCCCACTGTGAACCCATGCTGCCTTGGGTCCTGAGCCTCACTGACCTCTAGATACTCAACAATTCTTTCCTTCAGAAGCGATTCCATCACTTTCCCTACCACAGAGGTCAAACTAACAGGTCTGTAGTTTCCTGCCTCTGTCTTGGTCTCACTTTTATGAAGGGGAATCACATCTGCCTTCCTCCAGTCCTCAGCTGCCACACCATCCTCCCATGATTTGTTAAAAAGGGTAATCAGTGATTTCACTAGTTCTCTCCTTAATTCTTTTAGAATTATGGGGTGAATTCCATCAGGCCCCATTGCTTTGTCCACCTTCAGTTTTAGGAGTTCTTTCAGAACCATTTCTTCTGTGAATGGACTAGGGTCAACCCCCCCTATCAAGAGTGCTTCTGTTAATTGAATTAGGCACCTCCCCTTCCTCCTGTTTTGTGAATATTGAGCAGCAATATTCATTCAGTATCCCTGCTTTTTCACTGTCCCTCTCTGCCCACGCACCGTCCATTCTATTCAGCCTCTCTATCCCTCTCTTTGTCTTTCTATGCTCCCTGATGTACCTATAAAAGGTTTTATCCCCCTTCTTAACTGAGTTGGCTATCTTTTCCTCAGTTTGGGCCTTTGCTATTCTGACTTCCTTTCCTGCTTCCTTCTGCCTTAACTGGTACAGCTCTCTGTCCTGCTTCTTCTGTGTTTCCTTGTACTTCCTGAATGCTATCTTTTTCTCCCTGACTTTCCTTGCCACCTCTTTTGAGAACCATAGTGGCTTTTTCTTTCATTTTGATTTGTTTATTTGCTTCACACAAAGACTTGTTGCCTCTGTGATGGCAGTTTTGATGTTTGTTGTTTCATTTATATATACCTTATAGATTCTTTTATAATTAGCAAAAAATAGCAGAAAATGCAATTTTTTGTTCACTTTTTTGACAAACAAATGCAAAAAAATGATAAACAATCAAAAGCAAATGTCCCTGCACTGACAGAAAGCATCCCTATTGCCTATTGCATAAATGAAATATACAATGGTGAGCTGTCAGATAAATGATTTATCTGCACAAGTGCTGTTTGACCTCAGGTAACTTCACTTATTAACATTTTACACCTGCTATGCAATGTACTGCTGCTTACTACACCAACATCATGAACCATAAAACAGATGATTGCCATAAGTAGGGGGTCAGAAAAGCACAGTGGTTTAAGGCTCTGAGCTGTGAATCTGGAGATCTGGGTTTGAATTCTACAGCCCCCACTTGCATACTGGGTGACCCTGAGCAAGTCACTTAACTTCCATGTGCTCCTTTATTGTCCCTGTAAACAAGCTTTCACCTTAGTGTGGCACTCCTGGTCAAACAATTGAAAGAAAAAAAACACAATATATGATTTTTCTTGCTTTATTTTGCTACTACAAACTTTAACTAATACATCCATCCTTAAATGTACTTTTTATAGCTTATGTGTCTGTGACCTAGGCAGAACTACACTTAAAATCTTACACATAAATGAATAAATCATTTGAATAACATTTATTTCAGTAGTACCGCCTTTCTTTTCAGGTGCACATGACACTATGTCTATATATTTATATCTTTTAACTTCAAAGCACTAAACCTATTCAAATGCACAAAACACATGACTTTATTCTCTTCACACATTACTGCTAAACGTCAGGTCCCAGAGAGAGAGAGATAAAAATGTAGAGCTTCCCCTAGCTATTTGGATGAGTGCTTCAGCTGTGTGTGTGGGGGGGGGGGTATAACAAGCTTTTAAGCAACAGACACTCTAATATCCAATATGGGATAGTCTTCTTTGGGTGACATATTTTACTCCTTTGTTGGCTTATACCTTAATTGTCATTCATGTGTTGCAAGTGCTTGCTTTCCTCAAGTGTTGTAATTTCAGGATGCAGTTTCACAAGTGCTGTATAAGGATGCAGTTTCAGGCACTCCTTAATTACTTTTTCCTTCCTTCTGAACCTTAAGCTCCGATGCCCCAGGCAGCTCTGCTAGTCAGTTGTTCCAACTTGATAGATCCACCTCATGCCACTCCCACATGAACCAAAATAAAGGTGAGGGTGGATCTTTAGGAGCTTCTCAGGTGGAGCTGGGGGTGGATCTTACCCCTCAAAAAACTAATGCTGCCTCCCACTACTCAGGTTCCAGTTCTTGTACCTCCCATTTAAGAAAGAAAATAGTGCCCTGCAACCATTGACTAACTTGAAAGTGTATTTATTTGAGGGCAGAAAGCATTTCTTGGAGGAGGGTAAGGCAGAGGAGATTATTTACACCTTCAGCCAGTTCCACAGACAGAAAACATGACATCAGCCCTTTTCTCCACAAATGGGACACCACTTATAATAGCATATGCTGCTTCACCTTAGCATCTCCTTGTATCACCCACCACTGTCAGCTTTATAGTGACCTTAAAGGAAATTTTCAATGTAAGGCAGCCACTCGCACATAGTGGTAGCTGACCTCATCGGCCATTATTCTGTCCTGGTTTTACTCCATAAAAGCAGCCCACACCTTAACAATATGCCTCGTAACTTTAATTAATGCATTGAAAGCATGTTGTATTCTGAGTCTCCATGTTGGTCCACCATGCCCCCGTGCTCAAGCACGTAATGATGTGTGGCCAGGGAGAGTGTGGGGTCATGCCCATTCAAATGAACGGGACTTGATTTCTCATTCAATTTTAAGCTTAAAAATGGTCACTAAATGATTAATGAAGGACACCGCTTGACTAACATGGCACTTGTTAGTCAAGCGTTGACCTTCATTAATCACTAAGTGACCATTTTTAAGCTTAAACTCGAATGAGAAATCAAGTCCCATTCATTTGAAAATGAGCTCTGCTCAATGGAGTATTCTCTATCCCTGTTCATATATTTTATGAATAACATTTTTTACTACTACTACTTGTCCCTAGATACAGAACAAATATGGGGTCTCGGGCTTATTCTTAAGTGGCACCCAAATTTTGGAACTCACTACCAGTAGCCCTCCGGCTCTTTCCCACTCATGCCAGCTTCAAAAGGATGCAACGTACTAACTTTCTAACCTTAGACCCTTGTAGCTATTTCCATCCTCCATGACCTCCTCTTGTCTGATCTCTCCTCCCACTACCTGCCCTGAGCACTCTCCTTGCACTTCTAACTCTGTTGATGCTATACAAACCCTCCCCTTGCAAAGCTGTCTTAATTCACTCCTCAACTCTTGGATGTACCTACTCTTCTGAGTTCACCATTAACTGTTCTTTACAACTCCTGCTATTCCCTCTCACCATCATAAGGGCACCTAGGAAGTGATTACTACCTGTACCTGTAATTTACCTTAATGTGCACCTTGTGTAAAGGTATGCATTATCTTGTGTATTATATTGTGCTCTACCTATTTGACCTGTACTATGTCTTGAGCTGTTTAACTAATGTATGGATGTACTGCTTGATCTGTATTATATTGTATTTTGACTGCCTTACTTGTACTATCCCAGGTCATGCCTGGAAATAGGTATTTCTATGCCTAGTGCACCTACCTGGTTATCAAAAACAAATAAATAAGTAAAATAAAATGGAAACAGCTCACATATGCTGAAATGTTTTTATAAATAACTCCAAGTCAGATGACAAAGGAGTTAAAGGGTCACTGTCAACCCCCATTAGGCCTCAATGTGTCCCTAGTTTAAAAAACACAGTTTCTGATTGTTCACATTCTATAGAGACTGTTGATGCAGCTGGTAGTTTGATTCAGATTCCTCTTTTCTTTTAAAAAGTGAAAAACTGACTGTCCACCTTACTGGTGTTACCACACCAACACATGTTTGTTTACATTTCTTTACCAGCTCCCATTGCATCTTTCCTGGACTCAGGAACTCCCCTAACACAATCTAGCCACAGATTATGAAGTGGAAGTAGATGAGACTATTGTATCATGAGTGACTGCACTGTTCGAGGGGTGTTTGTAATTTTCAGGAAGTATGCACTAAGAGTGGTTCTATTATATGAAGCAAAACAAAGCTGGCCGTAGCTGTACATTACCATACACTTTGGTTCTAATAAGCAAGGAGGCAGATAGAACAACCAGCAACATCAATGCATTTTAGAGGCAGGAAATAATCATAAGATATGGGTTTTTACCTAAAAATATTATGATACAAAAAAGGATGAGTGTCCTTTTTAACCACTTGTGTTGCTCAAGTTCATGTTTAACAAAACTGTTATTTACTGTAACATGCAAAACCTTTTCCTGAGCATCCATTTTTAATGCTTTTTTAATGTATAAACCTTTTAAAAAGTTATTGCAAGCATTTTATTATACATCATGGATTACTTATAGTTTAAAAACTGAGTATGTTGAAAATCAATATTGTCATATTACTGCCAAACAACAACTGTTTGTTAGTAAGAGTTTGTAATATTCAATACAGTGGTCAAATGTGTCTGTTAATACTAAAACTGGTTTGCTCATGTACACGTGGCACTGAATTTTAAATAATTTCTATATGTGAATAAACAGTTGTCCACAAACAAGCTTCTGATGTAATGCTTACAATGAAAATTTATACATCTCTTGAAATGCTGTATATTTACCATTTGCATTCAAATAAACATTTACAAACATTAACTTTAAGTGTTCTCATTCCTGTATCAGACATCTCATGCTACATATTATCACTGTTCCTGAAAACATTGAGCACAAGCATACCTTATACAGGGTTTTAAATAACCTGCGAAAATTGATCAGCAGTTTTGCACGTGAAAGTGCTAATCAGTTGTGAAAATGCATAACACTTACCTCAGTTTGATTAGCAAAATTAAAAACAGTACAACATATGTATATGAATACAATTCTTTCAAAAATATTTTAACCGGAATAAAATCCTTATTAAAATTAGCTCTGAGAGCCGGCCCGGTGGCGTTGAGGGTTGAGGTGCTGGACGCCACACCTCGCGCCACGCCGGTGACCCGGGTTCGGGAACGGACTCGGGTCGGCAGGGGTCGGCCAGGAGAGGGAGGATTGAGCGTCCCAAAGGATGCTCTCCTTCCTCAGGGGTGGGTTACCAGGGATGCAATTTGCACCCGACACCCTGAGAGAGCCGGTGGGAACATGGGCTCTCAAGGGGGCTGGCAGCTCTGTTCACGGAGTCGAGGAAGGGGATGCTGTCAGGCGCTTTGAGAGAGACGGCGCTGTAACATTGCCCTCAGGACGCACGTGCCCTGGCGCTCGGCCATGCCCCAGGGGCGGGGTTGAGGGGAGCACAGAAAATGGAATAATCCCTTCGGCGGTCCTAGATGAAGACTGCTCCACCCAAGACCACCAATTCCAGGACAGACCCCACTGTGCAGGATAGGAGGGAGGAAAAAGAAGCACTCTAGGGGCAGATCCTGGAGCAGTGGTCCGGAAGGTCAGAGCAGTCTGAAGGAGTGGACACCGAAGGGCAGGAAGGTGGATAAATAAAGAGTACAAAAAAAAAAAATTAGCTCTGTCTTCAATTCATCTGTTTCAATACCCCCAAAACACACACACACACATACTCTGATGACAGATCCCATCCCATCTATGGCAACCCCCCCCCCCAACCTATCTCAGCACCACCAGCCTTACCACTCATGTCCCCTGTTCTCTCAACCTTTGGGGCATGGACACTCAAAATGAGGGACACTGGCCATCAGAATGAGGGACGCATTCTCAACAGGCTCAGAACAGTGTGGAAACCTTTTTACTCACCTGTGCCCCATGAAAAAGATGCTGCCCACTCAAAGCATGTGCTACGAATTCAGACTTTAAAGAAAATATTCTAAGATGGTAAGTCAAAAAGTAAACTTACAAGTACACACTGGGTTCCACAGTGTTCTTTGCTTATATCTCTATGTTGAAGGATGTAATGTGGCTCAGTGTCTCTCATTTCAGTGCAGGGTGTAGCCAGACTTGTGTACATCATGACCATGGTTCCGGTCCCATCTAATACAATAAAAATACGTTTTGTACACTATTGTAATGTTTGTTGCCCCAACCCATGAAGTGGTACAGTTGCCATACGTTGCTCCCTTAAGACACCCACACACCACCCCTAGTGCCTGTTATGTATTGTTCCTGGGATGTAAATATGATCTCAGTGGCCAACCCTTCTAGTTCTGACTCCCAAGAAAAGATATACAGAATGGATTAGCTGGCCTCATCCTGCATGCCATGAAAAAGGTTAACAGTGCACTATCTTGTCGTTGCCCTTCTAAAATGAATTTTGTACACTTGGAGTACATGGAGAAATATGTCTTCCTATACCCATGTTTCAGTGCTCAAAAGTTGAATGCAGCCATGATGCCACATATGCCAGAATCCTTCCCAGCCCATCTCAGCTCAACCAGCCTCCCTACTCATGTCCCCATAGACACTCACCCACATAAGTAATTCACTTGCCTAGTTCAGAGTGCTGCCCAGCTTCACTGCCACGGCCCTGAATGCCGGCAATCACTCCTGTAGTGCATAAGTAATCCCCTTTCTTAGTTCAGTGCAGCCCACAGTATCTTCACAGTCTTACCACCATGGTCCTGAATGGTGGCAATCACTCCTGTAGTGCATAAGTAATCCACTTTCTTAGTTCAGTGCAGCCCACAGTATCCTCACACTCTAACCGCCACGGCCCTGAATGCTGGCAATCACTCCTGTAGTGCATAAGTAATCCACTTTCTTAGTTCAGTGCAGCCCATAGTATCCTCACACTCTTACCGCCATGGACCTGAATGCTGGCAATCACTCCTGTAGTGCATAAGTAATTCACTTCCTTAGTTCAGTGCAGCCCATAGTATCCTCACAGTCTTACCGCCACGGTCCTGAATGCTGGCAATCACTCCTGTAGTGCATAAGTAATCCACTTTCTTAGTTCAGTGCAGCCCATAGTATCCTCACAGTCTTACCGCCATGGTCCTGAATGCTGGCAATCACTCCTGTAGTGCATAAGTAATCCACTTTCTTAGTTCAGTGCAGCCCATAGTATCCACACAGTCTTACCGCCACGGCCCTGAATGCTGGCAATCACTCATGTAGTGCATAAGTAATCCACTTTCTTAGTTCAGTGCAGCCCATAGTATCCTCACAGTCTTACCGCCATGGCCCTGAATGCTGGCAATCACTCCTGTAGTGCATAAGTAATCCACTTTCTTAGTTCAGTGCAGCCCATAGTATCTTCACAGTCTTACCGCCACGGCCCTGAATGCTGGCAATCACTCCTGTAGTGCATAAGTAATCCACTTTCTTAGTTCAGTGCAGCCCATAGTATCCTCACAGTCTTACTGCCACGGCCCTGAATGCTGGCAATCACTCCTGTAGTGCATAAGTAATCCACTTTCTTAGTTTAGTGCAGCCCATAGTATCCTCACAATCTCACCGCCACGGTCCTGAATGCCGGCAGTCACTCCCGTAGTGCATAAGTAATCCACTTTCTTAGTTCAGTGCAGCCCATAGTATCCTCACAGTCTTACCGCCATGGTCCTGAATGCCGGCAGTCACTCCTGTAGTGCATAAGTAATCCACTTTCTTAGTTCAGTGCAGCCCATAGTATCCTCACAGTCTTACCGCCATGGCCCTGAATGCCGGCAATCACTCCTGTAGTGCATAAGTAATCCACTTTCTTAGTTCAGTGCAACCCATAGTATCCTCACAGTCTTACCGCCATGGTCCTGAATGCTGGCAATTGCTCCCGTAGGGCTTTGCGATATTCTTCTGCTAAGCATTCAACAAATCAGACTCAGATGCCTTTGACACAGTCCTGTACAAAGAATTGATTCAGAAAATAAGCATCATGGGACTTCATATGGATATAGAAACATAGAAACAAATATGGCAGAAGGAGACCAAGGGTTTATCTAGTCTGTCCATGCATTCCTTAGACCTTCTCAGATCCCAGGATCTAACCTCCCTTCTGCCTAATGCGTCCTACTGCTCCTATTGCTTTTGATTGCACTTGAGCCTTGTCACACCCCAACCTGAATGATGTCATGGACTTTGCTTCCACTACCTCAGCTGGCACTTTATTCCATGGCTCCACAACTCTTTCTGTAAAATAGTATTTCCTAAGCTCCCTCTCGAAGCTCCTCCCCTCCAATTTTCACTCTTGCCCTCTAGTGTTAGAGTCAGAGCCTATGTTGAACAGGTCCAAGGATGCCACCTTATTTATTCCTCTCAGGAACTTGCATGTTTCTTTTTTTTTTGGAAGTCAAAGTTTATTGAAGAATTTTCCAGTAAAAAGGCATGTATACACAAACATACTATAACACTCTTCCAACATCTTAAGCTATAAAAAGGGAAAAACAGGGAAAACTATACCTACAAGGGTAGGAAGAAAAAGCAGAAAAGGGAAAGAGAAGGTAAGGAGGAAGGAAAAGAGAGAAGGAAAGAAAGGAGAGAGTATACCATTATTCAAAGTTGATCTATCAATCATAAATTAAGGCTTCCTGAATAATACGTAATATATAATGCTGATATGAATACAATAACCAATACGAGGGGAACAAAGGGGCATAAACAAAAGAATATATACAAATATAAACAGGGGTTAGACTTGGGAAATACAAACCTCAGGGGTAAGGACTCCACAATTACTGTCACATCTCATTAACCCTATTTAACCCCTGAACATTACCCTAAGCATATTTGGCCAACAGCTCAAGGATAGGTTTCCCCTCTTGGGAGGCCATAAAATGTAGAAAGGGCAGCCATCTCCCTTTAAGTTTATCAGAGAGCAGTCTCAGTTTGGCTGTCAAGTACTCCATATCTAAAATCCTGATACAAATATCATACCAGGAAGTGACAGAGGGTTTGTCAGGGGTAAGCCAGGACAAAGTTATGGCCTTGAGGGCTGCCGCCACTAAAATTACATACAGATAAGTAGAAGATTTAGATCTGAGAGAGGGTGGGGGCAGCCCCAGAAGCCAGTATTGAGGGGCTCCTGGTAGTGAAGTCTCGAATACCATTCCAAAGTGTCCTTTATATCCTTCCAATAATCCCGAATGATACTACAGTCCCAGAAAATGTGGATGTAAGATCCAGTTGATTGACATTCTCTCCAACAAAGGTCAGAATGATGTAACCCAAAGTGTTTTGTCACCACTGGGGGTCTGAAGTACCTGACAGCAATTTTCCATCTGAATTCTCACCAGAAGAGAGAAGCTGAGGTAGCCTGGATACCTTTCCATATGAAGACCCATTCTGTTTCAGATAGGGCAAAACCAACATCTTTATGCCAAGACTCCTTAACCATTGATAGGTGATCCCCTTCTGCTGCATTCATCCCTTGCACTAGTTTGGAGATCAGTTTTTTTTGGAGGGGGGAATCAATTAAAGAGAGCAAAATTGTTTGCACTGGGTTCTCCTTTAGCCTTTCCCTAAACCTCTGCTCAATTTCATTCTAGTGAATATAATGCCTTAACTAAAGGTAATGAAAAAATTTGTTTGTTGGAGATCAAATTCGGTCCTTAATTGTTGAAAGGTTTTTATTTGGTTCCCTCTAAAGCATTGACCCAGGGTTTTCAAACCATTTCTACCCCAACAATGAAATGCCAGATCCCATTTTAATGGGCTGAAATCTTGACAACTTATTATTGTCATGGATTGACTAAGAGTTAGTAGCAAACTGAGTTTCTGATTCATATCTCTCCAACTTTGGGAAATGACCCTCATGAGGGAGTTTCTAAAATCCAACTTACGCAATCTGTAACTATCCAAGAATAGCAAATCTGAAATGTTATTCAGGGGTGAAGCTGCCAACTCAATATGAACCCATCAGTGGGGGATTCCTGAGCCATAGTGATCAGTGGTTGTAGTTGGGTGACCCAGAAATATTTCTGGAGGTCTGGAAGTCCTAAACCCCTCTTATCCCTGGGGGCCTGCATGACCCTCCATTTTATTCAAGGCCTCCTACCAAACCACAAGAATTTAGAGAGAGTAGAATTCAGTTCCTGCCAGAATTTCTTTGGGGGCCTGAGAGGAATGGCACTTAGAATAAACAGCAGGTGGGGGAGGATGTTCATGCGGATAGACTCCCCTCTACCAGAGATAGAGAGGGGTAATTCCCTCCACCGACTGCAGTCCTCCCGAATCTCTTGAAGCAGTCTTAGGTGATTTGTGGAGTATAATGCCTTATAGTCCCTAGGAACCCAAATCCCCAGATATCTGAACCCAGAGTTGCACCAATTGACTAAGTGTACATCTGGCAAGGACTGACCCAAGGGACCGCCCAGTGGGAACAACTCAGATCATCAGCATATAGCGAGATCCTGACCTCCATTCCCTGAACGCGGATGCCCTGGAAAAGATCAGATTGTCTGATGTACGCTACAAGGGGCTATAAACTAAGGGCAAACAAGAGGGGTGAGAGGGGGCAATCCTGTCTAGTGCCCCTCCCAACCTCGAACAGATTAGAAACCACCCCTTTCACCCAGACCCTAGCCCAGGACCCAGTGTACAAATTATTGATCCAGGACAGGAATTTATCCCCAAACCCAAAGCCTCCCAAGACCAAATCTAAATAGTTCCAATTTAAATGGTCAAATGCTTTCTCTGCATCTAAAGACAGAATCGCTGACAGCGGGGAGTCTATGGGGAGCTGGGTTGAGGAAATAACATTCAACATCAATCTGACATTATCCTGGATATGTCTACCAGGTATAAACCCGGTTTGGTCTGGGTGAACGAGGGTGGAGACAATCCCGTGCAATCGATCACTGATGACTTTTGCAAATATTTTAACATCTTGGTTGAGCAGAGAGACTGGCCTGTAGCCTGCGCACAAGGTCGGGTCCTTGCCAGACTTTGGCAGTACTGATATAAAAGCATCCCCCCAGTTATCGGGCAAGGTCTCCGGATCCTGTGCCACATTACAAACTCTGGTGAGCAATGGAGTTAGTTCATCCTGGAACCCTTTATAAAATTAAGACATGAATCTGTTAGGGCCTGGTGCCTTGCCCGAGCTGACAGCCTTAATAGTAGCCCTCTCCTGCCCCCCGAGAAAGGAGACTCCAGAGATTCCCTCTGGGACTGAGAAAGGTCTGGGAGCTTCAAACTCTGCAGAATGTTCAAGACTTTACCTCTTTGATCCCCTGACTCATCCGCCTCATAAAGGTGTCTATAAAAGTCAGCAAACTCCTGGGCTATCTCATTGGGAAGTATCTTGTACAATGGGTTAGATGAACTTGCGCTGATCTTTGCCACATACCGATCCGCAGCCTGCTTCCTAAGTCTGTGTGCAAGCAACCTACCTGCCCTCTCCCTTCTCTCGTAGTACCTTTGTCCTGTATATCTAAGGGTGTTTTCCACATGCCATTGCATTAATGAATTATAGAGAGCTCAGGCTTCCCTAAGTTTTTTAAGGGTCAAATTAGATCCTGTTCATTTATGTGTGGCCTCTAGAGAGGCAATGCTATTAAGGGCCTCTTGTAACCGAGCCTGATGCTGTTTATGTGAGGCAAAAGCTATCATGTGCCCCCCGAATCACGGCCTTTAAAGCATCCCAAAGATATTTAGGTTTGGAGAGCTCATCTGTATTTTCTTTTAGGTAATGTTGGATGACCTGTTTAGTGGAATCCACATACTGTTTATCATTTAATAAGCCTGGATCAAATCTCCAATATCCACGTCCCCCAGAAACATCCCAGCCGAGCTGTGCCTTCACCATAGCATGGTTGGGAGAATGGAGATGTCCCTGAACATGTGCATGCCATTCCTAGGGATGTAAAATCTGTCTAGCCTGGAATACATATTCGAGGCTGGGGGAAAAAAAGTGTAATTTCTCATGGAGGGGTTAAACTGCCTCCACGGATCCACTAATCCCGCCTCTAAGCATAGGTTACGAAGCAATCAAGAGGGTCGAGATCCTGGAGTTTTAGTGGAGCTTCTGTCCTTATTGACATCCTCCATGCAATTCCAGTCCCCCATAAGGATTGTCTGCCCTGGGGGCAACTTAGCAACAGTATTAAAAAGGGCGTGTAAAAATTTCCCAGAGGGTGGGGTAGGGGCATATACACCTCTCAAATGTAACAGATGGCCTTTGTAGATACCAGAGACTATAATGTGGTGACCTGAGCCAGACTTAGCGACTGATTGAATTTGAAAAGGAAGCCCCCTTCGAAAGAGGAAAACTACACTCCTCCTTTTTGTTTTCTGAGTGTTCGTCTGAGAATACTGTACCTACCCAGGCCCTAGCAATTTCATATGCTCTCCAAGGGTCCGTTTTGCTTCCTTTAAACAGGCACTATCACATTTTTCCCTATGAAGTTCTACTAGAACTTTAGCTTGTTTGACTACGTTGTTGATCCCCTTTACATTAAGGGAACAAATTGTCAATTCTGCCATGAATTAAACTTAGGTGATTTCCAAAATCTTGCAACTACCATATGCCCCAACCAGCAACCATGAGCCCATATAACCAAAAGTTATCCTCTCTCAAAAGGAAAGAAGAAAAAGTAAGTGTGAAAAAGAGATAGGTCAGAAAACAGAAGATGAGTATTACAGACTCTAGGTACAACGTGACATTTAATGCAACCAACATTGTACTGCTCCTGGCTCCTATAGAGGAGCTCAATGACATACAGCCGTTGGTATTGTGTGGCTTAAAAGCCGTCACATCTTCCAAGTGTAACGACAATTACCCTGGAGGCCGTAAGGGGAAACTACACCCCCAAAAGGGAACAACACTCTTCAGCTGAGTGAAAAGGTTAGGGGTCCTAGGAAACCTAGGAAGCCACAACCCGTGCCCTTTTTAAGTAATAAGTCTTCCGCGATGGGCTGGGAGAAACTCTCCCCTCCTCCAGCAGTGGCAATCAAACAATACCTACTGCCAATTAAGAATCAAGTGCTTAATATGAACACTTACTCTCAAGCTCAGCCTGCGTTCATTCCAAGAATCACCCGATGGGGCTGGGGGGATGGTGCACCCAATTAAACACTTACCCAATTACAGGAACGGTTATGTAGAATTGAAATCCGGCAGGTACAGCAAATTAAACATTTCACCACCCACCCTAACGTGACCACCATATGGTTGTGGAGTAAACACCAAGACATTTAACTCTAGCCAAACTTGGAGACCAGAAACATGAGCCAAGAAACCCTTCCCCGCAATAATAAATGCTCTGCCATAACAACCTGAGAGCTAAACGATTGGTATAACCAGAAACAGATATTCAACTGAATAACATGATAATGCAGAGTACAAACAGATGAAGGGGCCCACGCCCTTGTCCATGTGGCAGCGATCTCTCACTTAACACCGAGCAGGGAAGTGAGAAAGAAAGCAAAAAGGGGGAGGGGGGAACGGCAATCAGAAAAAGCTAAGATAGTCACTTATCTTCATGTGTGCTGCTCAATCCACCGTCGGGGGGGAAAGTCCCAAAATGAACCCGAAGGCATGCAGTCTGTGACACCAGGCCTCAAGATGGGCTGATTCACAACCTCAATGAAGCCTGGGGGAAGACTGAACAACCGAACACCAGGAAGGTGCTACAGCATAAAGCGATCCCCCACCATTCAACCCCCATCAAAATAAGTCCACCTCATTACCTGTATCGACATAAATGGGACCCAGCCACAAAGAAGAAAAATAAATTCACTGAACCCCCACAATACCCCAGGGGAAGCGGGATATCAGATGGGGCCAAAAAGTAGGCATCTAAAAGCCCCATTTTTCACTGTATGTTGTGCCACCATGGATTTAACAGCTACAGGGCTGCTGCAACCAAGGTAAACAATTATACTTAGGTCACTTCAAATGGGCTTCTGTGAATCTTTCCCTTTAGCAATCCACCTGGACACGTCAGCGTGGAGAGGCAGAACGGCATCAGCTCTGAAATTGGGTCTGGTGTTCTTTGTGGGGCCAGGAACCATGGACCAAAGAAGTTGTTCGATCTCCTGCTTGGCTATTTCTTCCTTTAAGTCTGGAATTAGAATGTCTTAGAAGCAAGGAAGTCGCTGGCCATTAGTAAAGACTCAAAGATTTTAGGGCCTTCTGGAAGTTCTACCCAGAGCCTGGCAGGGTAGCGTAGGTAGGCTTTCATTCCCCTCTCCCTGAGTTGCTTGACTACACCAAGAACTTTTTTTCGATGCTGAGCCATCGCTGGAGGGAAATCTTGGTTGATAAAAACTCTGGCCCCATCGAAGTTTAGATATTTATTTGCCCAGGCAAGTCACAGGAGTTTATCTTTTATGGGGTACTTCAGGAACTTTATGATTATGGCTCTTGGTGGGGCCCCCTGCTTGGGTTTCAGAGCAAGGGCCCTGTGTGCCCTCTCGATATCCAGGGAGGTCTCATCTTCTATTAGTAATTCCATTCTCAGCCAGCTCTCTACAAAAGCGACCGTGTCAGCTTGATCAGCCCCTTCAGGAATCCCCACTACACAGACATTATTGCACCTGGAACGTGCCTCCACATCCTCCATTTTAGCTGTTAAGGCTTTCTCTCTGCTGTACAGGAAGGCTAGGGCGCGACCATAAGCCATGTGTTCGGTTTGTAGGCTCTCAAGATGGTGTTCTATGGAGGTCGTCCTGGATTCCAGCTTTTTAAAATCACGCTGGATGTCTGAGACTTTGCCATCTATCTTGTGGAGTAATTTAAAAATTTTCCTGGATTCAGACCTGGTGCTGGTACAGCTGGAGTCCGAGCCAGAGTCTTCAGCTCTGGATCCCAAGAGCAAGGACAACCATGAGGGTGCTGGACTCAGGCCTGGCATGGATCTAGCTTGCACATTAACTGTAACAGATTTTGGGGTCGATGGTCCTCCTTTTTTCATACGGACCATTGCGGACTGTTCCCGTTGACTACACAAACAAAAAGGAATGCAGGATGCCGCTGCAGTGCACTGTATTCAGTGTGATATACTGCTGGAGGGTTAAGAGCAAAGAATTAGGCAGCCATTCTCACCTGCTACATCACTGGAAGTGGAACTTGCATGTTTCAATCATGTCTCCCCTCTCCCTCCTTGTCTCCAGTGAGAACAAATTTAATGCTTCCAAACGCCCCTTGAATGCCCTGGATCATTTTGGTTGTTCTTCTCTGAACAGCCTCCAACCTGTTTATATTCTTTTTCAGAAATGGACTCCAAAACTGGACACAGTACTCCAGATGGGGCCTTACCAGGGATCTGTAGAGTGAAACTGAGGGCATCAGATAAGGAGTGACACCTGGTAGTCATTGTTTCAAGCAATTTCAAGCAGGGCCAACAATGCAAACATGTGATCAATGGATGTAATTAGATAATGGGTGCATCAGAAAAACATTTGAGAGCAGGGACATGAGTACAAAAATGCTACTGTCCAGATAATTTGTAAGGCCCCATGTGTAGTATTTTGGACAGTTTTGGTAACTTCAGAATAGGATGGACATAGTAAGACTTGAGGGTGTGCAGAGAACAGCAACATAAATTATGTTGGGGAATGCATGATTAGTTCTATGATGAAATGCTCTCAAATTAGGTCATTACATGCTGGAAATTAGAAGAATGAGAGGTGACATGATACTGATGTATAAGGCATCAAGGGATCCCAACCTAAAAGAATATTTAAATCAAACAAACAGAGAATGCAATTTCAATACTAGAGGGCATTGTTATCAACCCAATGGTGAGAATATTAAGACAGAAAAAAGAAGGCACTGGTCTACACAAATGGTAGTGACAACCTGGGACAACATCCCACAGGCAATAGTGGAAAGTGATACTCTGGGGGAGTTTAAAAAAGAAACTGAACCTGTACATGAACAGCAGAATCATTACTGGGTATGACCAATGAGAATCAGCAAACAAATTTAGTGGGCTATTGCCTTCTATTGTCTGAAATTCCTATTTCTTAAGACAGTGTCCTCACAGACAAGAGTAGTACTGATGATGCTGGGGCAGATGATGGTGGGGATGGTTGTGAGATGGAACTTTACATGTAGTAGTAAAATTAAATTTTAAGTTACTGTCTATCCAGAGGTCCAAGTATTTGTGTTCAGTGATCTGTTGTAAAAGTTCTCCTGCTGTGGTTCTTACAACCAGTGTTGGGGGAGAGAGTTTACTCTTATGCTGGTTGAGAACAGCATTACTTTTGATTTTTTGCTGTTCAGGATTTGATTTCCAGAATTGATCCTGAATGTCCAGGAAATTAGTTGTATGTCTGTATTGATTTCCTTTAAATCTGTTCCAATAGTGAAAAGTACAGTGTCACCTGCATATAACCTAACTATGGATTTCCTGATGACAGTGGGTACTTGATCACTATAAATCAGGAACAACAAGAGACCCAGTATTGATTCCTGTGGTACGCCTTGTTTAACCTCAAACTGATTTGAAGCTGTTCCTCCCACTATACTTATTTGTTTCCTTCCGGGTAAATATGACTTAAACTATTTACATGTTTGTTTTGAGACCCCATGTCCCTCAGTCTATGTAACAAAATCAGATGATTTACTGTATCAAAAGCTTTTGACAAGTCCATGAGCACCATGCCCACAGACTCTCCTTGGTCTAAGGATGTTGCTACAAGATCAATGAGATCCGTGAGCGCAGTGCCCGTGGAGTTTCCCCTTCTAAAGCCTGATTGGTGGTCAGTCATGTTTTTCCAAGTATTCACAGAGCTGACCATGCACCAATCACTCCAGGATTTTTGATACTACCAGTAATAGGGCAATGGGTCTATAGTTGGATGGGTTTGTTATTTTCCCCCTTTGAAAATAGGGATTTCATACCACCACCACATTTTCAAATAGTTCATGAAACTGAAAGGAAGAGGAAGAGGATTAAGATCACTTTATTACATTCACAAATTTATAAGATGACTTTAATGTGAGGACATCCATTCTGTGGGAGGATCACAACATCATATCATCAATGTATAATAGCTCAGGATGGAAAGGAGTGATCCCCATACCAGACCCTCATCATTCATTTGTCCAAAGTCCCAGAGCATATCAACATTATCCACATTTTGGCACAACTGTGAGGGGATCATATCATCAGCATCCAATTGTCATTGATGTTAGCTCAGGGTGGGAGGAAGTGATCCCATATAATTTCCGCATCATTCATTAGGTCCAAAGCCCCAGAGCATACCAACACTATTTAAATATTGGTACAATGGTAGGGCAGGTATAAGAGTCTCTGATTCTTTAGATAACCTGTAGCCTTTCCTCCTTGGAGCCTGATATCATCAGATCTTAGACGCTAAGTAGGGTCGGGTGTGGTCAGTTGTTGGATTGGAGACCTCCGATGAAACCCCAGTGCCATAGGAAGTGGTGTTTGTAGCTTTGTAGAGAGCACTCTCCTGTTGGTTTAAAATAACCATATCGATATCCCATGTTTGGGGGACACTGTGCTGTCAGAGGTGCCATCTTTTGGATGAGACATTACAGCACAGTTCTGTCTGCCTGTTCTGGTGCTTGTTCAGGTGAACATTAAAGATCTCATGGTACATCTCAAAAAGAGCAGTGGAATTTTTTTATTAAAAAATACAACAAACCAAAACTAAAAAACAAATCCACATATCTTCAGTAAATCTATGAAAACAAAAATCAAAACTTATATGTCAAACAAAACAAAAACAAAAGTAAATCAGGAAAGACCATTATAACTATCATAGTCTACTATCTGCTCGGTATCAGGGAGGGACAACCAGCATACATTTTTCCACAAATCTATTAATACTTCAGGGGACACAGAAAGTAAATCTTTCTCATGAACCTCATTATATTCCTGATGGATTTTTTTTTTCTATTAATCCCGATAATGCTGTTTCTTGCTGTTGTAACACACATTGTCAACAAACCTTCCAAATACACCACTTTAGACAGGCACAAAAAAAAACACTCAAAATTCCTACGTGACACTTCTCCCATTCTCCTGGAATAATCACATATACCAAGATTTCATAATTCACACTTTGGAATAAGGCTTATTCCATTTTTTATTGGTTTTGTTTTTGGCTGTTTTCTTTTGCTAGTTGTGCCCATAAAATAGTAATGTACTGTATGACAATAAAAAAAAAGAGGTGCTCCATAACTTCTAACTGAAAACAACAGTTTCCTCTTATTCAATATCTTTCCTCCAGACTCTTATGTCTGTGTTTATTCTGGATATTTAAACAATCATGGCATCAAAACTACACTACATCCCGGATTTTAGCAGGCAACCTAGGTTCTTGTAAATGTCCAGTCAATCAATGCTCCCAGATCTTTGGTACACAGTAAAACATTGGCTCTGCCTGAAAGAAAGCATGCACTGTCTTATCATATATATTATTTTTAGTACTTTCTTGAGCCATTTGTCTAATAATAGCCCATTGTTTGACTTTCTTAAAGCAACTTATTATCTATTGCGGTATAGTTTCTGGGAGGCCCCATAACACTTTCAGAGGACATAGGGCCTATTTGTCTAGGAAACATGTACAATGCAACTAGAAATATGGAAATCAAGACCTATAGAGCCCCAAAACTAAAAGTCTCAAGTTACTATAGAAAAACTTACAAAAGAAAAAAAATAGGGGGTGATCATGGACAAACCACCATATTTTACTGATTTATATATCTCATTCCTTTTAATTGAATTTAAAGAGGGAGTCCAGTCAAAAGTGTTACATTGCAGAACTAGAATCAGCATACACCCAAGAAATCTCATACCAAAAATTAGGTTTCTACGTTACTTCATTTTAAAGCTATGACCTATTTTGTAACCCTAATTTCATGCCCTGTTCAAAAAAGCCAGTTTCAGTGAAGAGTCACTGATGATGTCATAACCAGAACTCACAGTCTAGTCCCCCCATCAGCAACCTTATACAACCCATTTCTCCAAAGTTTAAAAAACTTTATAAAATGGTAAGGGGAAATCCTGAAATCTAACTGGCTGTTGTTCATGTAGCAATTATGTTCCCGCATGGAAAATAAAAAGTGCTGCCAAATGTGCACTGATCACCACTAGAATCATTACATTAACAGAATGTTAAGAATTCAACTGGCAGCCATTGTTTTTTGCCCTGTAACTGTAAGCATCACATTTACTTGCAATGGGCCCTTAAAATAAAACTACCTTAAATACAGAATAAAACAGATTTAAATGTTGTTTCCCTGATCATCACATTCTCCTTACACACATAAATAGATTAAGAACATTAAGTATTGTTTATAGTTTTCATTACAACTGTTTCTTTGCGGACAATGAAAAATCCCCCTTGTATCTTAACCTGCTCATCAGGGAAATCTCTTCTCCTTGCCCTGCCAAAGAGATAATTGAGTATCTGGCTGTCACAGATGCCTTTGTTTTTGTGTGTGTGTGTGTGTGTGTGTGTGTGTGTGTGTGTGTGTGTGTGTGTGTATTATATTAGGAGAGTAACATTCTACCAGTGGAACAGAGCAGAATTTTGAATCCATGTGTTCCATGGTAAACATTCCATATCTTGAATGTGTGGAAAAATAGAGAAAAAAAAACAGGAAGAAGAAAGTAGGCAAAATGCAATTAAATCATCAAAGACATCATTTGTTATGGGTGGAAGGACTATTTTATCATAAATGCTCACATGTAAATCTGTTGTTTCTACATATAAACATGCTTTTCCCAACTGTAAAAAGTTTTTGAAAAAGGAGCCCATTTTATAAGTGCAATAAGGCACTCCGGGATGTGCGTGGAACACATTTTACTGCACAGCCAGCAGCTAAAGTCACTCAGCCTTCAGCCTTGTGCCTTATTATGCCCCTGGGCATGCAGTAAAATGTATTCCATGCACTCCCCATCGTTTCTTATTGCTTACGTAACTGAGACAATCATTTAAAAAAAATTGACATAGGATTGGCTGCAACACTTGCATTTACAGAATGTTCAGGTGCATGGTATTGTGCTTTAGAATGTGTCAGGAGATGGTTTAGGAATGCAGTGCTAAACCAAGGTATAGAATGTCAAGGTGTTACACAAATTTAAAATGCTGGGGGGACAAGCAGTCTCTGAATGTGGCAGGGATGCACCATCTCAAAGTGTGGTGGGACAGTCAATCACAGAATGCAAAATGAACACACATTGAGGAATTTGTCGGGGACTGGCAATTTCTGAATATGGTAGAGATGCACACAGTCAGAATGTGACAGGACATACCATTTTATTCTGAAATTACTTAACCCTGCCACATTCCAGAATTGTAGGCACCCACCACATTTCAGATTTGTGCATCATATCCCTAACACATTCTGACACAATGTATCCCAGCCACATTCCAAAATTGCGTGTCACCACTACATTCCAAAACTACATGCCATTACCATTATCCAAAACTCCACATCACTGCCACATTCTGAAACTGCACATCACTGCCACATTCTGTAACTGTGCATCAGTGCCACATTCCAAAAGTGTGCATCACCACCACATTCCAAAATTGTGCCTCACCGCCACATTCAGAAATTGTGTCACTGCCAAATTTCAAAATTCTGCATTGCCACCACATTCCAAAACTGTGCGTCAGAGTCACATTCCATAATTGTGAATCAATGCCACATTCCAAACTTGTGTATAATTGCCACATTCTGAAATTGTGCATCACTGCCACATTCTAAAATTGCATATCTCCACCACATTTTAAAATTGTACCTTCCTGCCACATTCCAAATTGTGCATAAACTTCCACATTCCGAAATTGCCTATCACTGCCACATTCTGAAACTGTGCATTACTGCCACATTCCAAAACTGCACATCACTGCTAGTCTGAAAATGCATGTCACCACCACATTCCAAAATTATGCGTCACTGACACATTACAAAATTGTGCTTCACTGTCACATTCCGAAACTGTACATCATCACCGTGTTGCAAAACTGTGCATCACCACCACATTCCAAAACTGTGCATCACTGCCATATTCCAAAATTGTGTGTCACCAACACATTCTGAAACTGAGCATCATCATCACATTCCTAAACTGTGTCACTGCCACATTCCAAAATTGTGTGTCACTGCTATATTCTAAAATTGCATATCTCCACCACATTCTAATACTGTACCTTCCAGCTACATTCTGAAACTGTGTGTAAATTTCCAGCTTTCAAAAGTGCCTGTCATTGTCATATTCTGAAAATGTGCATCCCCACCATATTCCAAAATTGCACGTCCCTGCCACATTCTGAAAATGAGTGTCACTGCCACACTCCAAAATTGCATGTTCAAGCCATATTCTAAAATTATGCTTCCCTGTCTTATTCTAAAATTGTATATGACTACCACATTCTGAAACTGCATCACTGCCACAGTCTGAGATTCTTAGTCCATGACACATTACGAAATTACATATACCTGCCAGCTTCCACAACTATATGTTTCCTGCATTTTGAATTTGGGTACCTCTGCCACATTCTAAAAATATGACACAATCACATTCAATCAATCAAAACTTTATTTATATAGTGCCTTTCGAAAATCAAGGTGCTGTACACAACATAAATAAATGTTAAAATAAACAGGAATAAATAAGAATATAAATTGTTTAAAATCAGTCAATCTGTCAATCTGGAAAGGCCAAAGAAAATCAATAAGTTTTTAATAAAGATTTAAAACTACCGACTATCAGGCATTCTCTTAACCAATGAGGTAGAGAATTCCACAGGGTTGGGGCTGCAAATGAAAAAGCATGAGCTCCAGATGTTTTTAAATGAACCCTGGGAATCTCCAGCAATTCCTCATCGGCGGATCAGAGAGGATGATTGGGGGAGTAGGGAGTCAGAAGATCTTTCAGGTAGTCGGGCCCTGCTCATGTAGGGCTTTAAAGGTAAGCAAGCCTACCTTATAGGTGATCTGCCACTGAACTGGCAGCCAGTGCAGTTTGCACAGAACAGGTGTAATGTGGCTGGTCCTAGAAGTACCAGTCAGCAGCCTGGCAGCAGCGTTCTATAAATATAGTTATTTATTTATTTAAAAGTTGGTAACCAGGAAAGGCACACTGAGCTGATGCTTGTTTTCAGGTGTGAAAGGGGGTGAAAGGTGAGGGGAAAGGGGAAACAAAGCAAGCAGCAGTTACAAACAACTGAAGTGCAAGAACAACACTATTAAGTGCAATACAATGGCAACAATAATGATATGAATACAGTCAGGGTAATAAGACAGCAATACAATGCTTTTGGTCCTAGTTACTGATTTACAAATTATGAAGGGAGGGAGGTGAGACTGGTTTGGATTTGAGTAGGACAAGGCATTCGGGGAAAGGAGGGAGGGTGAGGGGTGAGTGAGAAACAAGAGTGGAGAAAGGTGACAGGTGGAAGGGAGGTGGAGTGGAGAGAGTTAGAGGGGAGAGACACAGGAATAGGTAGGGGGAGGTTGGCTTTAGGGATAGTAGGGATGTGGGATGACAATGAAGAGGAGAGAGATGATTCCAAAGGGAGGGAAGATGGTAGGAGAAGGCAGCCATACCAGCACTGGAGTGAGTGTGTGAAACTGAGAAGCAACAGAAAGCTTTTAGGAAATAAATTTTAGTGTCCCTGTCACATTTCAAAATTGTATGTCCCAGCTACTTTCTGAGATTGTGCCATTGCTACATTCTACAGCTGCAACCTGGTGGCATTTTTAAATCTCATTCCTGCAGTATTCACATTTCTTCTCTCCCATATACTTATCCAGTTCAACTTTAAACTGGGTCAAATTACTACTAGAGACAACTTCTAAAGGCAGTGAATTCCATATAGGAGGTAACCTCTCTGTGAAAAATGTATTCCTTTTTGAAGTATTATTTAAATCAGTTTTACATTTTAGATTATGTGTTCTGATATTATAATCTATTCCAGTTTTTTGGAGACAAAGGGCCTCACATAAGGCAGAATCATGAACCAATCTGTATGCTATACAAAGATCACCCCATAGGCCTTATATTCTAGGGAGAACAATCCTAGAGTTTTGAGTCTGATATTATAGTCTAGGTTAGATAGACTCTTGATGTTTTTTGTAAGTCATCTTTGGACCTTTTCAATCAAGGCTATTTCTTCCATTGAAGTTGGATTGCAGAAGGAAGCACAATAATCGATTTGTGATCTAACTAGGCTCGAATACAGTGGGATCAGTACATCTGGCTCTCTGCTCTTAATGTGTTTAAGGATACAAGAAATTATACCATGACATTTTTTAATAATGTTATTGTTATGTGAAATAAACTTTAAGTCATTTGAAATGGTTATTCCTAAGTCCTTTTCATTTGTAATAGATTGTAATTTATGATTATTTCTATAATAAGATGCTTGCACGTTGTGTTTTCCCAGGTGCATCACCTTACATTTGATGGGGTTAAAGGTCATTTTGTTTCTTTCAGACCAACTAAATAAATTATCAAGATTGGATTGTAAAGATCTAACTGAATCTGAGTTGTTAATGATGCAGCCTAGCTTGCTGTCATCGGTATATTTATGTATCCAAACATCATTTGAGGTTTGCATAGTAGTGATTAATAAATTGAATAGTAAAGCACCCAGAACAGAGCCCTGCAGAATACCACTACTCACTTTTCCCCATTCAGACAGAATCCCTTTAATGCTGACCCATTGTTTCCTGTTACTAAGCCAGGAGTTGATCCATCTAACAATGTCTGAATTAAATCCATGACCTAACAATTCCCTAATCAACATTCCATAGGGGATGGAATCAAATGAATTTTCAAAATCCAAGAAAATTATGTCCACTGGAAAACCTCAGTCCAATGCCATACTTGTTTGAAAAAAAATTATAAGGTTGAGTTGGCATGATCTACCCTGTACAAAGCCACATTGGCTAATATCCTAAAAGTTTATACTTTGTAAATGTTCTAATATTTTTTTTTCTTTAGACTTCTTTCCATAATTTTACCTATGCAGGAGATGAGGCTTATCAGTCTATAATTACTAGTGAGATGTTTATTTCCACCCTTGTGTATAGGGACTACAGTAGCTACTGTCCATTACCTTATTGTATAACCTTCATGTAGGGATACACTGAATAGTAGAGTAAGTAGGTCCACTAATTCAGTAATCATTTATGTAATGAATTTTGCTGAAATATCATCAGGACCAGCTGAGGAGTAAACTTTAGTGGCCCGTATAGCTATTTTAACTTCCTCAGGGGTAATAGATGGATATTGTTCACTAGGTTCAACATTTTCTAGACATGCAGCATCCTTAGTTTCAAAGACATTTAGAAAATAATCATTAAATTCTTTAGCCATTTCTGACTCATTAGTAAGTGGCACATTATCTTTAATTAATGGACCGATGGTAGGTACCTTTCCTCTTATAGATCCAATATAATTATAAAACTGTTTTCTGTTATCTTTGGTCACAGTAGCTAATTTTAGTTATAATTCTTTCTTAGCTGCCCTAATTGTTTTTTTTGTTTTTTTTACATTGATTAGATATCTTCATAAATTTAGCCTTTTTTCAGCCGAGAAATCTTTTTTGTATTTATTATATGTTTTTTTCCTTTTTCTAATTAATATTTTAATTTTGCCATTCAACCAAGTGGGTACTATTTTATTCTTATGGTTATATTTTTATTCTCTGGCACCCAAGTATGTATGCAATAATCAATTTTATTTTTTATGGCTTACCACATCTGCTCACTATTTTTTTTTTAAATCAGGTTTCCAGTTCCAGTCAGTAAGATAATTTTTGATAGCCTCATAATTGGCTTTATGGAAGTTTCTTGTCTTAGTGACACCACAATTTATTATTGTATAATTTGTAATACTCCATAAAACCATACTGTGATCACTGTCACCTAGAGGTTTGATTACTCTTGGTAATTCCTCTGTATTTTTATATTAGTGAGGATAAGATCTAGAATATTTTCCTTCCTGTGGGTTCAGATACAAGTTGATCTAAATTATGCTGAAGGATTAATTTGATAAATCTATAGTCTAGTTTAGTTTTCCCAGTAAGAGTCAGCCAACAAATAGCAGGTAAGTTGAAATCCCCCATTAATATGAGGTTCTCATAGTTTTCCAAATGTTCAATGGTATGGAAAAATGTGATGTTGCTATTGGGATCTAAATTAGGAGAATGATAACATAATCCAATTGTTAAAAGTCTGTCAGTCTGTATTTGAGCAAGTATTATTTCAGTATCATTTATTATGTTGGCATGTATTCGAATTTGTGCACTACTCAGGCGCTTATTTACTAACAGGGATACTCCTCCACCTTTAGAGTTTGACAAGTCTTAAAATATACTGAGTAGCCTGGAATATCTATTCCCCAGGTTGAGTCTGAAAACCAAGTTTCTGTAACCACACATATGTCTATATTGTCTCTACATAGAATACATTTTAACTTGTCTAATTCGTCATTTAGGCTTCTAGCATTACGTAAAAGTATATTTAGACCTTTACTCCCATAATTTACTTGGCTATTTTTTAATATGTCTGAGATTTTATGAATACTAGTCCTAGAAATATTGGGGTTATTTTCTGTGGATGACAAAACGAGGAGAATCTTTCTCCCACCCACCACTTTATTTAGTTTAAATTAGACAACCATTATTTAGATGAAACTTGGGCCCACCTTGAAAACAATATTTTAGGCTGCCCTGAACAGAAAACAAAACCTCTGTCTTTTCCTAGACAGAAACAGTTTGGGAGGTGTTGGAGCCTTGTGTCAGTCTAAGGTAGACACACCCTCACCCTTCAATGCCCAGTCCAAATGTTCTCTGAATCTATGATGGGCTCTGGTGATCCCATGATAGTGCATTTACTTTTGAGCCGGTACAAGATGTCACTAATGATCTTCCCATCATCTCTGAAGAAAACAGTCACCATTTTAAAAGCTGGCTTTGTTATGAGATTAGCAAGAAGTAGAGACCGGGGGGGGTGTTATACTTGACCTAGTGGTATCACTTCCAGAACCTTTCAAGGCCACTTGCTGTTTTGCAGCTTATGTTAAAGATAGTGTTCACAGCTGTATGAATCATAGCATAAACTTTATTTTCAAAAAAATTTTAGGCTATCTTTTAATAGGTTACAACCTACAAACACTCTGTTGGAAGCCTCTTCCATAAAGTACTCCCTTATATTTAAACCACACTATATTACACCTTTTAGCAGGTTCCACAGATGATGGGGAAAAGTCTGTTGAAAGTCTGTGTCCCTGTCTGCCTTAGAGTCCTTGCCTGCCAGGTCCAGGTGGTGCCTGATTTTGATCCTTCTGATTTCTGTGCAGGGAAAAATCAAGGGAAGCTCTGGAAGTGGTAGGGATCTTTTTCTATGCATTCTCTGTACTAGGGGGGCTGATCGGTAGAAACTGAGCCTGTATTAGGGCCAGTGCTCGAGAGTTCAGCAGGTAGAGAGACTACTGGGGTAAGAGAGGGAGTTGATGGCAGCAGCTCTTCATACAACAGGGAGAACATAACGTTACTTTTCTGGTCATGTTTTGTTCTGCATGACCTGATTCTGATGGTCCATTTCTACTGGTAATTCTGTTATGAAAAGAGATTCTATAGAAACAGTAGCAGAATGGATGGTTATGTCTGTACTTGCCATACGCTGCTGCTGGTTAGAAGGTAGCTGAACTGAAATGTCCTTGGGTTCTGTTTAAATCTCTATACCTGCGGTGGGTGTAAAAGGGCCAGCAGAAACTGTATAGGAAACATTTAATACAGAGCAAGTCTTCTGTGCCAGAGGAGTTGTTATTTCTGTAGGCTGGGGAGTGGGTACTCATATACTCTGCTCAGGAACAGCAGTAGTCTGTACAGAAGGCTACGGCTCAGCGTGAATAACCAAGCTCATTTTTACAATATTCCCCTGAATTTCACCCTATCTTTTGGCTGAAGCGAGTGTTGAGGGGGATCTTTAATGCACTGCAGATTTGGCTGTGTAGCTTCTTTGGGGAACGGGACAACAGAACTATCAGCAAGTTTGAGTGAGATGGGGAGATGCAGGGATTTACCACACTCCTGCCCTGATCACTCAATGTCCCGTCCCGGCTGTAACTATGGGAGAACTGCTCCTGTCATTGCTCAATCCTGGAATGGTAGCATCAGCTGCAATCATCCAACATTTGGCCCCAGGCTTCTTCTTCCAACCAGCCCAGGACAATCTTTCTTTAATAGTAAATTCCAAAATCAATGGCTCCTCATAGAATTTACTTTTCAGAGCTCAATGTTGGGCTGCCCTGTGGTATCTCTTATTGCTGCTTGGTAGAGGGAAATAGCCATCTTTGCAAAAAGTGCTGTCAACGCCCTTCTCCCAGTTAAGGCTACCCTGGGATGCCGGGGGGACATTATTTTATTAACAGGTACAAACAGTGATGCTCTGAGCAGAAGTGTCTTTTGTTGGCATCTGTTCTCTTCTTCCACAATCATCTGTAAAAGTCCTGCTTTTTTCTACTGCAAGCCATAGTCCAAACATTCCTCGGCCCATAGGGGCTGCCTCACTGCACCAGTGGGCGGGAAGCAGTCTCCTCCAACCAGGCCACCATTCCTCTACTCTCCTCACCAACATCTGCCATCTTCCTACAGGAAGCAGCAAGACCCTCTGCAGGAAGAGTAGGGGAGTTTCCCTGGTTTCATAATCAACAAAACCTAAAATAAATAGTTTGTTAATCTTCTTTTCTATTTTCTTACCTATTTTGCAACATTTTTCAGACTTTCACATAACCACAATTCATCTCTCACTTGCCATACTTCAGTCACTGGTCTCCTGCCTTCATTAGTGTGTTATATAGCCATCTGTTATCAATTTTATTGGGAGTTCACACAACCACAAGCTATGTCACATTTGCTGTAATACAGTCACTGGGCCCCTGCCTCTGTTATTATGTTAATGAGCCGATTGTCATCAATTGTTTTGGGATGTTCTGCAGTTACAAGCCATGTCATGTTTGCTAGACTTCCCCCACTGGACCCATGCCTTCATTATCGTGTTCTTCCACCAGCTGTCATCAATTCTGTTGGGACTCATTCACCTTACCATAAAGCCACTGGGCCAGTCTCCATTATTATATTATTTAGCCAGCTATCATCAGTTATTTGGTGATTTATTTACATGGCCACAAACCATGTCACATTTGTCAGACTTCAGTAACAGGGCTCCTGCCTCAGTTACTTTATTCTTCAACTAACTGTCATCAGTTGTCTTCGGACTTATTCACACTACTACAAGCCATGCCATATTTGTTGGCTTCAGTCACTGGGCCACTGCCTTCATTATTTCATTGTTCAGACAATTATCATCAATTATTTTGAGACTTACTTCGATGACAACAAGCCATGTTATATTTTCTAGACTAAAGTCACTCACTGGGACTCTGGCTCCATTACTGTGTTATTCAGCCAGCAGCTGTCATCAGTTAGTTTGGGGTGTATCCGCATGACCAAAACCCATTGCTCATTTGCCATACTTCAGTCACTGGGCCCCTTGCTCCATTATTGTGTTCTTTAGCCAGTTGTCATCAAATATTTTGGGACTTATTCACATAACCAAAAGCCATGTCACATTTGCTGGACTCAGCCACTCACTTGACTCATGCCTCCATGTTTTTCTTTCTTCAGCCAGCTGTCATCGATCAGTTTGGGACTTATTCATATGACCACAGCCCATGTCTCATTCACTATACTTCAGTCACTGAGCTCCTGCCTCCACTACTGTGTTATTCAGCCAGCTGTCATCAATTATTTGGGGATTTATTAATGTGATCACAAGCCATGTCTTGTTTGCTGGACTTTAGTCACTCACTGGTCACACCCTTACATTACTGCATTTTTTAGCTAGCTGTCATCTATTATTTGGGGACTTATTCAAGTGACCATAATCCATATCTCATTTTGTGTACTTTTGTCATTGGACCCTTGCCTCCAATATTGCATAATTCAGCCAGTTATTATCAATTATTTTGAGACTTTTTCACAGGACAACCTGCCAGGTCACATATGCTGGACTTCAGTCACTTACTGACCCCCTTCCACCGTTATCATCTTTCAACACTTTTGAAGGCAAGGTCTACAATATTAAATAAGAGTAGGGGTTGCCAGAGGGGACAGTGACATGTTCCCAACTTGATTATGGGTATAAGATGAATAAAAATTAAAGCAGCATGCCTGATATTGGTGAAAATGTCGACGTATACTTTTTAATTCTATTTTAGATGTCCCCTTATCTACAGACTTATATGATATCCCCTTTTCCCACATTTTGATTCTGCTTTACCAATTTTTTTAGTTGAAATAATAAAAGGACTACTCCTTTTAATACAGCTCAGACTAGGTTTCCACCAGTATTCTATTGTTTTTTAACACCCACTGTTTAAGATCACTTTTCAAGTAAGTATTCTGAACCAGCATACTGCAGACACTGCACCCTGACCTTATGGGACAGCAGGTGTACAAAAACAAATACTGCTAAAAACCTGTTCCAGGCTATGTTAAAAGGGGTACTCATTTTATTGTTTTAAATGTGGAAAAAGTGTTAAAGCAGACTCAAGATGGGGAAAGAGGGTTATCATACAAGTTAGAAGCTAAGGGGTGATTGAAAATGCAATAAAAAGGTATAAGTTAAAATTTTAATCATTATCATGCATTGCTGCTTTAAACTGAAACATACTCAGTTTCTAATTAAATAGTATGTAGTATTATCAAAAACCAGAAAAAGTAAAATAAAAACATTTATTCAAACTGTAATGCAATTCTATGTCTTAATGTAAACATAGTATTAAACAATCTGTTAATACAAAAATAATATCAATGCAATGTAACACACAGTAGCAGCATACCTCTCAACTGTCACACATTACGAGGTATGTCACTCATTTTCCCCTCAGAAATTCTTTGCCTCACATGGAGAAGGTGATATTCCATATTTCCCACTGAGACTTTAAAGCAGAAATTTGTAATACTCTATTATGTTCAGTTACATCAAACAGTAAGAACATTAGTGCACTGATAACCATAGTGTTTTGAGCTTGCAGTGCCAAGTTTGAAGATACGTCACACACTTTGGTCATTTGTCACACATCATGTCACACATTTCAGTGAAGAAAGGTTGAGAGGTATGGGTAGCAGTAGCTCTCATACTAGGGAGGTGTACATGCCAGGGACTAGCAAAGCACGTGAAACAAATCGGCTTGCAAAAGGCAAATACCAAAGATGGTCAGCACTCTCAAGCTTATGACAAACAGTTCCAGCAATGAAAATATTCACCAACTGGCTGTACACAATGAACAGATAATCTTTATTACAGCCCACATCCAGTTAATAGCAACAAATATGATGTCTCATAATTTCATTAGCAGTGGAAAACCAGGTTCTAGATTCACAAAAAATCACAAAGCACAGCGCAAAAGTTTGCATTGTGCTTTACAATTGCCCAGGTGTCAAAGGTTGCTATTCACAGTTGGATAATGCACCTGTGCTAGCTGACTCAGAATAGGTCCAGGTGGAGTCAGAGCTAATTACATTACTGTTACCGCTAAGCCTAGGAGGA
Source organism: Neoceratodus forsteri (assembly GCA_016271365.2). NCBI lineage: Eukaryota > Metazoa > Chordata > Ceratodontiformes > Ceratodontidae > Neoceratodus > Neoceratodus forsteri. The sequence continues at coordinate 1,803,953,042 of CM057455.1, read as the reverse complement.
ACCACTAGCCACCAGGGAAGATATAAATACATTACATCTGTGATTGAAATGGCAATCAGTGTGGGGGAGGGACCACTAGCCACCAGAAAAGATATAAATACATTGAATCTGTGATCAGGAAGGCGATTAGTAGGGGGATGGACCACTAACCACCAGGGAAGATCTACAGTATATACATTTATATCTGTGCTTGGAACAGCAATCAGTGGGGGGTCCACTAACCACCAGGGAAGATATAAATATATTGAATTTGTGATCAGGATGGTGATTGGTGGGTGGAGGGACCGCTAACCACCAAGGGAGATCTGTATACATTTATATCCATGATAGGGATGGCAATCAGTGGGTTGGGGGGACACTAGCACCAGAAGGAATTAACTCTGACATTCAGGCCAGCGATCGGAGGGAGGGGGCCACCAAAGTACCTCCACCAACCACAAGAGTTGCATAGGATTAAAGCAAGATCCCAGTCAGTTGTATTTGCACCACACAAGGAGACCCTGCAAAAAGGTCCTTACATGGAGTAAATGATTCGTGAATCAGGCAGTGTCAATATTCCCATCCCCTCACCCTCATTTGCATTGCAGCACCCTCCACACTTTGGCCTGGTGTAAACCTGGTTTAAGCATGCAAACCAAGCTTTTGTGAATACCAGCTTGGCACAAAAGCTGCTTGCTCACACAAAACCGGGTTTGTACTGGGGCAAAGTTTTCTAAATCTAGCCCAGGTCTCAGTAATAACAAGTAAACTCACAACTGTCATCTCATCGGTCTATAAAAATGTTTTGTTATGCAGCTTCCATGATATACAGCTTCAAATAAAACTGACGTTACTCCATACAGATGTTAGCCTTACTCAGCTTCCCCAATCAAACCATACTACTGCCAAGATATACATCACATGTCCTAATGTTTTGACTTTATGAATGACATCTTCATCAGAGGTCAAGACAGGATGCAGGCTGTAATAAAGATTACAGGCTCTATTCTCAAAGGTTGGCGCAGGGAATACAGAAGCCCTGCACCAATGGCACAGCTGCCCAAACATGTGTCGTGTGCCTTTGTGACACTACACCCTTTTTACAGTGGCTTGTGCCACAGACTTGGTGCAAGCCCCGTAAAAAGGTTGGTGAAGTTAGACCAGCAAAAGCTGGTCTAACGCGCCACATGTGACTGTGACAGGGTGGATAGGAACCTGTCCCAGTTGTTAGAGAAAGTGTTTAAAATGCAAGGATCTGTCCTTTCCTATCTATTTGTCTGTCCAGTTGCGCAACCATATTTTCCTGTGAGGCTTCGGACTTGATCACCCCGAACAGTCATGCAATTCTTTGCCTCTCTCTGCCTTTCAGTCTTCTCTTGCTGTCTGTCTTTTCCTCCCTTGCATATCCACTGATATAAAAATATATTCAAATCAATATGTGGAAATGTAACTGATATTGAGATCCCTTGTGTTTAAGAAAATATATAGTGTTACTGTTGAAATGTATATAATTATATTTTGAGATGATTGCAGAGAGCTATGGAAAACTCAAGGGGTTACCCTAGTTCAAATCTTTGAGCCCTTTGCAAAAGCTGTGCATAAGAGACCTCAGAAAGCACACTGTGTGCTAGCAGCCCCTGCCTGATATTTACAAAAACAGAATGCTTGCAAAGAATGGGTATTGAAAGGACTTATAAAGGAGCTAAACTGCAACTGCTGAAGAAGAAAAAGGGACACAGACTGAACTAAAACTACTGTATTTATCCTCTGTACAGTTATTCTGAACAAGTTTTTTTTTTATGTTACTGCTACTGTAAATAAACATTTTTGGTGAATTCTACAACTGCTCCTGGTTTTCCTATGCTTCCTGACCTGTGTCTCAATGACAGATGGTGTCAGCCTAAGTAGGATTTATGCCGTGCATACTCTATAAGCCAGGAGTTTTGTGTGTGGGTACTGGGCCTAGTACCAGGGAAGCACAGAGGAAGGTACAGATTCTGCAGCAGCAAGTCCAGGAGTGGTTACCAGGAGAAAGGCAGCCAAATTAGCAGAGACAGAAGTCCAATCTGAGATTGTACAACCAGCACAAGTTATGGAAAAAGAACAGGCAGTGACAGAACATAAAAGCCTGACAGACTTTTTCAAATGGTGGGCTATATAACAAAAAGAGATGGAGAAGCAGAGAGGAGAAGAAGAGCTGCAGTGACAGGAGCAGCAAATGAGAGAAGAGATGCAGCGACAGGAGCAGTGATGGCTGGATGTCTTGCAAGCTATCAAAGGCAGAGGATCCAGCACAGATCCAGATCAGAAACAAAATGTGAGGAACTTAAAAGCCAGTAAACTTACAAAGTTGTGTACCTAAGATGATATTGAGGCATACCTGCCAACTTTTGAAAGAGCTGCCTCAGCCTGACAATGGCCAAAGCAGTAATGGACAATCAAACTGGTACCCTATCTGACAGGGAAAGCACAACTTGCCTACAGCAGTATGGACACTGCATAGTCAGAAAACTATGACTTTGTGAAATGCAAAATCCTGAAAAGGTATGACATCTCCAGAGAGACATACAGGTAGAGGTTTCAATCTCTGAGGTACAACTCGGTCGGCGATCCTTGAGAAGCCTTCACCTGACTCAAAGAACTCCTAATAAAATGGATCCAACCAGAGAACAAAACAGTCCCACAGATCATCAACACATTTGCCATGGAGCAATTCATCAACATCTTGCCTACAGATGTGCAGCTGTGGGTAAAGGAACACGGACCAGAGAGTGAAGAAAAGGCTGTTTTTTGGCTGAGGACTACCAAATGGCCAGACAGATGCCACAGCAGTGAGGTAACAGTCAAGCACTGGTAAGACACTCTTTTTCCCATTTAAACTCCAAGCCTGATAAGAACTCTGGTGGGGGTAACACATCTGTGCCCAAAGACATTATCTGCTATAAATGTAATAAGCCAGGTCATTTTGCAAGAAACTGCAGTAGTAAGGAGATTGGCACTGGAATAGATTTGCCCTTGGCAAACTGGGGCATGTACTTAACAGATATGAAGGTGGGAGAATAAGACTGTGAAGGGACTCACTGATTCAGGAAGCAGACAGACCCTAGTGCATTTTGAAGTGCAGGGAAAACACTGTACAAAGGGACCAGGTACTGGTGTCATCTGCATCCACGGGGACACACGATACTATCCCACCATCCAAGTGACTCTGACTGTTAAGGGTGTGTCGCACCAAATGAAAGTGGGAGTAGTATCTAAGTTACCTAATACCTATACCTGTGATTATTGGAAATGACTTTCCAGAATTTAATGAGCTGATCAAAGAAGGAGTAAATCCTGACGTTTCAGCAGCTGTGGTGACAAGAGCTCAGGCAAAGAAAATTTCAGACAGTGGGGACACTTTTCCTTTCAGTGATTTTGATTCGGACTTGTTTGAGCACAGCTCCAAGATCTGGAAAGCCAAGCAAAAAAGACGATGCCTGAAAAAACTGTGGCAGCAAATGATTGATGGACATAAGGGGTTAAAATATGAAAATGATGAAACTAAATTGTTAACTGATTGTGATTTTCTTTCAGAATAAGCTAACAATGTTTCTCTCCAGGGTTATTTTAAGCAGCTGTAAGTGAAACCAAAACAGGGTGGACCAATGTTTAAAAAATGTAGTGGGTTGCTGTACAGAGTTTGGGTTAAACCTCAGACACAGGAACAGACAGAACAATTGGTTGTACCACAGAAGTACAGAACAGAGTTATTACAGATAGCATATGATAGTCCTATGGCTGGTCACTCAGGGAGGGATTGCACCCTTGCCAGATTGCTGTATAGATTTTACCGGCCTGGAATTCATGAAGATGTTGCTACCTATTGTAATTCCTGTGCTGAGTGTCAGAAAGTAACCCCAGTCACTAGAAAAGATAAGGTGCCCCTGGTACCCCTACCCTTGATAGATGTGCCCTTTGAGAGAATTGCAATGGATGTGGTTGGTCCTTTAGACAAAAGTTAAAAAAGTAATAGATTTATCCTGGTAGTATGCAACTATACTACTCGATATCCAGAAGCAGTTCCAATGCATACAATTACAGCCCCAAAAGTTGCAGCAGAGCTTGCCAAAATTTTCAGCAGAGTGGGCATACCTAAATAAATTATTACTGATCAGGGTAGTAATTTTGGTGCTGCATTGCTTAAGGAGCTGTACAGACTACTAGATAACACTGCCATAAGAACCTCCCCCAACCACCCTCAGACAGACCGTCTTGTTGAGTGTTTTAACCAAACACTAAAAAGCATGTTAAAAAGGTTTGTAAAAGGGGAAGGGAAAGATTGGGACCAAATCTTGCCTTACCTTCTTTTTTCTTACAGAGAAGTGCCACAGGCATCAACAGGGTTTTCACCATTTGAAATGCTGTATGGCAGGCAGCCAAGAGGGCCACTGGATGTGATAAAAGAAACGTGGGAAGATAATCCCACTCAGAAACAATCTATAACATCTGATATGTGTGTCCTAAGAAAGAAGCTGGCAAAATATGTTGAAGTTGCCCATATTAATCAGGAAGAGGACCAAAACCACCAGAAGGTATATTATGACCATGGGGCAAAATAAGTAGTTTTTGAGTCAGGTGAAAAGCTTTTGCTACTGCTACCCACAACAAAAAAAAAACTGTTAATGAAGTGGCAAGAGCCTTATAAGGTTCTTAGATGTACTGGAACTATTACCTATGAGATTGAGACCCCTGGCAGGAAAAATCCTACTAAGATATACCATGCTAACCTCTTCAAGAAATGTGTTGAAAAAATACCAAAAGCTGCCTTGCTAGTTTTACCAGAAACCGATAAGGAAGATATTGATGTAGCTTATGATAGACTGGAACAAACTGTAAATGCTGATGCTGTAAAGGTGAATGTTTCCTTAACCTCAGAACCAACTGCAGACTTTCATAATGTACTAAAGACATTTAACTGTACTTTCACCATGGTGCCAGGCTGAGCAAAAGGGGTTGAGCATGTAATAGTGACAAGGAATGTTCGCCCTATTAGTTAAAAGACATACGGGTTGCCAGAGTGGTTAAGAGCTGGCGTGGTTACAGAAATACAACAAATGAAAGAATTGGGTATCATAGAGAAGTCTAGGAGTGCTTGGTCATCTCCCATAGTAATTGTAAACAAGAAAGAATGGGGTGCCGAAATCTGCCTTGATTTCAGGAAACTTAATCATGTGTCAGAATTTGACAGTTATCCTATGCCCAGAATAGATGATTTGGTGGACAGACTGGGTAGTGCAAAGTATATCAGTACCCTCAATCTCACCAAGGGTTACTGGCAAATACATTTAGCTAAAGAATCCAGAGATAAAACTGCATTTGCCACCTCTATAGGATTCTATCAGGTGACCACCATGCCCTTTGATTTACATAGTGTGCCAGCTACATTCCATTGGTACATGGATGTCATTTTATCCCCTCACACTGGTTAGTGTGCTGCATACCTGGATGATGCCATGGTGTACAGTCCAGACTGGAAAAGTCAGCTGGGACACCTATGAGCAGTTATCCAAGCTATCAGAAATGCAGATCTGACTATTAATCCTACCAAATGTGCATGGGGCATGCAGGAAACCAGATATCTGGGCTATGTGTTGGGAAATGGAGACATTAAGCCAGAGGTTTCTAAAATAGAAGCTGTAGCTAACAGCTCTGTTCCTAAAACAAAGAAACATGTCAGGTCATTTTTAGGGCTGGCTGGTTATTATTGGAGATTTGTTCCCAACTTTGCTGAATTAGCTACTCTCCTAACTGAACTCATGAAAAACAGTACCCAAATACTCTGAAATGGACCCCAGAGTGTGACAAAGCTTTTCAAGCCACTAAGGCTGCCTTATGTTCAGCCCCTGTTTTAAAAAGCCCAGATGCTGAAAAACCATTTTTGCTACAGACAGATGCATCCGAGGTAGGCCTAGGTGTAGTACTGAGTCAAAATATAGATGGGATGGAACATCCTATTCAGTTCATAAGTAGGAGGTTGCATGACAGAGAGAAAAGGTACTCCGCTATCGAAACGGGATGTTTAGCAGCAAAGTGGGCTATGGAGTCCTTTAAGTACTATTTGCTAGGAACTGACTTTGTTCTAGTAACCTATCATAATCCTCTCTGTTGGCTTAACCAAATGAAAGATAAAAATTCCAGAATCACACAGTGGTACTTGGCACTACAGCCATTTAAATTCACTGTGATACACAAATCTGGTAAAGAGAATAGCAATGCTGATTTTCTGTCAAGGTATGGATCAGGAATTGAAGGTTCTGAAGGTTGAAAACAAAAGTAGGGTTTTGAACTTTACTGTTTGCTGTACTGTTATATAAAAACTGATAATGTACATGTGCTTAATTTCTGAAAGCAGCAATTGTTGGTAGAGAATTAATGAAATGTTTTGGAAACCTGTCTGATAAAACAGGTTCCCTCTTAAGGAGGGGGGTGTATGTGACAGGGTGGAATAGGACCCTGTCCCAGTTATTAGAGAAGGTGTTTAAAATGCAAGGATCTGTCCTTTCCTGTCTATCTGTCTGTCCAGTTGTGCAATCATATTTTCCTGTGAGACATCGGACTTGATCACCCCGAACAGCCTCATAATTACTTGCCTCTCTCTGTCTCTCAGTCCTCTCTTGCTGTCTGTCTTTTCCTCCCTTGCATATCTGCTGATATAAAAATATATGCAAATCAATATGTGGAAATGTAACTGATATTGAGATCCCTTGTGTTTAAGAAAATATATAGTTTTACTGTTGAAATGTATATAATTATATTTTGAGATGATTGCAGAGAGCTATGGAAAACTCAAGGAGTTACCTTAGTGCAAGTCTTTGAGCCCTTTGCAAAAGCTATGCACAAGGGGTCTCAGCAAGCACACTGTGTCCTAGCAGCTCCTGCCTGATATTTACAAAAACAGGATGCTTGCAAAAAATGGGGGTTGAAAGGACTTATAAAGGAGCTAAGCTGTAACTGCTGAAGAAGAAAAAGGGACACAGACTGAAGTAAAACTACTGTATTTCTCTGTGCGTAGTTATTCTGAACACGTTTATTTTTTATGTTACTGCTGCTGTACATAAATAGTTTTGGTGAATTCTACAACTGCTCCTGGTTTTCCTATGCTTCCTGATCTGTGCCTCAATGACAGTGGTGCACAGAGGGCTCGGGATTTGAGAATCCCAAATTTAACCCTGGGATTGCTGCATGCCCCATGCGCCATGTGTGTGGTGCATCCAGGACTTGCAGCAATCTAACTCTTTTGAGAATAGAGTATATCTGTTCATTGCATATAGCTGGCTGGCATAGACTTTCATTATTGGAACTGTTTGTCATAATCTTGAGAGTGCTGACCATCTACGGTATTTGCCTTGTGCAAGCCAGTTTGTTTCATGTATTACTACAATGTGTTTGTCATTTTTTGGGGGGGAGGGTGTCCTGTCACAACTAATAATACTCTTGAAAAGTAGTTTCAAAAGGAATCAAAACATACAGCACAGTTCACACTAAACATATTGTGCAGCCAATTTGCAGTTCATTATTTTTATGTGACTGCAATGAGTTGCCAGCTAGGTGGTTTGTTCCCCTTCAGCTGTAGAGTATGGCTTTCAACTGAAAGTATTCAGGAAACTCATTCAGAGCTCAGCAGAAACCAGCTAACAACCAGATATTAGTAGTGGAAAGACTGCCCATGCATAGCTTTACCAGCTCAAGACTTAACTGGTTTATTTATATTTTATTATTTATTTAACAACATACAGAATTACAACCCTTTGAGTCATGGACTCCTTTACAAAGGCTCCACATCACAGAACAATGAAGGACTTACATACAATATTAAGCAGAACAGTGTTCAGGTTTGTGAAAACAAGAAATGGCATTATGGATACAATGTTATCAAATACGATTTTCAGAAAAAAGAAATACAAAACAAACCACACAGACGGGGGGAACAGAAACAATTGTCTTAGGGTGAGGAGGGCTCAGTATTATCCATAATACTTATTTACTACATGTTACACATTTATGTCCCTAATATAGCATAATCATTTATGAGGTGGAGTTATACTACAAAGCTTCGACATATATTGGGAGTAGGAGGAAGGAGGAGGGTTAAGGACAGTCACAGGCAGAGAATTCTAGCAAGAGAGCTTTGAGACTAGTCTTGAAGGGGCCAATCCTGGGCTCCAGGGAGATGGGGGGGCATTGAGCCAAAGGGAGGGCTCTGTATAAAAAGGATCTTTGACCAAGGGAGGTTTGACAGTAGGGGACTAGTAGGGAGGTCCAAGTAGTACTATGGGAGATTCTGTCCAGCGGGGCAGGTCAGATGAGGCTAAGCAGACCGGGTGGGGCTTGTCCAAGATAGATTTTTTTGGCCAGGAGGCATGTATGGTATCTAAGACGAGTGTCAAATGGCAACCATTTGGCAGACTTATACAGATCATAGGAGTGTGTCATTCTGTCACTGCCAGTGACCAGTCTACATGCTTTGTTGAGGGCAACTTTGATGCATCATAAGGCAGTGGGATCAGCAGTACCATAGATGACAATGCCGTAATCTACCAGGGAGAGAAAAGAAGAGGTCATGGCTAGACGGATAGTCATCTGGGGGAGGCAGCATTTCTGGTGGTATAGAAGCCTGATCCTGGAGTTGATAGCAGAGGACAGATGTTGGATATGGGCATGGTAGGTTAAAGAGCTGTCAAGGGTGATGTAATAAGTTTAATGTGGACCATACTGTACTATGGGCACATAGAAACTGTATTTACCCTTAGAAGACTATGGACTTATATATACGTCCAGAATCTATATACGTTCACACATATTCAGTTCTCAAAGGGTTAATTGCCTGACTTCAAGATTTTATTTTAAAAAATTAAGTTTCTAACAACAATAGTTCCAAAGTTAGACCTTTCAAAAGAAAATTTCTTTAAAATGGGAGAACTCTGGAACTGTTAGGGCTAGAAACTTAAGTTTTTACGTGAAATACTTAGAGTCAGCTAATTTGATATAGCGATTCATTTTGTTGATAACATCTTCCATATATTGATATATAATAACATAAAATGGTTCTATTTTTTTAAATACTGTTATTTTCTCTATATTGTATTGCTATTTATAATGTGTCAGCTCATAAGACCTATAGCATTATGATCTATTAATGTAGATTGGACTTCTAGCTTTCATTTAAAAAAATAAGGTTTCTAAGCCTAACAGTTCAAAAAATATCAGCTTTTGAAATATAATTTCAAGGACTATAAAATATCATCAAAAATAGTTTTGGGGGGAAATAGAAGATATCAGTGGTTGCTCTGTTTAAACAGCAACTCTCTATTATAATAAAAAGCCTAAAAACATTAGATTTACACCAATTAGGTTTTAACTTTATTGCATTGTAGTCATTTGTTAATTGTTTTTACTGTCCCCTGCTGCTGGTCAACTAAATATTGTAGATAATGCAGCAATTATTTGAGTCTTTCAAAAGGTATCTGATTCTCCCCTGCTAACCACACAATTGCTAATTGTGACATCACAGCATGCTGTCACTGTGAGCACTATGATGTCATAAACAAAGGCACTGTGAAGCTAACAGGAGAGGCAGATGTTTTCAAATGTTTCTGTGCAGGTTTTTCAGATGGACTATCAAGATGCACTGTAAATCTTGGAAAGAAAGATTGAAAATTAAAAACTGTTTTCATTGGTAAATTTTAACAGCTGAAACATGTTATTTATGAAACCACATGCTGAAGTGCAGAGTTGTTCTTTAAGAAGAAATACATTCTTTTCTAGTTGCATTATTTAGTCAGCTGTCTTCAAATATTTTAGAACTTATTCACATGAAAACTCCATAACCCATGTCTTCTTTGCTGAGACCCACTCACATTGTATCTGGTCAGTAACATTGCAACCAAAAGCATTGGGGCCCAAAACAAAGCTGGGAATACATCACAGCCTACAATGTAGGCTTGCAAAATCATCGTTTCCCCAAATCACACAGGCAGCTGGCAGGCAGTATGAGGAATGAACCCCTGGTGGCCTGTGGGTCCCCTAACCCACCTGCTGCATCTCAGTCCCAGCAACAGAAGACCCATTAGTGATCCCCGTGCAACCCTCCTGCCATCCCTGATCGCCGATCTGCCCACCTGCACCACTGCCGCAGTAGGCAGTACAGTGCAACACATCCCTGGTGTCTAGTGGACCCCCAGGTAGTCCCCCACCTACCCGCTCCCACCTCAATCCCTAATGGGCGACCAGCACATCCCTCCACTGTCCACCACAGCTGGCCACCTGACCGAGATGCAGTGAATGAGTGCATACCCTCAGGGCCATGTTCATTCATTGCAGTTCAGCTGGGCAGCCAGCCATGTCAGAGAGTGGAGGGTTCTGCTGGTCGCCTGCTATAGGTCAGGGTGGGGATGTGAGTAGGGTGATGGGAGATTACCTGGGGGGAAGGGGGGCCCACTAGACACCAAGGATATGTCACACTGTACTGCCTACTGTGGCAGTGGTGCAGGTGGGCAGATAAGTTTATCGGGATGGGGGGGGTTGCATGGGGGATCACTAATGGGTTTTCTGTTGCTGGGACTGGGATGCAGCAGGTGGGCTAGGCTGTGATGTATTTCTAGCTTTGTTTTTGGCCACAATACCTTTGGTCAAGATGTTACTGACTGGATTCCTCATATCAGCCCTTTCTTTAGATAATTAACTATCATCCTTTTCTTTTATAAATACAAATCAGTATTAAAATATATATTAAAAAAATAATAATAAATACAAATATATAAGTAAAAATAAAATAAATATTTAAAATGCTAACTACCATTATCATCTAATGCTGATTGCTTCATTTACATTGTTTGCACTATGCTGTGTGCACCCATTTGTTTTGGGGGGGTGAGGGTTGGCAAAAATCTTTGGTTTTTTTGTATCTAGAGAGGTATTTTGTAGTTTCATGCCCTGTGCACTGTTTGAATTTGTCTGCGATTTCTTTACCATTACCATGTAACTGATTTAATTTCTCTTGTGAAAACCTCTGGACACCACCATAACTATACCCAAACACTTCTCATCCTCCTCCATGTGAATCTGACTACTCCTCCATCTCAGCCATTTTAACACCAGAAACTATACTGGCAAGTAATGTCTAGTGCTATGTGTATATTATGTACCATTGGTACCAGTCTGCCAACCCTGGCCTGTGTCATCGCCATTGTGTTGTAAACTTATATGATATTTCATGCCAGCTTGTTGACACTTTAGCACCATATTCAACCCCCTAAAGCAAGTTCGTATTTTTTTTTTTTGCCCCATATGGGTAACAAATGCATATTCAGATACCAGAAGAAAATTCATTAGGAAAGGTCTAAAACTATCCTGAAGATGTTGCACCTGAGTGGATCTACCTCAGATAAGATTACCCTCTGGATAGCAGAGTTGTCCTGCAGAGAAGTGAACAGTGTAGTTAATGCATTATCTGAGCAGCTGTAGATTATAAAATGGATGAGAAAAATCCTGCCATCTGATTGATCAGTTTGTGTCTTTACCCATGATGTGAGTAACACAATGTACACATGGGTAAACCCCCAGCTGTTAGTTTTAATCTATTTAGAGAGTTGGTTTCCATCTTTATTTTCTTTACATTCACATACCTCTCAGCTGCTATGAATTTTGCACAGTGCTATGATTTTACATTCAGATTTACCCATGCACAACATAGCTTTACTGATGTTCCTCATAATATTAGAGCTATTTCAGGATACACAAACTATTAAATCATTGAACTAAGACAGTTAATAGAAACATTCTTTTGGATGAGACGTTAAACCGAGGTCCCATCTGCCTGGACTGGTGGTAGTTCAGGTGGATGTTAAAGATCCTATGGCACTTATCGAAAAGAGTAGAGGAATTTATTGAAAAAACAAGTCATACAAAAGAAATATACTAATTTTCAGAAAAACAAATCACAAAAAGGTACATTCATGTAACAGAAAAATCTAAAGTGGTTATCCAAGGCATGTTTCGCTAATATGCTTCTAAAGCATGCTGTGGGAAAATAATACATTCTTTCTGAAAAATATCAGACAATTCCCTAGTAACATTTTGAATGATTACTTCCATAGGAGTGTCCTTTTGTTGCAACATATAGCCACATCTAGCAGTCCAGATATACCATTTAATACTAAGCAAACAACATTCAATGTGCCTGTATGAAAACACTGCCAACCAGAGTGAAAAATACCATGCATCCATTCTTCATGTCATCGTAGAAAAGATAGGTACAGACCAAGTACTTGCTAGAGTTGACCAAAATGTCTTTATAAATGAACAGAGAAAAAATACATGTTCAATAGTTTCTTCTGCAGATACACAGTTAAGCCTGATACAACCTTGTTCAGCATGCTGTTCATGCTTTTGATTGTTTTTCACATTAATCTTACCATGGCAACTGAGCCAATGGAAATCCCACAATTTCCTTGGAACTCTTTGTTCATTTAACAAGGACAAATGGGTATCTTGCAAATGTATAGGTTGATGGGGGGAAGTTACTAATTAAGGAAACTGTGTGGTAATTTTACGATAGTACAATTGTTTTCTTGTGTTACCAAGTAACATATGGCTAGAGACCCCCCATAGTTGTAATTTTATAAAGATTTCTCTATAATAACCAGGAAGTGTAGGATCTTGCTTCAAGTGAGTGACCCTTGACCCTTCCCAAATAGAAAACCATTCTTGAACCGTATCATAAAAATATGAAGTCCAAACTTTATCCTGATTAATCACTAGGGGCCAAAGATTAATATAAAAAAAAATACAATAAAAAACACTAATGGGTGTACCATATTCAAACCCCCAGATGAGTATGGTAAATATGTAATATTCCTCTTTATGGGATTTAGCCTACTACCCCACACTGCCCGAAAAAACAAACTCAGCAAGCTAGCTTCCAATTGTTTTGGGGGAGGAAATACTTAGCTGACATAAAGGAATTGTGGTAAAAGCTTCATTTTAATTAATACCACATGTTTCTTTTTATCAAGTTTCCACATATTCCATTTTGACACCATCGTATTTCCAAGTTCAATCCTTGAAGTCCAATTTAACAAATCTAAATTACCTGTACCCCAGAATAATCCTAGAATTTTAAAAGGGTGAGAAAAAATAGGAATACCAGAAATCTGAGGGTCAATTTGAGATTATGTTCCCAAATATATACCTTGGCACTTAGGTGCATTTAAACTAACCCCTGATACTGAAGAATAAATGGTGCAAACATCTATTGCTAAGGATATTGACTGTGCATCCGGTAAAAGAAGACATAGGTCATCAGCATAGGCAATACACCATGCAGGACTTTGTAAAGACCCTATTTGCAAGGATCTAATTCCAGGATGAGCATTTATACTTTTCAATAATGGGTCAATACAGAAAACATAGAGGAGTGGGCTAAGGGAACAGCCTTGTCAAACTCTCCTGTGCACTGGAATTAATGTTCCAACATGTCCATTCACTATAGGGGTTACAGTAGCAGATGCATATAACAGTTTGATCCATTGTATGAATTGATCCAGGACATTATAAAATCTCAAAACCTCCCACATATAACAATGATTAATAGAGTTGAAAGCTTTACTTTGATCTAGAGAGCGTAAAACACCCTCAGCTTCCTTCTTTGTGCTTCTAGTAGTTATTTCTCGAAGTAAAAGGAGATGTTCCAAAATATTCAAGTGCTTCACCGAGCAGGCTTGTGCCGGACCAGTCACATAATTTGCTACTTGTTGTAACCTCATAGTTAAAATTTTTGCCAATAGTTTAAAATCTGTATTTAAGAGACAGATTGGTCTCCATTTCTTCAAGAGATGTCGGTCTCCTGCTTTATAAATATAGACTAAAGAACCCTGTACCATAGTGAAGGGTAAGGCGGTTCTTAGCACTGAAGAAAAAACCTGGGCGAATTCCCGAGCCAGGACATCCACAATAAGTCTATAGACTTCATTAGTCAAACCACCCTTCCCTGGAGACTTATTTATGGGCATAGACTTAATAGCCATTTGTAATTCAGAAAAATGAATATCATTTTGTAGTTCCTGAGTTAAGGTAGCCGGGAACTCAGGAACCTCAATATTTCCTAAAAATTTGTGAATACAGTCCAATTCTATGTCAGTGTGAGAAAAAAAGATTTAGTATGCATATACAGTATATGATATCCATAATTTCATTATGTGTAGTGTGCATATATCCTAATGAATCTTTTAAACTATCCATTCTTTTTGACTGCACTCGCTGTTTACTGGTATCATATGAACAAATATTAGAAAGAGCTTCTTGTAAACCAAAATTTTGTTGAAAGACCAAAACAGCAGCCTTATTTTGATGGAATTGAAACATGTGTTCCTTTAAATAAGAGATCTGAGTACGATAATCATGCATAGAGGTAAATGATAGGGAAATTAAAGATTGTAGTTGTTGTCTATGTCGCAAATATGCTAAATATTGTATATCTCTGTCTTTCTTACTTAAAACGTTTAACAGAATAATCAGTTCCTTTTTTAAATCTTCCCACTACTGTCTCAGTGAGTTATACAAAAAAAATTTTTTTTTTTTGCAGATAAAAAATACTGTATTTGTGTACGACAGCATTCCTTACTTAATAATGAGGAATTGCATTTCCATAATCCTAGCCTTATCAGAACCCCTGGTCCCAGATTAAGAAAGAGCAGAGAGTGATCAGAATATTCTACTGCCTGTACTCCAGCTGCAGAAATAAAGGAGTGCTGGGAAATAAAAAAAGTCTATCCTGGTAGAACCTTTACAAAAAGTTGGCACTACTTTCTTAAGGTGATAGAACATGGCATTAACCAAATCCGCTTTGTGAAGTATCTCATTTAAACAATTAGAATAACAATAAGATTTCAAAGTTTTAGTCTGCAACCCCTTATCCCATTTGTCTAATCCACAATTAAAGTCTCCTCCCCAAATTACTAGTTGTGCAGTATGTAAATATGGCTGAATTAATTTGAAAAGATACACCCTATCGGCTTTAGATTGCATGGCATAGAAATTAATAAGATGAAACAACTTTCCCTGAAAACAAATATCTAATAATAAAGCCCATCCAGGAACCAGATCCAGCAACTTAAGACATGTAAATTCAAGACCTTTAAACAAAATCCCTACCCCTGAGCATTGGTCTGTACCTGTTGACCAATGAGAAAGCCCCACGTACCAAGCATTAGTAGCATTATGAACATCAAGCAGAGTATGTAGTCTCGTATCCTGCAAAAATAAATACCTGATTTTTGATGAATTAAACCAGAAAAAAACAACATTCCTTTTCCTCAAGATCTTAATAATATTCACATTCACAGAGGTGAGAAAAAGAGACATAAAAAGAAAAGGGGAGCATATACCAAAAGGAGAAAACACAATCATTTATTTTTTTACCCCACTTCTAGTACCCAGCCTAGTTTTCAGTTTAACATGAGATGGGTGTTTCTTCTTTGAAGACTCTTTATGAGGGGTGTCCTGAGGTGTCTCAGTTTGATCCGTCTCCCCATCCCCTACCATAGAAGAGGAATCCGAAAGTATTTCAGAATCGCTATCTGCAGTAGAAAGATTCTGATACCAATTTTGGAAGGGAATATAATGTGTTTTGGCTAGTTTTAAAGCCAGGATAGATATTTCAGACCTTTTCCAAGTCAAAATACCTTTTCTTGTGTTATAGGCTAATGGGGGGGGCATGACTTCTTCTGGTACCTCTAAAGGCAGAATCGTCATTTCTAAATCATTATTACTGCCCTGTGGTTGAGAAGAAGTTGTTGCAGCGGAAGGCGAGTCCACCAAGGGGTCCACCTGTAGTTCCACAACCGGTGCTTGTAAAGTTCTAGGAAGTGGGGAAGGGATTGGGGAGCTAGGAGGAGGGGGAGAAAAGGAAGTGGAAGACAGCACAGGCTTAGACTGTTGCCATTGGGCTACTGCTATGAGCAGCTGTTGTTCCTCACAATCTCCTCCAGGATTTGTGTTATGAGCAGCCCAAGCACAACTTTGATAGGAATGTCCCTTGTCATCACATAAGCTGCAAACCATTTCATTTAAACAATTATTACTGACATGTCCTAATTCATTGCAGAGAGAACATCTCACTTTATCACAAATGCTGCTCATAT
Organism: Neoceratodus forsteri; assembly: GCA_016271365.2. Classification (NCBI taxonomy): domain Eukaryota; kingdom Metazoa; phylum Chordata; order Ceratodontiformes; family Ceratodontidae; genus Neoceratodus; species Neoceratodus forsteri. Next base: position 1,803,936,882 of record CM057455.1, on the reverse strand, counting down.
GGCCCTCAGAGCCACATTTATAGCAGGCCTTTGGTTGGCCTGCATAAAACAAGACCCCCCTGTCATGCCCAAGGAAAAAGGAATTTGGCCAATGTTTAAGACCATCACTAGCTGAGGAAAGTAAAACTTTAAATTTCCAGCCCCCAGTCCAATAATGTTTACTATCAAAGATAGCAGTAGGTCCCTCCAGAACAGTACATTGTTGTTTTATCCAGTATGTTAAATCCGTCACACTAACCCCTTCATTGCGAAATAACACAGTTACAAATTTTATTGCAGGTTTTGTCAGAGGTATTGCTTCAAAAGGAGTCCACAGAGGAGAGTTTTGAAGTTCATTATATTTTTTCCAAAAATGTTCCAAACCATTAGTAGTCTTAAAACTGATATCAAAGGTGTGCTCGCCCGACACATGGATAAGGGCATATATTTCAGCAGCAAAAAAAAACATTATGAGTCTTTTATCAGTGTTTTCCCCACATAGATGTGATCTGGAACACAGTCTAGCCCTCCTTTATAAAGTAAACGTACAGCATTGTGGCGTTTAGCAGGGGCCACAGGTAAATGAAACAAGTAAGCCAAAGACTTTCTAGGTTTATCAGGTTTAAGGTTCAAAGGAGCATCTGGAACAGGGAACTCAGGTTGATTAGGTAAAGCATTTTCAATCGGTATGGATGCAGAAACATTTGGTGGGGAAACAATATCAGAAATAGGTACTATAGTCCGACCCATAGATGTGGGGATTTTAATGGGAGACGTACCTGAAACCCAGCAATTACCATCATTATTTTTCTCCCACCCTGCAGCCAACAAAGCAGTGTCTACAGACGATGGCTCTCTAGTGTTAGGCTGCATAATCATTTCTGAAGCGGAATGTGCATTTGAAGAGATCAAAGCCTGGCGTGTGGTATCACAGGCTGACTCACCCTGCAAGGCCTTTGATGCTGCCATGTCAGCATTTCCAATCAGCTGTGTAGTCGATTCTGACAGTGGTGAATTCTGCACTTCAGAAGGCTCTACTGCTAAACTTTTGGGGCTGATAAGAGGAGAATCCTTTAAAGGAAACTGTTGCTGTTGTGTTGAAGAGAGTAAATCGTTATCCAAAACTTCATCCTCCACCCAAGTTTGAGCAGCTGGTATGTTAGTCGAGCACTGAGAATCCTTGCAGGTAGTTCGCTTAGCCAACAAAGCTTCTTGCTGATTGATAACTTCCAACAGCCAGCGTTTCTGACACTCCAAAGTCAAAAATTCATCATCTTCTAAATCCTGAGCTGTCTTCAATGTCACATTGTTGTGCATATTTTTCTCAAAAATTGGGCCTTTTGCCCGCTCCATTCTAGGCATTTGAGAAGCAGGAGGTGGAACGAACCCTCCTGCCTCTTCCACAACCATCTTCTTCACCGAGTCCTCACTGACTGCCTCCATGGCCGACAGTAGCAGCACCCCTACCAAAGAGTAGGGAAAATTTTTATTAATAAACAAAAACAGAATACAACAAGAAATCACAATACAGTGCAACAGTAGGTGCCAAAACAGAATAAAAAAAAGAACAAAATAATAATAATCGCAAAGAAACAACAAAAGAATAGCAAACTATCCCACCCATCCAATATTACACCATAAATGAGTACAAACAAGAAGCCCCAAAGTCTGAGTTTCATATACATAGATCTTATCCACACCACTTTGTATTTGAAAAAATAAGTCCTGCAAATGAAGTACTTTATTTTGCAGGATTCTCTGGCATCTTGCTTACCAGATTGACCACTTAATGCAGGCTAAAATAACAAAAATAGTACTCTTCTGCCATTTATGCCATTCCCTAGGTATCGTACCTAAAACTAAGAGATCATACGTCATATTGGAAAATAGAGGTTCATTCCACCAATTTGCCAAAGATCGCCAAAAACCCTGCACATGAACACAACCAAAAAAAAACGTCCTGATTGGTTTCTAAGAGGCCATGATAGGTTTGTTCCAGGCAACACCTCTCAGACATTTGTTTATGTTTTTGGTTATTCCTAACATTCAGCTTCTGATGACCACAAAGTCAATTCATATCCTGCATTTTTTTAGGTATCCTAGGTTCAATTATACTGCCAACAGTAAGTCAGCATTAACATGGTCAGAGATCTGGAACAAAGGGTTTTCAATATAACAAGCATCCACAATAAAGTTATAAAAGGACTTTTTGTTATGAGAAATAAACCAGCCTAGTTCAATTTTCCACAGTCTTATGTACTTCAAGGTATCCCGGACATAAGACGGGAGCTGTTTTTCAGAAGCATGCCACTTACCCCGACCCCAAGCAGTCAAAAATGGAGCTCCCCACAACTTCATACAAAAATTACCCTCCTCTCCAGTTTCCAATAACATAGGTCTTATTGAACTATAAAAAAGACTCCCAAAAAGGTACACTAATGGCTGTATCATATTAAGGCCTCCTGAGTTCCATGATCTATAAGTATGTGTTCTTTTAACCGGATTCAGTCGGCTACCCCAGAGCAATTTAAAGAAGAGACTCATCATCTTAGTATGCATACTAAAGGGCAATGAGAATACGTGGGAAACATATGAAAAAACAGGAGCAATATATGCCCGAAGAAGAAAAACCCTTTTCTTTCTCATCATTTTCCAAGATTGCCATTTAAGTACTTTCTGAGATGCCACATCATAGACTATATCCCAATTATATTGCATAGTATCTTGAGTACCAAAATAAAGGCCCAACAATTTCACTTTGTCACTAGTAATCGGAACATCAAAACTAGTTATGGGCTCAGATCCCCCTAGCACTAACATCTTACTCTTGACAAGATTAACCTTAATACCAGTGATTGGCTGAAGACGTTCAACAATCCGCAACACCCATCTACTAGAATCCAAATCTGCTACTGAAAATATGAAATCATCCGCATATGCCAAAACTTTCGTAAATACAAAACCAGATATAGTTGTGATAGGCAAAATCTGGTCATCCCATGCAATCAATGTTAACACTGGATCCAGCCCAAAAACATATAACAAAGGACTCAAGGGACATCCTTGTCGCACACCACGTTTCAAAGGGACAGGAAGTCCCAAATGACCATTTACTAAAGGAGTAATCAGTGCATCAGAATACAATGACTTCAACAAATCAAGCAGTAGAGGTGGTATACCATAATGAGATAAAACAGCCCATATATGTGCATGTCAGATCGCATCAAATGCCGTCTTCTGATCTAAAGATAACAGATACCCAGTCAAATTCCATTTTAATCCCTGGTCAACAAGTTCTCGAAGGTAAATTAGATTACTAACAATATTTCTACCAGGAACAGCAAAAGTCTGAGAGGGAATTATTAATTTTTGGGCAACTTCAGATAATCGAACCGACAAAATATTAGCCAAAATTTTATAATCTGACATTAACAAGCTCAGGGGTCTCCAATTCTTCAAGATTATAGGATCTCCTTTTTTATAAAGGAAAATCATGATCCCATTTTGCATAGTGCATCCAAGACGGTGTTCAGTCCAAATCGCTTCATAAAGAAGTTGTAACCAGGGAAGCAATAAATCAATGTAAAGCTTATAAAATTCATTTGGTATCCCATCAATACCAGGTGAGGTTCGAACAGACAACCTATTAACAGCCTCTTTTATCTCAGTAACTGTAAAAGCAGCCTCTAATGTCTCTACGTCTCCTGGCAATAAGGAAGGAACAGCAAGATGCTGAAAAAACAAATCAATAGGCCCAGAGTCAATATCCTGAAACGTGTGTTGGACATAGGTTTGTACCACTTGATGTATATTCCCAACATCTGTCATGACAGTACCCATATCATCCAATAAGGCAGACATAACAAATTGTTGAGAATCATGAGAGGGTAAAGCATAAGGATTAACTTGTGAACGTGTACCCTTTACCAGATATTTTTGCTGAAAAGAAGTCCTAGCTTCCTGAAGTTTAAAGAAATCAAACATTTTATCTTTAAGGTCCAAAAGCCTCTGATGTACTGGACCAGCTGGAGACGACACCTGAGTTAGTAACTTTAAGTACCGAGCTCTGCAACTGAAGTAGGACAAATATCTGTCTCTGGCTTTTGTTTTAGATAACTGGATAAAAAAACTTTTCAAATCCTGTTTCATATCTTCCCACCATTCGATTGGGCTATCATATAAGAAACAAAGATCACAGCAAAGTTCAAGGAATAATCGTATTTGAGTCCTTCTGAGTTCTTCTTGTAAAAAAGTTATATTCAATTTCCAGTAAGCACGGCCCATCAGAAGCTTTTGGTGTCACCCAATTAATAACTGTACTATCACATGATCAGAGGTCTCTAGAGGTAAAACAATAACCCCTGACACCGTTACCCAATCAGACAAAAACCAAAAATCTATTCAGGATGATAAAGTACCCTTATAGAAGGTATGTACAGGAGTCAGTTGTAAAATATCATAAACATCCTGCAAATAATTCTGCTAAACTATTTGAAATAACATATTAGTATCACAAAAAATTTTTTTTGACTTTCGCCCCAACCTCGAGGAGCTAAGCCACAGTTAAAGTCATCTCCCCACAACACCAATTTCAAAGTATGCACATAAGGAATAATACGTTTAAAAGGTGAAGATCTATCCGCTTTTTTTTGAGGGGAATAAATATTAATCAGATGATAAACAAAGCCATTAATAACTACATCAAGAAGCATAACTCTATCAGGTGATATATCCAAAACGTGTAAAATAGTAATAGCAGCATCAGAAAACAAAACACCCAAGCCAGTACATTGATCATCTCCTAAGGAACATAGGGAGATACCCCATCTCCAATCTTTTTCAGCAGCTTTTAGGTCCGATATGGAATGTAACCTCGTATCGTGCAACAAAATAACATTCCCATGACCCTCCCTCAAGCTAGCAAAGGTGATCCTCCTCTTCAATTGTGACTTAATACTATTAACGTTAATAGTAAAAAAGGTAAGGTTGTTAACCATGAAAGGAAAAAAGGAGAGAGTCACTATAGGGACAAGCAGATCTCTATTGAAAAAAAATGAAACAAGAAAAAACTTCATTTTCTTTATTCTGTATTTTTGGCTTCTGTTTATCACCGACCCCTGTGTCTGGAACAGTTTCTGTATGTGAAGAGGCCACTGAGGAAATATCTGAATCTATACCATCCTCTTCCCCATCTTGATCATATAACATGGCATAAGGATTATGGACAGGAACTGAGAAGTGTCCACAGAAGGCCATTGCACTTCCAATACAGCTTTAACTGATTTCGATCGAGTCACCCTTTGGAAAGGAGTTTCCTGTAGTAGAACCGGAGGGGGCACGTAAGCCTGATCAGCATCAGTTCCAGGAGGATGATCAGAAGTCACCGCCCGGCCAACCAAAGCAGTATCCCCAGATGGGGGCAGTGTAGTGAGGGGATCCGTAAGCAGAGGGGTGGTATTAGAAGTTGCCTCTACTATCACCTCCTCTGAGCCTACAGCTTCCAACTGTGAAAGTTCCATATCTGAATGAGCACTATCAACAGCTTCTACAGGCTTCTCTGATCATGTCTCATCCACTCTCTGAGAAGTCAAAGCAGATGGATGCGACTGGTGAAGCAGATCTTGCATTCTTTGTTTCTTTTTTTGTGCTTTAGCAACAAAGACATCCTGCTCTGCTCGAATAGTGGGTTCAGCATTATTATGAGAAACCCACGAGCAATTGCGAAAGGTATGGCCTTGTTCATCACATAGGTTACATCTCAGAGGCCTTCTGCAATGTGCGCCAATGTGTCCCAAATCCCCACAAAGGCCACATTTCTGTTGGTCGCAGACATTACTAAGATGACCCACATTCCCACACTTACAACAAGCTCGGGGTTGTCCTGGGTAAAAAATCACTCCCCTATCTCACCCAAAAAAAAACAATTAGGGAGGTGCTTTGTAAGACCATTTTCCAAATGCAAATCTACAAGATAACACCAGCCCCCAGTCCAAAGGTGTTCATCATCTAGAATAGGCTCAGGCTGACCTTTCACCATACAATGTTGCTGTAACCAGTAGGTTATGTCAGCAACATTCACCCCCTCATTTTGGAACAACACAGTTGTCTTTTTTGTCACATGTTTATTTAAAGGAATAGCCACAAAGGTATTCCACAAAGGCATGTGTTTAAGAGCTTGAAACTGTTCCCCCAAAACCTTTCCAGGCCAATAAGGTGCTTGAAACTGATATCAAACACTGTGTCACCCAGCATGTGAATTAATGCATATATTTCATAAGCATAAAACTTCATGCTACCTTTAAGAAGTTCATAACCCACAAAATGCCTATTGGGAACCTCAGACGAAGGCCCCCTATATTTTAGACGTACAGCATTGCGTCTCATAGCAGGTTCGGAAAGTAATCCAAAAGTAGCAGGAAATAGTCGTTCAGACACCTTATCATGCCAGACAGTAGTAGGGGGTTGTTGTACAGAAGGAGACCTGATAGGAGCTTGGACAGGGGGAGAAGCCAACTGTGGGACATCAGTCGGTAGGTTATCACCAGGAAGGGGAGAAGGGTGGGGGGGAGGATTGATGAGTACAGGAAGGTCCCCTTCCAAACGTTTAATATTATTCAAAATAGAATCCTGTGACAGATCAGGAGCCAGAGGGGCCCCCAATAAAGGAGTAGGCTGACCAGGAGGAGGCATAGATTCCGGAGCAACCGCAGAATCTAAGACATGCTGTTACGAATCAGAATCAGGGTCTAAATCAGCCCCAGAACAGTCCATTGAGCATGGAATGCCAGAAAAGTTAGCATCCCAGCCTTTGCCATCTGGGCTTTTAACCCAGCCCACAGCTTCCAAGGCCATGGTCACCCATGCAGCAGGAGCTTGAACAACTCCGACTGAGAGCTTCACCTTCTGAGAAGCAACAGAAAGAGACGGGGAACACGCTGCATCATGTGGCTGTATTACATCTTGGTCAGAGCCAACAAGTCCCTCACATCCCTGTCTATACCCATTAGGAGAAAGTTCAAGTTGAATACATCCAGTCCCAGAAGGGTTTACACCCGAGGCCCCTGTTGCAGCAACATTATCACCGATATCAACGACCGAGGTAGGCCCAGAAACAGAATCAGGGTCTGGAAAATAAGTCAGTCCCAAATCAATCCCAGTACCCATAGCCACAGTACTTACTGTTTCTGGTATCATTGCCGTACAGAAAGGAGAGTTCAGTCAAGATAGGGGGGCAGTCTCCTGTACAGCACAGGGCAAAAGCAAACCAGCAGCCACATCGCTCTGTGTGGTAGAAGACCGGGCAACACCTGGTTCCTGTATGGCCATAGAAACATCCAATGTCCACTTCGGATCTCGCAATAAATGGTTCCTGATAAACAGGAATCATCGCTCTTCCTCCACAAGTTGTCAATGAAGACGTTCAGCAGCACAGTCTCCTGGCAAGAAAATCGCCATCGCAGGTACAATCGGAACACACAGTGCCCTCTGGAAAAGAGTAGGGGAATTTCCCGTGTCCTGGCCAAATTTCTCTCATTCACTAAAAATACCACCAACAGCTTAATCTGGTTCAAGGTCAGTTGGCATTCCTCTGTATCCCCCCCCAACCCCAGGTCAGGCCTGAAAATAGGTAGGATTTGTCTAGTGCACTTACCCGGTCAACAAAAACTAATCAATAAATAAATAAACTATATGGGGCCCACTATCTGTAGGCATATTATTGTTTAAAATAAGAAAGTACTACATATTCTGGCCCTTTGCTGTGATTTTTGAAGGCCGGTGATATGATTTTTAATGCTGAAAGGTTGAGTGGTATGTACATTCATTTCATAATTGCAATAATGCACTACAGAATGTGTGTTGTTTCAGTTAGCCACCTCTTCTGAGGTTTATGCAGGGCTGCCAGATCTACAGGGATTCCTGTATTTTACAGGAAAATTGAGGCACCTACACGGAAATCAGTACCATAGGTTTACATTGATTATATGGGAAAGCTGAGTAATCACAGAAATTACAGAAATCTGACAGCAGAAAAGGACCCCAACGGCCCATACAGTATGCCCTTCCCCCCACTCATCTTCTTTTTCATGGTCCCTACCCCCCCCCCACACACACACACACACTTAATGTGAGTGATTTGGCTTCCATAGGAAATAATGTAATCTACAGGAAATCACAGGAAAATGTCTCAGAGTTACGGTGAAAATGCGAAATCAACATGGGAACACTGTTTATGGCACTTGGCTATGTCTTGTTCCACACCACATGAAGCATGGATTTACCCACTTCTTATATGGTTTATGGCACTTGGCTATGCCACACCACATGAGGCATGGGTTAAACCCCAAGCAATACATGCCCTGTTGTACATTATTGTTTCAACATAGCATCCCACAACAATGATTACAGAACATTAACACCTCTTTGTTTAGCTTCTGGGTAGGGCAGATGAACAAACAAGCATTTGTCAATGCCGAATGTTTGCTTGCTGACATTAGCATTGGAAGTGCAGGAGTTAGACAGATGAAGAATAGGAATGGCAGTGAAGTACTGAACTGACACCAGCCCCACCCCCACCCTGCAGAGATGGAAAGGTATTGGGGTGTGCCTTTGGGTCGTCGCCTATAATGCTCATGTAATTTCACCTCACCCTACCCAGCAGACACCGACAAGTGTCGAGGTGTGCCTTGAGGTGTTCAGGCTTTACACTCACCCCACTCCATAAGGAAATACCCTGAAATGTATGCAGTATAGGAGAATGGGGTGAACTTTGGTGCCGAAGAGTCCAAGGCACACCTCGATGCCTGTCACTGGTTGCAGGGTGGGGGTGTGGGTGGAATGGCATAAGCATTACTGTCGACAATCCCAAGTCACACCCCTGATGCCTGTCAGTCCCTACAGGGTAGGGTGTTATGGTCGGAAACCCTAATGCCCTGGGCATTTCTTCATATTTTCGCTCCAAGTTTTCAACATGGGCTTTTTGTGACCCCACCGCATGAACACTGACACTATCACTTCATTAGCCGAAAGGTGATTTTGCACAGTGACTGCACCATTTGATGCCACAGGTGCGAAAACACATTTCAGGCAGGATGTGAGAAATGGCAGCTGTACTGTTCATGAGGAGGTGTAAAAAATGGCAATGCTGAAAATCTGGAATAAAAATATAAAAAAAATTGGTGAAGTCACGAGCGTGTGTAGAAACTTCGCAACGCACACCTGTAATGCAATTATTTTGGGGATTTTTTACACCACATTTTCAACATAGGAATTTTTGGACCTCCACTCATGAACAGTGGCACTGTAACTTTCTTAATCTGTCCCGAGCATTGATTTCACGCAGCGACCACGCGCATTGTGTGCCACAGGTGCGAAAATATATTTCAGGTAGGATGTGAAAAATGACGGCTGTACTGCTCATAAGGCGGTGTGCAAAAATGACAATGTTGAAAATCTGGAGTAAAAATATAAAAAATTGGAAAATTTATGAGTGTACATAGAAACTGCGCAATGCATGCTGGTAATGCAGTCATTTTTTGGGATTTGTTCACCAAATTTGCAACATTGGCTTTTTGAGACCTCTTCTTATGAACACTGTCACTGTGATTTTCTTAATCTGTCCCAAACATTGATTTCGCCCAGCGACCACTCCATTGTGCGCCACATGTGCAAAAACACATTTTGGGCATGATGTGAAAAATTACAGCTGTACTGTTCATAAGGAGGTATAAAAAAATGGCAAAGTTGAAAATCTGGAGTGAAAATATAAAAAATTCTCGAAGTTACGAGTGTGCATGGGAACTGCACAATGCATGCTCGTAACACAGTCATTTTTGGGAATTTTTTCACCAAATTTGCAACATAGATTTTTTGGGAGTCCACCTCATGAACAGTAACACTGTCATTTCATTAATTTGTCCTGAAAGGTGATTCCACACAGTGACCTTGAAATCACCTTTCGGGACCAAATAACGACATAACAATGACTGAGTTCATGAGGTGGGGTCCCAATAATCCCATGTTGAAAATTTGGGGCCAGAAGTCACAAAAATGGCAGAGATATACACCTAAGTTAAAAAACCCCATTTATGCCATTATACAGCTTATCGGCATTTCTTCAATTCACGGTTGGCTTTGAAGAGTGCAGATATGTTCCCGCTCCACCGAAGATCATTGCACGAACTCCAGAGGAAAGTATGGGGTGGGAGGCACAGAGGGTGGGTACGGGTTGGGGGAGGAGACCCGATGGTGAGGGACCATTTTCTGTGTTTCAGGTTATAAAAAAATTAATAAAAAAACGCTGCAAACCATTTTTTGGTTTTTACAGGTGTAAGAGTTTGGAGGGTCATGTTAGCCACACTAGGGTGGGCTCCCAGTGTGGCACACAATGGGGGTGGGGTGGGGCAGGAAAAATGTTGATGTGATGGGGGGTTAAACATGCCAACAGGGGGATTGGGCACCCCGTCGGCAAACGTGTCGGTGTTTGGGGGATGATCAAGGGGTTTGGGCACCCCCCATGGCAGAAAAAACACAGCAAAGTGGCACATATGCCAATGGGGATTGGACTCCCCATCAGCAAACGAACTGGGGAGGGGGCATACCAACAGGGGGATTGGGAACCCTCGAAGTCGGCTTTCTGGGAACTGTGAGAGGTAGATGGCGATAGCCACTGCCATGTTTATTGAAATGTTACACCAGACAAGGCACGCTCTGCAATGAGGGGGCGCTCCCTCATTGCAGTGGCAAAATCATTTCAAGTTGGTGGCACGCTTACAGACTACTGTCATAGCTAGCGTGCTCCTTCATTGGTGACACACAGATGAGCCACAAAAAGCATTGGTGGCATTGGCCACAACTCTGTTGCACCTCCACAACATGCTTCTCCAGCAAGCTGCCACAACATATTTCTTGCACATGTGCACAAGCAAACATATTTATGTATATCCTGGTATGTCATGAGAAAATGAGTAGAGGAGAAAGGCTAATTTCTCTTGAATCTACTGTAGATTTGCAGAGATCAGAGCAGTGGTTACTTTGTTGACGCCTGCTCACTTCATTTAGATATGGAAATACTAAATGCACTTTATTCTAAGTAGCAAGCTGCTTGAAGTTTTGGGGAGTCTAGAGCTTTAAATGACTAATTTTAGCAGATATTCAAAGGTGGAGTCTAATACTAATGATAATTCAGTTGACCCAGTTACTGCAGCTGACTCTGCTAACCTAGTAACTGTTGGTCAGAACACCTCACAACACAATTTAATGATTACGTATTGCTCCATTGACTCCATTGGAACTGTGTACATGCCTGTGAAACTAGACGATGACTTTTACCTTTTTCTCAGCTTAAAATATTTGCAAGGAATTAATGTGATTTTCAAAGAAGTCTCCTCTTTTATGTTTGGGCATTAAATAGTTATCTTCACTGTATGCCTTTAGAAATTCTCCCAAGTTATTTTGGAATTTAGGGGATTATATGAATGAATTAATGCTGAAATAGTGCTTTTAGCATAAGTCATAAAGATGTATCTATTGGTCAATTAATGTTTGCTAGCCACAGGGGTGGTCACTCGGTACTGGAGGACAACCAATGTGGTTCTGCTACACAAGAGTGGGAAGAAGGATGAGCCAGGGAATTATAGGCCAGTCAGTCTGACATCTATAGTGGTGAAAATGATGGAGTCTTTACTGAGGGAGAATCTGGCAGACTTACTTGAAGAGAACAGATTGCAGGACCCCAGACAATATGGGTTCACAAGGGGAAGGTCATTCCAGTTCTTCAACTGGGTAACCACAGCAGAAGACAAGGGGCAAGCAGTTGATATAGTAAATTTTCCAAGAAAGGAGGCTAGTGCATTGGGACAGAAGTTTGAAGTCTATGTTGGTGGACATTTAAACTAATGAGGAGGCAGGGGAGACAGGCTATGGAAAGGAGAACAAAAGGGAACCTAGCCAGGACTCTTGCAAATTGTGGCTAGAAGCAATGGGTTTGAGGCATCCTGACTGGGGTTCATAATAAAGTACAAAAAGGAGCCAAGGAGTGGTTTGTACATAGAACAAGAATGGGGCAGGGAATTAAGGAGAAATGAGGAGGACAAAGGGAGAGGTGCTAACAAGAAGGGGAAGGGTACTGTATAAGCACATCCTGGAAAGCAGTCTTCCTAAGTACCTGAAGCCTGGGGAACAACATTAGTGAGCTCCAGGCAATGATGGCAGATGTAGAATTAGACTTCATACCCATCACAGAAACACTGGCCACCAGGAAAAATGACTTGGACTTAGCAATACCAGGATACACCATGTATAGGTAAGACAGGGGGGTGGGGTAGCCCATTATGTCAAGGAAGGCATAGAGGCAGTAAAGGAGGAGTTCACCTTGGGTGGGAAGGGAGAAGCTCGCAACCACATCAGGAAAGAAATTGCACATAGGGGTGGTCTACAAACCGCCATGACAGCGGGACAAAGGAGATGGGGAGCTAGGGATAGAAATTAAGAAGAGTACCTAAAATGGGGAGGTTGTGGTGGTGGTGGTGGTAGGGATTTCAATCTGCCAAACAGACTGAAACACTGCAACGGTTAAGAGCACCAGGAGTCAGGCTCTGCTTAATACACTGCATGACTACCTGCTGGTGTAGCTTCTCAGGGAACCCACTAGGCAAACTGCCATTCTCGATGTAGTGTTCACCAACTCAGAAATGATGGGCAGAGTGATAATTGGAGAGCCACTGGGGTTCATAGACCATAATACCATGTGGTTCAAACTGGCCCTGGGTACCAGTATACCCTTGTCAAAGGCTGTGGTTCTGGATTACAGAAGAGCAGACTTTGACCAGATAAGGGAACTAGTCCAGAATAATCTGGGGGTAGTGAATGGAATCGGGATGGAGGAGAGGTGGGAGTACTTACATTGGCCATTCTAGAGGAGACTAAGGCATGCCTGTGAATGGGTTGCCAAGAGAAACAGGCACAAGAGATACGGCTAGTTCTCAAAAAATGTCAAGGAGGCAGTGAGGGTGAAAAAAAGGGCCTTCATTAGATAAAAGGAGAAATGGGGAGAACAGTAATGAAGTGAATAACAGTTAAAGATGAGGGAGGTCAAGAAGGCAGTTAGAGATGCAAAAGCAGATACAGAACTGCGTATTGTGGAGGAGGCCAAGGAAGACAACTTTTTAGATATGTTAAGGAAAAAGGAAGACAAGAGGGGAAACTTTTAGGCTGACAGAGAGAGGGCAGAGTAATAGAGGAAGACAAACAGAAGGTAGCCATTCTTAGCAGCTGCTTTTGTTTAGTGTTCCCAGTGGAGGATAATGGGCCCTTGCCTGAAAGCAGTTTAAAGGTTGGTGCAAAGAGGGATCCAGAAATGGGGGCGGGTGTTAATTATGGGAGATAATGGGAGAAAGGGTCAGAAAAGGGCTTGCAGCCTTGAAAATAGATAAGGCTTCTGGGCCAGATGGGATGAACCCAAAGGTGGTCAGGGGACTGGCATCAGAGCTTACTGAACCCCTGGCAGGGCTATTCAATAGCTCACTACAGTCTGAGGTGGTTCTGACAGACTGGAGGTAGAGGACTTAGTTCCACTTCACAAGGGAGGAGTTATGGAGCAACTGGAAAACTACATACCGATTAGTCTTATCTCCATAGCAGGTAAACTAATGGCGACACTAGTCAAAAAGGACCTAGTGATCAGATGGAGAGAATGGGCTTCAGAATAGTGAGCAGCATGGGTTTGTGGCAGGAATGTCTTCTCAGACCAACCTGATTGTGTTCTTTTGACTAGGTAACTAGGGCAGTGGATAAGCAGTGGATTTACTGTACTTCGACTTCAGCAAAGCATTCGACTCTGTGCCACACAGAAGTTTGCTGAAGAAATTAGAGGATCTCGGTACAGTGAAGGATCTAGTTAGATAGGTGGGAAACTGGCTCAGGGGAGTCAGCAGAAGGTGGTGGTCAATGGGGTTATGTCGAGGGAGAGGGGGGTCACGAGTGGGGCACCATAGGGTTCAGTCTCTACCCAGTCCTTTTCAATATGTTCGTCAGTGACATGGGAGAAGGAATACAGAACAAGCTTTGTCTCTTCACAGATGACACTAAGATCTGTGGCAGGGTACACAGCAAGGAAGGGGTTAGGGAGTTCCAGAGGGACCTACAAAGGTTAGAGAGGTGGCCCAAAGTCTGGAAGTTGAAATGCAATGTCAGTAAGTGCAAAGTGGTGCACATAGGAAACAAGAACCCCAGGACAGAATATTGGATGGAGGGGTTAAGTTGGACACTACCTCTGAGGAAAGGGACTTGGGAGTCATCATACACAACTCCCTAAAACAATCTAGTCAATTTAACAAGGCCTACAGCAAGGCAACCCAATATGCTGGGGTGTATTGGGAGGGGTTAGACAACAGGATAGAAGAAGTGATACTGCCTCTCTACAGAAACACAGAAACATAGACAATGATGACAGAAAAAGACTAATGGTCCATCCCGTCTGCCCAAATTCCCTATTTAGCCCCGGGACTTCCTGTCCCTCCAGGGCTCTAGCCCTCCTTATCTTTCTCCCTATTACATTATAGATCACTGGTGAAGCCACATCTGGAATACTGTGCCAGTTCTGGAGTACCCACCTAAGAAAAAACAAAGACAGATTTGAGATGGTACAGCATAGGGTAACCAAAATGATTCACAGCCAGCAGGTCAGATCCTATGAGTATCAGCTTAAGGCTCTGAACATGTACTCACTAGAGACCAGAAGGGAGAGGGGCAATATAATAGAGATCTTCAAGTTCCTGAAAGGAATTAACAAGGTATAGTGTGAGAAAATATTCAGTAGGAATGGGGAATCTAGAACAAGAGTACATGAGTGGAACCTAGTGAAGAGGGGGAGATGCAGGAAGGACTTGAGAAAGCTATATCTTGCAGAGAGAGTGGCTAAGCTGTGGAGCAGCCTACCAGCATAGGGGTTGGGTGCAAGAACCATTAATGGTTTTAGACACAGCTGTGACCAAATAAAAGTCTTAATAATTACACAGGGGAAACAGTAGGCATGTTGGGGGGATGCAAGGGCAATAACCCAGACTAGATACTAGGTCCCAGGGTCTGATAGGGTAAAACAGGGCAGGCTGGATGAATCAATGGTCTTTTTCTGCCAAAATGTTCTATACTTCTCTGTTGGCATACCTAGACTTCAACAGGGCATTTGACTCAGTCCACCACAGAAGACTAATCAACAAGATTAGGGACCTTGGGGGTGGATTAAAAAATAGTAAATTGGGTAGAGAGCTGATTGAGGGGTAGAATACAGATGGTGGTAGTTAATGGGAAATTTTCAGAGATAAGGGAAGTAAGAAGCGGGGTACCCCCGTGGTCGGTACTAGAACCAGTCCTCTTGAATATATTAATCTGGGACACAGGTGAAGGTATCAAGAGTAAGATCTGCCTCTTTGTATCTGACACAATGATCTACACATGGAGGAGGGAGAAGAGAACAAAGGGAGGACCTGGGTAGGTTGGAGAGCTGGTCAAAGGTCTGGTAGGTGAGCTTCAATACTAAGAAATATAAAGTAATGTACATTGTGAATAGGAGCCCAAGACTGCAATACAAAATGGGAGGGGGTTGATAGCACTACAGAAGAAAACTATAAAGGGGTAATTATATCAGAGACCCTAAAAATGCCTCTACAGTGTGACAAGGTGGTGGGCAAAACAAACAGAATGATGGGTTGCATGGGGAGGTAAGCAGTAGAAGTCAAGAGGTGATCCTCCCACTGTACAGGTCGCTGGTATGACTGTAGCTGGAATACTGCGCAAGGTGCAGGAGTCCACATCTGAAGAAAGACTGCAAAAAAGTGTAGTCAATGCAGTGCAGGACAATTACGATGATCCATGGTTTTGGAGAAATGACATATAAGGAGAGGCTACAGGACTTAAACATGTATACCCTTGAAAAAAGGAGGGAAAGGGGTAACATGGTAGAGACACACAAGTAATGTTGAAGGTTTAGCAAGCTCAAAAGCTCAACCCTGGCTTATACACGGAGATTTTATCACATTCCTTATACATGTTTCTTAAATATTACAGGGGTGCTACTGGTGTGTGGACAAAATCAGAATGAAACAGTTATAGTATCAGTGCCCCCCTTCCCCCGTAAACAAAATTAGCTTGAAAGCCTGCATTTCATTTTCTTTAATTCCATTTTCTTACTTTGCCTTCACTCAATCATTTCAACATTTTAAAGGGGTTCTTTGTCTCATCATTCAGCCAAATCAAGATTAGCCTGACCACCAACAACAAGGTGACCCACTCCTAGGTCAGGTAATTAAAACATTTTTAATATGCCAACATGAGCTGAGGTCCCACTGCTTCCTCTCTTTCTTATGTAGAAACTGCTCTCTGGCTTCATCTTTCATACAGTGTGCTTCGGCCCCTAAGAGGCTCACAGGTGACCATTGAGGAGCTTACCAATTATTATAAGGCCACACCTCTCCTGTGTTCAATGCAATGTTTAAGGTTTAGCAAGAGCAACCCTGGCTAATAAACATGCTGTAGATTTATCACATTGCTGTGACATAGACACACAAGTACCTGCACAGAATAAATGGGGTGGACATCAAGGGGCTTTTCTGCCTGAGTTCAAATACAGGGAAGAGAGGAAGTTCAATAATGCTGGACAGGAGAGATTCAAAAAGAAAGTCTATAAGCACTTCTTCACAGATGGTGGTGGACAAGTGGAATAAGCTGCCAGAGGAAGTGGTACAGGTCAAACAATCATCAACTTCAAGCAAGACTCGGACAGGCATGTGGGTTTAGTTAAAAAAGAGGAGCCGTAACAAAGAGCAGGATTGTCACTAGAGCAGGGTAGAATTGTTAGGTCCTGTAGGGTGGGTAGACTATACAAGCCAAGAGACTTTCTCTGCTGTCAGTATCTGTGTATCTACCAGCTAAAATAAATGTGTATTTAATATTAGAAATGTATGATTTAGAGCACCTCTTAGTTATGGTTACAAATAAAACTCCAGATATGGATCTTATCATAGAATAATCTGTGAATTACTTGATATAATTTTTTTCTATTTAAGTGACAGCACTGGAAGTGAACTTGTCTTTATTGTTAATGTTACTACAACCATGAAAAAAAGAAAGTACATTCTGGAAGTTGCAGTTCCCATGATGCATCTGGCTTAGAACACTTACAGTATATAACAGAATTTCAGATGGTCAACTACAGTTTCCCTAGACACAGATGAATCACATCCTAGTTAGAAAAATGCTTGGGACAAGTTTTAGCTACTATCAATCCAGCCAGTTATTGTAGAAGTTGTGTTTGCTAATATGTTGTTGTGGTGGGATATAAATTACATAAATTTAAGTGTAAAACTATACTGCCCAAATGATCCCAGCAGTGAGTCATGAGACAAATGGAGCTGGCTGAGAGGGAGTAGGCTAGATGGCTAACTACTTTGAATACTACAAGGGCTGCATATACTGTAAAATGCCTGCAGCAGAGGGGCGGAGGAGGAAGATAGATCTGCAGTTGCTACAAGCTGGCTTACTGCATGTTGTTGATCTGGAATGGCAACTGACTGTACCACAGGTGTATTGGAAAGAGGAATGGCTGCTGGGAGAACTCTGAGGATGGGGCAGCGACAAGCTGGGGAGGCTACAGTCCAGGATACTGGAAAGAAAAGCCACCTTGTGTACTGCCAGGCTTTGCAATGTACAGCATCCTGACTAGACAGGGTGGGGGTGCCATATATGCAACCACTGTGGGGTGGTTGAAACTCAGTCAGGAAGTACAATGTCGGGTTTGAGGGGCAGTTAAAGGCACCACAGGGAAGTGAGCAGACAGCTGAGAATGATGGGGGGAGATGAGACTGAGGACCTGGCAGTAGGCTGAGGCAGTAATTGGCAGGGACAGACAAGGTAGGGAGGAAGGTGTCAGAAACTGTGACCTTTAGTGATAGGAATGAGGGATGGATCCCAGTGGGGACAGAAGGTAGAAGGCTAGAAGTCATGGTTGGAAGGAAGCACCAAAGCCAAGACACTAGCAACAGATATGAGCATCTGGCTAGCCAGGTAAAGGAGGCCAAGAGATGACTGGGGGTGTTGGGGCAGTCCAGGCAGCAGGAGCTCCAACCTGCCAAGGAGGAAGCAGGAAAAGCTGAGAAGAGGCAGGAAGGTTGTAGTCATTGGGGACTGCATATTTAGGGCACTGGATGAAGTGGTGGGGCATTGCAGGACCAGAATGGTAGCTCAGGTGAGATGGTTTGCCCATCTGAAACATAGGATGTATTAGTGCTAACCAGGGTCAAGCAACATAGCTGGGGGGAGGGGCAGAGGAGCAGGCTGTTGTCGTCCATATTGGCATGAATGACACAGGGAGCATAAGTTATGAGGACATGAGGAGGTCATTCAGGGAAATGGAGATATTCCTGAAGGAAAAGCTATCCAGGGTGATCTTCTCCTAGATCCTCCTGGTCCTGGGGACTAGTACGTAGCAGCAGTGACCAATTAGGTAGGCTAACACTTGGCTACAGGTCTGGTGCAAGAGGGAAGATTCTGTTTTTCTGATCAACTGGTGGTCCTTCTGGGACAAGGACCACTTGTATGCCCAGGATAGACTGCACCTGCACCCAGAAGGAAGTGGGGTACTGGCCTGGAGAATGAACAGGGTGATTGAGAGATTTAAACTAGAAAATGGGGTAGGGTGCTGTTACGGGGGATCACCAAGGTCTGGAGGCAGACGCAGAGAAATACAGAAAGTAGGAAATCAGAACTGGGGAATGTCAGGAGAGGCACTCCTGGGGGGGGCATATAGGAGCAACAGTCCTCACTTCCAAACAGGCCAATAAGAGGAGTGCACCCAGGAAAATGAGTGAGCTCAAGAGTGTAACGCTCTTTGAAGGTCAGTACTTAGTGTCACTCACAGAGACTTGGTGGGTGGAACAAAATGACTGGGACACCAAGACAAAGCAATAGGATGGAAATGAAATGGGGTGTGGTGGCTCTCTTTATAATGGAGGTAGTCACTGTGGAGGACAAGGAGGGCATCAGGGGAAAACAGTGTCAAAGAGTCCATCTGAGTCAAGCTAGAGGAAAAGTGGGGTAAATGAGTCCCCAGGTAACAGAACCTGATGCCCAGCTAGTCAGAGAATTTCAAGAACAGCCAAGTCTGATTCTGTGGTTATCCTAGGGGACTTGAATCACTAAGGCATAAACTGGCATCTCAAGAGGGCTAAAGGCAGAGCTGAGACAAAGTTCCAGTTGCCTTAAAGGACTTCTTCCTGGAGCAGCATGTCCAACAGTGAGCTAGGTTTAAGGTCACCTTTGACTGAGTTCCCAGCAGTAGGGATGGAGTTATTGGTATCGTCAGTGTGAACAACAAGGAGCCATTGGGAGCCAGTGACCACAACCAGGTAACTTCTCCCTGGTGACAGGGAAGATTAGCCAGGCCTTAGCCATCAGGACCCAGAACTGCACAAAGATAGGCTTTGCTTTAATGAAGAATTAGGTGCCCAAGGGTCTGGAGCAACTGCATGAGGCTTGTAATAAAGAGTGCATGTGGGATTCACTGAAGAGGGTGCTCAAAGCAGCTGCAGATGTCTGCATCCCTCTAAGCAAACAAGGGCAAAAGTGCAAAGAAGTGGCACATCTGGTTCAACAGGAACCTAAGGCTATCAATGCCGTATGAAAAAAGTCTATGATCACTGTAAAAAGATAGATTGGCCTTAGCTACATAGATGAGTACAGAGCAGGACTGAGAGAACTGCAAGACTAAAATTTAGACACCTAAGGAGGGTCTGTAAGTTATACAGCAGTAGGAACTGCAGATAACAATAGAGCCTTTTTTCAGTAATTCAAAGAACATCACTCGAAGGAGGAAGGTGAAGGAGGGAATTGGGTCTCTGAAAAGGGGAGGAACCTCTGAGAGTGGAGCCAGGGAGGATGGATAAGATTCTGCATTCATGTAACCCTCCCTCCTGCTCACGTCTAGGAGCCTGATGTAAAATTTGACCAGAAGGAGGCACAAGCTGAGAATCCATCCAAAAGGAATAAAGAAATGCTTGGCCTACCTGGCCAGTGACACAGACAGGTCTCTCAGGAGCAACTTATTACAGATGATGTCAACCCAGGTGGCAGAAATGACAAGCAGCAGGCCAATAGGCAGGTACAGACCTGAAGCTCTCTGAGGAGGAACTGGGTTAGAAAAACAACACAGAACAGAGCAGGGGCACCTGTAGTTAAAAGAATAAAAATTAATTTATTTTAATAAATAAAACTGAACAGCTCCATGGGGCTGAAGGCAACTAAAGACAGGCACAAAGCTAAAATTACATCTTCCATGGCAACACAAGGCCGTGGCACAAACTTAGGGCCAGAGCAGGTCCAGTGAATGGGCTCCACTTACAGCTGAGATGGGGGGCTCAAAGACTTGAGCAGCGAGCTAGGCCTCAATCCAGGGCTCCCTTGTACATGCTTAATCCCTTGTACACAACATGGCCATCCTAAAAAACTGCTCAAAAATCAAATCCACTAAGCCATCCTCACACCCAAGGGACTCTTACAAATGCAGGTGGTTCACAAACATTTCTTACTCTTTCTACCTGCTGATTCAGGCCTACAGCTGGGCTCACCCCAGTCCAGAACCTAAACAAACTCAGGGAAGGTGAGCACCAACCCTCACTCACTCACTCACTCACTCCTGGCAGGCCACCAAAACAGAGGCGGCATGCCACACAGGTATGACCCATTGGTGCTGCCACAACCCTCTGAGCCATGCCATGGTGCTGCCACTACCAAAGCACCCCCACCGCCTCACTCCAAATCTGCTGGACAAGGTCCCAGACCCAGCATGGTGCCACTGAGCATGAGGCGGGTCAACTTCCAATTTCTTTGGGCCACAGCTCCCCTCCTTACATGGGGTCCCATCCCATCGACCACACTCCCTGGCAGCCTCCTCCCTTGAATCCCCTTGATGGGGCAGGCAAACCATGCCTAGGAGGCAGACCCAGCCACCCTTAACCTTACATGGGCAAGAAGGAGGAGAGAGAGAAAGTTAACTTTAGTATGCCCCAAAAAAAGGGGGCTTACGTGCATATATTTCTGTGCTCACCAAAATGGCCCAGGGAGTGACAGTGTTCACTGGGAGTGTCCATGACATCAGGTATAGCCATGCTGCAGTCTATAAACATCACACCCACACTAGCAGTGTACCATTTGGTAAAGATCAAGCCAGGCAAGTGTCTAGGGACAAATGGGATGAACTCCAGAATTGTAGTGGAGCAGTTCACTGAGACGCTTGCAGTAATCTTTCATGAATCCGTCCAGACAGATCTCGTGCCTTTGGCCTGGAAAGTGGCAAATGTGGTCCCCATCTTCAAAAAGGGGACAAGGTCAACCCAGTTAACTATCGGCTGGCCAGCCTGACATCAGTCCTGGATAAGGCCCTGGAAGTCATTATCAAGGACAGAATAATGAAGCGATTGGCTGAGGACATGGCTCAGAATGGCTTTATGGGAAGATCATACCAAACTAACCTGATCACCTTCTTTGAGGGGTGACTAAGGAGGTGGACAGGGACAAGACCATAGGCATAGAGTCTATCTGGACTTTAGTCAGGCCTTTGACATGGTAGTACATGACAAGCTTCTGGAAAAACTATACCAGTGTGGTATTCCCAAAGTAGATTTCTAATGGACTGGAGGGGAGAAAGCAGAAGGTTTGCACTACTCTGATAGGAGAGGGGTATTAAGTGGTATCCTTTAAGGATCTGTGCTCAAGCAGCTGCTGTTCAATATTTTCATCAATGATCTGGAAGATGGGGTCTGCAGCAAGCTGCTTAAAGGAATGGTCCCATTTTTAAAATGAAACCTGATTTTGAAAAGTGATGCCTTTGAAGTGTCCAGTCGCTAAAATGAGTGGCATGCACAGTCTTCCATGCCCTATAAATTAAGCTAGTAACTTGGATCTGGAAACCTGTGAAAGCAAACTATTTTCAAAAGCTGTGGTTATGTTGGTAGCTACTAGAGGGCTGTGCTGCAGGACGGGATGACATGGGGTATGCCAACGTCCCATAGAGTCAATGGGACTCAGTAGCAACCCTACATCATCCTGTTCTGCAGCATAGCCTCTGGGTGCTACACAACCTGAACACAGCTTTTGAAAATGAAATGCAATATTTTTACAGGTATCTACAGCCAAGTTACCAGCTTCATTTACAGAATATGGAGAACTGTGCTGGTCACTTATTTAAGTGAATAGGTGCTACAAGGGCAGTACTTTGCAAAATTGGAACCAAAATGAAAATCAGATCCTTCCTTTATGTTTGCTGGAGTTCTAGGTGCAGTTCTGGGCTCCTCAATACAAAAAGGATTTTGAGGAGGTTGAGAGGGTGCAATGCAGGGCCACCAAAATTATCAGCGTTGTTGAAGACAAGAGCTATAAGAAGAGGATGGTGGTGCTTAACATGTTCACCTTGGAGAAAAGGAGGCAGAGGAGGCATAAGCTCAGTCTTCTGCCTACTCAAGGGTATCGACTAGCTTAGAAACACAGAAATATGTAGACATAGAAACATGGCAACATAAACAATGATAGCAGATAAAGAGCAATGGTCCATCCAGTCTGCCCGAGCTTGAGCAGAGATATTAGATGTGGTGTCCTCGAGCAGGATGTGGATACATACCTTGAACCTCAGAGGTGCATTCATTTAGTGATAATGTTGGGAGGCACATTTTCTCCCTGAGGGTGGTAAACCTATGGAACAGCCTAATGGCAGAAATGGTAGACAATGACATGAAGACAGCACAGGTCTTCAGGGCAAACCTGGAAATATGTGTGCTCACTAAGGGAGTCACCAGACAACCTGGGCAGTAGAGGTGGTAAGGAAATCCTCAGAAATTAGTACACAATTGCACAGCTAATTTATTTATCCCTATTTATGAAGTGAGTTGGGGGTGAACATGATGGACCTAGGGTACCTTCTAACCTTTAATTACTATGTTAGTTAAGCAAAAACCTATAGTTCCCCTAATAAGTAGCTAATTTCAATACACCTAACAAAGGAGTCACATTATATGCACAATACAAACACACATCTCACAAAAACATTTTGAAGCCACATGATTGTTTGGATCATTTTCCACGTATTTGGAAATACAGTGCATCCCACTTATAGCGGATACAATTAAACTGGACACTCACTTTGTCTGGAAAAAACCTGTCAGCCAAAAGTTATTGTCATAGGTGATAATATTAATCTATTTGCTTATAATGGATTAAACCATCCATCTATAGTGGATGGCCAAGGGCACTAAAGTCATGATTATCACTCTGTCTGTCACTCATTATCACCTCCCTTCCCCCTGCTGCCTTAGACTCCCTGGCACCTGTCCACATTTGTCCCTTGACCTCCCATTGCAGTTCCCCATGGTACTGCGAGGAGCTGAGATGGTTGAATACTGAGAGATGGAGGTTGGAGCATTCTTGGAGGAGAGATCTTGCTCTGTTGAGGACAAATTGACTCTGAAGAGTCACTATGGTGACTATCAGAGGCCAATCACCTTGAAAAAGACAGAGTTCCTATCAAGGATTATTGCTGCAAGTAGGAATAAGCCTGCTTAGCTTTTTTGCACAGTAGACAGAGTGATTAATCCACTCTGTCTGCAGCCCATAAAGTGTTTTCAGCAGAAAAGTGTGAGGAGTTTAGTCATGTCTTTCTTGACAAGGTGTCCTCAATATGGAGGGAGATCACTGCAAGTGGCCTGTTATGGGCTGGTGGTATCCAAAAAAGGAGGGGCAATGACAATCTGCCTACCTGGGCTGAGTTTGTTCCAGCTGTGGAAGAGGACATGGTCCAGATGATCTCTGGTTTTCATCCTACATGCTGTTCACTTCATCCTGGACCAATCTGGCTCCTTATTGGTAGCTTCGGTTTTCTAGGACCAGTGTATGCAAGGATCATTGGGTGTTCATTGAGGAAAGAGCTGTGGTGAAGCCCATCCTGAAAAAACATCTTTGGACCCTGAGGTCCTGGCAAATTACAGGCCTGTTTCAAATCTTCCTTTTTTAGAAAAGATTATTGAGAAGGTTGTGGTGATGTAGCTAGAAGTTCATCTGGAGTCATTTAATATCTATGAACCATTCCAGTCAGGATTTAGGCCTCATCATAGTACTGAGACTGTACTTGTTAGGGTGGTGCATGATCTTCTCATAGCAAGAGATTAGGGGCTTTGTTCCATCTTGGTCCTTTTGGATCTCTCAATGGCATTTGACACAGTGGATCATGGTATTTTGCTTGATCAGCTGAGGAACTATGTGCGACTTACTGGCACTGTTTTGTGCTGGTTTGAGTCTCACATTACAGGGCAATCTCAACAGATGGCCTTGGGCAATTCCATCTCTAAACCCATGGTGGTCACCTGTGGGGTTCCTCTGGGATTAGTTCTATCACCTATGTTATTTTCCATGTACATGTTGCCTTTGAGTGAGATCATAAGGTGGCATGGGGTTGAGTTTCACTGCTCTGCAGACAATACTCATCATCTTCTGTTTTGTACCCCATATCAGGTAAATGCAGGGTCAGTGCTCGGACGTTGTCTTCAAGAAATCAATGACTGGTTGGACTCCAACTGGTTGCACATCAACCCAGGGAAGACAGAGGTGATGGTCATCGAACCAGGTTGGACTGGGTCAGCAATGACAACAGGTTACCTTTCTTTTCCACCTTTGAATGGTCACAATCTTCAAGCCATGGATGTGGTGAAGGATTTGAGCATTTTATTCTTGACTATAGGCTGACATCTGAAAGACAGGTGTCAGCGGTAGTCAGTAATGTTTTTTACCATCTCCGTAATATCGCCCTAATTGAACCCTACTTGGAGCCAGCCAACCTTGAGATGGTTGTCCATGCCTTTGTCACCTCCCTTTGGATTACTGCAATGTTCCCAATCTATGGCTGTCTGGAAATTTGGTGCACTGGCTTCAGCTGGTCCAGAACACTACAGCTCGGCTGGTGGCAGGAACTCCCTATAGTGCCCACATCATGTCTGTGCTTCGGGCTCTTCACTGGCTGCCAGTCCATTGGTGTAACATCTTCGAGACCTGTTTGATAACATTCAAGGCCCTACGTGGACTAGACCCAAGCTACCTGAAAGATCTTTTGGTGACTTATACTCCCTCTCGACCCCTCCAGATGAGATGTGGGTCTGCTTACGGTACCCCACTCTCATCTAAAACAGTCTGGGGATAGGGCGTTTGGCGCTATGGCCCCATTACTGTGGAATTCCCTCCAGGATATAGTTTGCTCTGCCCCCACTGTGGATACCTTTAAACACAGGTTAAAAACATATTTATTCACACAGGCCTACCCTGATTATTAACTAAATTCTGACCTGAATATTATAGTGATTTTTTGATAGTTTGATGTATTTATTGAATGTATTTTTAAATGTGTGATCTATTTTATGAATTGGGAGGCACTCTGAGCCATTGGAAAGGGCACCATATAAATAACTTTTGCCTTGCCTTGCCTTCTGCTAACCAGCATTACTCTCTCTGTCTCTCGTTATCACCTCCGCTCCTTATCACCTCCCACCCCACTGCTGGTAGCCAACATACCGTAACACTGTCTGTCTCTTGCTGTGATCACCTCCACCTCCCTGTTTATTCTCCCAACCAGAATTCTTAAGATAGACACTGTGATTACTGTTTGTTTTCTCTCCCCCTCACTGGTACCTGACATCCTACTCCCTGCTTGTAGCTGACATACCATAACATGCCGTAAGTCTCGCTGTCTCTATTTGTTGTGACCACCACCGCTGTTTATTTTCCCAACCAGGATTCTTAAACTGGCCATTGTGATTGCTGTGTGCAGCTGTGACAGGGTGAGCAGTAGTGGCAACACTAAGACAAGAGATACTGCACTGAAGAAAGTTGTTGAAGTTATGAGAGGGCAGATGGATCAGAGCTACAATACATACTATACTACAGCACTTACTACACATACTGCACTGCTACGAATAGTTATGGAAGGGTGGGCAACTATCCAATCCTTATAAAATCTGTCAGACCAAGGCTACTGCACTGAAAAAAGTTGTTGCAGTCAAGAGACTGTGGGCGGATTGGAGCTACTACACTGCTACAGTAGTTATGGGTGGGTAGGCAAGCATGAAATCTGTATTAAATCTGTCAGACCAGAGCTTCTGCACTGAAGAAAGTTGTTGCAGCTACAAGACAGTGGGTGGATTGGAGCTACTACACTGCTATAGCAGTTATGGGTGGGTAGGCAAGCATGATATCTGTATTAAATCTGTCAGACTGGAGCTACTGCACTTAAGAAAGCTGTTGTGGTACATCAGCGAGTGTAGAAAGACAAAGTGAGGGATAGTGAGGCTGAATAGAATGAACGGTGGGTGGGCAGAGGGGGACAGTGAAAAAGCACGGATACCGAACGAATATTTCTGCTCAGTATTCACAAAAGAGGAGGGGGAAGTGCCTAATCCAATTAACAGAAGCAACTCTTGATAGGGGGGTCGATCACAGTCCTTTCACAGAAGAAAGGGTTCTGCAAGAACTCCTAAAACTGAAGGTGGACAAAGCAAATGGGGCCTGATGGAATTCACCCCAGAATTCTAAAAGAGTTAAGGGGAACTAGTGAAACCACTGGCTACTCTTTTAATAAATCATGGGAGGATGGTGTGGTACCCGAGGACTGGAGGAAGGTGATGTGATGCCCCTTCACAAAGTGGGACCAAGGCAGAGGCAGAAAACTACAGACCTGTCAGTCTGACCTCTGTGGTAGGGAAAGTGATGGAGTCACTTCTGAAGGAAAGAATAGTTGAGTACCTAGAGGCCAGTGGGGCACAGGACCCAAGGCAGCATGTGTTCACAGCGGGAAGGTCATGTCAGATGAATCTAATAGATTTCTTTGACTGGGTGACCAAAGTAGTAGACCAAGGAGGGACTGTGGACATGGCCTACCTAGACTTTAGCAAGGTATTTGACGCAGTCCCACACAAAAGATTAATAGTCAAAATAACCAGCCTGGGAGTGGGTCCCAGGGTGGTAGCCTGGGTAAAACATTGGCTGGACAACAGGACACAGAAGGTAATTGTAAATGGAGTCCACTCTGAAGAAAGAGGGGTTACTAGTGGGTACCGAGGTTCAGTATTGGTCCAGTCCTTTTAATGTCTTCATAAGTGACATTGCAGAGGGACTGAAGGAAAAGTATGCCTCTTGCAGATGACACAAAGATCTGCAACAGGGTTGATACACAAGGAGGCATGCAAAGGATGAGAAGGGACTTGGCAAGGTTGGAGGAATGGTCAGAAGTATGGCAGCTAGGATTCAATGCAAAGAAGTGCAAAATAATGCACCTGGGAAACAAGAACCCAGGGGAAGAATACACAGTGTGGGGGGAGGTAGTAACAACAACAAAAAAGGAAAGGGACCTGGGGGTAATCATATCAGATAACCTTAAGGTTAGCAAGCAATGTGAGAAGGCAGTAGGGAGGGCTGGGGGTATACTGAGATGCATCAGCAGCAGAAAACAGGAAGTTGTTATCCCTCTGTACAGACAGTTGGTGAGACCCCATCTGGAGTACTGCATCCAGTTCAGGAGACCCCATCTCCACAAGGACATAGACAGGATAGAGGCTGTCCAGAGGAGGGCAACTAAAATGGTGCCGGGTCTGCAAGAGAAGCCGTATGAGGAGAGACTAAAGGAGCTTAATATGTATACCCTTGAGGAAAGAAGGGAGAGGGGGGACATGATAGAAACTTCTAAGTACCTCAGTGGAATCAACAAAGTTCAAGAGGGTAGCATCTTTCAGAAAAAGAGACGTGCAAGAAGAAGGGGACACGATTTAAAGATTGGGGGGGGCGGTTCAGGGGCAATGTGAGGAAGTATTATTTCACAGAGAGGGTAGTGGATGCAAGGAGCAGCCTTCCTGAGGAGGTTGTGGGGTCTAAAATTGTGGAAGAATTCAAGAATGCATAGGACAGACATAAGGCAATTCTTGTGGGGGGTAGGAAGAAATAGGCTGTTGGTTAACTAGGATCTGCGGCCTATCCTGTAGGTAGGGAAATGGGCAGACTAGATGGGCCAAGCGGTCCTTATCTGCCGTCAAAGTCTATGTTTCTATGTTTTTATGTTGCAACTATGAGAGAGTTGGCAGATAAGAGCTACTACACTGCTAAGGCAGTTACGGGGGTTGGGGGCAAGTATCACATTTGTCTTTACAAGTTATAATGGATACCTCCTATACAGGACAAAACTGAGGTGTCTGTTATAAGCGGGTTTGACTGTATGTGAATCATAAATTGGAAGCTGAATTTAGGTTTAAACATTATAGGACCACTGAGACATGTTTAGCAATAGCCTGAGGGTCTCTGCTTCCCCTGCTGGAGCATGCATCCATTGTCTACGTCCCTGCTATAGCAAAGGATTTGGCAAGTGTTTCCTGTGTTTCTAACAGTATTTTCTGCTTTGCACTACTGTCAGGTTTTCGTACCCACCACTTACTGTATTCTCAGCTTGGGTGGTTTTATCCAGAAGCCCATAAGCTACACTATTTGGGTTGCCTAACTGATAAAATATTACCTTCTCCATACTCTTTCCCCTCTGAGTGATTTATTGATTTGTATAACCTGACCTATCATCTTCTGAGCTTCACTTTTTAACTGAGCCTAAAGTGTCATCCAACATGGGCAAGACAGCAGTTTTTCTTTCTGCTCCTAATGTTTAGAATAATGTCCTGAGCTCCTTACTCTTCTTTGTGTGTTGCTCCCAATTTAAGGATTTTCTGTGTAAATATTTGACAGAGAATTTTATATGCTGTAATCCCCCGTGAAATGGGGCTTACCTGAGGAACCTATTGTGCTGTTTTGCCCCATTCTCAGCATTTCTCCACTCCTCCTGCCCTCGGGATCCAGCTTTAATCAGGCAGGGGATCAGGGAAGGATGGCTGGCCCTAGCAGGAGCTGCGCCTCTTGCGACATCAGAGTAAGGGTTCCAGCCACACATTTAATGTGGGCGGCTGCCACAGATGGGGCATTCTTCTGGCTACCAAGCTGCCTCAAGTGGAGGCCCTTCCCCACACCAGCCAGCTGAACCAGAGGGTTGGGCAAGTACAATGAGGACAGGAGCCCTCTCAGATCTGTGACTTTGGGCCAAAGCACCTGAATGGTCTGGATGGAGCCTGATGACACTTGACCTGTAGGACAGCCAATTAGGAGACTGGGGGCTCACACCAGAATGTTGATGAACTCTCGTAGAGACAAGGACTATGATTTCTGGTACCCTTTTACAGACCTATAGGGCATCGTGGATTTAGAATGACAGCCAGGTGGACCAATGGGAAGTGGTTTGTGAGAGTGCTGATAAAAGGGTGGCTGTTCTGAAGGCTCACAGATCAGACAGATCTTGAGAAGACAAGACCTGCTGCAGGAGGCAGAAGTCAAGCTGTGTACCACTGGTCCTTAGGCTAAGAGAAAAATTATCAAGAAATTACTGAGTTCCAGAGAAAGAAAAGAGCAGCAACTGTATGCCAGACAGAAAAAGTGCAGTGCTGATGTTCAGGCACAGAGTGACTCACCACAGTCCAGGTCACTGTTCCAGGTCCTGTAGAAGATACTACAGCCAGGTGTCAGGCTGCTGCCAGCATAAGGGTTTGGATGCCAAGACATTTGTGTGTTATCCTGGGACCTTGGCTGCCCTAAGAGAGAAAGAATGAATGAGAGAGCAGCAACTAGTCCCAATGTCAACTGAGATGCCAGCCCTGAGAGAGAGTTTGAGGTTATAGTCAGTCACAATCAGAGGTACAGAGCCACAGGAAATCAGCACACCAGCAGCCTTTGGAGACAGTCTAAGCCAGGGATGTCGAACCTTTTCAGGGTTGTGAGCCACATTTACATTTCTGAGTAAGATGTGAGCCACAACAATGTACAGTCCATACCATACCCATCATATTCAACCATATTTAGGAGTTTAAATAATAACATAGTTATAATAAATAGTCCATAATCGTATTTTATTAAGCTAAAGTATTTTAAAAAATAGTTGTAATTTTAAAATAATGGCTGACAGTATAGCATAGAGGTTAGAGTAATGAGCTGTGAAAGAGCTGGGTAAATCCAGCTGACCAGACCTTGGTTTGATTCTCACAACCTCCACTTGCATACTGTGTGATTCTAAGCAAGTCACTCAAGTGCCCAGTGCTCCTGGGTCGCCCCTGAAAACAGGCACTTGTGCCTAGTGAGCCTTACCTGGTTACCAAAGGCTAAAATAATTATTCAGAGCAGCTCTGGAGCTTTAGATTTGCTTGCAGGCTTAGTAAAAGTACCTTGTTGAGCACTCAGGGCACTTTTCAGCTCCTGTACTTTGACTTTTCTCAAATTTAAAAGACTGTGATATGTACTTAATATGTAATTGACAAACCCTATGAGAGCCACGTCAAGCTGCTTCGAGGGCAACATGTGGCTCACGAGTTAGAGATTGGACACCCCTGGTCTAAGCCATCAAATGGGAAGCAGTCAACTTCAGGGCTTGCCCTGTACAGAAAATCACAGTTGGTTGGGATTTGTTTGCAAGTCAGCCATCCATTTGGATTACATACACCTTGTTTTAGAGGTCTGAAATGCAATTTAAGCAATTCTATGGCCTGTGGGCTTTAGGAAAATTAAATAAAGTTCCTACAATTTAAGTGCACCAAATGCTGGTCAGGCCCCCATAGCACCATCTACAGTTCCACAACGTTTCAGCACTGAGTACCTAGGCAGGGACTGCCATAAGGGAGCTCCCATAGTGTTGAACCATAAACATAGACATATAGAAACATAGACTTTGACAGCAGATACAGACTGATTGGCCCACATGGTCTGCCCATTTCCCTACCTACTGAGTAAGCTGCAGATTCTACTTTAACCAACAGCCTACTTCTTCTGATCCCCCAACAAGAATTGCCTTATGTCTGTCCCATGCATTCTTGAATTGCCCCACTGTTTTTGACCCCATGACCTCCTCAGAAAGGCCATTCCATGCGTCCACCACCCTCTCTGTGAAAAAAATACTTTGTCACATTGCCCCTGAGCCATCCCCCATCAATCTTAAGAGCATACTGTGTGATCCTGAGCAAGTCACTTAACTTCCTTGTGCTCCCAGGTCGCATCTGGAAACAAGCTTTGGCTCAGTGTGCTATTCCTGGTTAAACAATGTTCCCTTCCCTTTCCCCTATCTTCAAATTGTGACCCCTTGTTCTTGCACATCTCTTTTTCTGAAAATGCTACCCTCTTGGACTTTGTTGAATCCCTTGAGGTACTTGAAAGTTTCTAACATGTCCCTCCTCTCCCTCCTTTCCTCAAGGGTATACTTATTAAGCTCCTTTAGTCTCTCTTCGTATGCCTTCTGTTGCAGACCCTGCACTATTTTAGTTGCCCTTCTCTGGACTGCCTCTATCCTGTCTATGTCCTTGCAGAGATGGGGTCTCCAGAACTGCACATAGTACTCCAGAAGGGGTCTCACCAACTGTCTGTACAGAGGGATAACAACTTCCTGTTTTCTGCTGGTGATGCCTCTCCCTATACATCCCAGTATCCCCCCAGACATCCTTACTGCCTTCTCATATTGCTTGCTTACCTTTAGGTCATTTGACATGACTACCCCCAGGTCCCTTTCCATTTTTGTTGTTGTTAATACCCCCCCCCAATTGTGTACTCTTCCCCTTGGTTTTTGTTTCCCAGGTGCATTACTTTGCACTTCTTTGCATTGAATCTTAGCTGCCATACTTTTGACCATTCCCCCAACCTTGCCAAGTCCCTTCTAATCCTTTCCACCCCCCATGTATCAACCCTGTTGCAGATCTTTGTGTCTGCAAAGAGGCATACTTTTAATTCTAAATTCTGGTGTAAGCCCCCTCTCATTTTGAGAGGGACTTATGCTCCCTTTAGGGACCTCTTCCAACTTACTGCCCCCAGAGTTAGGAAAATCAGTTGTCTGGGGATGTAATTTCTGCAAATTGCCATGTGGTGGCAGCAGAGAGCAAGCTAGAAAGTGTATAAATAGGGAGAGACAGGAAGTAGAATGGAGAGAGGATGGAGAGAGATTGGCGGCCAGCAGGAGGGCAGACAGAAGGGGGAACCCCCCTTTCAGGCAGGTCAGCAGTTTGGTAGCGAGGCTCTGGGTCCCTGGATGGTCATCCCAGGGAGACTTCAACTAGGACAGTTGCGGTCGTTTGGGTCCTGGGTCCCCAGGTTTGGGTGGTGAGAGCAACCAGGGAGGTGATATAGGGCCAGTAGAGCAGAACCCCCTATGGGGGTCAGGCCCCATCTGGAACAGGTGTTTTGAGCTGTTGGGGATTCAGGGGTTGTGGCAGGACTCCTGAACTGGAGATTGGGTACAGGTGGCAGCAGTCCCGGTTCTTTTACCAGGCAGGGCAGCTCAACTGGTCAGTGGGGCATGGCCTGGGTATGCTGTGGGGCTGCCATGCCCGTGTCTGGGGCAGTCCCCACGGCCTATATTAAGTTTGTAGGCATTTAGGCCCAGGTAGGCCATGGCTTTGCTCTGGTGGGGTAACTGGAAAGGAATTTTATTTATTTATTGTATAATCGGATTTACGTTTACAAAGGTACCTCGTCACAGAGAGGACACACATGGTTAACATAGATTACAGAGTACAGTCAAGACAGAGTAACAGATTTTTACATGTTTACAGAATACAGACATACAGAGTCAACATAGTATTACATAGGTTGCATGAACAGAGATACATTGTATTACATACAATTGCTTGAACACATGTGTAGTTAAATAAACATTTCAAGTAGTACTAGCAGGTACTGGCAGAGGAGAGAGGCCGGGGGATTGGGGGGTGGGGTGGGTGGGTGTTCAGCCCAGTGGGCCATGTCAATAGTGCCAGAAGAAACAGCAGAGTATCTTTTAGTGACAGGTGCAGCAGCGGGTGTTGAACAGCAGGTCTCGTAAGGCAGCTTTGAAGGGGGGCAATTTTGGCGGTGGTGGAAATGACTGTGGGGAGTTAGTTGAATCAGGTAGGGGCTCTGTAGCTGAATGACCTCTGAGCCCGGGAGGTCCTAGTTCTGGGCACTAGTAGAGTGACCTTGTCCGAAGTTCGGGTGGTGGCTCTGGGGTGTGTAAATTGGATGGAGGCAGACACCCCGGCGGGGAAGAGCCCAAGTAGGATTTTCTTAGTAGCAGGCCAGTTTGGTAGCGGATGCATTCATCGAGGTTTAGGAGTTTGGCCATGTCATAGAGTTGACAGGTGTGGGTGAGTCTAGGGCACTGGTCAGTAGCCTGCAAGCCTTATTTAGCATGAGTCTAATCTTGCTGAGGGCAGTGGAGTCAGCAGCACCATATACTGGGAGGCCGTAATCAACAAGGGACATTACTGTGGACGTGATGGCGAGCCTGAGGGCATCAGGTGGGAGGCAGTCCTTGTGCCGGTAGAGGATGCCAAGGCACGCGTTTGCAGCGGAAGCAAGGGCAGTAATGTGGGGGCATGAAAGGTGAGGGCCGAGTCAAATGTGATTCCAAGGTATTTGTACGAGTAAACTTGTTCGAGTGGTTGACAAGTGCTCGGGAAGATTTGGAGAGATCTTTCACTGGCTTTGTTCTGGGGGTGGGCAAAGAGCATTGCCTTAGTTTTTTTGAGGTTAATTACTAGTCTGCTCTTCTTAAACCAATTCTCAGCATCATTGAAAGAGTGCAGTCTTGAAGGGAGGTGAGATTTTTGTGAGCTGCATAAATCATGGCGTTGTCAGCATATAGAAGAATATTGCCAGAACAGGCTCTAGGCAGGGCGTTTAGGTACAGGCTAAAGAGTAGTGGGCCTAGGATAGAGCCCTGGGGAACCCCTGAGCAGATGGGAAAGGTTTCTGACAGCACCCCATTGATTTTGACACGCTGGAAGCGGGTTGATAGGTAGCTCGCACACCAGGAGAGGGGGGCCAGCAGAGAAACCCATATGGTTGAGGGCATTTAGTAGGAGTGGGTGGGAGACAGTGTCAAAGGCCTTAGAGAGGTCAATGTACACTGCCCCAACTAGGGAGCCGTAGTCCAGGGAGACGTGTAGGAAGTTGGAGAACTCCATTAAAGCTGTGCCTGTACTGTGACCAGCGCAGAAGCCATGCTGTTCTGGACACAGGATGTTATATTATGCTAGATATTCCATGAGTTGGGTGGCTACCACTTTTTCTAAGGCTTTGAAGAGGTGGGGGAGAATGGAAATTGGCCGATAGTTGCTGGGGGCGGACCGGTCACCGCCTTTGTGGACAGGTGTGACTGTTGCAGTTTTCCATACTGTGGGGAATTGCCCCAGACAGAGGGATCAGTTCAGTAGTTCTGTAAGTGGGACCAGGACCTCATCCAGGACCAGCCGGAGTATTTTTGGGTCCAGGGGGTCGCTGCTAGGACTGGTGCCTTTTAGTGCTTTAAGCAGGAGTGGTTTGGCTTCCTGAATGGATACCTTGCATAGGTAGAACCGGCGGTGCTGTGGATCTGAAGGCGGCGGGTTGTGAGTACGGTCGAAAAAGTTATTCGGGAGGACAGTGCTAAGATCAGTAAAGGAGGAGTTAAGGCAGTTAGCAATGTCAGTGGGGTCAGTGATGGTGGTGCCATTGACTGTAAGGTGTGCTGGGGGGGAGCGTGATTTCCCAGTTATTTCTTTTACATTGTCCCAGAAGTTCCGGGCGCAGCCCCATGAGGAGGTGAGGGTGGCCAGGTAAGCAGGGTTTGAGAACTGCAATGAGACAGCAGAGAGAATTTTTCTAGCTGAATTATGGTGCCAAGAAGATATAAGAGCTTTAGAGAATCAGAGTAGTTTGTATCAGGTTGCTAGTCCAGTGGTAGAGCTGCTGACTCAGGTGTCAAGTGTACAGGGTCTGAGACCTGCAGGAGGTATTTTTTTCAGCTGACTATGGGGCCAAAAGGTATCAGAGGGAGTCAATAGCCTGACTCATTGGCTTAGTGGTAGAGGGTTTAAGACTCACAAGGGGCAGTAGTAGATAAGGTGGGAGTAGAGATTAGAAGCTGCAGAGTGGTGTAGGTGAGGAGGAAGTAGTAGTTAGGAGGGGTGCTATAGTGACTCCTAGTGGCCAGTGCCAATAGTAGCTGTAGGTAAGGAGTGGAGATGAGGGGAGAGAGAGATAGAGTGGTGCCTGGGGGTGCACAGCAGCAACCCCTAGTGGTCAGCGAGTATAAGCTGCAAATGGCAAAGTGGACACATTTAGAAGGAGAGGTCATGTGATATATCATGTGACCTGTAAGCAGCAATAAATTAAGAACCATGGGTGGCTGGGGCAGGTGGGGCAGTCCACGCACAGCGCGGACGGGGTAACACCTCTCCGCTGGATGGAAGGAGGCTTTACCTCTTAAGGCTCTCTGCAGTCCCCTGTAGCAGGCTCCTCAGCTGGGCAGTGTCTGAGGGGAGAGGGGGGCTTTCTGAGGCCTATAAGGGGAAGGGAACAAAGGAATTAAATTAGTATGCAGCGGGACAGAAGAGAGTGCTACTGCGCATGCGCCAACTGTTGGGACAGAGTCGGGATACAGATGGCTACTGCACATGCACAAGAATTTGCCCGTAATGGTGGAGAGAATGGCAGACTCTTAAAACAGCTCTAAACAGGATAAGAGGACTATTTCAGAATACAGGCTTACTAGCACAATTAAACAGTACTTGCAGGCATTATAACAGTAGTCGCTAACAGGTAAATGCAGTACTAGATACCCCTTAAGGTAACACGAGTAAATACCCCAATCCCAGCACACAAATGTGCCACTGTTGCTGTCTAAGAAGGAGCTGTAGCCTAAAGTGCAAAAGAGAGGCAGCCAGGGAATGAGTTTGGAGGCTGCAAAAGTGTTTGCCCCCTTTCAACTTATGGAATGGGTTAGGGGCGGCTGGGAGAAGCACATCGTTTCTCTGCTGGACAGTGCTCGAGGGTGAGATAATAGGAGCGATAATAAGAGGTATGGAAAAGAACCAGGTTAGATGTGAAGCTCAAGAGGTCAGGTACTTACGAGTGCTGGTGTGTTTATAGGGAGCTTTACGGTCCTGGAAAGATCTAATCAGTAATGGTTCTCAGGGCTGAGTAGACATACTGCTACAGAGTAAATGCTGAGAAAATCTTATTTCTGCCTGTGGCTCTGCCTTTTCAGAGGATAATGTCTCTCTTTGAAATATTTGTACAAAGTTTAGCCCCATGGAGCTGTAGTTTAAAGCCAAGACACAAGTGCGTCCCCGTGGTCCTCTAAATTTTTTGGGCCAAGATGAAATAAAATGATTGATTTTGAAGGAAATTAAGTGTCCTAATCTCATTTGTAAATAAGGATGGAATGAAATGGTGAATCCTTAGTTTTTAATCCCTCTGAGTTCAATTACTGGGAGATCTGGAAGATCCTAAGACTCATGCACCTTCTGGGGTTCGGAGCTATGGGAATGAATCCTGAAGTCACCTTTGTTCCTGCTTCAAATTCTGGGGGCCTTTGGTGTGTTTTCACATTCCAGAAGTGGCAGTAACCTGGGAGCCAGATGAAGTGAGAAGACATCTCCAGGTAGGCTCAGAATTTATTCCATTTTGATTTGCTGGAGATGTTTTGGATTGCTGGAGAGGTTCTTTACTGTGGAGCCCCCTCCCCTGAAGGATCGGGACCTCTAGATGTTCAGGGAGGGGGTGGCTACATGTGGGAGCTCATCTGGGATTCCCTCACACCCCAAAAAGAGAGCGACACCCTGAAAATCCCGGCCCCTGAGGTTCTGGCAGGCTCCTTGCCATGTGTAGGCCATGTGGTGCACTTAAAATTCTTGTGGTGGTGTGGGAGCTAAGCCTGGTGTATAGGTAGTCCTCTGCTCTCCTGGTATGGTGTGCGCGTGTGACTGGGTGGTCACATAACACCCTGGCACCTCTGATCGGTGGATGGCTGTAGAGAGAAGAAAACAGCTTGAGAGCCTCGCGTCATTTTTCAGCAGCATCGAGACAGAGGTGGAGGTGTTAAGAGCAAGCCGAAAATCATGGAGACAGCATCCAGGGGAAAAAGCATTAAGAGTGTTCCTTTTATTATCGGAGCACTGTGGGGAGGACTGAGAGAGAAGAAAAGAAACATTAGAGGAGATTGTGGGGCGGTCATATGAACTGGTATTGTAGAATGGCAGGCAGGAGATTTAAAGCAGAGGAGGAAGCTTCCCCCCAAGAGGAGCTGTTGGCTACGGTTGACATGGATCTGGCAAGCAAGAGAGAAAGGACAGTCAAATGAGCAGTGCGTGAGATGTGGATTTTGGGGGGAAGGAATTGTGTGACTGCCTGTGTGTGGCATTTGCTCAAACTCAGCACCAGGAGGCATCTTTGACCGTGCTCTAACAGTCCTCCTCTGGAGACCTCCTCAAAGTGTCGCAGAGGAATCTCTTTCACTGTGGTCACCGGGCAGTGGGAATTGTGGAGCCTTGGAGTGACTTTCTTTAGGGGAGAGTGTCCTGGAAACCAAGCCCAGGGGTGCCTCTCCCAATGTGGTCATCAAAGCTGAGGAGGAGGAGGGTGCTGCTGAGGAAGTGAAATCAGGGGGCAATGAGGAGCACAGACATCTTGCCACTATCCCCATGGCAGAGGGAGGGGCAGAGGTCTTAGAAAACCAGTGAGAGACCCCCCAGGGCCCAGGGGGTCCCCGCCATGGTCCCTGTCTACAGCTAGCCCCCCCAGCACTGTTGGACAGCTCCAAGTCCTGAGCTGTAGCAAAGCCCCAAATCTGAAATCCAGTGGGCATGTCAGTTTTCAAACTGTTGCACCCATTGAGGTGAGGCAGAGTGAAAGGGTTTTCGAGGAGTTGGACAAGGAAGTGGATGAGAAGTTCCTCGGTAAAAGGTTCCAGTTTGCCAACTATCAAGTATACAGAACAATCCTCCAAACTTTCCACCGTCCGGTGGTCACTATGGATGACTGCCACCCACGTTTGCCAATACATGCCAGGACCCTCCAGATCTGGGTGGTTGGATTAAACTGAAGTGACCCCCTAAACATCACATACAGAAGGGGAGTGTGGTTGCCAACAGGACAAGCTTGGAGGACCAGTGTCTGAGACCTTCCAGAGTGGAGGCAGTCCAAAAGATGGACCAGGAAAAAGATGTGCATTGAATAAATTACCCCTACATGCCTGAGAGAGTTTGGGACATTATAGAAGAAATGAGGGAGGAGTGGATATACAAGGAGCAGTGGGAAAGACTGAAACATCGACCTGGAGGTGGAGGTGTGCCCTTGTACCACCTATTCCAAAAGGCACGGGCAATGTGCCACAGAGCACCATGGTCCAGACTTACTTTATTTAAGAATTTTGCTTTGGTGCAGGACTTGGCTGGGACTCACACCAAGTACTATGTGGTGGACAAAGATTCTTTTGTTTTGGGAACACCACCACTAAGCTGGATCCAGATTTCTACTTCCTGGTGGGGGGGCCCGCCACTTAAGCCCCCTGTAAGAGACTCTTTGGACTGTGCCAGGAAAATTGCTCCCTGGAGCAGGTTATGGTGACTGTATATACACTTAAATGAATAAGGAAGAGAATTATCATTGCCAGCTGATGATTTAGAGTTAATATAGATAGTTAACACTCAAAATGTTGTGGCTGGTGTGATTGTGAGTGTGAGTGAGTGTGTGTGTGTGTGTGTGTGTGTGTGGTGTGGATGTTAGAATTCCTTTAATTGTACATAAAGTAACCTGTTATATTAAGTGGGGGGGGTACAATCTTTGGGCAAGGGTAATAATAACCACAAAATCTACCTCAATTAGTGTACATAAACGTTTAATTATTCTGAAGGTTAAATAGTAACTGTTTCCTTGTTAGTCAATAGTAATAGTTTAGCTATTTTTCTAGATATTTCTGGACCTCCTGGCATAGATAAGCTATTTAGAGTTTTAATAGGTTAGGATAGATTATAGTAGGTAGTGTGGAAGGGGAATCCTTTGGACCAGACATTTCAGTGGTTCTCTTGCTGGCAGGCTGGGGAGATGCGCATACCCAATTTGTTGGTGGGAGGACATTTTGGGCCCTCAGCCATCATTCCCAGGTGAGAATGATTCCCTGGGTAAGGAGAGAGTGTAAGCCCCCTCTCATAATGAGAGGGGCTTATGCTCCCTTTAGGGACCCCTTCCAACTTACTGCCCCCAGAATTAGGAAAATCAGTGGTCTGGGGGTGTAACTTCTGCAAGTCACCATGAGGTGTCAGCAGAGAGCAGGCTAGAAAGGGTATAAATAGGGAGAGACAGGAAGTAGAAGGGAAAGAGAGGTCGGTGGTACGAGCAGGAAAGCAGTCAGAAGGGGGGACCCCCTTTCAGGCGGGGGACCACCCCCCTTTCAGGCAGGTCAGCAGTTTGGCAGCAAGGCACCGGGTCCATGGGTGGTCATCCGAGGGAGGCATCAAGTAGGACAGCTGCAGTCGTTTGGGTCCTGGGTCCCTGGGTTTGGGTGGTGACAGCATCCAGGGAGGTGATGTAGGGCAGGTACAGCAGGAACCCCTGAGGGTCAGACCCCATCTGGAATGGGTGCTTTGAGTTGCTAGGGATTCAGGGGTTGTGTCAGGGCTTCTGAATTTGGGATCGGGTACTGGTGGCAGCGGTCCCGGTCCATTTACCCTGTATGGCAGGGCAACTCAATTGGTTGGTAGCCAGAGGCGTGGAGCATGGCCTGGATACACTGTGGGTCTGCCATGCCCGTGTCTGGGGCAGGCCTCACGGCCTATATTAAGTCTGTAGGCATTTAGGCCCTGGTAGGCCATGGCTTTGCTCTGGTGGGGTAACCGGAAAGGAATGTGCCACTGTTGCTGTCTGAGAAGGAGCTGTAGCCTAAAGTGCAAAAGAGAGGCAGCCAGGGAATGAGTTTGGAGGCTGCAAAAGCATTTGCCCCCTTTCAACTTATGACATGGGTTGGGGGTGGCCGGAAGAAGCACATTGTTTCTCTGCAGGATAGTGCTCGAGGGTGAGATAATGGGATCACTAATAAGAGGTATGGAAAAGAACCAGGTTAGATGTGAAGCTCGAGAGGTCAGGTACTTACCAGTGCCAGTATGTTTTGAGGAAGCTTTATGGTCCTGGAAAGATCTAATCAGTAATGGTTCTCAGGTGCTGAGCAGACATCCTGCTGCTGAGTAATTGCTGAGAAAAATCTTATTTCTTCCTATGGTTCTGCCTTTTTAGGAGGATAATGTCTCTCCTTGAAATATTTGTACAAAGTTTAGCCTCATGGAACTGTAGTTTAAAGCCAAGGCACAAGTGAGCCCCTGTGGTCCTCTAAATCTTTTGGGCCCAGGTGAAATAAAGTGATTGATTTTGAAGGAAATTAAGTGTCCTAATCTCATTTGTAAATAAGGATGGGATGAAATTTTTACTTCTTAGTTTTTAATCCCTCTGTGAGTTTGATTACAGGGAGATCTGGAAGATCCTAAGATTCATGCACCTTCTGGGGTTCGGAACCATGGTAACAAATCCTGAGGTCACCTGTGTTCCTATTTCAAATTTTGGGGGCGTTTGGGTGTGTTTTCACATTCCAGAAGTGGTAGTAACCTGGGAGCCAGCCAAAGTAAGAAGACATCTCCAGGTAGGCCCAGAATTTATTCCATTTTGATTTGCTGAATATGTGGATTGCTGGCAAGGTTCTTTACTGTGAGGCCCCACCCCCAGAAGATCAGGACTCCTAGATGTTCAGGGAAGGGGTGGCTACACTGGTATCAGGTGGGAGAGGGTAGTGGTCTCCAGGACAGGAGGGTCAATTCAACACTTGTGTCGTATTGCAGTGAGAGGGTGGGAAAAGTGCATCTGCGCCTAGTCTGGCCTTGTTATTAGCAGCTGAGATATTAAAAGTTGAGCCACCTCCTCTCAGGACTTAACTAACGGTGACCTGAGTGTGTGGGTAGTTGGAACCCTGCCTAGAAGGGCATTTAACCCAGGTCCAAATACTGTGTTGATCTGCTGTAACACTTCTTCCCTTGAAGGGGCAGCAGTCTTAAATAAAGCTATTTTGATGTTTAAATCTGCGGTTTTTATTTGCCATCATTATACAGTGTATGCTAATTGAAGGAAACTGTTGTATGTGTGTGAGATCTGCAAGAGGTGAGACCACAGTGGGGAGGTGGGCCGGTACTGTTACACTGTCTAGCCCACTTTAAAGAGTAACTTTCCTGTTCTTTTGCAAACTGCCACCCAAGAACCATGAAGGACCCTTACCTGCCCCAATTCATATGGTGCCAATATCCACATTTTTATTTGCCCCTATTTTGGAAGGGAAGGGATCGTATTTTGGCTCCATGGAGCGCACTGCTGATCCCTTCCACTTCCTGATACTGCAGTCCTCCCACTTTTGTGATGTCACTATATGGAGAGGGCAGAGGCACGCTTCATAGACATGAATGGGGCTGTTTTTAAACTCCATTTTCTCATATTTTAGATGGCCATTGCAAACAAATCAAGGACATTGCACAACTAACAAGGACATTGTTAGTTGATCAGTGCCCTTTATTTGTTTGTGATGGCCATCTAAAATATGAAAAAAGGAAGTTTTAAAAAAAAAAATGGCCCCATTCATGTGTAACCCCTAGGTGGTGCTATCCCAAGGGCTACTATCCCTGCCTGCTTGGCTAGTAGCAGGTTAAGGGGCCTGGGTACTGAAACAGGTGCCTCCACCCGGAGGTCAGGGTTGTTGGTGGTCATGATAACCTGGGCACAGCCCTCCGGGACACTGTAACCCCCCTCTTTCCCTTCTAGTGGCCTGAACAATACACAATAATCACTTTCACAATGACCCTTTTTCACCAGGCAATTACCCACACTGTTTGCACTTACCACCAGGACTGGTTCCTCCAGCTCGACCCTGGAGACCCCTTGTAAAACAAGGTTATGCACAGCACATAGCAACAGTACAGTACATTTGGCACAAACTGGAACCACAGTCAGGTTAAATGCAAAAAGAGTTAGATCTGATTTATTCAGGGGACTTGAACAAGGGAGGGGCGTAATCAGGTTAATTTGCTTAAAGGCTATAGCAATCAAATAGTCATGCATGCACTTCAGAGTCCCCACACACTCTGAGTACCCAGGTAGGAAAATGGTGGGCTAGCCAGGAACATTGCCCGGGGTAGGCCGGCATTGCAGCTGGTTGGGGCCCTGTGATGAAGAGAGCAACATGCACAACACACACTATTTGTAATGCGGAGCAGGAGGGCTCAGTTTGTGAAAGAAAAGGCAACAAGACAATCAGTTGAGAACAATTTTGATTTAGCTGTTGTTGCAGGAAGCTACCCTGATGTTTACTTACGATACCCAATACTGGACACAGGCAGGACAAAACCGAGACTGCAGGTTGTTGAGCTGGAGTGCCAGGAGAAGCAGGGCCCACACAAATCACCGAGGCATCGTTCCTGTTCAAGGTGTTGAGCAGGGGACTGATCCCCAGTCAGAGCTCTCGTTGATGACTTTCTCTGTGTAGAGGGTATTCTGGCTGGGCCAGTGTGACAAAGCCCAGGCCAAACGGAGATGAATACGGATTTCAGTGCGTGGAGCTGGATGCAGCCTCCAGCAAGCAAAACACAGTTCAGACACACAGTGGGGAACCAAATGACAACCCACTATCAGCACACAGCACATTCACATGTAAGGAAATTTCACTGTACC
This sequence comes from Neoceratodus forsteri, assembly GCA_016271365.2. Lineage (NCBI taxonomy): Eukaryota > Metazoa > Chordata > Ceratodontiformes > Ceratodontidae > Neoceratodus > Neoceratodus forsteri. Next base: position 1,803,894,270 of record CM057455.1, on the reverse strand, counting down.
AGGCAAATGGCTCTCCGGTCGCAATTACAGAGTCTCTGCACAATCCGGGAGTTCAGAGGTGGCTGGAAATCCTGACAGGCCGATTGCATTCAGCAAATCTTCGGTCTTCTTCAGGTAGAAGCCTGGTCACAATTCAGTGGCTTAATTCTCTCTCCAAACTCGGATTCAGTCTGAAAAAAAAGGCACAGGTTCCCTCTCAGGGACAGCAGGCATGCAGGCCAAACTCAGACCTTTCCACAGTTCTCCCGCGCAAACCCACACAGGATTGCTGCTCGATTATCTCGAGCTGTTACTCCTTCACTTCCCAACTCAGATCTGACTGAAACTGCAAGCAGTCTGGGACTTTCCCTAGGATCCAAAAGGTTCAGTTGACTGATCTGTCTGTCAGTCACAACAAGGGCTCCCCCTCCAGGTTCATTTAGGTGCCAAAAGCCCAAAACTACAATTACTACAGAATTTTGAAAGCCCCTGGGGACAGGCTCCATTTTAGAGTCCCCAAAGGTACTGATTGGCCCATTTCAGCAGTCCCGGACCAAGATGGTGGAGATAAACAGAAATGTCCATGCTGCAACGAAGGCAGGTTAGACAAACTGCAAAATTATTACTATTCTGATAAATGATCTGCAAACAAGTACATCTTCTAAACAGAGCTCCCACTACGCTAATAGCGATGGCAGAAACGGAGTGATTATCTGGCAGCCCGGGTGGGACTCGAGCATAGAAACAATCAGCCCCCTCCCAGATTAATTATAACTGCAATCTAGGCAGTTCTTAAAGAGACAGTACACAGAGGCTATACAGGCACTCTTGGGAAATAACATTTAAACTGCTAAAACACTGGACACCAGCCTGGCAGTGAGTATTTAGGCAAGCTCAAGGAAGACTTTTTGGGAACCCCCATTTGTAGGGGGGTTACACCCTTCCCTGCCTGAAGAAAATTTGGCATCCGCGACAAGTCTGTACCATCATGCATCAGTTAACATAAACTTATTACTTTACTATACATATTCCCTACACTTCACAATACTATATCCATCATGACAATACTTATGCATGTTTCATACAGGTAATACTGATTTCACTATGATTAACATACTTTGAACATCACTATACTGATTCATGTAATAACTTCTTGTACATCAAACAGTGTAAGAGAGGACTCTTCCCTATCAGCTAACTTGGGGCTGAATGGGGCAGGGGCACCATGGTGAGAGGGGAGAACAATCAACCTGGAATTGGCCCTTAAGCTCAGTTTGGGTAGTGAGCTCTGAGAAACATAAACACTTTTGTGAACCACATTGAAAGGCAAATCCACTGGCCTCCCGGGAGAATCATAACTGAAGCGCAATACTGGCTTGACAGCTCGGCCAGTCTTTCTGGGGGGAACAACCACAGTCTCTGTACTTTCAGCACTAGTCTTGGAGCTTTAATCACTCATGAGGGATGCCTCTGCATGGATGGGAATGTCCAAAGTGAGAGCATTGTCAGCTCCTTGCTCTGTAGGCTCTGGTTCCACAACGCTTTGCTCATTATCTTCTGACAAGGGCCCAACTGGCTCATTTTGAGAAGGTCCTGGCACAGTTAGGCTCTGTGGCACTGAAGGGGGACTGTCAACACTCTCATATTGTTCTTCAAGTTCTGGTGTGTCACCAGAGAGACTCAAACCATCAGCCCTTTCTCCGGGCAAAAGTCACACAGTTCCACAAAACACAGGGAGTCCGCAGACTCAGAAGTAATACTTTGCACTTCACTTTTAGGGAGCATTGGCTCCAAGGATGAAGCTGGGGGGTTAGGCAGTCCAGAAGGCCCATCTGCATCCCCACAATTAGTCATAGGGTTACTCCAAAGCAGCTGACTCAATTCATAGGCGGGGTAATAGGCATTGTCACACTCACTATCATCAGAGGTGGACTGACAGTCACTATCATTCTGGGCCTGCTGTGGGGGAAACCTTAAATCTGTAACCACTGGGGTAGGTTGACTCTGTCTCTTTTTTGCAGCAGCATGAGTCACCAGCCCAGGGGAGGCAATGTCTGCTGGCTCAGCTTCAATGATAACTTGGCCGATAGGCAGCAAGTGGTTACGGTGCATGCAGCTTTGGAGTTATTCTCTGGGTGTACCTTATACACTGGTAGATCATCCAAGTTTCCAGCTACTACATGAGGAAGATGGTGCCACCTATCAGCAATTTTGTGCTTGCCATGTAGTCCCAAATTGCGTAACAACAAACGGTCTCCAGGCCGTAGCTCTTGAGCCTTTACTTTCTTATCATGCCTCTCTTTGTTGGCAAGATTTCTCTTGAAGGCCATTGTCTGGGCCAGTTGGTATGCATGGTTCCATTGAGCTTTCAGTTGCTATACATACTGCAGGTAGTTTTCTGCCAGGACCCCATCTGAAGAGATTCCAAAGCAGACATCAACTGGTAGTCGGGCCTCCCTCCTGAAATTGAGACGGTAGGGAGAGAACCCAGTAGCATCATTTTTTGTGCAATTGTACTCGTGTAACAAGGTGCTAATCTGCTGGCTCCATTTATGCTTGTCTTTTGGATGGAGGGTGCCCAGCATGTCTAGAAGTGCACGGTTAAAACGTTCTGGTTGAGGGTCCCCCTGAGGGTGATAGTGGGTGGTTCTTGACTTCCGCACCCCCCACAGAGAAAGCATTTCTTTGATTAGCCTACTTTCAAAGTCTCTGCCTTGGTCAGAGTGGATCCGCTGGGGGGCACCATAGTGGATGAAGAATTTTTCCACTAGCCCCTTGGCCACGGTAGGGGCCTTTTGATCTTTAGTTGGAAAAGCTTGTGCATACCGTGTGAAATGATCCGTAACCACTAACACATTGCCAATATTCCGTTGATCAGGTTCTAAACACAAAAAATCTATGCAGACCAGTTCCATGGGGGTACTGGTAATGATATTAACAAGGGGGGCAGCCCTCTGAGGCAGGGCTTTTCTTTGGAGGCAACTACTACAGGTCTTTACATGGTGCTCAACATCGGCCCCCATCTTGGGCCAGTAAAATCGAGCTCATACCTGGTCGAGAGTCCTGTCAATACCGAGGTGCCCCATGTGATCATGGAGGGACCTCAGTACCAAGTGTTTAAAGGCCATGGGCAGGACCAATTGTTGCTTGTCTACTTGACCACTATGATCCACTGTCTCTCTGTATAACAACTGATTGAGTAACTTCAACCTGGGGCCTTCTTTAAACAATAGGGCAGTTTGCAAGTCAGGGGAACGTAACTTAGACACATCTTTCCCCACACACAGGGCATCAAGTGCGAGTTAAATCATAGGATCTTGGGATTGAGCCCACTGAATAATGTCATTGTCAAGTTGAGGTAGTGCACTAATATCTAGAGCAAAGAAATGGCAATAGGCAGCCAGTATGCAGGTATCAGAAGGGCCCAAGCAATCTGCTAGACAGTCCACTGTGTCCGCAGACATCTGTTCATCTCTGTCAAACTTTTGGCACAATGCTTGGATGTCAGGTTCAGACAGCCTGACCCAATCACTCTTGGAAGCTGGCCTTCATGACAGGGTGTCAGCATCAATATGGTTCAGTCCCGGTCTATACTCAACTGCATGCAGGTTGACAAGGCGGAAAGCCACCGGTGCCCAGTGGCATCTAACTTAGCTGAAGTCTGTACATAGGTTAATGGGTTATTGTTGGTCTTCACCAATATCTTTGACCCATAGAGGTACTCATGAAACTGGTCAACGATGGCCCATTTTAGGGCAAGGAACTCCAGCCTGTGCACAGGTTAGTTTCGTTCTGACGGGGTCAAGCTCCTGCTGGTGAAAGCCACTGGTCTCAAACCATCCTCATGGTCTTGATACAGCACAGCTCCTAGGCCCTGCAGACTATCATCCATATGCAGCACATAGGGCTTTGTAGGGTAGCATAGGCAAGGATGGGGGCGTGGGTGAGCTGGTATATGACTTAGTGGAAGGCTGCTTCACATTCGGGTGTCCAGCGGGGCCCAAATGATTCACCTGTTCGGAAGTACACTTTCTTGGGTTCTTTGACAGACCCTTTTTTGTATTTACAGTTGGTGGGGGGGGGGTAACCCTGGGTAAGATTCAAGAGTGGGCAAATCACCTTGGAATAGTCTTTTATGAAACTGTGGTAGTAGCCACAGAACCCCAGAAAACATTGTAGTTCTTTCAAGTTATGGGGCGCTGGCCAAGTAGTCAGTGACTCAACCTTATTGGGATCGGTCTCTATCCCTTCTGCAGATACTATGTGCCCCACATACTTCACGGAGGTTTGAAAAAACTGGTACTTGTCAATGGACAGCCTAAGGCCGAAGTCTTCCAATCAGTCTTGGACTTTAAACAGTTGGGTCTCATGCTCCTCTAATGTGCGCCCAAACACAATGACATCGTCCAGGTACACTAGACATTCCAGCAAGTTCATATCTCCCACCGCATATTCCAACAATCACTGAAAGGTGGCCGGGGTGCCCGGAATCCCTTGTGACATTCTCAGGAATTCGTAGAACCCCAGAGGACAGATGAAGGCTGTTTTCTCATGGTCCTCCAGGGCCATTGGAATCTGGTAATATCCGCTGCGAAGATCCAATACTGAGAACCATTTGCTCCCATTCAAGCAATCCAGGGCATCTTGTATATGGGGTATGGTGTATTGATCTGGGATGGTCCGCCGGTTCAGGGTTCAATAATCAACACACATCCTCACAGACCCATTCTTCTTACACTCAACCTCAATGGGAGAGGCATATGGGCTCCCTGATTCTTGTATCATGCCAGCAGCGAGCATTTCCTGCAGGTGTCTCCTCACATCATCTATGTCCACTGGGGAAAGGCGTAGGGATCTCTCTTGAAATGGCCGGTCATCATGCAGGCAGTTGTGATGCTCTGCACTCTGGACACACCCCATGTCCCATTCTTTTAATGAAAACACTTGGTCTGTCTGGGTGAGTTTCTTGCTAATTCTAACCTTCCATTCAGCTGGCAACGGGGAATCACCAAAGTCAAATAAGTCCAGGGTCACTCTCTCCTTATCACCAGAGCACTTGTTGATGGGCAATACCGCAGTGTCTGTGCAGTGTACTGTAGCTAGGGTGCACCCTTTGTTCACTCGGATCTCCCAATCTGACACATTCTGAATCTGGACTATCACTCGTCGTGCATAGGCATGAGCACAAGCAGGCAAGATGCTGGGTTTGACCAATAATCCCTCTGGCAACTTTTCATCGCCTGGTGCATCCAACATCAGTATTTTGTTCTTGACATCTTTCCAGAGGCGGACCTCCCCATGAATGGTACACTGGGCATTGGGTACCAGTACCAGAGAGTCAGGATCCTTCTTCCACATGATCCCCACAGGTTCATCCTGGTCTACTTCCTCGGGTTTCCATTGCAAATCATAGGCCCTTTTGATCAGAGCCAGAATTCTTAGGGCCTGCCCAGTCCATTGCCCTTGCTTGTTGTGACAGAGTTGTACTAGTCTCCCAAACATGTGGGTGTTTGTCCCAATTAATAGAGGAACCCCATCATACAATTCAGTAGGGGGACATACTAAGGCAAGTGTCTCGACTTGTTCATCTACTCCAGCCACTGAGGTAGGGAAAGATAGCCAGATCCGAATATATCCTGAACACGGTTAAGACTTCTTGCTCAACCCCCACACATGTAAACCTTCCAAGGGTTGTAGGGGCACATCAGACAGATGCTTTTGATACCAATCTTGGAACACTATAGTTACTTGAGATCCACGGTCAAGCACGGCCCAGGCGGACACACCGTTCACCCTTACTGTAGTTTCCATTGAAGGGCCCACCACCTCGGACCACTCAGGCGATGCAGACTTGGATGTCGACTTGGCAGCAGCCTTTGATAAATAACTTTTCTGAGCAGCTCCACCTTGTGGCTGGTTATTGTTCTGTCGAATCAAGGCTAGTAGCCTAATAGTAACCTTTCTCAAGTTCTCTGGTGAGTGCCAAGTGTACTGGGTGTGCCCCTCCTCCCCGCAGTGGTAACAAAAATTGAGTTCTCTAGAGTCTATGAGTGGCTGCGGGCCGTCTCCCTGCTTGGGTACTTCTGGGGCACCTTGGGGCCCTTCTTTGACTTGTGACTTGCATTCTTGGTCCTCTGGACTTCCACCAAGGTTAGTGGTTTGTGTGGCTCATAATAAGTCCCCCACCAGGGCTCTCAACTCTCGTACTTCTTCTTCCAGTAGGTTACTCTCAGTCCGGGTTTCAGAAGAGATGACGTGCACCCCCACTCCACCAGGTGGGACCTCACCTCTTGACTCAGGAGGTGCCTGATAGAGGTTAGTATCTCTGGCTGCCTCAGTGGCTTGCTGACTGACTCTCAACTCTGTCAATTCTTTGATCAGTTCTCTCATTTGCTGCACCTCAGTCTCATCACTTCTCTCAGGAGTTTGGCAGGTACGAGCAGCCCCAACATAGGGCTCCCATCCCTCTTCATCATTATTTGCTTCACGAATCTCTTTCATGAGGTGACAATACTCAGGAGGATTAGACTTCCTGTCTTGCAACTTGAGTTTTAGCATCATCACACTAGAGTACCTGGCTAACTTAAGAATATGGTCCAATCTGACCCAATTCAGTTCATTAGCAGGCACCTCTCCTTTTCTGTGAGCCCTCTGCAGAGCCCTCTCAATTCTGGTAACAAACATAGACAACTTCTCATTCTTCCATTGCTTGACAGATTTAAATTTCCACAGTAAATCGTCCCCTGACTCAGTACTTCCAAAAACCCCTTCCTATGCAGAGAGGTATTCAGCCGCAGTAGCCTCTGGCCTAGTGGTTAGTAGGAAGCATATGGCCTCCAGTGCAGAGCCCCTCAAACTCTCCATAAGTCTTTTTCTTTTCTCCCCCTCAGAGCACTGCCGTTCCTGGACCAGGGGGGTAGCATAGTCCATCCACGTTTCCAGGTCATCCTCCCCTATGGGCACTGGGACCGTACCTGAAAAAAGTCTAAGTCTACAGTACGAATCCAGGTGCACAGATGGAATTACTATGAGGAGGTGACCACAGGGGAGATCCTAGGGGAGGTAGGAGATGCTGCCGGGGACTGCAATGGCATGGGTTCTTCAGAAAGGTCTAGCACTTTCACTAACTCTTGGGCGGTTCGCCCCTCAGAAACTAACAACTTAAGCAGCTATTCCTTGAACCCCTCTATGCTGGGGGACCCTCCCGGGGTAGCCGGATCACTGTGCAAATGGATGACCCGCCACCCCTTCTGGGACCCTTCTGACAGAACCATGGGGGGTACTTTCTCTGGATCTATAGGGGAGCTGCAGGAGAGGAAGACTACCATGGTCTGGTCAAACAGGTCAGAATCCCTTCCCTTCACTTCAACCTTCCCCAAACACTTAACTTGCTTGACAGTCTCTACGATAACAGCATTAGTGGTCCCTAATGGGACATCCATTAACAGGAGGGCCTGTTGACGGTCTGTCCCCTCAGCCTCACTCCACTCCATCATTCGCTGCACTAACAGCTTGTGGGGGGCAATCTTGAGCTTAGGCATACCAATTTTGTCACCAGTTCTAAACATACTGGGGTAATTCCCACCCCTGGCCATTAGAAGGCACAAAATCCCAGTGGTGAGCCTCCAAGATGTAACCCCAGGTGGCGCTATCCCAAGGGCTACTACCTCTGCCTGCTTGGCTAGTAGCAGTATAAGGGTCTTGGATACTGAAACGGGTGCCTCCACCCAGAGATCAGGGTTGTTAGTGGTCATACTAACCTGGGCACAGCCTCCAGGACACTGTAACCCCCTTTTTCCCTTCTAGTGGCCTGAACAATACACAATAATCACTTTCACAATGACCCTTATTCACCAAGCAATTACCCACACTGTTTGCACTTACCACCAGGACTGGTTCCTGTAGATCGACCCTGGGGACCCCCTGTAAAACAAGGTTATGCACAGCAAATAGCAACAGTACATCACTTTTGGCACAAACTGGAACTACAGTCAGGTTAAATGCAAAAAGAGTTAGATCTGATTTATTCAGGGGACTTGAACAAGGGAGGTGTATAATCAGGTTAATTTGCTTAAAGGCAATAGCAATCAAACAGTCATGCATGCACTTCAGAGTCCCGACACATTCTGGGTACCCAGGTAGGGAAAATGGTGGGCTAGCCAGGAATGTTGCCTGGGGCAGTCTGGCATCGCAGCTGGTTGGGGCCCTGTGATGGAAGAGAGCAACATGCACAACACACACTATTTGTAATCCAGAGTCAGAGGGCTCAGTTCATGAAAGAAAAGGCAACAAGACAATCAGATGACAACAATTTGAATTTAGCTGTTGTTGCAGGGAGCTACCCTGATGTTTACTCACGATACCCAATACTGGACACAGGCAGGATGAAATCGAGACTGCAGGTTGTTGAGCTGGAGTGCCAGGAGAAGCAGGGCCCACACGAATCACTGAGGTGTCGTTCCTGTTCAAGGCATTGAGCAGAGGGCTGATCCCCAGGCAGGTCTCTCATCAATTACTTTCTCTGTGTAGCGGGTATTCTGGCAGGGCCAGTGTGACAAGGCCCAGGCCAAACGGAGATGAATACGGATTTCGGTCCATGGAGCTTGATTCAGCTTCCAGCAAGCAAAACACAGTTCAGACACACAGTGGGGAACCAAATCACGACCCACTATCAGCACACAGCACATCCACATGTAAGGAAATTCCACTGTACCAGGAAAATGGCTCTCTGGTCACAATTACAGAGTCTCTGCACAATCTGGGAGTTCAGAGGTGGCTGGAAATCCTGACAGGCCGATCGCATTCAGCAAATCTTTGGTCTTCTTCAGGTAGGAGCCTGGTCACAATTCAGTGGCTTAACTCTCTCTCCAAATTCGGATTCAGTCCAAAAAAAAAGGCACAGGTTCCCTTTCAGGGACAGCAGGCATGCAGGCCAAACTCAGACCTTTCCACAGTTCTCCCGTGCAAATCCACACAGGATTGCTGCTCGATTATCTCGAGCTGTTACTCCTTCACTTCCCAACTCAGATCTGACTGAAACTGCAAGCAGTTTGGGACTTTCCCCAGGATCCAAAAGGTTTGGTTGGCTGATCTGTTTGTCAGTCACAACAAGGGCTCCCCCTCCAGGTTCATTTAGGTGCCAAAAGCCAAAACTATAATTCCTACAGAATTTAGCTCCCACAAAGCCCCTGGGGCAGGCTCCATTTTGGAGTCCCCAAAGGTACTGATTGGCCCATTTCAGCAGTCCAGGACCAAGATGGTGGAGATAAACAGAAATGTCCATGCTGCAAAGAAGGCAGGTTAGACAAACTGCAAAATTATTACTATTCTGATAAATGATCAGCAAAGAAGTATATCTTCTAAACAGATCTCCCTTTGCGCGCTAATAGTGATGGCAGAAACAGAGTGATTATCTGGCAGCCCGGGTGGGACTCGAGCATAGAAACACTCAGCCCCCTCCCAGATTAATTATAACTGCAATCTAGGCAGCTCTTAAAGAGACACAGAGGCTATACAGACACTCTTGGGCAATAACGTTTAAACTGCTAAAATGCAGGACACCAGCTTGGCAGTGAGCATTTAGGCAAGCTCTAGGAAGACTTTTTGGGAACCCCCATTTGTAGGGGGGGGTTACACATGTCTATGGAGCATGCTCCCATGCTCTCCATATAGTGACATCACGAAACGTGCTAGCGCTGGGGCTGGTCGCAGGAAGTGGACGGGATTGGTGGCTCGATTCCAGGGAGGCAAAATATGATCCATTCTCTTCTAAAAAGGGCAAATAAAAACTGAGATATTGGCACCATACAAATTGGGGGCAAGTAAGGGTTCTTAATAGTATCTGATGTGAGCACCAGAAAAAAGTGCTCTTTAATATTTCTCTGGGTAGAGGCACTGTGCATATATTTTGGGTTGAATATGAACCCCCCTTTATTATTGAAGTGAGAAAATAATACAGGAGCCACCACAAACACCTATGGCAGCCTGGTGGCAGTATAAGGTAGTGGTGTCTTACTCCCTAAGGCTAATGGAAGGGGCATCCACCCTATGGTGGCCTTACAATGCTACTGTTATTTGCTAATTATGCCTGATATGTACTGGATGTCTTGTTGATTTACATTCTGTAGCATGTACAATATGTACTTGTATAATTTAATATGTTTAACCATTGTTGTTGTATGTTGCCCTTGTGACCTGGACCACACCTTAAAAATAATATCTTCGCTCAGTGTGCATATGATACTTTGATAGCAAATTCAAATAAATAATAAATGTAATGGTTTTTACATATTTATTACTGTAAACAGCAATCTGCAAGTAAATGTTGTACTTGTTCACTGACAGCAGCAAATGAGGAGGGACATTAAAATGTAAACATGTCAGGTTGGCATATCGGTAGAGCTGTAGTGCAGTGTCAGCAACCCAGGTTCAGGAATGAGCCCAGGTTGCTAGAGAGCCATCCGGGGATGAAGTGTCCCAGAGGGAGGGCTCCATCTACCAATGCACAACCATCACCTAGGTGATCACAGGTGGGGGCACAGGCAGGGAGCCGATGAGAGGAGGAGAGACACCAACTGCCTCAGATGGAATGTCATCAAGTCTCTCTGTGCACATTTCCATCTTGAGCCCTGCCCCAGTGCCTCAGGGAACTGGGAAGAAAACAGAAGAAACCACCTGCAAGATGACACTGACGGCACTTTTGAGCCCCAGTGTACCAACTACCCACCTACCTCACAGAACTGAGTTGTTTGAGGGGAGCATGGTCAGCTCCACCCCACCCCACACTGAAGGGGGACGTCAGAGGTAAGAGGAAGTTGAGTAAGCAACAGAGACGGTAAAGATGGGTCTGGGAGGTCATTATGAGGGACTGGATGGGGGCAACTGCCATCAGAGGGAGATCATGGTTTGAAGTCTATGTTTGATGTTTCTTGAATATTTTGTATTTCACTTTGTGAGAAAATTTCTTGATAAATATGAAATTTGGGAAAAAAAAGAAAATGTAAAAAATATTAGGTCAATCAGAAAAGAACTACTTGTCCAAAACAAGAGCAAATTTTCCATAATTTATACACTTGCAAATGTCAGCAAAGCACATGTGCCAAAAAACACAAGTTACAGACTAAATTATCAATACTTGCACCTATGGTGCAAAAGACAAATGTAGTGCATCAAACTTATTATGACATATGTAGAAGCTCTGAAGCACCTAGGCTTCCTTTTGCACAACTGAATAAGACTTACCATGCAGCATTATACAGTACATTGCAAGAAGCAGTGCAGTTGCATGTTCAGAAAGGATACCGATTATAAAGGGAAATAAATTGTATGTGATCTGTAAATAATGTTATAGAAAACACATCCCAAAGTCTAAAACTGTTATCAATTGAAATTTACAAATGCAAGATTTTGTAGGACATCATGCTCTTCACTTCCCCCCCAACAAAAAAAAAAACAATTTTTTGTCTTGCATTTAAAGTTGGTGGCTTCCCCATTAATTTTTCTTTGTATTTCCACCACTTCCCTGAAATGATTTAGTGTGTTTGTTTTCCTTTAAAAACAAAAACTCTTTTCTGGTACTTTGTGGACAGCCTGAACTATTGCCTAGGTAACAGAGTAACTGATCTATGTTCCTGGACTGCCATCTGCTGCTGATGACTCCTTCTGCAACACTGATCCTGCAGAACAAAGCAGACAACAGACTGATTTATAGTAATCTAAGAAGAGCAAGCTGGTTATCAACCTGTTTTAAGTAAAATGCATTTAAAAACAAAAATCTGTGAAAGAATGAAACCAATACTCTGCACACAGCTTTAGAACCCTCTAATTCAGCCAGGATATCTGTAACAGTGCTGAGCAGATGCCAGTGACAGCCAAGCAGCTTAAATTTGGGCAGCAAAGATGGAACCTGTGGATTAAATAGGTCTGAATTAAATAGCAGCCTTATATCCATTTTGCAATAAAAGTTATGCTGAATCAACTACAACTATATTATTCTGCTTGCAACATTAAAATGTATTATTACTGCATTGTGTGCAAATACTAAATGTATCTTCAGTAAACAAATTCTGAAATCTGCAGACTGCCTGACCTACTGTACAAAGTTACAAGTCTTTGTATATAGACCACTACTGGACTGTAATAGGCAAGACAGTGTAATTATAAAGCACCCTATCCAAAAAAGGCTATGAACACTGCACAGAGTAAACAAAGTCAAACAATAATATTAAAGCCCTATAAAATAAATAGAAGCAACACTTAATCAGGGCATGCTTTTTGAAATAAATACATTTTCACAGAGGCTTTAAAGGCCTCCACCGTGTTGGCCATTCGGATGTTCAAAGGGAGTGCATTCCAAAGCAGTGGAGCCACCAGTCCAAAAGCTCTGTCCCTGGACAGTTTCAATCTTGATGGAGGGACAATGAGAAAGCCCGCATCAGTGGAGTAGAGGGGGCCAATTGGGTGTTAGGGAAACAGGAGTTCTTTAGTCAAGTGATGCACCACCGCATCAGCTCATCTGGGCTGTATTATTCTGGACCAGCTGCAGGCAACCTCCAAGTAACCCTCGGTAAAGAGCATTACAATAGTCTAACCTTGAAGAGATGAAAGCGTAGACAATCGTTGCTAGGTCATCGTGAGTAAGCTACTGTAGGGCTTAATCCTGGCGACATTCCAAAGAGATAAAAGCCTGATCGAACAACAGATGACACTTTAGTTATAGTGGGAGACTTCAACCTACCTGGGACTGACTGGCAGATGGTAACTACAACACACACCAGGGAACAGGTACTGCTGGAGGCTATCAAAGATAGTTACCTAGAGCAGGGACTGACGGAGTCTGCCAGGGAAGGGAACATACTGGACATTGTGCTAACAAATGGCGACGAGGTCCAGGATGTGGTAGTACAGGACCCTCTAGCAGGAAGTGACCTCCTCCTCAACACAGGGATGGAGTCGGCTAAGACCAGGACAAGAGTGTTAAACTTCAGGAAGGTAGAGTTTGCCAAAAGTGGGCAGCATCCTTGAGGGGTATTTAGCTGGAATTAGCCCAGGGATGGATGCTGAACAGAAGTGGGCAATCATTAGGAAGGGACTGAATGAGCCCACAAACACGTGAGCCAAGTCTCAGAGCGCAGTCCAGGTAAAAAAAAACTAGCTGGCTCATCAAGGAAGTGGAAGGGAAAGTGAGGGAAAAAAGATTGGCCTTCATTAAGTTCAAAAAATCTGGGTGTGAGGAGGACAGGGAAGTGTTCACAAATGCATCTAGGGAGGTGAGCAGGGCAGTCAGGGCAGCCAAGGCAGCAAAGGAGCTGAAATTGACTTAAGAGATCAGACGGGGGGAAAATGGGTTCTTTAAATACATAAGAGAGAAGAGGAACTGTAGGGGTAACATTGTTAGAATCAAAGGGAGGGGGGATGGGCAGAAAAAGGGGAAGACCAGGCAGAGGCACTTAATGAGAACTTCTGCTCAGTGTTCACAAAAGAAAGGGATTTCTCAATACCACAAGGGAAAGGGGGCAAGGGTGGAGGGGGGTCAGAGATAATGGATGGGGTCATCCAAGAGGATAGAGTTCTGAAAGGCCTTAAAGGTAGGCAAGGCACTGGGACCGGACAGCGTGCACATAAGGGTCTTGAAGGAACTGGCAGAAGTGTTGGCAGGCCCGCTGACAGACCTGTTCAACGTATCCTTGGAGACGGAGAATGTACCCAGTGACTGGAGGATGCTGGCTCACGTGGTGCCCCTCCACAAGAGTGGACCCAAGGACAAGCCCGGCAATTACAGACCAGTGAGCCTGACTTCTATAGTGAGGAAGTTGTTGGAGACCATTCTGAAGGAGAGGTTGATAACCTTTCTCAATAGTAATGGTCTACAGGATGAGAGGCAGCATGGGTTTGTCTCAGGGAGATCGTGCCAGACTAACCTAATCAACTTCTTTGACTGGGTCACTAAGGCACTTGATGAAGGCCACGCTGTAGATGTCTTATATCTGGACTTCAGCTAGGCTTTCGACTCTGTGCCTCACAGGAGGTTACTGAGCAAGCTGAGGGACTTGGGGGTGGGGGAGAAACTGGTTGGAAAGGTTACGAGCTGGTTGCAGGGCAGACAGCAGAGGATAATTGTAAGGGGGGGGGAGACATCCAGGCCAAGGCCAGTAATTAGTGGGGTACCACAGGGTTCAGTGATGGGCCCTGTTTTGTTCAATGTCTTCATTAGAGAAATTGCAGAGGGGGTCAAGAGTAATATCAGCCTGTTCGCTGATGACACTAAGATTTGTGCAAAAGTGGACAGCGAGGAAGGGAGGCAAGCACTCAGGGAGGATCTAGCTAAACTTGAACACTGGTCAAAGGAGTAGCAGTTGGAGTTTAAAGCTAAGAAGTGCAAGATCATGCACCTTGGAGCCAGAAATCCTAGGACCAGCTACTGGCTGGAGGCTGTGCAGGAAACAGCTTCAGAGGAGGAAAGGGACCTGGGAGCACTAGTCACAGGGGACATGAAAGTATCAGCACAGTGTAGGAAGGTGGCAGCAAGGGCAAATTGGATGCTGGGGTGCATTGCCAGAGGGATCACCTCTAGAAAGGAGGAGGTCATCCTGCTCTTGTACAAATCACTGGTGAGGCCACACTTGGAGTATTGTGTACAGTACTGGTGCCCATACCTCAAGAAGGATGTGAGATTGCTGGAGGGGGTGCAACGTAGGACTACAAAAATAATCATGGGACTGGGGGAGTTGCCTTATGAGGAAAGATTGAAGGTGCTCAACATGTACTCGATGGAGGAGAGGAGTGAAAGGAGGAACATGATAGAGACCTTTAAGTACTTGAAAGGCATAAACAGTCAGAGAGGGAGGATTGTTCCACTTACAGGGGAGTAGGATCATTAGGGGGCACAGTCTGAAGCTGGAAGGGGAAAGGTTCAGGAGGGAAATGAGGCACTACTTCACACAGAGAGTAGTGGTGGAATAGAATGCACTGCCGGAGGAGTTAATCAAACTGAGGACAGTGGATAGCTTTAAGTGGGGCAGGGTTAGTACAGACAAGAACACAACAGAGGAAAGGACTGGGAGAGGGTATGGAGGAAAGGACTGGGAGAGGGTATGGAGGAAGGGAATGGGGTGGAGGGCAGCTGCAGTGGTATTATACTGATAGGTGCACAATCGGGCAGACTTGATAGGCCTGTGAGCCTTTTTCTGTCAGCGATTTTGTATGTCCTTATATTCTAGCATCAATCTGCAATCCAAAATGACTCCCAGGTTCTTTACCATATCATTTACCAAGAGAGTCAGCTGCCCAACAATGAGAGAGCCATACCATCCCCAGCAGCCATGCCCCAATGACCCAGCTCGATCACCATGACCTCCGTGTTGCCCGGGTGAAAACACAACCAGTTCAGTGCATCGAATCATTGATCTTGGCCAAACACTGACTCAGCATCGAGGCAGCAGTGTCATCATCAGGGAACTAGACTTATATGGCTGAGTGCAACTGCATAGCAGTGAAACCCAGCTCTATACCGTCTAATGATCTCCCTCGATGACAGCATGTACAAATGTTCACAGAGAACAGAATTGGGGCCAGGATTGAGCCTTGTGTGACTCCACATGGCAGCACAAATGCCCCTGAGATAAAATTCCCTGGAGCAACCTGTTGGGGTCTCCCAACTAAACAGGACTCAAACAAGTGCAGAACTATACTGGGGAGACACATATAGACACTCAGGCAATCCAGAAGCACCCTATGATCAACTATGTCAAATGCCAAAGATAGGTTCAAGAGCACCAGAAGAGAATGTTGCCCTCAGTCCCTCACTAAGAGGAGGTTATGAGCTACCCTAATGAGAGCACTCTCAGTGCAATGTTGAGTCCAAAAACCAGAGTGCAGAGGTTCATAGATGGAAAAAGATTCCAGGTGATTTGTCAGTCCCATCACCTTTGTAATAACCTTCCCCAAAAAGTGGAGGTTAGAAACAGGTCGGCAATTCACAAGAGCATCAGGGTCCAATGATGGTTTCTTCAGAAGAGGTCTAACCACAGCCTTTTTTAAGGCCATTGGGAAGACACCCTCCTTGAGGGACCCATTCAAAATCTCAGAAAACACTGGACCAGGAACTCACCACAGTCAAGAATCAGCCATGTAGGTCCCGGGTCCAACATACAGTTGGTAAGGCACAGGCTGGAGGCTACCCAGAGTACCTCAGCCTCACAAACAAGTTGAAACTCATCCCAGGCAGGCAGATTTACATCATACAAGGCATCCCCACTGTTGGCCCAAACTGAGCCACCCAAGGACATACTGTACTCGATTAAATGGCTAACACCTTGTTAGTAAAAACTCAGCCAAACACCTCGCACTTTTCTGCAGAAAAATGCCCTAATTGACTGCAGACAAAGAGGATTCAACAACCTGTTTACAATGCGAAAGAGCTGAGCTGGATGATTTTTCCCTGCAGCAATAGATCATGACAGGAAAGTTGCCTTTTTCAGATTGATTGCCTACTGATATTCAGAATAGGGAATTTTCACCACCAATTTGTCCTCCATAGACCCGGACCTCCTCTAGAAACACTCCAATCTCCATCCCTTAGTCTTCAACTGATGCAGTTCAGCACAGTACCAAGGTGAACTACAGTGGGAGGTCAAGGGTCAAACGCAGAAAGGTGCAATAGTGTCTAAGGCAGTTGTAAGCATCAGGCTATAGTGCTACATGGCCACCTCTGGGCCCTGTGCACAAGCCAGCAGCATACCCGAGACTACCAGTGCATCCTGGAGTTTGTGAGACTCAGAATTATGTTTAGGACAAAACTGGATAGTCTCCACAAAGGGGGTATTTGAATGGGGGACTCCACACTGGAATGACACCGCATGATTATCTGACCATGAGACCGGATCAACCTTGACAGCACAAACATCAAGTCCTGATGAGAAGATCAGGTCTTATGTATGACCAAACTGGTGGGTAGCAGAGGTAACAGCCTGTGTCAATCCTATTGAAAACATCAATTGAAGCAGCTCCTGAGCAAATTGTGAAGATTCAACATTGACCCATTTGTTGACATGCCCCAGAACCAACAGTCTGAGGGCTTCCAACATCTGTTTGGCAATGACGTCTACCCACTCCTGCAGAAACTCACTCCCACCCCCGGGGGGTAGATGAGAATGATTCTGCCACTGACACCTGAACCACATCTGGTCATCACACATTTAAAGGACCTGAGTGTTCTCATGGGGCATGCAGTGAATCACAGGGTGGATCTAAAACTGATGGTCACCCCACCCCCTTTACGGTCCCTCCTCGAGGAATGTATCACAGAATAATCAGGCGGGGCAGATGTCCCCAGAAGGGGTTCAGAGTCATCACCCAGCTAGGTTTCTATGATTCAAGCAAGATCAACTGAGGAGTCAGCGATTAAACCCTCCACCACTGCCATCTTATTTCTCAGTGACCTTGTGTTACAGAAAACAGCAGGAATGGGAGGGGTACAGCTCTGCTCGATGATATTTAGCAGGGCCCAGGGGAAGGGAACTAGGTATGGCAATCTCCTGTTCTGGCTCCCTCCCCCAGGTGTCTCCGTAACCTCACCACATCAATCCTGCCCCCCCCCAACCCGAAGTATCATACCCAGGATCTTCTCTGTGGTGTTTGCCCTGCCTTTGCAGGATTCCCAATTCCTGCAGTGGATAAGGACCTCTGCAGGGGAAACTATTGGGACTCCTAATAATCTGATATTAAATCACATAGGTTTCCAGTGCTGAGGTCTCAACCATTTTGACACTGGAAACTCCCTTGCAATGGTCCAGCATGCCTGTGAACCAATCAACATAAAATGACATACTAGTTTATTTAATCAGTTTCTCACTTTGTGAGTAATTGTATCAAAATTTCAACAGGCTTAAGCAATCCTCAGTCCAGTCCTACAAGGCATGTGGCACCATCCTCTGATGACAAGGGTAGTGATGTGCGAAGCTGGAAAACTTCATTTCGCAGATTAATTTGTGAATTCACCTCATTTCACACAGTTAATCCACCTTGCAAAGTCCAACTTTGTGGCAAGAAGATACCTTGCAAAGTGTTGCAATGTACTATGGGATTGGAGGTCACCTGTTGCTGAAACAAGCTGTATGCCACAAGGAGGCTGTCTTCAGTGCAGTAGGAGGAAAGTCTGTGTGTACTTGTCTGAGATAAAAAAAACAACTTTCAAAATACATCTCAAAACCAAGCTTTTTGAATCCAGATTGCTCACAAATTGTTCTAGAGGGCCGTGTGCTGCTAGAGTTGTGTGTTTTTCTTTATTTTTTCACTGACTATTTACTTTAAAGTAGTGGTTTCTGTTTTGTCAGTCTAAGCAGTGCTGTGGGGGAAGGTAGATGTACTGTGTGTAAAGCAATGCTGCCCAGAAAGATCCAAAGTTTTTTGTCTAAGCAGTAGATTTATGCTATATTTTGTTTTTCTCACTCTTTCTTGTTCATCATTTGATCTGTAGTGAGCAATTTCTCATTTTTATGGCTGTGGGCGGCACCTACATCCATTGTGGGATCGATCATAGCTTACAAAAATGGCCGATTGTGGAATCTTTTGTTGGACTTTTGGAAGTATCCTTCTGAAAGTCCAACAGAGCTTAAAACACTCCACCATGATCAGCTGCTATGGAATAACAGCCGCACTATTTCAGCTGTTACTTCCATATTCCGGTCAAAAACTACGCATGCGCGACTCACGCGCATGTGTAGTTCCGCTGGCACCGCCATGTGGTGAATGGCAAAATGCCATTAATCACAACTATGGATGCGTGAGTGCAGCACATGTGCAGTCACGTTGCCACCATCAGCACCAGTAGGAAAGAAAACTCTCCCACTGCTGCTCTCCTCCCCGCTCCCCGTTCCCGCACTAACATCGGGGTCCCCAATTCCCACGTCTGCATTATGTAGCACTCCCCCAGAACTCATGTGGCACACTGAGAGCCCACCCCCCCGGTGTGCCCAAATGTATTTATTTATTTGCCCAGCACCGACATCGGGGTGCCCAATGCCCATGTCAGCATCATGTACCCACCCCCCCCAAACTCATGTGGCACACTGGGAGCCCATCCCAGTGTGCCCAAATGTATGTTTTTTTCCCTGTAAATAAAGAAAATCTTTCCTCCATGTGTTTTTTTTTAACCTGTACAAGGAGGTCCCTCATTGTCGCCCCAGTCCCCATCCCCATCCCCACCCTCCCACAGAGCACCCATCTCCCGCACCCCCACCCCATATTTACCTCCGGAGGTTGGCGCTGTCATCTTTTCTGGACTGGGACACATCTGCACTCTTCAAAGTCAGACCACAAACTGAAGAATCAAAGGTAAGCATGCTATAATGGCATTCAATGGGGTTTTCAACTTAAGTTGATAAATCAGCCATTTTTTTGAATTTTGGCCCCAAATTTTCAACATGGTGTTCTTGGGACCCGTTATTCAGCCCTGAAAGGTGATTTCATGCTTACTGCACAGAATCACCTTTCAGAATAGATTAACAAAACGACAATGCCACTGTTCATGAGGTAGGGTCCCAAAAAGCCCATGTTGCGAATTTGGTGAAAAAAATCAAAACAATGGCTGCATTATGAGCGTGCATTGTGCAGTTTCTAAGCATGCTCCTTCCTTTGCCAATTTTGTTATATTTTCACTCCAGATTTTCAACATTGCCATTTTTGCACACTTCCTTTTTAACAGTACAGCTGTCATTTTTCAAATCCTGCCCAAAATGTGTTTTACTCCTGTGGCACAGAATGGCATGGTCTGCAAAATCACCTGTCGGAACAAGTGAACAAAATGGCACTGGCACTCTTCATGAGGAGGGGGCCCAGAAAGGCCATGTTGAAAATCTGGTGCAACTCTTCTAAAAAAATGGTCAAGTTACAATTGGGCGCTCAATAATTTCTATGCAGACATGCAACTTTGGTCACTTGGTGGCTTGTCACAGACTTTTCGGCTCTGGCCAGTGCTTGTTAGGGCTGCAGTGGACCCTACAGACCTCCTATCATAGGTATCATAGGTATAGCAAGCTATAAAGACACATATCCATGGAGCTTGCCATTAACAATTTATCTAATAGTTTTGAAACGTAAACCTGTCCCCAGTTGCTAAATCTAAGTTTATTTTAAATAAATCCATACTAGAACTATCCACAACTTCTGCAGGTAGCTGGGTCCATGTAGAAACAACCCTATGGCTAAACCAATGCTTCCTACGTAATGATTTCCATTTGGGTAAATATAATTGTTTAGCATGCCCTCTGGTGTTAAACTTTTTATCAATTTGGACAATTCCTAGCTCATTAATGAGGGTAGTATCATTCAATGCTCTAAATAATAAACACAAGTCTCCCCTTAGTCTTCTGCATTGAAGTGTATACAGATTAAGAGCCCTCAGCCTGTTCTCATAAGTTATGTTTGACATACGCATAAGGGCTTTAGTGAACCTCCTTTGGACTCTCTCAATCTTTATTATGTCTTCCTTATGGTATGGGGACTAGACCTGCACACAGTACTCCAGATGTGGCCTCACCAAAGCTATATACAAGGGAAGTAGTACTTCAGTCGTTCTACTGGACATATGCCTATGTATACAGTTAAGAATTTGATTTGCTCTGCTTATTTGGGTCTTACAGTGAGTTCTAAATTTTAAGTCAGAGTTAACAATTATCCCCAAATCTCTTTCCTGTTCTGTTTCCAATAAAACTATGTTCCCTAATTTGTATTTGTGATGTTTATTGTGCATACCTAAGTGCATAACTTTGCACTTAGTAGGATTTAACATTAGTTTATTGATATTAACCCAAGTCAGTATATTATCCAAGGCTAATTGAAGTGCTACACTACTGTCTGGGTCTATTAATACTGCCCCTACTCGACAATCATCAGCGAATTTTAACATCCATATATTGGGGTCACTAATAGATAAGGTGGAGACATAGATACTAAAAAGGCATGGTCCCAACACTGACCCCTGGGGTACTCCACTGGTGACAGAGGCCCAATTTGAATACTTTCCATTTATGGTAACTCTCTGCTTCCGTCCTGTTAACCAGTTTTTCACCCAATTTATTATGTGGGTGTTTAAATTATATTTTCTCAAGGTATTAATAAGTTCAGAGTGTGGCAGTTTGTCAAACGCCTTAGCAAAATCTAAAAAAAACAGGTCAACAGATTTACCCAGGTCAACCTTTTTGGTCACTAGCTCATAGAATACCAATAAGTTAGTTTGGCAAGGCCTAGTCTTGGTAAACCCATGCTGTAATGGGTCATTTAGCCTGACTTTTTCAAGATACTCCTGTATAAAATGTTTAATAATGCTTTTGAGTATTTTTCCCATTAGGGAAGTTAGGCTGATAGGCCTATAATTCTCAGGGTTTGTTTTCAGTCCTTTTTTATAGATGGGCACCACTGTAGCTACCCTCCAATCTTGGGGGACTTCTCCGGTTTTAAGGGAGTGTTGCAGGATATTAGTAAGGGGGAGGTATATATCATCAGCCAACTCTTTTAACACCCTAGGGTGTATTTCGTCAGGGCCTGGTGATTTGTTGACATCCAATTTTCTTATCTTGTCAAGGACTACTTTAGGTAAGATAATAGGTTCATCAATAAGAGGTAGGTCCACAGTATTTTCTATCCTATCATATCTTGTTTTAAATACTGTACAAAAATAGTGATTATGAATATTAGCGGCTTCTAAAGTTGAAGCCTGTGTCCCATCTTTAGTTGTGAAGGGTCCTATAGAATTTATCTTCCCCTTTGTTCTATTAACATGGGCAAAAAAAGCTTTCTTATTATCTTTTACTTTATGTGCCAAATTCAATTCACATTTAGATTTTGCAATCCTTGTCATGCTTTTGATATTTTTAACTAATAGCCTGTACTTAGAAACAAGGTGAGACTATCCTTTCCTTATCTTTCTAAAGAGTCTTTTGTTTTGTGTTTATCACATGTTTAATTGATTAATTAAACCATAGGAGGGTAATTTTATGTCTACTGTTATATTTATTAGTTTTAGGTATATTAATTTTAATAAGGATTTTAAGTTTTTGAATCAATAACCTCCATTTACCCTCGACTGTCAGTGCAATGAATTCTTTGGGCCAATCCCAGTATTTGAGCCTAGTTTTAATAACCTCAAAGTCTGCTTTATGAAAATTTTAAGTATGGGTCAATCCAGTGGCTATTTGTTTTAGCTTCCCAATAATTTGAAAAAAAAAAAAACATATTATGGTCACTATTACTCAGGGGGTCCCCTATATTAATATTAGAGATACAGTGTTCAATATTAGTTAGAATGATGTCCAGTGTTTTTCCATTTCTTGTAGGGTGTTGCATTTTTTGTTCTAACCCCAATTCCTGGAAATGATCCAGATATCTGCCTTCGGTTTTAACTGTAGAAGCTGTTTGCCAGTCTATATTTGGTAGATTAAAATCCCCAAAAATCATAAGATTACTAAATGGATCCAGATTTCTAAATGGTTTAAAAGTGCCCTATCATCCTCAAATGTTATGGAGGGAGGTCTGTATACCAATCCTAAAATAAAAGGGGGACCGTCTGGGGAAAGAGTTTAATCCATAATGATTCTAGGTTAGGAATATCTACTGGGATTTCTTCACTCAATATATTATTTTGTAAGTAGATAGCAACACCTCTGCCTTTCCTGTAGACCCTACTTTTAGAGTATACATTGTAACCCAAGATGTCCTTATTCCAACAATCATTCTCTTCCCACCATGTCTCAGTAACCAATGCAATTTGAATATTGTTTGATTCCAGAAGATGTGTAAATTCTTGAAATTTATTAGTCAAGCTTCTAGCATTGATTAATACACCATTCCAGCCCAAATTGTTAATGTTAGGAGAGTTTTCTGTTTGGCTTAGATTCATATGGTCGCTAGAGGCCCTCTCCCCATAACCCAGTTATGAAATTTGATGACTCTATTTATTTTATTCCCTAAAATCCTAGCCCCAAAATGGTTAAGATGCAAGCCATCCCCCTTATAACAGGCTGGATTATTAAAAGAAGTGGAATTGTCCATGAAGCCAATATTTTTTGACAAACAATATTGTCTCAACCAAATATTTATTTTATAAATCATGTAGTTTTTATATGCATTTTTTCTAATGGTAGGCAATAACCCGGACGTGATTATTTCCCCCTTTTGCTTATAATCTGGTCAAATAAACTTATGAAATTTGACTGTATGTCTGAGAGGTCATAGGTAGAAAGGTCATTTATTCCAACATGGAGAATAACTAGGGGCTTGGTAGTGTTTTCTAATAATCCAGCTAACAAATTGCTGATATTCTGAATCTTAACCCCAGGGAGCATGCTAACTGTGGTAGATTATTTCCGTCCATCACAAATCATTGCATCTACCCCCTTTATTAAGGAATCGTTGATTACTACAATATCTCTAGCTTGGGGTGATCTTGTATCAGCTGGTTATAAATTTCTGGGAACAGCAATAGGTGGACATGTAGTTGCTGGTATGGACTTTTCCTCTGTTATCTCAGGGTCTACTAAAAGATTCTCATATCTATTATGTAAACTAATGTGAGGATCATGTATAGGAGTGGGGCATGGGGGAACTATAATAGAATTATTTATTATACTACAAGGAGAGTCAAACATCTCATGTACATCGCACTTTTTTTGTTGCAGGTGATTAGTACTTGTTTCTTTTGCTGCCTCATCAATAAAGCTCTCTAATAAAGTAATTTCTTCATAAGTATCCAGTCTCCTACATAGCTGGTCTATTTCTTTTAAAAGGGCAGTATTTTGATTACATTTCTCACACACAAACTTCTGTTCCTGTATTGTTTCCGAGTACATGTTGCACTGAGTGCACGTTTTTTTTCTTGGCGCTCTTCCCCTTTTTCCCCTTAGCCTGGGCCATTATAGCCTAACAACTAGTAACACAAGTATATTTCTTAAATGTATATCCTACTGGTTAAATGGCACCCGTGGATCCTTTGGTCCCCTTTGACCACTGTGGACACTGCAGACACATGCATACGTGCGTGTCTCTGCACGCGCCTCCGCCGCGAGGCACACCCCACTCTGCTCACCCTGCTCGCAGCGGGGCTCGAGAAAACCCCAGAAGTAGAGCGGGAAAATGCGAGTACTGCTAGGTGATGCAAAATATTACTTTGCTAATCAAAAGTATATATTGGAGCCAGTCAATGTTATAAAAGTGTCCCCCAGTCTACCACAAACACAATTTTTTAAAATAGTAGTATATTCAGGTAGACTTTTTTACAGTCTCTCTTCCTGGTTACCACATAGTAGGGGGGTTGTGGTCTGTTTCAAGACCGAATTGGTTCTCACTAGTGTTCCAGTTGAGGAGACCATCTCTTTTGAATGTGCTGTTGTAGTAGGTGTGGGCTATCGAGTTGCTTTCATCTACCGTTCACCAGGAGATGAGAAGCAATTCCTTAAGGAAGTAGTGGACTTCATTGTCGACTTGGCCTTTGAGTCTCCCAGGCTGATGGTCCTGGGCGACTTTAATGCATGGGTCAACGACGAACTCTCGCAATTTGGACAACACTTCCTCCAGTTAATGGATTCACTGGGCCTAACACAGGTGGTTACCACTGCTACATATAAAGGTGGCCATTCTCTTGACTTGGTCCTCCTCCTAGGGATCGAGGCATCTGACATGGGGGTGGAACCAGTCAGCTGGTCAGATCACTACACTGTGAGATTCAATTTTGGCACCCCACCTTGTAGGCTGACCCCTGTGGAGATGGTCAAGTACCGCCCTTTGTGGAATATTTCTTCCAATGGCCTTGCTGCGGTTCTTGACCTATCATAACTTCCTATGTTTTGCAATGATCCAGAGGAGTTGGTTGTGGCTTATAACACCGCCATTACCTCTGCTCTGGATTCTATTGCTCCAGTTCATGTGCGTCCTCTCTCCCATCGACCTCGGGACCCATGGTTTGACGGGGCCTTGAGGGAGTTACAGCGACTTGGTTGCAGGTTAGAACGTTGTTGGCGGAAATCTGGCCTGGCTGCTGACCACCTTAGACTGTTAGAACATTATCAATTCTATCAGTCAGAAATTTCCCGTAAGAAGGCAGAATTCCTGTCCGGGGAAATTTCTGCCACTCAGAACCGACCAGCTCAGCTATTCAGAACTGTGGACAGATTGTGCAACCCAACCTGTCTACAGCTCCATAGAGTGTTTTCACAATTACAGTGTGATGAGATTGCTCGGTTCTTCGCTGATAAGATGGACGACATTAGGTCAAAGATCTGTGTGACACATTCTATGCAGGTTGCTAGTGGCCAGGACTGGGTCACCGCCCCTTCATTTTCCTAGAGTACCTTCGACCGCCCGGAAATCGTGGATGTTATGTGGATTGTCCAAGGGCTGCATCCTACCTGCTGTAGTTTAGATCCAGGCCCTACTTCCCTAATTTTGGGGTGTGGGGAATCCATTCTACTGGTTCTAGCACAGATAGTCTGGTACTCCCTTGACTTGGGTGAATATCCCTATTCCTTGAAAGAGGCAGTGGTGACACCCTTGTTGAAGAAAGCATCTATGGACCCAGGCTGTCTTGTCAACTACAGACCTATCTCAAACCTTCCTTTTGTAGGGAAAGTGATCGAGAAGGTGGTGGCAGCCCAGTTGGAGAACCATTTGACCATCCATAGCATCTACGAACCTCTCCAATCAGGTTTTCGAAAGAGGCACAGTACCGAGACTGCACTGGTTCGGGTGCTCAATGATCTCCTGATGGTGAGAGACCAGAGAAAACGGTCCATTTTGGTACTATTAGATCTGTCATCAGCATTTGACACCATTGACCATGGGGTCCTACTGGAGCGCCTGAGATGTATTTGTGGGCTCTCTGGGATTGTTCTCAGATGGTTCACTTCATACCTCACCGGAAGAACTCAGAGGGTGGTGTCATGGTTTTTTTCCTCTGATCCCATCTCCCTATTTTGTGGGGTTCCTCAGGGCTCTATATTGTCCCCCATGTTGTTTGTGGTGTACATGCTTCCCCTCGGAGACATTGTGAGACGGTATGGGCTGAGGTTTCACTGTTATGCAGATGACACCCAGCTGTACCTGTCCTTTGCACCTGACCAGGAAGGAGCTATCTTGGTTTTTAACAGCTGCCTAAATGAAATCCAGGACTGGATGAGGTCCAGTTGGCTGAAGTTGAACTCTGGAAAGATGGAGGTGTTGATATTGGATCCGGATCGCCGGATAGGGGGACCTACGGCCGGCACCCCATCTGGATTGTTTTTGGGGATGTCGAGCTACCAGTCTCTGAATAGGTGCGAGATCTGGGTGTGATACTAGATGCGGGGCTGACTCTTCGATTGCAGGTGTCAGCAGTGGTAAAGTCATCTTTTTACCATCTAAGAAACATCGTCAGAATCAAGCACCTTGTTCTATCTGGTGATCTGCCAACTTTGATCCATGCTTTTGTGACCTCACGCCTGGACTACTGCAACTTGCTTTACCTTGGGCTTCCAGGAGTTGATATTCATCACTTGCAGCTAGTGCAGAATTCCGCAGCCCGAGTATTGATGGGTACCCCTAGATCCTCCCATATTACTCTGGTGCTGCGGGAACTGCACTGGCTGCCAGTTCAGTGGCGGATCACCTTCAAAGTCAGATTGCTGACTTTTAAAGCCCTACATGATCTGGGCCCTGATTACCTGAAAGGACTCCTGATCCCTTACCACCCTGTGAGATCGCTCCGCTTAGCTGATGAGGGGTTGCTAGAGATTCCAAGGATGATGTTAAAATCTGCTGGGGACCGGGCCTTTATGTTTGCAGCCCCCTCCCTTTGGAATTCTCTACCCCGTCGAATTAGGGAGTGTACGACCGTGGGGAGTTTTAAACAGGCTCTTAAATCCTTTTTGTGGGAAAAGGCATATGGTTTTACAGCTCATTAATTCATTTTGTGTTTTATACTATTACATGTGTATTTCTGTTTTTGTATTTTGTATTTTATCTATTTTATTGGAATGCGCCTTGGCACTTGAAAGGCGCAATATAAGTAAAAATATTATTATTATTATTATTATTATTATAGTAACCAGGGCTCCCACACTAACACCGGTATATTTAAAATACAAACTGATTAGTAGCTCATTATTATACACTCCTATAAGGTGTCCCAAACATTTGAAACAGCCTTCTGCTGAAATAGTAGCTTTATACTGTGATCAAAAAAAGAAGATTTTTTCCTACCAAAGAACATTTAGGAGCCTCAGTTGCCTCCATGTCAGTGAAGCACTCCACATTATCAATGCACTTTTCCCATAGCACTATTTTTATCCCATCATCTGGCAGACCACACTTGCGCAGTGGCATGAATTCATTTTCTCACTACGATAGCAGAACATGAGAAGCTCCCCCAGTGGTCCTGGTCCCCGAGATCAGTTAGTTGGGATCTGGAGACACGAGGGCTGCAGTTGAGAAGCCATGAAAATACATATTTAAAGAGGGCCAGTTAGCAGTATGAAACTGAATTTATACATAATAATGACCCATTCAAGAATATCAATGAACCCTGCCTGCCTTCTGCTCATTGACGCTCATTGGCAGGGTTCATTAATATTCATGAGCACGTCATTATTATATGTAAATGCAGTTTCATACCACTCAATGGCGCTCATTAAATACATATTTTCAAGGTTTCTGCACCATGCCCCCTTGTCTCCGGACCCCCACAGCTAACCCTCCCTCTCAGTCCCCCAAAAACATAATACTGACACTGGGGTGCCCAGTCCCCCAGTGTCACTCTCTCTGTGCTGTCACCCCTGAAACTGTTCTGCCCACCTGACCCCCTCTCAACACCCACCCCCGCCAAACATAACACTGACACTGGGTTGCCTACTTCCAGGGTCATAACCTGAAATAAAGAAAACTTTCCCTCATAGTTTTTTGCTTTAATAAACCCTGTAAAAAGAAAACTGTCACTTGATGTCTTCTGCAGCCCTTACTATCCCCCCACCCAACTCTCCCACTCAGCAGCCACCACCCTACCCTCCCCAGCCCTTACTTACCCACTGGGGGGTCAAGCACCGTAATCTTTTGTGGACCGCAGACATGTTTTCACTCTTCAAAGCCAGACCACGAACCGAGGAAACATATGCAGTTCAATGTATTTCAATGGGGTTTTAAACTTAGTGGCATACCTTAGTCATTTTTGCATATTTTTGCCCCAGTTTTCAACAAGCCTTCTTTGGGACCGCACCTCATGAATAATTTCACTGACATTAGGCAAATCTGTCCCAAAAGGTGATTTCGCAGTCCCTGCACAAAATCACCTTTCGAGCTGGATTTGAACATTTTCTCAGCACTTTTTTTTACCCCTGTCAGATAGACGCTGAGGTGCCAACATATCTTTTCTTCAGATAGAGTTCTCAGATTGGGTCCATACAAATGCCTTCTCATCATATTTCAAAAGGAAGGGGAGATCCTTCTATTTATTTCCAGAACTGACTATCCCATTTAAATATTATATTAAATATTATATTTAAATACACAATTCCATCTGGAAAGGGCTCCATATCTCCAAAATTTGATTCTTCAACCCATTTTTAGTATACTATATTTGTTCTAACCTAGATATACCTGTCATTATATTAAGCCATTGTTTAAACACCAGTGGATCCAGGTCTCTCCATTTTAGCAATATGTATTTTTTAGCAACCATCATAAAATCGTTAACAATCTAATGTTATTTATGTCCAAGACCGATATTTCTGGGATTTGAGTTCTCAACAAAGCATTCTATTTAATTTGTTCAAGTGTCCTACTGTCAGTGAACCACATGCAACAACATCAGACCTGCACTGTTTCTATGGCTGGGTGTCCAGTAATGCAGCAGGAGCACCCTAGTAATAACAACAGAGTTTATACACTGGTCCCAGAAGGGAGAGGATAGTGCCCTCCAGTACAGCTGGGCAAAGTGGAAGTACTGTGTGTGACACTTGGACAGCTGGTTCTGATCACTGTATCATTTTTTGTAAAATAAAAATGGGTTACGGATTGTCTGTCATGAGAGATGCTAAGAAATCTGGTGCCCTTGGAGTGACCTCACTCACCCCCCCCCAGGTTTCACCTGAAAGATGAAAGTCATGAGAAAATGCTGAAACAGCATGTGAGATCATACACACACAGGTTTTAGATACAAGATGTTACATGGCAGGCCAGAAGCTAATTATAGACTTTTCTAAGTTAATTATAGCTTTAGCTGCTAAAAGGGAAATCAGCTTCCCTTTTATGACATTTTAAGAAGGGGAAACCAGGTTTAGTATCATGGTGTGAAATCATAAAGATGCTTTCATATCCTGGAAGGGGGAAGCTTATGAGATCAAAGAAATGTCATTTGAAGGACATGAGTCATGCTGAGGATTGCAGAATTTAACACTTGGAAAAGACATCCTGTTTTTATATAGATACATTTTTTTTATATATTCTGGCAGGGAGTAACTAGGTGACCTCATGCAAAACAGGTGGGGAAAACCAGCTTTTAAACATTAATTATGTTTTCCTTCAGCCACACTTCTATCTAGACTCTGACAAAGAAACATCTTTGGAGCACTTTTGGTAGGTATTTAGAGAGAAAGACAAATCTAATTACTGTAGTAGGAATTGCACTGTTTAAAACTTCGTTCTTTTATAAGATTTGTATGTCTTATGATATAATAGTTCTGTATTTTGTGTTTTACATATTTTTATCTATTTTAGTAAAACTTTTTTTAGAGCATACTTGGTCTGTCTTTGAATTTCTTTCATTTGTAAGAAAAGTATATATGGTTATAGCTGACACTAGGCATAAACTTGAATGGTGATACCAAACTGGAAAGAGAAGCATTTTAAATCCGAGGTATTTATTAAAGTTTTTAAGGATTCATTTCTGTACACCTGGTTAGGTGCCCATAGGCAAAGATATCTGGCCCCCTGAAGACAGAATTATCTGAGCCTGTACATTGGGTACGCTAACAAGAGGTTCACAAGACTTGAGACCAAAGGTTGATCCGAAATCACAAAACAGACAAGAGGGTTACCTTGTTCTGTTAAACTGTTCACAAGATGGAGGTTGGCACTTTGGGAGTAGAGGGCTGACCTGCTGAGTGGGTTTGTGACACTGTGCATTGTTATTTGGAAGTAGACTACTATATTTTGGGCTGAGCCTGGAAGGGCACCAGATGCATAGTCAGAATTGCTTATATTATGTGGCTATGCCTAGCAGGGCAATAGAAGAGCAGCCTATGTCATTATAGACTGGGCATGGATGGACACCAAAGGACCAGCCATGGAGCTACACAGTACTACCTCAAACTGCATAAGCATAACTCCTTATCCTTTTTAGGACCTGAGTCCTGACCCTAAATAAAAGCTCTTGGTGTTCTGTAACTAATCACTGAGTGCCTATTATTTTAAACTGATAAGCTGCATGATTTTTGGGTATTGTAACTGCATTGAGTTGGTTCATGGATTGGCTAATACTTTGGGGAGGTAAGGAGTTACTGCATCCCAGGGGGTGGTACTATACTTACACCGGTCCTACTCAAACCTTTATTTGGGTGGAGGCACTACACTATTTAATTGTAACTTTGGATACAATCCTCCAATAAGGAGTTTAAGAAACTCAGGCCCCTCACCTTTGTTGAGCCTACAAAGCAGGGGTAGCTACCACAACATCAATGGTACCCAATGGCATCAGCAGAGGCAGATAACTAGAGTCTACTGTTTACCATCAGGTCACCCACATGGACCCACCAGTGTGGATGGACAACTAATACTCTCACCCCCAAACATTTTTGAGAATTACAGTAGCCTTCCAGTGGGTTAAGAGATGGTATCATTGAGGACTTTGACCCCATAATGATATTTCTGGTCTGGAATGTCCCTGAAGGGCATAGAAAATGGTGTAGTGGAAATATTGCTCAATGGCATAAAACGATTCAGAAAGCTGAAGGCATAGCAAGATATATGATGTGCACAACAAAACCATCAGTGTCACAGTTGAGAGTGATAAGGACCTGGACACTTTGGAATTATCTGAGGTATTCACCCCATAAGGAATTAAGGATAAGTCACAAATCCTTAGCAGGGAGAGCACCTTGGAAATAACCACAGCCCTGTTATAAACTGGAAGGAGCAAAGTAGGAGCTGGTTCACACAAGAAGGGAAAACTAAACAGGATTTGAGGAAATTAGCACCTTAAGGACAGGAAGCAGCGCCCATGGAGGCACTACTGGATGCAATGGGCCACTTGATGGACAAACTACAGAAGCTCAAGCAGGAATATGAGGAATACAGGAAGCTCTGCCCCTTTTCTAGACTTGAAACTGCCCATTTTGGAGAAAGGAATTTGGATACTTGGATCAAACAAACTGCCTTAATAGTACAGGACTTGAGGTATTTAGATTGTGAAATGAAAGCTTGCACTGGAGAGTGTTTTTTTTTTAGTATGCTTTTACTCCACTACAACCAACCAGCCCCCAGTGGTCCTACCCCATCACATAGCCCCATCATCTGCCTTCTCCGGGAAGTACCTCATCTGCCAAGTTCACCATGGCTTACCTCTCAGGGCAGGGCTGTTGAGAGCAGGACTGCCCCTGAATGGAGACTAGAAGGTGATCGGTAGAGAGAGCCATGGTCAGCAGTGCAGGCCTGTGGTGAGGGGCGAATGTCACCCTGCCACTGTTGGTGGATTTTCCATATTTTCTCCTCCCAGGATGCTGAGACTTTCTACCCGATACCTGCACATGCAATGGTATGTATGCAAGGCAGAACACATCGGCATCCTCCCTCCCTCGACTCATCAGCTCCTGTGCATGGACACCTGTGGTCACCCAGGTGGTGGTAGTGCAGCAGATCTTGAAAAAGTTCCCTCCCCGAGGTGAGAGAGCATCTGCTGGGACACTCTTCTCACCTCCCCTGCCTCTGAAGACCCATGCTGGTTACCAAACCTGGGTTGCTAGCATCACAAGCAGTAGTGCTACTGCTGTGCCATCAGACTGTAAGGGAGAGTGTTTTATGACAACCAGCACTGGATGCCATGCAAATCTTAAAGATTTCTCAAACTGTCAGTCATTCTTTGGACTATCTGTCCACAATGGAATGTATTTTAGGAAGTGTGGCAAAGTCTGGCAGAATTCTCACACAGCTATCTCTAAACAAAGGGAAGGAGAAAACGTCTTAAGATTCTTGGTGTACATGGAAAACACAAATAGTGGTGTACAACAGAGGCAGCCTGGCTGCTTGAGACAGGACAGAGTATGTGTGGAAAAGGTACTTGAAGGTGCTCCTTACTAAGATTAGATTCTGATGAGCTTTTGGCTGAAGAACAAGATGGACCAGCTAGTAGTCTGTTAAAAAGCTGATTCATTTGGTCCTGGAGCCATTGGCAGATGGGTCCCCATAAGCAGGGAACAAGCCTATAAATACAGCTGCCATGCAGAGTTATGCAGACTTTACCCCACAAGGAGGTGAAAGTTGGATTGTCCCACAAATGACACCTAGATCCCAAAGCAGGAAGGACAAGTTCATGTGCTATCAATGTGGAAAGGAAAGGCATCAATGAAGAGAGTGTTAAAGTGCTGAAGATTTATTAAAAGTGAACAAGAAACTCATCCAGACACTGTCAGCTCAAGGAAACATCAGCAGTGACAAATAAAGGAGAGTAGTGGAGCCCCGGAAGTCAAACGCTCCTAGCTAGCTATTGCCAATTGTTATGTAATGCCACATCTATCACAAACAAGACAGTAGTGCTTGCTGATCTGGTTGGGATGTCTGACCTGGCTTGCATCACCGAGACCTGGCTGGATGATAATGCTGATCCGGTTTTGGAGTCAGCGATTCCAGACAGGTTCTCGGTAATACATTGCCTGAGGGTGGATCATAGGGGTAGTGGTTTAACCATTTGTTTTAGATAGGAACTGGGCCTTGTATATATGCTAGTGGGGTGACCAAATCCCTTGAGTGTATTGAGGGTGCAGGTGTGAGCTGCAGGATTCTTCTTGTCTATCATCCACCCTGGGGTGAGAAGTAATTCCTACAGGAAGTCACAGACTTCGTCGTTGACATAGTGTTGGAGTCCCCCAGATGGATG
Organism: Neoceratodus forsteri; assembly: GCA_016271365.2. Taxonomy (NCBI): domain Eukaryota; kingdom Metazoa; phylum Chordata; order Ceratodontiformes; family Ceratodontidae; genus Neoceratodus; species Neoceratodus forsteri. The sequence goes on along the minus strand of CM057455.1, from coordinate 1,803,861,185 downwards.
GTTCAGGGGGACTTCAATGCCTGGGTTGATGACGAACTCTCTCAATTTGGTCAGGACTTCCTCTCACTTATGACCTCGTTGGGTTTTACACAGATAATTACCTCTGTGACCCACAGTCATGGTCACTCGTTGGATTTGGTTTTCCTACTAGGGATGGAGATCTCCAACTTGGCGGTGTAGCCAGTTGGATGGTCTGATCACCATACTATAAGGTTCAGCTCCCCCCCCTATAGATCTGCCCTATGGAGATGGTCTGGTGCCACCCTTTAAGGGGTTTGACCCCAGATAGTCTTGCAGCAGTGCTGGACCTATCGGGTATACCAAGTGTAAGCTTGGAATCAGGAGATCTGTTACTTTCTTACAATAATGCAGTGACCATGGCCCTGGACTCCATAGCTCCTGTTCATGTTCGCCCCCTCACTCTTCGCCCTTGGTCCCCTTGGTTTGATAGGACCTTGAGGGAGTTGAGGCGAGTGGGTCAAAGGTTGGAACGGCACTAGCGGAAATCAGGCCTTCAAGCTGACAGACTTAGATTGATGGCTCATTATACAGACTATCAATCAGCTGTCTCCCATAAGAAGGCAGAGTTCCTGTCCAGGGGGATCATTGCTGCATGGAATCAACCAGCTCAGCTCTTCCGAACTGTCGACAGACTGTGCAATCCAGCTTGTCTGCAGTCTCGGGGAGCATTTTCACAGAATAAGTGTGATGCGTTTGCTCGATTCTTCGCAGATAAGGTTGACAGCATCAGGTCTGAGCTCTGTGCAGCTCATTCTAATGGATGTGGTGGTGATCGGTGGGAGGTTGCAAGAGCCCAGTTTGTCTGGTCTGACTTTGATCAGTTGGTCAATCATGGATATCGTGAAGATCATCCAGGGTATGTGGCCGACCTACTGTAGTCTGGACCCGGGCCCAACTTGCCTCCTTGTGGGGTGCGTTGAGGTAATCGGTCCTGGCTGAGATAGTCTGGTGTTCGTTAGAGACAAGTGTGTTTCCAGACACCCTGAAGGAGGCAGTGGTGACACTTCCCCTTAAGAAATCCTCTCTCGACCCTGACTGTCTTGCCAACTACAGACCTGTCTCTTACCTTCCCATTGTGGGTAAAGTTATTGATAAGGTGGTCGCGCTGCAACTGGAAGATCATCTTACCATCCATGATGTCTATGATCCACTCCAGTCTGGATTTAGGAAGAGGCATATTACTGAGACAGCTCTGGTTCAGATACTTAATGATCTCCTGATAGCAAGAGATCAAAAGAGCTGTTCCATCTTGGTTCTCCTTGCTCTCTCTGCAGCATTTGACACTGTGGACCATGGAGTGTTACTGGCGCATCTATGGCTGATCTGCGGACTGTCAGGAACAGTCCTTAGGTGGTTCCATTCTTTCCTCATGGGCAGGACTCAGAGAGTGGTGTCAGGAATTTATTCCTCTGCCCCATTCCCCCTGCTCTGTGGGATGCCACAGGGCTCTGTTTTGTCACACATGTTGTTTGCGGTGTATATGCTGCCGTTGGGAGACATTATAAGGTGGTAAGGGCTGAGTTTTCATTATTACGCAGAAGATATTCAGCTATAAATGTCCTTTGTGCCAAACAGGGTGGAGCTGTCTCAACTTTTAACAACTGCCTTTCTGAGATCCAAGACCGGATGTGTGCCAACTGGCTGAGGTTGAACCCTGACAAGACTGAGGTGTTGGCTGTGGGCCCCTGGTAGTAAGGTAGAGGGGCCTTCAGCTGGTCAGCCTTCCAGGCTTCAGCTTGGAGGCAGCTGGTTGGTGACCTGTGGCCATGTGTGAAATCTGAGTGTTATGTTTGACAATGAGCTGACGCTTAAATCTCAGTTGTCATCTGTCATCAGGACCTCATTTTAGCATCTGAGGAATATTGCCCAGATTAAACACCTTATCTCACCTGAGGATCTTCCAATGTTGAGCCATGCCTTTGTGACCTCCCACCTTGACTGCTGCAGTGCCCTGTACCTAAGACTACCAGGGGTTGATATCCGCTGCTTGCAGCTAGATCGTGGCATGTCACGCCTGTGCTCCACAGCCTGCACTAACTGCCTGTTCAGTGGCGGATCACCTTTAAGGTAGGTTTACTGACCTAAAAGACCCTACAGGAACAGGGACTGCGTCATCTGCAAAATCTTCTTCACCCCTACCGCCCTCTCTGCACTGCTGATGTGGGATTGCTAGAGGTTCCCAGGGTTCATTTGAAGACCTCAGGTGCTTGGGCATTTGCATTTGTGGCCCCAACCCTGTGGAACTCTCTACCTCATCTGGTAAGAGAGTGCCTGACCGTGGAGAGTTTTAAATCTACACTTAAGACCCATTTATTCAAACTTGCTTTTCCTGAGCTGTGACAAGTTTTAGCTGATGCTGATATGTAATTTAATATGCTTTTTAGATATTATAATTTAAAGTATTTTTACTAGATATGTACAACCGTTTTGGACATTTGCAAATCATGCATTTTTACAACTAAAATATTGATTGATTGGTTATCTATCAAGTCAAGCTAGGAATTGCTGATTGCACTAACCTAGTTAGTGGGACCTTTATCAGGGATCCAGGTCAAGGTTGGCAGAACACCTACCTGTGTTGTTTTGGACACTGGTTCCCAAGTAACTCTTATCTTTAAAGGTAAAAAACCTCAATGCAGAAGCACTGAGGCAAGGGTTACCCCAAAGAGCATTGGCAATAAAGCCAAATTTCAAAGAAATACAAAATCACACATACCCCCATAATGCAAGGCATCATAGGATATATACGAACATACGAAGAAGACAGCAGAAGAAGGCCATTTGTTCTATCAAGTCTGCATGTATTGCAGAGTCCACAGCTTGAGCTACTGTTCCTGCCCTCCCTCCACACTTCTCCCATTCTCCCTACCCATGACCCTTACTTTCCCTCTATGCCTATCCCAGCCTCTCTTAAAGCTCCCCACTGTCTTCAATGAGATGACCTCTTCCAGCAGTGCATTCCAAGTATCCACCACCCTCTCTGTGAAGAAGTGCTTCCTGACCTCCCTCCTAAACCTCCCACCCTCCAGCTTAAGGCTATGCCCCCTTGTGTTATGGTTGCCACTCAGCTTAAAGAAACTCTCCTTATCAACCTTATTTATAAGTACTTGAAGATCTCAATCATGTCCTCTCTCTCTCTCTCTGTCTGTCCTGTCTTCCAGGGAGTACATGTTCAGTGCCCTCAAACTCTCCTCATAGCCTTACCCTGCTGACCCGCTATCATCTTCATAACCCTCCTCTGGACCTTCTCCAGCAGGTTAATGTCCATTTTTGAGGTGTGGGCACCAGTACTGAACTCCATACTCTAGATGCGGACTTACCAGTGACCTGTACAAGGGCAGTATAACCTCCTCTCTCCTACTACTGATCCCCCTAGATATGCATCCCAGCATCTTGTTTGACTTTGTTGCTGCTTTCAAGTCACTAGTGATCATCACTCCCAAGTCCTTCTCCTCCTCTGATGCAGATACTTGGACTCCACCCAGGTAGTACTCTGTCCTGGGATTCTTGGCTCCAATATGCAAACCTTTGCATTTCTTGGCATTGAAGCCAAGCTGCCAGATCCTGGACCAACTCCTCAGCTTTTCCAGATCTTCCTGTAGGTCCTATATCCCTTCAGTTGTGGCCACTCTCCCATAGAGCTTGGTGTCATACGTGAATAGGCACATTTTGCCCTTAATGCCATCCCCAGTGTCATTGATGAAGACATTGAACAGCACCAGCCCCAGCACTGAGCCCTGCGGGACCCCACTGGTTACCTCTCTGGTGCCAGATAACTCTCTCCCCACAACCACCCTCTGGATTCTGTCCCTCAGCCAGTTTTCCACTTTTTCCCCAACTCCAAGATCCACCAACTTCCTGATCAACCTTTTGTGGGGCACAGAGTCAAAGGCTTTGCTGAAATCATGATAGAGGATGTCTACCACTTGGCCCCTGTCTACTGTCTTAGTGACACAGTCAAAGAAGTCAATCAGATTTGTTTGACATGATCCCCCCCCCCCATTAACCCATGCTGCCTCGCATCCTGGAGACCATGCTCCTCTAGATATTCCACCAACCTATCGTTTAGTATGGTCTCCATGAGCTTGCCCACAATGGAGGTCAGACTGATTGCTCTGTAATTCCCAGAGTCATCCTTGGGACCGCTTTTGTGGAGGAGCACTGCATGTGCTGTTCTCCAGTCCTGTGGTACCATGCCTGACTCTAATGAACTATTAAATAGGTCTGCCAGTGGCATTGTCAGCTCCTCAGACAGGTCCTTTAGTACTCTTGGATGTACTCTGTCTGGGCCTGGTGATTTGTCCACCTTCAATGCCAGCAGCCCCTCCCTCACTGTATCCTCCTCTATCACTACATCTGTGTTCCCCTTCCCCTGCTTCTCTTTTCCCTCCTGAAGGCACTGGTCCATCCTTCTCCCTAGTGAAGACAGAACAGAACTCTGCTTTTCCATTATCCAGTACCAACTCTACTCCTTTCATCAGCCTAACAATCCCCTCCTTCTTGTCCCTTTTCTCACTTATATAGCCAAAAGAAAGCCCCCTCCCCCTTCTTAATTCCTTCAGCTATCTGCAACTCCTTCTGTGCCTTTGCTTGCCGGCCTTTCTTACTTGCCTCACTAGCCAACTTTAGATAATTTTCCTTATCCACCTCTTTCTCTTGGTAATCCTGAATTTTCTAAAGGCCAGCCTCTTTTCCCTTACTGCCTGGGCAACCCCAGAACTGAACCAGCTGGGCGCTTTGGCCATTGTGTTCTTACCCCTGAGTTTAATGCACTCATCTGTGGAAACCAGTACTCCTTCCTTAATGATGGACCACCTTTGGTCCACCTCCATATCTGCCCTGATGCCCACCAGATGACTCCTTAGCACTTCACCCATTTTCCTGAAGTCCACCCTCCTGAAATCCAAGATTTTGGTCTTAGTCTGGATGCTTTCCCTGTCCATATCCAACTAGAACCACACTGTGCAATGATCAGTTCCTCCCAGTGGCTCCCTGATCATTATTTCCTGTACATGCTCCTCATTTGTGAGCACGACATCAAGAATTGCCTCAGCTCTTGTTGGTTCAGTGATGCCCTGAGTCAGAAACCCACTCTGCAGTCCTTCTAGGATCACCTGACTCCTAGTACATGTTGTGAATGGTATGCTCCAGTCCACCTTGGGCAGGTTGAAGTCCTCCACAATTACCACCTCTCCTTTCCCCACAGCATCCAATATTTGTGAGCTCAGTTCCCTGTCCTTCTCCTCATCCTGATTGGGTGGTCTGTAAACCACCCCCAGCCTCACTTTTCTCCCTCTATTGGATGTGACTGAACCCATAATGCCTCTACCTCCCTTTCCTCCGACTCTTCCCTCATGCAAGTAATTCCCTCTCTGATATAAACTGCCACCCCCCTTCCCGATTACCCTATCCCTCCTGTTTAGCGCAAGGTCCCAGTCATGGTGTGATGTTTCCCAAGTCTCAGTTATTGCAGCTATGTCCACCTTCCTGTCTGCTAATAGTGCCTGTAGGTCATCCATCTTGTTTCCAAGACACCACCCTTCTCCTAGAATCTGACCTTCCTTCTCTTCCCACTATTCTTCTATTCACATTTATCCCGTCTGTGTGCACCCCTCCACGTACCCTTGATACATGTTCCGCAGCCCCTCCACCCTTTGCTTACTGTGATCTCACCCCTTCCACCTCCTCCCTCCAGACCTCTTCTGTTACTGTGGGGGGGGAGGCTCACTGACCTCCTGCTCTCGGAATCTGTGGGCCTGCACACCCACTAGTTTAAATTAAGTGTATTGGTTATGTATTCCCCCAGTTTGTCCCCGAGTACCCTCAAACCCTCCCTATTGAGGTGTAGTCTGTCTGGTGAAAAGAGTGCTTTGTTTTACCAGGTCTCCTCCTAGTCCCCAATACAGATAAACATCTCCTCCCTGCACCATTTTATTTATTTATTTATTTATTTGTACAACAATTTACAACCTTTGAGCCAGAGGCTCATTTCCAAAGGTACCTCGTCACATACAGGACAGACAGAACAAATTTAGGTTACAGCATGAGATTTAGGTTACAGCACAAAAGTCACATCCTTAGAGATACACAGAGCAGTTTCATACATTTATACAATTTGTTACAATTACTTTGGTACAATTTAGTTGTAATTACATTGATATAGCTGAGTAAATGCTGGTATTAACAAAGGCAACTTGCAATAGGGGAGAAGTTGGGGGGTGAGGTGGAGTGCCGCCCAGTGGGCGTTGTCAGTCATTAAACTCCTCTATTCTTCTTTTTCTGGCTGTGTTGGCCCTTGGTACTGGTATCACTTCTGAGAAGGCCAGTGAACTTCCTTCCTCCCTGCAGAGCTTCCCTAATTCCCTAACCCTACTTTGCACTACCTTAACCTCCTCCCCAGCTAGGTTGTTGGTTTCAAAGAAATACAAAATCACACATACCCCAATAATTCAAAGTATTATTATTATTAGGGCTGTGGTAAAGCTGAACCAGCCTAAAAGTTCATGTTGATTTGCATATACATCCCATGATGCTTTGCATTATAAGGGATATGTGTGATTTTGTATTTCTCATCTTTAAAGACTACTATGATAAATTTCTGATACCCAGAAAGTTCCTGCCAATGCAAGGAATCAAATTATGAGGATTGAGTTACAGGGTCACCCCTACCTTGGATGTATCAAGGTACAGTATGGACTGAGTTCCCCACTAAGAGCCTTGAAGTTGGAGGACTAATACAGACTTTAGCATTGGGATGCCCAAAGAGACACTGATGTATCACCACATCCCCATGTTTTTTTCCTACTTTTCCCTCCAGTTGCCGAATCCTGAGGCATCCCTCAGGAGACAACTGCTTGTCCTCCCCTGTCTGATACCCCCCCCATGGCCTGGATCCCCCCAGAACCTCGACCTAGTACCCCAAGCTCCCCACCGATAGACTTCCTGACTACCTTGGGTGCTGCTACAATTTAGTCAGATGGGTGAGCTCTGGTGCAGGCCAAGGGATATCGTGATTGGGCAATGGTGGGGTCTGGCACTGTCTCCTCAGGTGCTGGGGTGTTTCCTTGTACATCAGTGTGATCGTGACCCTAGAGGTGCGGACGTGCAATGAGGTCCAGCATGAACTGGGCACGCTCCAGCACCCCTCTCGGGGATGTCTGCCAACACCTCCACCCCTGCATGCATGGCCCCCCCAGCTGTTCCACCCGCAGTCTCCACTGGGAGTCACTGTTGCCATGGAGTCATCACCCACCCTCCCCAGGGGAGGAGAGCTGTCCTCAAGATGCTCAGTCCTCTCTCACGAGCTGACCCCTGGCTACCTGAGCTTGCTCCTGAGCCTGGGTTGCCAGTGTGGTGCAAGGTGTGGTGTCCAGCACCTCAACCCACAGTGCCACCAGGCCTGCCTCACATCCCCATGTTAACTAGAACCAATGAACACATATTTAGATAGCTGGGACAACTGTGCAAGGAGCAAGAGGCCCACCAGAAAGAACAAGCACTACCTGTGCATGGACTGGTGAAGCAAGCCAGCCAGAGGCAGGCACAGCATACACTTGGAGACAATGAAGTCATAGTTGGCATGAGATGATGCTGAGATCCAGAAGATCTAGTATTCAATCAATCAATCAATGAAAATCTTTATTTAACCAGGTGATCGCCACTGAGCATGCTAATTTTCGAGGTGGACCTGGGTTTGTCAACAAGGAACAATATACATGGGATGCAACACAAAAATAATAAAAATAAAAATAAAATAAGATTAAAAAAATACAGTATGTACAAAAGTATCATCAGGTAGCATTGACAGTAGTATATGTTTGGAACAAAAGATACAGCGTGTTTTGGATAGGACACAATTTTTTCATATATGTAAAACATATACATGTCAGAAGATACACTGAGCATAAATAGAACCTAATGTAAAAAGGTATATAGTGATCCGATATGGAAAATTTAGGGCTGGTGGCTAGTATTGCTGCTTAACACTGAATGCACCAGAACTGAAGTGGTAAGGCTAACAATGGATGTGCCCAACAAGATCTTGATGATTAATGCCCCCAAAGAACAAGATTACTTGAGGGACTGTTGATCAAACCCATAGAACTGCCTGTGCAAGCACACACCTATGTCAGGAGTACCATAGTGCAGTGAAGAGTGTGACTGAATGTGACATCACAGTGAGGAAGGGAAGAACCTTGTCCAGAGTGTACTATGCAGACATGGCTGCACAACCCAGCTGCACTACTGAAGGAGTCAAGCAAGATATTGACCCTAGAATGTCTGAATCTGGAAACTCATCCCAACCTCAGGAATGAAAGATAAGAGTAAATCACGAGTTAGCCAAATGGACAAAGTTATTCTCACTGAGTGACTGGAATACTGGATGCATGAAAGGGGAAGAACATCACATCTACCTTCATGAACTCTGACCATTTTGTAAGCGGTCTCAACTTTTAATACCTGTGGACATTGATGACATGAAAAGAGACCTGCAAGAACTCCTAGCTGCTGGTACCGCCCAGGTATTAAGACACCCCAACTGTGTCACCCATGGTCATCATCAGAAAAAAGAATGGGACCATACACATAGCTGCTCACTTTGAAATTGACTAATCTACAGCTGCACTCCCCGAGCTGTGTCCCTGACTTGCACTACAACAGAATCCATCTTCAAGGAGCCCAGAGTGAGAGACTGTGCATTTCCTTGCTGTTGTTACTGATATTTTCTGTGAGTTTTTCATCTCAGTGTGCAGGGGGCTCGGGGGAGCCGACTGCTGAGGTCACAGAAAGAGGCGGGCACTCTAAATCTACGCGCTGCTCGCTTTGAAATTGACTAATCTCTAGCTGCACTCCCCGAGCTGTGTCCCTGACTTGCACTACAGCAGAATCCATCTTCAAGGAGCCCAGAGTGAGAGACTGTGCATTTCTTTGCTGTTGTTACTGATATTTTGTGTGACTTTTTCATCTCAGTGTGCAGGGGGCTCGGGGGAGCCAACCGCTGAGGTCACGGAAAGAGGCGGGCACGCTTGTTTAAATCTATGCACTGCTCGCTAGTGCGAGTGACAGTGAGTGGCGTGAGCTCCACTCATACACAGAAAGTGTTGGATTAGTTACAAGTAAATGAGGGCAAATTAGCTGTTTCAACCAAGGCACATCAATGTAGTATTTAGCAGTGTTTGTTTAAATATACGGGTGGGGCTGGATATTCAAACTGCGCCATTTTGTGGTGCAAGCCCTTGCGCTGCACAAAATAGTTGCACAGGGGTGTGGCTGGGGCGATATTCAATGGAGTTGCGCTATTGAGCAATTCCTTTGAATATCACCCCCGGTCACAGCCACTGTGCAGGGCGCAGTGGAACTTGCGCCACCGCAAGTGGTCAGAGTGGAGCATTCAAGATGCAGTGGCACAAGTTCCATTGAGCCATGCGCAAATTTCCGATATTCAAAAGGTGACATGCAAATGGGGCCATAATTCATGCAAGGCGCAGGGGGGCCATTTGCATATATTTATGGCCCCATTTGCATGCCATTAGCATGCAGGTGCACTGATCCCCGAGGACTTGCGCCTGGCACCCTGCCAGGCAGCAGCCGTCAGGGACCGACACCCCCTGCAGCCCAATCGCGGGCATGATAGAAGTAACCCTCCCCGACTGGCTCGATCACGGGCATGATAGAATAACCCCTCCCTGACTGGCCTGATCGGCATAATAGAAGAAACCCCTCCCCGACTGGCCCAATCGAGGGCAAACCCATAGTAATCCCCCCACCCCCACTAGCCTGATCGCGGGCAGAACAGAGTTCAACCCCCCAAGAACATATCCCTGGTGGTCCAGTGGACCTCAAGCCCGATCGCGGGCATTAGAATCCCCAGGTCCCAGTAGCCTGGTGATCTAGTAGCCCCACCCCAATCACCCATGGAGCCCACCACCCGCTCCCCCGTCAGCGGCGGGCGGCAGCATCCACCCGCCTGCCGCCCGCCGCCCGCCGACTGACTGCTCGGTAGGGCTGCACGCCCATTGGTTCAGAGCAAGAGCCAATGGGTGTGCAGCCCATACAGTACAAGGCAGTCCAGATATGTGAATGAATGAGTATCTTGAGTAATATTGATTATATGGAAATTTATTGGTGTGACTGGCTGCATGGGGACACATCAAGCAGGACTGTTGAGTGATTATTTGGAATTTAACCTAAGTGGATAATGATATTTAAAGGATTATTGGTAGGGTGGGGACAAAATAAAATTTATCTGGACCAACCCACAATTAAACACCTTAAGAAGGTAACAATGAAAGGGGCAGTTATATAAATTTTGTAAAATGGTGTTAATGATTAGTTTAGTTGTAAGTGGGGATGTTCATCCTAATCCAGGCCCCTATATTGATTTGGATTTTGAAAATGATTTCAATGCCTGTGATGTTCTGAATCCTGATTTAACTGCTAATATTTTGAAGAAAGAAGGGTTGTGTGTGATTCATATTAACATCTGTAGTCTATTAAGAAAGATTGAACATCTGAGGGAATGGACTCTTAAATATAGTCCAGATGTGATTATAGTCACAGAATTATGGTTGAATGACAAGATTATGGATAATATGATGCATATAAATGGTTATAATTTATGGAGGAAAGACCAAACAAAGGGGGGGGGGGAATTATTATTTATGCGCTTAGCTCCCTAAATGTGTTAACATTTAATTGTCAACAGGATTGGTGTGGTTCTGAAGTTCTTCCATTACTATTTAATTTTCCTTTTAATAAGCCCTTAGTATTACTGGGTATGTACTGACCACCAAAAGCCAGTCCTGAAGTGTTTCATGCATTGCAGGACTTTTTGGGGGAATACCTGAATAGCCACGGAGATTCTGATGATTGGGGATCTTAATGTAGATTGGAAAATGGTATAGACTAATCATAGTATTGTAGAGATGGGTACCATGTTGGGTATGACCCAGTTAATTACAGATGTAACTAGAGTTAACACTAAACATCCTGCTTCTTCCACAACTTTGGACTTACTGTTTAGTATGGATCCAGACAAGTCTGTGGCCAGTGGTGTTCTCACAGATTCTTTTTTGGATCACCAGATGATATATGGCATAAGAAATCAAAAGAAACCAAGAAAGTCAGAGAAAATAGTTCAGTATAGAACATTTAAAAACTTTGATTATATAAAATTTATGTTAGAGTTGGAAGAATATAATTGAGAGAGGTTAGAATTGGTCCCCACTGTTGATGATGCTTGGGTAATGTTCCATGATGATTTTTTGACAATTTGCAATAGGCATGCTCTATCTAAAATTAAGAAACTGAAGTCAAATAATGCTCCCTGGTATAATTCTTACCTTTTTAAATTTAAAAAACAGCGAGATAGGGCATGGAAGATAGCTAAATCCACAACAAATTATACAGATTGGGTGAAGTATAAACAATTGTGAAATCACTGTAATTATGAACTTAAGAAAGTTAAACATGATTATTATAATAGAGAATTAGCAACTAACTTGACTGACAATCTGAGGACATTTTGGAAAGTTTTAAAAAAGGTTAAGGGAGAACAACAATCAGATTACCTGGAAAAATTTGAGATTGGGAAGGTGGAAATCCCATTAGGCCCACAGGTTGTAGATAGTTTTAATGACTATTTTACAACCATGGGCACAGTGGCCTTATCACAAGGTGTAATTAATTTATTCTCACCAAACGTTCTCAAAAAAGATATAGAAGCTGAGTTTGAAAAGGGTAAGGAGTTTGATTTTGAACTTGTATCATCATTAGATGTACAAGATGCATTACTCAGAATAAACACTAGGAAAGCAGGGGGTTTAGATGAGAATCCCAATATTCTTTGAAATATGCTGCTCCGGTTATTACGTATCCCTTGGCCAGCATTTTTAACATGTCATTCACTTGTGGGGAAATTCCTGAAATGTGGAAGTTGGCTAGAGTAATTCCTGTTTTTAAAAATGGCCCTAGAGCTTTGTTAGAGAATTATAGGCCGGATTTCATTACTACCAATAGGGGCTAAAGTGTTTGAAAAGATGGTAGCTAAACAACTTCAGACATATTTGGAAAAAGTAAGGATGATTAATAAATTCCAATCTGGTTTTAGACATTTGCATGGTACAACTTCTACCTTGCTGAAAGTTACTGGGGATATTGTGGGTGCTCTGGACAGGGGGATGTCGGTGGGGGCAATTTTTGTTGATTTATCAAGGCGTTTGACAACTTGGATTACGACATCCTCCTGTCCAGACTACCTGCTTTGGGTATTTCTACTAATGTAGTTAGGTGGTTTGATGCTTATCTATCTGGAAGGAAACAAATGGTATCAATAAATGGATGGGGATCTGACCCTAGTTCAATTATTTCTGGAGTGCCCCAAGGATCTATTTTGGGTCCTATATTATTTAATTAGTACATGAATGATTTTGTTTCACCAATTCTGATGCACAATGTCACCTATATACAGATGACACCATTATATATGTGGAAGACACATCAATAATGCAGATAGAATCTACTCTGCAAGGTGCATTTGATGAGGTTCAGGTATTTTATAGTGAGTTTAAATGTGTTTTGAACTAAAAAAAACTCAGGTTATACTGTTCTCTAAAGAAAATAGTGTAACCTATTCGGAGTTAGGTCTGAATATAGTAACCAAAGATAAAATTGTTCTTGAACAAGTGCAATGTTATAGATACTTAGGAATGTACCTGGATAGATCATTTGGATGGACTACCCACATAGAACATATAATTAAGAAAGTTAGTGAATGTTTGGGTGCACTATACAGAATTAGAAATCGTATGAATGAAAGGGTACAGAAGTATGTAGTTACAACTGCACTGATACCACTTTTGGACTATGGAGATATTATTTATATGGGGGCAACCTCAACCCAGTTAGCTAAGATAGATGTTCTTTTTAATAAAATAGCAAGGTTTGTTTTGAATGTACCAAACAGAACTCACAGAAGTGAGCTATATCAGTCTTTGAATTGGATGTATCCAAATGATAGAAGGTCTTTTCGTGCTTTGATATACATGGTTAATTCGGTTAGGGGTAAAGTACCTGAATATATTACCGATGAACTCCAGGTTAGGACGATTAGCGGAGACCTATGGTCTGCGGAGGGTATGGAATATGAACTGCCCAGAAGAAGGACAGATCTGGGTAGAGCGCACTTCTTTAATTTGGGTCCCAATTTATGGAATTCATTGCCACTTCACCTTAGACCACTTAATTCTAGCCCTTGTATAGGAGAAATAAAAGATAGTTCAAAACTGAAGCAGATAAAAGGTTTATTGCTGATCCACCTTGAATATTATGTATTAAATATGAAGAAGGTTTGCAGTTGCACATGCGTATGAATGAATATGTCCTGTATTGTCTATGTAGATTATTTATATAGATGTTAAGTAGTTAATTGTAACTCAACATTGTTGTTTTGTTAGTTAATACTGTATGTATATTTATATATGTAATTTGTGTTGTAACTTTTTTAACTATGATGCCAATAGGAATGTTTGTACTAAGGACCTCTCTGGAAATGAGCTTGCCTCAGTCGAGTCTCCTATTCTTTTGCTTGTCAATTGAATAAAAATGTTTACTACTACTTGCTACACATGTGTGGACTACAGAATGATCAACAAAAGAACCATACCCACTAGTACACTGTGTAGAGGAGCATTACATCAATGATTTACAAATGATTTAAAGGCATTTATAAAACAAAAGAAGGTAGCTTGGCAAGCCTACAGAATGTTTCCCTCTCAGATGTTTTTACAGCAATATAGGGCAGCTAAGAATTTGTTAAGCAAAAAGATAAAGCAGGCCAAGATCAATTTTTTTTTACATAAATAGGAGGGTATGACCTCGTATTCAAAGAATTTTTGGGATACTGTAAATTCTCTTATTTCTCCTAAAGTCAAAGCATGACTTCTCTTCAACTTTCTGGGCAATTGATTACTGACCCTCTAGAGATGGCTAATTTGTTGAATCAACATTTTTCTGATGCCTGTAGTTTGATTCCTGGGTCTTCATGTAAAGATGGATCATCTACACAATTTGATTGTACATCGGATACATTTGTCAGACATATGGAAAGTGGTTTTTCATCTAAATTTTTGTTTGGGTGGATTACCGCTATCAAAGTTCTAAAATTATTTTGTTCCTTGCCTGATACATTTGGTGATTGTGGGGAAGAGCTAGATGCAAAGTCTGTTAAAATGGCTGCCCCTTACATAGCTGAACCACTTTGTAAATTATATAAGTTATGTATTTCAACTGATGTTTTTCCTTTGGCATAGAGGCAAGCTAGGGTTGTATCTGTTCCAAAAAACTGCTGTGCTGTCGGAGCAGAGGATTTTTGTCCAGTCTCCATCTTAACCCATTAAGTAAGCTGTTGGAAAAACTGATGGTAAATCAGCTTAATGATTTTCTGGAGAAGGTGAAGTCCTGTGTACCGAACAGCATGGCTTTTGGTGTGGTAGGGGGAATGGTACAGCCCTAGTTAGGTTCATGAATGCCTTCCTACAAGGCTGCAACAATGGCTTGTTAATGGGGGCAGTGTTTGTGGACCTGTCCATGGCTTTTGACCTGATAAATCATTTCTTACTTTGTCAGAAACTCACTGATCTGGAGTTGTCTGATTCAGCGGTGGCTGTTATTCATGATTTTTTGCAGGGTCGCTCTCAATATATTTCTATTGGCTCTATTTCATCAACTTCTTGTTCTACTGTGTGTGGTGTACCCCAGGGGTCCATCCTTGGTCCCTTATTATTTTCCTTGTTTATTAACCAGGTTCCTTCTATATTTTGTTTGAGTAAAGGTCTTCTCTGCGATTACTTGATTTTGTATTATCAGGGCCAGTCTACTGAACACATAAATTCAGTTCTGGAATTAGAGTTCCAAAGATTATGCAGTTGGATGTCTTCTAATATGGTGGTTTTGAATGTAAGAAAGACTAAAGTTATGGTGTTTGGTAGCTCCACTCAGCTTAGTGACAATGTATGTTTGTCAATTCATGATGCTCAAGGTAATTTAATTGAGCAGGTGTCAGAATTTAAGTACCTGGGAGTCTTACTTGATCCCTCTTTAACCTTCTCCTCTCAAGTAAAATTGGTTAGGAGAAAAATCCATTGCAAGCTGGGGCAGCTTTATAAATTTAAGTCATATTTGTCCTGTGATTCCCGTAAAATATTAGCTACGGGAATCTTAATGCCTCTCTTGGACTACGTCTCCCCTCTGTATAACAAATTGGGTACAAGGAAGAGGCAGATCTTAAGTGTTGCTTACAATAATATCTGCTGCTTTGTTTTAGATGTTGCAGTCATGACCCACCATTGCTCTTTGTACACATCTCTGGACTGGTTGTATCCTCAGCTTAAATATATATATGCTTTAGGTAATATGGTCCATCAGGCCATATATGCTAAAGGTTTGTCTCCTTTGTCTGATTTGGTGTTGGCATGTGAAGTTCAAGCCAACCTAAGATCAAATCAGGGTTTAGTTTTGGTAGCCCATTCTGTTAAAAACAAATACGGTCTTCGCTCATTTGAATGTCAGGCTCATAGCCTGTGGAATTAATTACCTCTTTTCTTAAGAACCATCAATTCTTATCCGGGCTGGCAGTATAGCCTAGAGGTTAGAGTAATGCGCTGTGAATGAGCTTGGTATAACCAGCAGACCAGACCATGATTTGATCCTCACAACCTCCACTTGCATACTGTGTGCTCTGAGAAAGTCACTTACCCGCCCAGTGCTCCCAGGTCACCCCTGAAAACAGGCACTTGTGCCTAGTGGGCCTTACCCGGTTACCAAAGACTAAAAAAAAAAAAAAAAAATTATCCAGGGTTTAAGTTTAGGTTTAAACAGTATTTACTAACATTAGCAACGTGTACTTGCAACGATTGATGATTGCTGTTTATTTATTATTGTATTGTTTGCATTTTGTTTTGTATTGTTGTGTGTTTTTGTCTGGGTCAGACCTGAAGAAAGGCTTTGGCCCAATGTCCCTACCTGGTTAACAAATTTAAAATAAAAAATAAATAAAAAGAAGAGTGAGGAAGCATTGGACTGCCCAAATAGGAGTCAATGATGCTCCATATTAGACCTGAGAAATGAATACTAGAAGATTCCCATGACTGGGAAGAAAACAGTAAAATAAATGCTTTTTTCAGCCCTCTAGGGTTCTATGAATTCCTAAAAATGTCCCAAGATGCAGTGCAGCCCACCAGGATGCAGTGCAGTGTCATAGATTCCCATATGACAAAAGGGATAATAGGCTATTGAAATTGTCTTGTTTCCTGCAGTAACTCTGCTGCAGGAATACTTCAGAATTGCATTGCTTTCTGGTGGGCTTCACTTTATCTCTGGTGCCCCAGCACCGTTTCAGCACCTAATGGAATGTGCCCTGAGAAATATGAACTTGCTGGAATGCCTAGTCTATCCTGATGATGTCATTATGTTCAGGAAGACCGCTGAAGAACATAAAAATGCTTGTTTAAGGTTAGATTGATTGGAGGAGTTTGAATTCAAGCTCAGTATTGATAAATGCTCATTTTCCAGAGTTCTGTGAAATATGTAGAACATATTGGATCTTGAAGTGGTGTCCTAACTTACCACAGCATGGTTGAAGCCTTTACCACCTGGCCTACACCTTGAAACCTGAAGAATCTGCAATAGTTCCTCAGATTTTGAGTACTGTCACCAGTTCACCAAAGACTATACTGGAGTACTGAGACCCACTGACTAACAAATACTAGACTACCTCTGTAAAAGACAAGAACAAGACCTATTTTAAAGTCCACAAGCCCTTTGGATCTCAGTGGGATATATCCTATGAAAGAAAATGCTGATAAATCAATGACCAGTTAACCAATGCACCCACACTGGCATATGTAGATCCAGCCAAACACCACACCCAGCATGTGGATGCCAGCCTCAGTGGACTCAGAGGAGCTCCCTACCAAGCCTACCCTGAAGGAACGAGACCTGTGGTCTTGACCAGTAGGAACTTGACACCGTCAAAATGGAATTACCCAATCCACAAGTTAGATCTTTTGGTTCTCACATAGGCCATCATGAACTAGTTTCACAAATACTAGTACACAGCTCATATCGCAGTAAAGATCAACAACAGTCTGTTAATATGCATGAAGACCACAGTGAAGCTGGATGCTGCTGGACATCATGGTTATCAGCATTATCCATGTATGATTACTGTGGGGAGAACAGACTGGGGTTTAACCATATTGATGTCAACACATTATTCAGATGCCCAGCAAGTTCTTCTTTAGAGGACAAGGAATGGGTATGCATTCCAAAAACCACAGTAAAAGCTCTGTGCAAGAAGTTTGAGATGGATGAGAAGTCATCCCCTGCTAAGAGACATTGTCTCATGGACAGTTTGGGAGTATCTGCTGAACGTCTGCCCACTACTTATTGCAGCTTTACCACTCTGGAAGGCATTGCTGCAGCTGAGACCCAAAGATTTAAAGCAAGAACAGAGACTGGGCCCCAGTTTTCAGGACATTATAGTTGCCCAAAAGAAGAGATGAGAAGCAAATCAGGTGGTATCAAGACCTGTAGATACTCAGTTACTACAGAGAGAGTGGCCTAAGCTAAAGCTAAAAAAATATTTGCTCTACAGACAGACCCAAAGACCATTTGAAATTCCCAGAAAAACATTGTTGCCCAGAGAATTCAGGATTGTCATGCATGCCTTGCACAATGGTATGGGACACCTGGAAAGTGAGAGAATGCTGGACTAAGTACAAACTCTTTTACTGGCTGCATATAGAAAGTGATGTGGAGCACTACTGTAAGCAATGAAGTAGATGCATGCAGCAAAAAAACCTTGTTAAAGAGGTCCACTTCTCTTGTGAACATTTCTGTCAGTGCCCTCATGGAACTGGTATGCATCAACTTTCTCAGTCTAGAGCGTGATTCTTGCTATGTTGCCTATATCTTTTTTTTAGGGTATGCCCAAGCCAATCTAGCTAAGGACCAAAAAGCCACCACAGTCACCAAAATCTTGATGGAAAAATTTATCATCTATTACAGGGCACTAAAGAGAATCCATTCAGATCAAGGTTGTAATTTTGAAATCCAACCTGTAAAAGTACTGTTACCCCTTCTAGGAATACACAAATTCAGAACCTTGCTGTATTACTCCCAAGGGGATCCTTAACCAATGAGCTCTAACCAGATGTTACTAAACATGTTACACACATTGGATCCCAAAGACAAGGGCAAGTGGAGCCAAAAGGTGAGTACATTAGTACATGCATATAATTGCACCAAAACCAGTGCTACAGGGAGCTCATCCTACTATTCAATGTTCGACATGGAAGCAAAGCTACTGCTATATTTGTGCTCTGGAGTCTCTCCCAGTAAAGCCCAGCCAAAGACATACAGTACCTGCAATACATTCAATGCCTTAATATTAGTTAAATTCAGCTTACTAGTTGGCCTCAGAGGTGGCCAGAAAACAGAACAGAGCTAACAAAGTCAGGTGTGACCGAACATTAAAGGTACACAAAATGCTGCCCTGTGACAGAGTGCTGTTATGGAATCTGAGACTATCCAGAAAGCATAAAACTGCTGACGGATAGGCAATACCCCTTATGTTGTTGTGGAGCAGGGGCAGGACAAGACTCTCTAGAGAACCAGCCCTAACTAACTACAGTATTTAACTTAAACTGTTGCAGAGCCAAGGCCATGATGAGATACTCGTGCTTTATTAGACCTCACAGACACCGTAAGGCCTCAGCTGGAGTATGCAGGTCTTAGTGAATACAGATTTTGTGTCATGGCTCCTGTATCTGGATGCTGTTGCATAGTAGTCATTGCAGCATGATGGGCTTACAAGAGTGAGCTGTGATGGCAACATTTTGGACTCACTGGTCTTCACCCCTTGGATGGAACTTTTTCCTCCTATTTTGCCTCATGTAGGATCCTCCTCAACAAAGTGATGGATGGCTAAGGGCATTCACTATCAAACAATCTCTTCTCGATTTCAGGAATCTGGGCTAAAGGAACATTAAAATTAATTCAGAAATTGTAAATATCGAATCCACCCAGATGCTTCCAAACCCTCCCGGATCGTAGAAAGCACTTCTAAGCATTCAGAGAGAAGCTTCTCGAGTTGGACATTTCTTTTCAGGTTCTCTACCCAGCTAAATGTCTTGTTTCTCTGGCTGTGAAAAAGTATATACATTATTTTTTATGATCAGAGAGTTCATGCTGGAAAGCCAACAAGAATAAGTTCACATTGCAGGTGTATAAAAAGAGAAGAGAAAATGAACATTGAAGGATTCAAAGTAGATTCTGATTAAATGCCTGACCCTGAACAATAATTATGTGACTTTTTCACTGTAGGTGCTAGTCATTATTGCTGCCTTGTGGGCTCATATATGGTTAAGGAGCCTGGATGGATAAGTCCTGACCAGGAGGGTAGTATCCACAGCTGAATTTAAACTTCTGTTGTTATTTACACAGTGCATCCACCCAGGGGAAATCATGGCAGGATGGGGTGGTACCTGAGGACTGGAGGAGGGCAAACGTGATTCCACCTCACAAAAGTGGGAGCAGGGCAGAGGCAGGAAACTACAGACCAGTTAGTTTGACCTCAGTGGTAGGGAAAATGATGGAATCACTTCTGAAGGAAAGAATTGTTGAGTACCTAGAGGCCAGTGGGGCACAAGACCCAAGGCAGCATGGTTTCACAGCAGGAAGGTCATGTCAGACGAACCTAATAGATTTATTTGACTGGGTGACCAAAGTAGTAGACCAGGGAGGGGCTGTGGATATGGCCTACCTAGATTTTAGCAAGGTATTTGACACAGTCTCACACAAAAGATTAATGTACAAGTTAGCCAGCCTTGGAGTGGGTCCCAAGGTGGTAGCCTGGATAAAAAACTTGCTGGACAACAGGACACAAAGGATAATAGTAAACAGAGTCCACAGTGGAGAAAGGAGGGTAACTAGAGGGGTACCGCAGGGTTCGGTACTGGGACCAGTCCTCTTCAATGTCTTTATAAGTGACATTGGAGAGCACCTGGAAGGAAAGGTATGTCTCTTTGCAGATGACACAAAGATCTGCAACAGGGTTGATACACAAGGAAGTGTGGAAAGGATGAGAAGGGACTTGGCAAGATAGGAGAAATGGTCAGAAGTATGGCAGCTTGGATTCAATGCAAAGAAGTGCAAGGTAACGCATCTGGGAAACAAAAACCCAGGGGAAGGGTACGTAATGGAGTGTGAGTTAATAACAACAAAAATCGAAAGAGACCTAGGAGTAATTATATCAGATGACCTAAAGGTGGGAAAGCAATGTGAGAAGGCAGTAAGGAGGGCTGGGAGGTACTGGGATGCATAGGGAGAGGCATCAACAGTAGAAAACAGGAAGTTGTTATCCCTCTGTACAGAGAGTTGGTGAGACCCCATCTGGAGTACTGCATGCAATTCTGGAGACCCCATCTCCACAAAGACATAGACAGAGTAGAGGCTGTTCAGAAGAGGGCAACCAAAATGGTGCAGGGTCTGCACCAGAAGAAATACGAAGAGAGACTAAAGCAGCTTAATATGTATACCCTTGAGGAAAGGAGGGAGAGGGGGGACTTGATAGAAACTTTCAAGTATCTCAAGGGAATTAACAAAGTACAAGAGGGTAGCATCTTTCAGAAGAAGAGATGTGCAAGAACAAGGGGGCACAATTTGAAGATAGAGGGGGGACGGCTCAGAGGTAATGTTAGACAGTATTTTTTCACAGAGAGGGTTGTGGATGCATGGAACAGCCTTCCTGAGGAGGTTGTGGAGTCAGGAACAGTGGGAGAATTCAAGAATACATGGGACAGGCATAAGGCAATTCTAGTGGGGGGTAGGAGGAAGTAAGCTGTTGATTAACTAGAATCTGCAGCTTATCCATCAGGTAGGGAAATGGGCAGACTAGGTGGGCCAAGTGATCCTTATCTGCCGTCAAATTCTATGTTTCTATGTGGGCTCAGCTACAATATAGTATTTCCACCTGAGAAACAGTATCAACTCACTGTGGCACCCATTGGCACAGCCCTCCAAGCTACCACACAATGCAGTCTAGTGTTTACCTAAAATATAATTATTAGCATTCTACTAATAATATGCTCATGAGACAAGATTCAATAAATAACAAAGGAGGGGAAGGAAAAGGTTAAAGCAATGCAAAATATATCTGCTCTCTTGTTTGCCTGGTCTTCCGGTGTCTTTCTTGGCACATCCCAAATACAGTACAGCCCTCTTCCACCACCAACACTCTGCCTCTGCTCAGATGTATTGTTGGGCACTACCTATGACCCCTACTGGTATCAGTATACCCCATGTCTCTAGAGAGCTCCCATTGCTTCACTTGGTAACCAGCTACTGCAATGATGCAGACCTGTCACAATTACAAATAGGTGGCAAGCGTTGGTGTACTTAACAAATGGTTATTGGCAAGAAACTCTGCCCTATAATCCTGTCCAAATGGCCTCCATTTAAACACTGCAAAACTGTGGCCCTATTCAAATCATTTAAAGGCTGTGGTATAGAAACTAAAGGCCCTGATATTTACTCACAGAACCTCAACAAAGCAGTGTAAGCCCCCTCTGGGAGCTTACTCCTAGTCTGCCCTGGTGTTTGCTTGCCTGGCCTCCAGGGACCCCTGCAACTGTTTATGTTAGGGTTCATAGAGATTAAGGTACCTGATAAAGTCTCTTTTTGAGATTTCCACTTTTTAGCTTTTCTCCCCCACCCCCAGCTGTTATGCTTTGACCGAGATGGTACCTGCTTCCTCAGGAGTATCAATTATGCATTCAGTATATGTTCAGGTTAAGCAATATTAATTTCTACCCATAATCAGGAGTGCTACTATTTTAATTTAGTGTAAGTAAGGCACCAGCTGCAAACCCCAGAGAAATCAATCAAAATCTTTATTTAACCAGGTGAACACCATTGAGCAGAGTTCCTTTTCAAGGAGGACCTGGGTTTAAGAAATCCTTTAATTGTAATGCTCAGGAAAGTTGGACATGCTAAAAACTTGTGGAGACACCTAGGATAGCACCTCTATGCTTTTTTCTGGGTGCTGCTATTAGCAGGTTGGACGTGCAGGGCTCCAGGCGCAGATTATGTGATCTGATGCTGAAGCCCAACCGCCTGACTCTCCAGAACAAAGAATTTTGGTTTAAAATGCTGCGCAAGACACCACACTGACATCCCCATTACACAAGAGAGCTCAGAGAGATACTGCGTCTGCTTGACATATTTGAAAAGCGGTACTACATTTAAAAGTAAGGACTTACCTTCATTTATTGAACTAGGCTGAGAAGTTTGCAACTGAGATGCTTACGTTGGTGTTTTTGAAAAATGTAATCACTTTTAAAAGACCTAAAATACCTAAACAACAGCACTCCTCTCACTGTTTCGACAGATTATCCGGGAACTAAAACTTTAAAAAAAGAAATACAACGGTATGAGTGAATCTCATGAAACCTATTTGGGACTTCGTGTATAAATAAATAGTTTGAACCTCTTCTTGGTTCACGTAATTAAATAATTGCATTTATTTTGTAATGTGGGTTGAATCAATCTTAGCGTTTGTATATATATAAAAAATGTTTAGATAATTGAATCTTTGGTTGCTTAAGAGAGAATGAACAGTGGTGTCACAATTTAAACAGCATGTAAACCAGCTCCTGTGAACTTTATTACTGTAATGAAAAACTTTAAGATGCAAACAAAAAAACGCTTGGAACAGGGGTACTAAGAAATTTGATGCATTTACTTGAGGGATTTAGCATCTAAAAAGTAATAATGAAATGTACTGGGGTAAAATCATTGAAATTGATGGTAATTGACAGATACTGGTTCCCCTCTTAAAATTGTTTATCTTTTTTACAGTGACAAGAACCCATACATATATAACGTAGGTATGCTGTAGAAAGTGTTTTGTTGTTTTTTATAAGGAAATGCAGGATACATATGGTGACAATTACTTGAGGAAGTGATTTGAGGTTAAAAAATGTTTATTTTTGTGATGCGAATAATCAGCATGAAAGGCTGTATTTGATGTACTCTAATTAGAAGTTGATATTCAAACCAATCTACACTAAAATGTTGACATTAATGGATAGCTATCTGATGAGGAGATCAGTTATCTTTATTATTGGTGTTGGTTAAGTACAATAAAACCCTGGAAGTATTTGTAAATGTTTTATTAGATTTTGAATGAGGTTATGAATGTTTATTACTTTTGGGACATTTTTGCAGGTATTTTACTTGTTGGACTGAGTATGCGCTGAAAAGAAATGAGCCTTAAGTGGTGCTTATGGTGAGAGACCAGAGTCTCAATATATTATTTACATATTTTTTATATTTTGTAATATTGATGAGATTGTTTTATATAAAAAAATAATATTGATGTTCATTTCAGATATAGCACTATCTTATTGAGGAAGGACATGGTCCGAAACCTTTAAGGGATATTGATGCTGTATATTTGTACCTTCTGAATTCAATTTTGAAGAAAAAAAAGGAAAAAATTATTATGCAAGTATAATAAAAAATACTGACATTCATACTCATTTGGTGAGTGGCTCATTCATCTACCAATTGCCTGTAATTGTAGAAACTAAAGGCCTCAATATTTACTCACAGAACCTCAACAAGGCAGTGTAAGCCCCCTCTGGGAGCTTACTCCTAGTCTGCCCTGGTGTTTGCTTGCCTGACCTCCATGGGCCCCTGCTGGTCGGAGGGGTTGGGAGGCCAGGGGCTATTTTTTTTTTTTTTTAAGTCTTTAGTAACCAGGTAAGGCCCACTATGCACAAGTACCTGTTTTCAGGGGCGATCTGGAAGCACTGGGCGGTTAAGTGACTTGCTTAGAGTCACACAGTATACAAGTGGAGGTTGTCAGAATCAGACTCAGGTCTGGTCTACTGGATGTACCAAGCTCGTTCACACCTCATTCCTCTAACCTCTAGGCTATACTACCAGCCCAAACATTTAACAGAGGTTTTGGCACCTTTTTGGGGAGAGCAGGTGGGGTGAGGAAGGAGTGGGGAGTCTCAGGCAGTTTTCAGCTGGAGGGCCGGGATTCAGGGCCGGGGGTGGAGCAATTGCTACCCCGGTCCACAGCCCTCAAAGAATACCATCTGAAGACATCTGGACTGGAATGGTGCTTTTGTAGCATGACCTGATTTGGGGACTGCCATGCCACGTTAGGAGAGCCAGGGCTCTGGGAGAAATGGAGCCTGTAAAGTGACCCCCTGGCATTGGGGCAGGAGAGTGAGGAAAGGAGGGAGAGGGTGAACATGAATACCCTTGAGGAAAGGAGGGAGAAGGGAGAAGGGGGGACTTGATAGAAATGTTTAAGCACCTCAGTGGAATCAACAAAGTGCAAGAGGGTAGCATCTTTCAGAAAAAGAGATGTGCAAGAACAAGGGGACACAATTTGAAGATAGAGGGGAGATGGCTCAGGGGCAATGTGAGGAAGTATTTTTTTTACAGAGAGGGTGGTGGACGCATGGAACAGCCTTCCTGAGGAGGTTGTGGGGTCTAAAACTGTGGGAGAATTCAAGAATGCATGGGACAGACATACAGTAAGGCAATTTTTGTGGGGGGTAGGAAGAAATAGGCTGTTGGTTAAATAGGATCTGCAGCTTATCCTCTAGGTAGGAAAATGGGCAGACTAGGTGGGCCAAGTGGTCCTTATCTGCTGTCAAAGTCTATGTTTCTATGAGTGTGGAAGGGTCTCCACAAGTTAGGCTCAGTGGATGCCACAGGGTCCTGGTGCGTGGGTCGGTGGTGGCAGCCCAGGTTGTTGAGGATGCAGTGGTGGCAGCCTGTGTCCCATCATTATTTGATTGGTCCTGTGTCCTCCTTGTGTGTCAGTGGAAGGCCCCTAACAGTCCCAGCATTGTGAGTTCAAGATCGCCCGGAGGAAAATCGGCCATGGGGTGCTCACTGCAGCATGGTGTGAACTGGAGGTAAAAGAGGGAGACATTCAGTCGGAGAGAGATGTTCCCTGAGTGACTGCAGTATAAAGTTTGTGCTGGAGGGAGTTTTGGGGTGCTGCCTGTTATAGGCCTGTTTTGGTCGAGGAACAAACTTGCCACCATCATTTGATAGGAGCCTGATTTGGCTTCCTGGAGTGCCTGCATCAGATCTCTGGATCAGTATGCTGTATCTTGGTCTCGGCCATGCATATTTATGGACTGCCCACCATATTTGTGTTGCCACTACTCTCCATGGAGTGGCTGTTAAATTTCATCCAATTATATATGTTCTACACCTTTTAATCAGTTGTGGACAATGGATTTAATTTCTGCTTTGCTTGTGATTGTCCTAATGAAGTTTAAGCCCCCACAGCTACAGCACCCCTCGAAAGACTGTCTGCACCCTCAGACTATCCATCACTGACCCAGGTAATGAGCAAGTTCTGGACTGTGTTTCTAGCTGTACAGTGCCCCCCTTCACCCTGCAACATCAGTCATACTCCTAGACCTCGGGAGGGGGGACCTTACAGCAGTCTTCCAGACACTGGCTCCTTTCCAGCTCTTGTTCTGGAACAGCTCTCCAGTCTCTCCAGTCTGTCTGTTAGCTACACCTCAGTACAGACATCTCACTCAAACAATCTTCTCTCAGTCGGTTGGCCTGTCTCTCTCTGCCAGTTGCTCTCTGGCACCTCACACTGATCAGGTCCTCTGGGTACAGCTTAAGCCCAAGAGCACTCATTCACCTGCCAGCGCAGCGTCCCTGTCACTGTGAACCAGTCACTTGGCTGTAACTTCTTGTGTAGATGGTGTTCTGGACACTGAGTTGTAATTCTGGGTTAGAACTTGAAAGAAACAGTGCGCACATCAGGTACTAAGCTATGAACTATTTATTGGTGCTAGGAACTACTGACCAGATATCACTATCTGGTCAGTGGTTCCTAGCACCAATAAATATTGCATAGCTTGGATAGGGGTATCTGGTCAGCAGCTGCTAGCACCAATAATTATTCATAGTTTAGTACCTGGTGTGTACACTGTTTTTTTCAAGTTCTAGTGTTTCTGTTGCACAGCGCACTTCCAGGAGTCAGGTGCGCTCCTAACTTTCTGTTCTACCTGTAATTCTGGTTTGGCAGAATCCTTCAGATTTTAGGCAGGGGATTTGGTGTATTCAGTAAATTTCCTCTTCTCTGTGTTCCTGTCAGTTACCTTCCCCTTGTCTGTTAATGTCCAGTGGTCACCTCCTGTTTCATGGCAGTCAGAGCAGTAGGCAGGCTTCCAGATCTGACAGGATCAGGTAGCAGCTCTGCCTTTAAACTGTCTTTCACACTGACTGAAGCAGACTGGCCAAGTTCTGGAACAGTCTCTGCTGTTCACTGGAGAATTCAGCCCTCCTGTTAAACAATCCCAGTTGTCAGTCACTGGGGAGGGCTGTCTGGCTGTTACTTGACATCCTGTTGGCGGAAAATTGTAGATAAACCAATGAAGTCTTATAGTGTCCCATGAGCCCTCTCTGGCTCTGACTGATTGTTGTTGTTGCTTGTCTTCAGACCTCAGTTGCCAGGTTGATAGGGGCTACAGGAAAGAAGATGCTGCCCAGTTGTAGTCCAAAGGGGCACTCAGCCCACAGTCTTTATTTTCAACAGGGCTCCTGTCATTAAAACACCTCTCTGTGCCCATCAGTGTTTTGTACAGCTGTGACCATTGTCTGGTATGGTTGGGGGGGTGATTAGGGGATCAGTGCAGTCGCTGGGGATTCTCCAGTCCTGACCATGAGCACCGATGGCTTACTCTGTTGGCAGCAGGTGGCCACTTTGATATAAGACATGAAGTCTCTGAAAATACTGATGATTTTGGAGCTCTGCCTCTAGTTTTGATTCCAGTCCCGAGGGACTGGACAACTCAGAAGTGGTGGGTAGCAAAGCAAGCTCCAGAGAGTTAAGGTAAGCCCCCACATGTTTAGGGGTGGGGGAGTTACATATATAGAACAAAGTATGGGGTGGTGTGTGTAATGAGAAGTTTACACACACCCAAGGGATTAAATGCTGAATAAACCCCGAGAGCGAACCAAAAAATTTCTAGTTTGTGATGGTCTGAAGTGGTGCTCCAAAAGAATGAGGATGGAACACCAAGGTCCGAATTATTGTGGATAACAGTTACCCAGACAAGGAGAGGCAGGAGTCGTCCAAGAGATTCAATGCCCACAGGGCGTTTATTTAGTACCAGTGGGTAGGGAGACAGTCACAAGAGAGGGAGTGGACACCCAATAACAACAATAACAGGGAGATAAAAGGACAGAATTACTTTTGTCTACGACTGCTAAAATGATTACAAACACTATTAGAATATATATCTTGGCCTACTGCCACTATACTCCTACAATTCTTCAACAGTAACCTAGGAGTATAACTAGAACTTAGGCAAAAATCAGGTGTTATTCACTACCCACAATACAATATTTGGTTTTACAATGACCACAGATTTCTACCAAAGTCCAAATGAATGTCTGACGTCTTTGTGCGCACCGTCATTCTCAGTTGGTAGCTACAAGGGAAGCAAACAGAATGGTTGAACACTAAACACAATTCTCAGCAAGGACCAGTTAAAGCTGCTGGGGTTGTGAGAGGTTTGGTAAACAGATCATGTGTTTCTTTGGCAAAAGCCCACTCTCTCCAAGGCTGCCGGAAAGAAAGAACCAGAGGAAACTGGTTCCTGGAATAAATCCACGGACGGGTTGTCGGATTCCACACTGGATGCAAAGGATTCCTTGGCCAAACCCCACTTCTAGGGCTGCCAGGGAAGAAGCGACACTAGGAGATGCGTGGCAACGAATCCACTCGAGGACTACCACGACCTGGACGATGCTGCAGCACTCCAAGGACCAACAAGACTCTGAAGGATCCGAGGTGAAGATGGATCTCTGATAGAACCAGGAACCAGAAGGATGTGTAGTGAAGATGGCTGATTCTGCAATCTTGTCACAAGGAACCGGAAAAAAATAAGGAAATGGCAGACACATCCCGAACTGGGCTTCGGTGGACTCGACTTATGGTGAACAACCAGGGGCGCAGACCAGGTTCTTCCAGGACATGCACACTCTCTTCTGCAGAGGGTGACCAACTTCGGGACATCCCGAACAGGAACGAAAATAAATGACAATAGCACGGTGGTCATGATGCGTTAGAACTTCGGCAAATGTAACTTCATACTGTAAAACAAAGAAACGGCGGGTACGACTTGTTCAAACGGTGACAAACTCGACTTCGGCAGACGACAAGGACTGAGAAGATGATCTGATGGTCGAACACTTTTCTGGTGAAGAATGATGATGAAGGCATCCTCTTCTGGGTAGAAACTGATTCTGGATACGTAGGATTACAGACCACACCATGGGACATCAATGTGGTAGAAGATTGAGACTATCCCCATACACTGGCAGCAATGTAGCTATATGATACACCTTCTTGCAATGCCAAGAGAACTGTGTAATGACCAGGTAATTTGCCAAGAGGATGGGCAAATTATCAATTTTGGGGCAATTATTCTATACCCAGGGCAATAGTTCAGATGCACGGGCAGTAGCCCAGATGCCTGGGACAATAGTTCAGATGTTTAGGGCAATAGTTCACACAACCAGGGGCAAATAACCACAATCCTAATGTACAATGTAGTCTTGGTGCTTCTAGCAATTACACAGTCTTTCAGATGCTTTAGCAATAAACAGTGGCATAAATAGTACAGACGTTACAGTTACTTTGTAGCATATTGTGAGCTAAGCACCCTTAAATGGACCCTTTTCTGACTGTAGGGCCTACTGGAATAGGATCTGGCTACCCCTGAACATTTGGCTAAGAATGTCCCAACCACTCTACTGGGGGGTATCACTTGCCCTATGCTAGTTGCCCGGAACGCTAAAGGCCTAAATGCCTTACTTGCTATGGAGCCTATATGCCCTACTTACTACTGTACTGGCTTTGCCTTACTGGATAGGCCTGGGCTGCCCTTACTACCCCTAGGCTGGCTTGCCCTAATCCACTAGGCCGGGGCTGCCCATACTACCACTAGGCTGGGTTGCCCTAATCCACTAGGCCGGGGCTGCCCTTACTACCACTAGGCTGGCTTGCCCTTACTCACTATGCCGGGACTGCCCTTACTACCCCTAGGCTGGCTTGCCCTAATCCACTAGGACGGGGCCCTTAGTACTACTAAGCTGGCTTGCCCTAATCCACTAGGCCGTGGCACCCTGCTTTACCTCGGGCCTGATGCCCTACCATTAACTCCGGCCTGATGCCCTACCTTGAACTCAGGCCTGACGCCCTCTTTACCTCAGGTCTGGTGCCCACTTCACTTTGGGCCTGGTAGCCCTTCCTTTACTTTGGGCCTGGCACCCTCTTTACCTGTGGACCTGGTGCCCACTGCTTACATTGGGCCTGGTGCCCACTCTAAATTTGGGCCTGGTAACCCTTTTACTTCTGTGCCAAACACCCTCCTTATAATGGGCCTGGTGCCCTTCTTAAACTGGGGCTGGCATCATCCTCTAAAGTCTAGGAGGCAGGGCCCATTTTATTCTTCAGCTCTCTCAGAGCTGTCACTCGATCTTCCTCTGCGCCTCCTTAAGCTCAGCCCCCCCCACTGCATATTTATAAGGCATTTGCTTAGCCTTGCTTAATAGCCCCTCCTCGTGGGCATCGCTACACCCACCCCTTTTAAATAATTCATTTATTCTGGGTCCTCAGACCCGACTGTCCCACGGCACTCGGCCACTTTCCCTAGCACTATTGTGCACCTCAAAATAAAATAAAAAAAAACAGTCTTTATTTTTCTTTGGGCGGACAGCACAACACAGGCGCTGCCACCAACTCACCACGCCGGCTGGAGTCTGAGGAGGTAACCAGGAGGCGGGAGGTATTCTGGCAGTGGGAAGGAATTGGTACAGCTGGAGGCAGGTACCGAGAGGGACAACAGGGGGCTTCCGATGACCGTCAGCAATGCAATCGCGATGCGGCTCTTCTATGCCGCCGACGGGGGACCGGAATTCTTTTAAAATTAAAATAAAAAAATGAACAGGGCTTAACAGAGCCCAAACCGCAGCCGGGGATGAAATCTCTTTTCCTTCGGGGACCGCCGACTTAGCAGCACAACTGGACAGCAGCAGCAGGTGGCTTCACTGACTGAGGAGGGGAAGCACCGCGGAGTCAACAGGACCGGCTTTACAAGTCCAGGTAAGCCACAAGTTCCTGTTGCACTCCTGTGATCCTCTCTACTCCACAGCCAACCCAAAAACCATAAAAATGGACAAAAGCCCGTTTCAAAAAGCACTCGGGGTTCAGATTCTCAAACCCCGAGCTCATGCCACACAAATGCCAAGGACTTGGTGAGGCACCATGCGCTGGCCAAAGACAGCGAACCTGGCATGTGGGTGCCCATTCTCCTGGTGCTTGCTCTGGGAGGGGGGGTGGAATAGAGCAGGCAGCAGGGGGGAGAAAACCTTTACTTTTTTTCCTTTTAGTCCTGCCCTGCCTGTCCTATCTCCTCCCTCCCTCCTGCTCCACATACAAAACTCACCTCTGCTCTTTGCTTCCACAGGTTCGGATCCTGGCTGCAGTGAGGTTGTCCAGACCCAGAGGTTGTGAAGGCTGCTATGCCTGCCCTCCCCCACCCCTAGAACGAGCATTACAAGGTAAATCGCCGACTCCTGACTGCACCAGACAAAGGCCTTGCATGCAAGCCATTTTGGCTTAGATAACGAAGATGGACTTTAAAGATATTTATAAAATTTACGTTACCCTGCAGTTAACGTGAGCGCCTTTAGTGTTGGCCTTGTACAGTGCCTCACGGGGTGCGTCGCTGACCAGGAGCTTCTAAGATGGTTCTGGCCCCACCGGCTGCACCTGCTGCCCCACCACCCCCACCACCACCCATGGTCGTCGCCGAGGTTTATACTAGAAGTCACGTGTGGCGTAATAACCAATCAGCCAACTTTTCCATTTGCAGGCTATACTCTTTCACCACTAGAGGCATCCCCTGTTCTAAACGCATGTCTCTACACTGACAGCCTGCATTTAAATTACTTGAGCTGCTTGTTCTCTCCTAGAGCGCTGCCAAGCATATCCTAGCCTTGTCCGCCAGTTTCCTCCTCTCTTGACTACCTTTCCCCTGGGTCCTACCTGGGGGGTAATCCACA
The DNA here is from genome assembly GCA_016271365.2 of Neoceratodus forsteri. Lineage (NCBI taxonomy): Eukaryota > Metazoa > Chordata > Ceratodontiformes > Ceratodontidae > Neoceratodus > Neoceratodus forsteri. Next base: position 1,803,829,973 of record CM057455.1, on the reverse strand, counting down.
CTATTCTAACCCTGTCCTGTCTCTAAGGGTGCTCCCAAGGTGCTTAGCTTTACACTCCTACCTGTCAACTGCTTGGGCCATGGCCCCACTTGTGCAGGCTGGGTGCTTAGCCAGCTGCCTAGGACCCTTGACAACCCCACACTCCCTCAAACCACCCTCAGCCTGGCTATCAGCCAAAGGCTTAAAAATAGCACACCTCAATATCCACAGCATCCTCCAAAACCTGGCTGAACTAATGGCCTGGGTGGCCCACTACAAGCCTGACATTCTGGGCATCACAGAAACGTGGCTGAAGCCTCGCATTCCTGACTCCGCATGCACCCTCCCGGGAAACAGCCTTATCTGGCAGGACAGGCCAAGCCAGGCAGTAAGCGTGGGGAGTGTGTGCTCCTTTACTACAGGGCACACCTTAACGTGTCATCTGTTTCCCGGTCACCCCCTGAATCCTCTGCCTGCGAATTCCTTCACTCCCTGCTCCTGCCGGGGAACACAAAAAAGGTATATCTTGTCTGTGCCTACAACACTCCGAAGGGTGGTGTCCAAGGGCTCTCCTCCCTACTAGATCTCCTTAAAGAAAGGGTAGGCTCAAACGAGCTTCTAATCCTGGGGGACCTCAACCTCAACTGGCTGGGGCCTAATACCAAACTATACGAGCCTATTCTCTCAGGCCTTGCCCTCAGCCAGACCATCTCGGGACCAACAAGACTCTCCCCCTGTGGGGGACAAAGGGTCACTGCTTGATTGGATACTGAGCAACAGGCTGGATAAAATTGTCCACTCGGGAACTCTCCCGGGCACCATCTACAATCACTCCCCAACCTACTGCATTTGGGGCAGCTCCGCGACGAAAGTCCCCAGCAGAGTGATCATGATGAGGGACTATTCCAAGCTCATCCTCAATGATTTCCTTGAGGATCTACGAAGTGTCGACTGGTCAAGGGTCACCGCCACCTATGACCCCGTTGCAGCCCTTGATCTTTTCCTTGCCGGGTTTGTCCCCATGCAAAACAGACATGCACCTCTCACTAAGAGGAGGGTGAGGGGGACAGTCACAAAGTGGCTCCATGGAGGACTATTCTCCCTCATGAAGCTGAGAGACAAATGCTGGGCGAAACACAAGCTCTCCGGCAACTATAATGACCTTCTCGAATATCGGCGGCTTAGAAACTCCTGCAAGAGAGCCATACGCTCTGCCAAGAGTGAGTATTGCAAATTGGCCCTGTTAGATTCGGCAAAAAACCCACGGCGCTTTTGTCAAAACATCAAAAACCTGGTCGGGGGGGTCCACCAAGGAAACGATCGCCGACATGAACATCTGGGACCAACTGCAATAACCCCCTTACTATTGCTTCTGCATTTAACTGCATGTTTTCAGACCTGCCTACTCCTCCTTCCACCAAACTCCATACCTCGAAACCCCCAGTTGGGCACCCCCAACCCCGTCCGCCTTTCTGTCTCAAGTGCATCTCAGTTGGAGAGACCCAAGAACTCCTTGCTGGTCTCTCCCACCACATGGGGGCTGGGCACGACAGCCTTGAACCAAAGCTACTTAGCTTGGGGGCTCCCCTCCTTGCCCAGCCAATCGCACATATATTCAACTCCTCTCTCACCTCAGGTATCATACCAGACATTTGGAAGGTGGCTAAGGTTGTCCCTGTTTTCAAACAAGGCGACCCCAAAGACTTGAATAACTATCGCCCCATCGCCATTCTTTCGGCCACCAGTAAGCTCCTTGAAGAGACTGTTGCCTCACAACTCTCCCACTACCTACAGAGTGATGAAGTTCTCTCCACTGCTCAACATGGCTTCAGGAGGGGGCATAGTACATCGACCGCGCTTGCCGTGGTTACCTCAGAGATCAGGTCTGAGACTGACCGTGGCAACCTGACCGGGGCCATCTTCATTGATCTTTCCAAGGCCTTTGACAGGGTTGACTATTTCCTCCTCTGCTCCACCCTCCACTCTCTCAGATTCTCCCCTTGTGCCCTCGCCTGGTTCTCCAACTATCTTGGGGGATGGCAGCAATTCACCTGTTTTAACCGCGCCCTCTCTGCCCTCTCCCCTATTAACTGCGGGGTCCTCCAGAGATCTGTTCTTGGACTGATCCTGTTCTCCCTCTACATAAATGAACTGCCCTCAGTTCCTACCCACAGGCACCCAACTCTATATGCGGATGACCTCGTCATACTGTTCAGTTCCCAGGATCCGTCTACCATCAACTCCAGACTGAACTCAGACTTCGATCGTATCCAGAACTGGCTTGAGGGACGCAAGCTCACCATAAACCTGGACAAGACCCAGGCCATGCTCTTTGATTCTGTGGCCAAAATCGCTTACTGCACCACTCCCCTAGCTATCCATGGTGCAAATGGCACCCTCCTGCCGGTCGTCGACTCCATCAAGTACCTCGGAGTAACCCTGGATCCACAACTGGATCTCACCGCCCATCTCCGTAATATCTGCAAAGTCACAAACGGCAAGCTTGGACTTGCCTACAGAGCCAAAGACTGTCTCACCCCAGCTGCACGGCTTGCCATAGCTCGGGGTATACTCCTTCCCACACTTTGCTACGGGCTTGTAGCCTTCGCACCAGTCCCGGTTTCTAGCCTAGCTAAATGGGACACTGCCTATAACAACGTATGTCACTTTGCACTCGCTGCCCCATGCCTTAGGCATCGTTCTGAGCTATACTCTCGGCTGGAGTGCCCCCCCCCGAAAAGCACCACGCCTTTGTCCTTGGCAACTTCATGGACAACATAGTCAGAATGAATACTCCTTCCATGCTTGCCCTTCCCCTTCATCATGGAACCCCTGCCTACCACTTGAGTTCAAGTGCTGCTCAGCTCTACCTGGTCCCTAAGATATGCACCCTCACAGGTGGCAGGACATTCTCCGCCCATGCACCAAGATTGTGGAACTCCCTACCTGCCCTAGTCCGTGCCTCTCCATCCCATCCCTGCTTCAAAGCCTCCCTATGGACCTTCCTCAAAGCCGCTTCTGCCTGTCTGTGTGCTACATAGGCACCGAGTAGTCCCCCCCTCACCCCGACTCACTAATCGGGATATCATGAGATGGCTCTCTGACCGCTGGTAATCTCTGCTGTAAACCAGCATTAGGCACTTTCCACCCTTCGACTTGGAGAGGGGATTTCCTGCCATATCGGCACTTGTATCTAGATGTACTAACTCGATGTACACTGTTGTTCAGGTTAGGCCCTCATGGCATGCTAATTTACGCACTGTACTTACATTTTGTTTTATTGTATGTTCTGCCTTGATGTTACCTGTTGCTACTCTACCTCGCCATTGCTGTTATGTATCTTGTTGACAAACTGCCAAGTCTCTGAGATGATGTACCTGATTATATTTTACCCCTCACTGCTATTATGTATACCCGCTGGCACACTGCCTACTGTACCTATACATAGCCTCTGCACTGTATGGTGTTCCTCCCACCTGACTGTGGGCCAGCGTGTTACCCTGACTCTGTATTTTGTATTCTGTATTTTGTACTCTGTATTTTATGTACTGTTATGTATTCTGTATTTTGCACTCTGTATCTTATGTACTGTAACCTCCCAAGTCGCTCCTGAAAATAGGTACTTGCTGTCTAGTGTGCTTACCTGGTTAACAAAAGCAAATAAATAAATAAATAATGATTTACTAGGGCACAATAAAAGGGACCCCTGGGGCATTTGAAAACCCCTAAACTTTTCTGTGCTGCCTCTACTTTTAACCCCTTACTCTGGGGCCTTACAAGTAACAAAATGAGAACTAGTATTTTAAAAAATAACCTCTACTTCTACAAAAATGCATGTTTGTTGATTCAAGGCAGTTCTCCTTTGAGATATTAACAGCCCTTTCTAAATTGTTCACTATTTATGGGGCTGGCAGTATAGCCTAGAGGTTAGAGTAATGAGCCATAACTGGGCTTTGTACACCCACCATTCAGACATGGGTTTGATTCCCACACCCTCCATGTCCATACTGTGTAGCTCTGATTAAGTCACTTAATTTCTCCAGTGTTCCTGGGTTGTCCCTAGAAACAAGCATCTATGCCTAGTTGGCCTTACCTGGTTACCAAAGGAAAAACTATATATATTTATTAAATTACATTTATAAACTGTAAACAAACATTAAACTCCAGTACACAGATTCAAGATCCATGCAATAACCAAGCTCCTACTCCAAACAGAGTCCATTTATGTACTCTATCCCTCTCTGTAAATCTGTTTTTTTTTTCCTTTTAGTTTAGTTTTACACTGACGTTCTGCTATGCAGGAGGGAATGCTCACTCAAACAGCCTCAAATTGTAAATCCCAGATAAGAGATGAGCAGTCTGCATCACATGGCCCATCCCAAAGCAGGATTGTATACACACACACGCACTCACGCACACTTAAAAGCACTTTCCACTTGACACTTCTGACTCCAGAAACAGCAAACAAGCACAAAGCACCTCTTTTGTTCTTATGTATGCCTGGGCAGCTGGACTTAATTAACTCTGTCACGCTAGTTTATGCTTAGTTTTTTGTTTGTTTGTTTAAAGGGCAAGATTATTGAGGCCAAAAAAAGTGATGGGGCTACAGCTCCCCCTTCCCTCGCTCTGCAGTTCGTATGTTTGCCCATAGGAATGAAATAGCTCACAGACTGCAGGTTAACTGTCTTTAATCTGGCACTGTAGACTACAGTCATCATATAATGAGTTAACCCCTAGGTTGCTGAAAGAAATAGAATACATCTATTAGACTGAACTGGACGAATGATAGAAACAGCAGTTTAAATTTTTTTTTTTGTTAATATGCTGAGATGTTCTGAGGCATAATACAGTAGCATCCCCCCTCCCTTCAGATGTCTTTAACATACAGCAACAAATAGCAAAACTCAGAGGGAGAGTGCACTGCTTTGCAGCTGTGGAGAAATACATCCAAATGTCAAAAAAGGGAGTTCCATGAAAAGCCATTTTAGAGCTAAAGTCTGATCGATGACAGAAGGGCTGTATGCTCCACCCACAGCCCTAGAAAGGGACAACACGAGACTCAAAGTGAGACTGAAAATCAAAGGAGAAAATATTCTGGAGGGGTAGCCATAACATGAGGGGGTACAGTCTTAAGCTGAAGGCTGGGAGGTTTAAGAGGGAGGTCAGAAAGCACTTCTTCACAAAGAGGGTGGTGGACACTTGGAATGCACTTCCAGAAGTGGTCATCCCATTGAAGACAGTGGGCAGCTTTAAGAGAGGCTGGGATAGGCATGAGGGAAGGTAAGAAGGATGGGAGGAAGGAGGATGGGAGGAAGGGGGAGAGAGAGCAGGGACAGTAGCTCAAACTGTGAACCCTGCAATATGAACAGACTAAATAGACCAAATTACCTTCTTCTGCTGGCTTCTGCATATGTTCATATTATGTAACAAGCCAAAAAGAATCTGAGTGGGAGAAGGGATGAAGAGATGGAGGGGAGGAAGATAGGAGAACAGGAAGAGTCAGTTAAGGAATAACAAAAGGGGATGAACAGGCAAAATTTAATTAGATCTTAAAATGAGTGTTTATAAAAGGGAAGAAGGGTAAAAAGTATAAGAGTATATATATATATATATATATATATATATATATATATATATATATATAGGAGGCAGTATGGCTGCAGTGGGTTAAGGCTCTGAGCTGCAAATCTGGAGACCTGGGTTTGAATCCCGCAGCCCCTAGGTGCATACTGTGTGACCCTGAGCAAGTCACTTAACTTCCTGTGCTCCCAGGTTGCACCTGCAAACAAGCTTTCAGCTTAGGTGTCTCACCTGGTAAAATAATTGGTTAAAAAAAAAAATATATATATATATGCCCAGATATTCAAAAGGGTTGCGCATGGCACAACAGTGTTGCACCATGCGCAACCCACTGATGCACCCTGGCACGATATTTAAAAGGGAAAAGTGCGCGGCACAAATCCCGATGTGCCAGAGCACATCAGTAATGTGCGCAGGTGGGGGGGGGCATGCCCTTGCATACCCTACACAGCCCGATATTCAGCCCGGGATGTGCAGAGCCATGCATGCGCAACCCCTACCTGCGCCGGCACAAAGTTGATCCAAAAAAAAAAAAGGAACAACTGATGGCCACCCACAGGTGAGTTGCCACATTGCAGGGAGCAACATGGCAGCTGCCACCTGTAAGCTCCAGCTTCACCTGGCGGTGCCCCCCATGCCCGATCGTGGGCATTTGTAAAACAATGCAGAATTCTGTCCAATATCCCTGGTGGTCCAGTGGAGCGCTATCTGCCTGATCGAGGGCATTAGTAATAAAAATATCTGTTCAAACTCCCTGGTGGTCCAGTGGACCACTGTGTGCCCAATCACGGGCATTTGTAAGTAAATAAATAAAAATTGCCAATATCCCTGGTGGTCCAGTGGACCTGCAAGCCCAATCACAGGCTACGTACATAAATACACCCCAGCAATATCCCTGGTGATCCAGTGGACCCCCACCCCACCCACCCACTGAATCCCACTGCCCCATTCCCCGTCAGCGGCGGCTGCAGCACCCCACCCGCTGACTGACGCAGTTGATAGGGATGTATGCCCATTGGTCCACAGCGTGAGCCAATGGGCATGCAGCCCATACTGTACTACACATTCCAGATATGGACCACTGGACCACCAGGGAGTTTGGACAGATATATTCATTTTTTATTACAAATGCCCACGATCAGGCACACAGCGGTCCACTGCACCACCAGGGAGTTTGGACAGATATATTAATTTTTTATTACAAATGCCCATGATCGGGCAGATAGCGGTCCACTGGACCACCAGGGATATTGGACATAGTTCTGCTTTCATTAACACATGCCCACGATCGGGCAGACAGCAGTCCACTGGACCACCAGGGATATTGGACAGATATTTTTATTACTAATCCCTGCGATCGGGCAGATAGCAGTCCGCTGGACCACCAGGGATATTGGACATAGTTCTTCTTTCATTAACAAATGCCCGCGATCGGGCAGACAGCGGTCCAGTGGACCACCAGGGATTTATGCTTTTCCCTTATTTTACTGCAGCCCGCGGTCGGGCTGTGGAGCACATTGCCGGCTGCAGGGGGCATTGGTACCCAACGGCTACTGCCTGGCAGCGCACCAGGTGCAAGTGGTCAGGGATCGGTGCACCTGTATGCAATTGGGGCCATAATGACATGCAAATGGCCCCATTTGTGCCTTGCCTACATTATGGGCCCTATTTGCATGTCAAATTTTGAATATCATGGTCGCTCTGCATAGCGCAATGGAACTTGCACTAGTACATCCCCATGCTCCACTCTGGCCACTTGTGCTGGCACAGTGCCACTGCGCCATACACACTGTGGGTGGCCAGGGTGCGATATTCAATGCTGCTGAGCCATGGCACAGCTCTGTTGAATATCGCCCAGTCCACACCCCTGCGCAGCCAAGTTGAGCTGCGTCCAAGCTTGTGCCACAGTCTGGCACAGTTTGAATATCTGGGCTACCGTATATACTGTAAGAATGGTATACAAGGATGTATACCCATCGAAGGGTCTAATCAGGGCTATAAGATCATGAGCCCAAAGAGGAAGTGGCTTTATTGTCCTAATTAGCTCCTGAGATGTGTATACTTCTGAGTGTTCCACCTTTACCCATTGTGTGTTGAATACAATACATTAGGATGGCTATTGTTATGGGGATCGCATTTGTGATCATTTGCCATTTTTGTTTTTTTGGCACAAGATGTTTTCCATAGTGCAGGGTCCTCCTATATAAAGAAGTGTGTCTGGGCCAGCCTGTCCCGTAAATGCAGTTGGGAATGGCATGTAGTTGCAGTTGGGAGTGGCATGCGGTTGCTTTCGGGATGAGGGGTGTGCATTTGCAGTTTGTAAAAGCTTTTTTTGTGATTTTAAAAGAGGTGTCTGTGGTCAAAAGCAGAATTGGAGGAAGCTCGGCTGCAACAACATATAGGTCATGGCGTCTTAGGAGAGACAGCAGCAGCTTCAAGGAACATGGCTCTTTGGTGAAAAATAGGGGGGAATGTAAATTGGTTCATTGATGTGTTAATTAGTTGTAATTTGTGTGATCCCATAGGGTTGTATGTAGTATTTAATTAGTGTAGGTATATAGCAATAATTGTTTGATTAGTGTGGGTATATAGCTTTAATTAGTGTAGCTATGTAACAGTAATTGTTTGATTAGTGCAGGTTTATACTTTTAATTGATAGATTAGTCGCAGGTATACAGGGAAATAAATGATGGCCTTTTCTATGAGGAAAAGTTCCCATCAATGTATTACGTATTATAGTGGTGCGGTAATACCACTATAGTTAGGGTTGAGTAGGGTGTTCAGTGTTAAACCCCTAACTTTATACATTAATATCTTCAGCACTGCTTGATGAAATGAACTGAAATTTTGCATATGTTATCTAGTAGGCAGGGTTCCACTTGTGGAAAGTTTTGTGACAGCAGCTTGTGCAGTTTCTGAGATTCGCATACAGTATGTCATTTTTCTCTAGAGGGCTAGCTTTTTTTCTATACTTAACATGTTTTTTTTTTTTCGCCTACAGCATACATGGAATCAGATTTTTTTCCCAAACTTGCAGGGCACATGTGCCATGTCCTATGGTAGTGCCTTTGATATGTCTGATGAAAAAATATTAAATGGTTCCAGAGCTATAAGGCTTTAAAGTTTTGTGTTTTCCATTCCGAGCATGTGCAGTAGGTTTTTTGAGTTAATGTTCTGCTGCAAAATGAAAAATTGGATGTCACAAGAACCCTTTTTTGATTTCTCACCACTTGCTTGGCATAGCACTAAACATTTTTTTGTTCCTTGAGACCACCATCTTGTTGCTTTTTTCCTGGAACTAACAAAGCATGGAAAATACATTAAAGTGCTGTCATTTAAAAAAAAAAAAAACACCAGACCCTAGCTAAATGAGCCCCATTTAGCCAAATTCTCATGTTTGTTTTTTTAAAATGAGGGCCAGAAATATCTTTTCTGGGCACCCAAAATCCCCTGTGCCCAGGTTAGCAAGAGGAGCTGTTTCACCGCATTCACTGTATGAGAACAACGGCGCATTCTTGACTTCTGCAGCTGCAGCTGGAACTCATGCTGTGGGCTGCAATGACAGCAGTGAGCCACCATTTCCCTGGTGTCTAGTGGTAACCCCCTTTGTCATCCCTGTAAATGTGTAATGCTGCCCTGGTGTCTAGTGGCACCCCCCCCCACATACACCCTCCAATGGCCTTGCCTATAATCAGAAAATCTTTCCTTGGTGTTTAGTGGCACCGCCCACCTGCTGATCATCATCCACATAATAAAATAATATTGCTCTGGTCTCTAGTGGCACCCCCCACCTGCCAGTCACTGTTCCCATAATAAAATTATATTTCCCTAGTGTCTAGTGGCACCCCCACCCATCAATTGCTGTTCCCATAATAAAATAATATTGCCTTGGTGTCTAGTGACACCTCTCACCTGCCAATCACCATCCCTGCCTGAAATGAAGAAAACAGTCCCTCAATGTTTTTTTAACTACAAAAAAGAAAATACCAATAGTCCCTTCCCAATCTGACCCCCACTCCAACCTCCCACACAACACCCATCACCCCATACTCCCCAGTGCACCCCCACATACTCTCACTCATCTGAAGATGTCACAGGGTGAAGATCCACTCTCTGATCGAAGACATGTCTTGCTGCTGGAACCGCTGACTGCAATATGAGAAACTAAGGTAAATGCATTTCAATGGGGTTTTCAACTTTGTGGCATAACTTTGACATTTTTGCATGTTTTAAACACTCAAATTTTCAACATGGTCTTTTTGGGATGCCACCTCATGAACAGTGATAGTAGAATTATGCAAATTCAGCCTGAAAGGCGATTTCATGGTCACTTGGCAAAATAGCCTTTTGGGCATGATTTGAAAATGTTCACTGACCTCATTCACGATGTGGGGTCATAAGAAGGCTATGTTGAAAATTTGGGGTCAAAATACATTAAAATGGCACAGTTGTGCACATACGTTGAAATATTACTATATGCTTGCTCGTCACTTTGATAATTGTAACTAGTTTGATCCCAAATTTTCAACATAGCCATTTTTTTATACCACCTCATGAATGTGAAAGCTGTAATTTTTCAAATCCTGGCCAAAATTTGTTTTCGCACCTGTGGTGCAGAATGACATTTTGGTGGCGCAGAATGACATTTCGGAAGGGATTTGAAAATGTTCACTATCAGGTTCATGCCACAGCAACATACATGTATGTATCCATGAAGGGATGGAAGCATAGGGACCAGAGAGTGTCCTGCGCTCCAACAGGCAAATGAAGATTCGATTATACTATCTCAAAATGTGAGGAAATTCTTTGCAAAAAAATGTTGTTAATGCACCAGGAAGGATAACTCAATGCCACTAAGCAGAGAAATGTGGCATTAGGATTTCCAACCCAAATGCCCTACCCTCACCCCCACCCCACCCCCTGGAGCAAAATGAAAAAAATATTAGGTTTTTGAGTCTCTGGAGTTTTGGCAAATCAGTGATGGGGTCTCCCTTGGGGGTTGTCAACCCTAATGCTCACCCCTCCCCACAGCCCCTAGCCTCCAATCCAAAGCACAAGGTACAGCTCCAAGCCAATTCCTCATAATTATGCACTCTTCAAAGGTACAGAAGTATGTCTCACCACAGGATGCCAACACAATTTATTGTAAATATCTTAATGAAGGGCCCTGTGGGCCCTGCATAAAGAAAGGAAATCATGTGTGACTTTGTTTGCTCATTGAATGGGATGGACAGTAAAGTTGACAACTTCCAAGGAAGACCCCCACCACTGATTCATCAAGATTCCGGAGACCCAAAAATAGAAAGTTTTTTCCTTTAGCTGCTTGGGGTGTGGAGGTGGGGAATTAGGGTTGGAAACCCTAACGCCACATTTACTTTTATGGCATTGAGTTACCCTAACTGCTGCATTAATGAAGTTTTTTGCTATAGATATATATATATAAAACATTGTTTAATGCATCAGTTAGGGTTAAAGTGACAAAAGTGGGGAAATGAGATGTTAGAGTTGAGCCCCTAACACCCCCATCCTTCACAGACTGACAGACGCCGGGGTGTGCCATGGAGTCAAGAGGCCCAACTCTCACCCCATTCCATGTGTAAACAGGTTGACATGATACAGTAAAGGAGAATGGGGTGAGAGTTAGGCCTCACAACCCCATGGCACACCCCACCGTCTGTCGGTCTGTGAAGGATAGGTAGAGGGGTGGTGGGGGGTCAGGAGCTCAACCCTAATGTCTAACTTTCCCACTTTTGTCACTTTAACCCTAACTGATGCAATAAACAAAGTTGTTTGCAATGAATTTCCCTACTTTATGAAAAAGTGTAATATAAAACTAGTAAATAGGCCCCGCGCTCCCACCAAGCTACCCATTTGTGCATAACGATATGCGTCTGTGGGAGCACTGGCCCTCTGGGCCCTGCACTCCCACTTACACATAGCTACAGAGCCATACAGCAGCCCTATAAGGCATCGAACCCTTGTAACAGTAATTTGGCAGTATATCTGGAACTGTAGCAGCTATGAAAAAAAGTTCAAGTTTCGGTGTAATCGTGACAGTGAGATGTCCACGTGACATACATCAACCGAATCCATATCTCACATAGTTTCTGAGATACAGGCACCAAAAAGTGCTGTGGATGCTAACTTTGAGGGCGTACTACTGGCCCATGGACCTGTAAATGAGCAATTGGAATACTATTTTCCAAATAAGGTAGAAAACAATTTCAAAATCCATGGTATTCATTGTTTTCCAACCTACTTCTGTACTTAGTCCCCCTATAGGGGCATTCAAGCCACAATAAACACAGCAATAGAGTCAAGCCATACAAAGACAAAAGTACTGGACTTTAGGAGGGCTGACTTTGCCAAAATGGGTGAGTGCCTAAGGAATGCACTAGCAAATGGGCAGGAAGGAGGGGTGGAAGAACAATGGGGAATAATAAAAACTGCCATCACAGAGGTAACGAGCCTTTGTGTGAAGCAAATAAACAAAACAAGACGATGTAAGAAACTACTATGGTTCTCAAAGGAAGTGGCAGTGAAGGTTCAAGAGAAAAAAAGCATTCAGGAAGTACAAGGAATCATAGCAGGAGCAGGACAGAGAACTGTATCAGTTAAAGCAAAGGAGGCTGGGAAGGCAGTCAGAACAGCAAAGGCCCAAACTGAGGAAAGATAGCCAGCTCAGTTAAGAAGGGGAATAAAACCTTTATAGGTACATCAGGAGACAAAGGAAGACCAAGGAGGGATAGTGAGGCTTAATAAAGGGAGGAGGGTGGGCAGAGGAGAATGTGAAAGGCAGAGATACTAAACAAATATTTTGCTCAGTATTTACAAAGGAAGAGGGGGAGGTACATAAAACAAACAGTAACACTCTGGATACAGAAGTTGATACCAGCCCATTTACAGAAGAAAGGGTTCTGAAAGAACTCTTAAAACTGAAGGTGGACAAAGCAATGGGGCCTGATGGGATTCATCCCAGAATTCTAAAAGAACTAAGGGTAGAACTAGTGACACCACTGACTACCCTCTTTAACAAATCATGGGAGGATGGGGTGGTACCCGAGGACTGGAGGAGGGCAGATGTGATTCCCCTTCACAAAAGTGGGAGCAAGGCAGAAGCAGGAAACTATAGACCTGTTAGTTTAACCTCAGTGATAGGAAAATGATGGAATCACTTCTAAAGGAAAGAATTGTCGCATATCTGGAGGCCAGAAGGGCACAGGACCCTAGGCAGCATGGATTCACAGTGGAAAGGTCATGCCAGACGAATCTGATAGATTTCTTTGACTGGGTGACCAAAGTAGTAGATCAGGGAGGGCTGTGGACATGGCCTACCTAGACTTTAGCAAGGCATTTGACACAGTCCCACAAAGATTAATATATAAGTTAGCCAGCCTGGGGTGGGTCCCAAGATGACAGCCTGGGTAAAGAATTGGCTGGAGAATAGGACACAGAGAGTAATAGTAAATGGAGTCCACTCAGAAGAAAGGAGGGTTACTAGAGGGTACCGCAGGGTTCAGATTAGGACCAGTCCTCTTCAATGTCTTTATAAGCTTACATTGCAGAAGGACTGAAGAAAAGTATGTCTCTTTGCAGATGACACTAAGATCTGCAACAGAGTTGATGCACATGGTGGGGTGGAAAGGATGAGAAGGGACTTGGCAAGGTTAGAGGAATGGTCAAATGTATGGCAGCTTAGATTCAATGCTAAGAAGTGCAAGGTAATGCACCTGGGAAACAAAAACCCAGGGGAAGAGTACACAATGGGAGGTGAAATACTAACAACAACAAAAATGGAAAGGGACCTGGGGGTAGTCATATCAGATGACCTAAAGGTGGGCAAGCAATGTGAGAAGGCAGCAAGGAGGGCTGGGGGGATACTGGGATGCATAGGGAGAGGCATCACCAGTAGAAAACAGGAAGTTATTATCACTCTGTACAGACAGCTGGTGAGACCCCATCTGGAGTACTGTGTGCAGTTCTGGAGACCCAATCTCCGCAAAGACATAGACAGGATGGAAGCTGTCCAGAGGAGGGCAACTAAAATGGTGCAGGGTCTGCACCAGAGGACATATGAAGAGAGACTTAAGGAGCTTAATATGTATAGCCTCGAGGAAAGGAGGAGAGGGGGACATGATAGAAACTTTCAAGTACCTCAAGGGAATCAACAAAGTCCAAGAGGGTAGCATCTTTCAAAAAAAGAGGTGTGCAAGAACAAGAGGGCACAATTTGAAGATAGAGGGGCGGCTCAGAGGTAATTTAAGAAGTATTTTTTCACAGAGAGGTTGTGGATGCATGGAATGGCCTTCGGAGGAGGTTGTGGAGTCAAAATCAGTGGTGGAATTCAAGCATGCATGGGATAGTCATAAGGCAATTTTGGGGGTAGGGTAGGAAGAAGTAGGCTGCTGGTTAACTAGGATCTGCAGCTTATCCAGTAGGTAGGGAAATGGGCAGACTGGGTGGGCCAAGCGGTCCTTATCTGCCGTCACGTTCTATGTTTCTATGTTTCTATGTTAAGATTTTTGCAATGAAAAATCTGTATCTTGAACCAGTTTCAAGATACAGGCACCGAAAGGTGTGACGGGCGCCACAATGTTATCCTATGGGAAAAATCTCAGCTTCGTGATAGCATACCTATAGAACCGCTTAACTTTCCAACACCTACATAACATAATTCACATCTCTAAGGCATCCTCTTAATACCCTGAAAATTGCAAGTCAAAAGACCAAACCATTAAGTTACAATGCAGTGGGAAAGTTTTTAAAAGTTTAAAAATTCCTAGTTCGTGAGGTAGCAACATTTTATTTATTTGTTTATTCAATTTTGATGACCAGGTAGGCCCACTGAGCCCTGGAGATCCCTTTTTCAGGGGCAACCCAAAAAATCCTTGACCATCAGATCAATCCCCGTTCATGAGCTGTCAAAATCGCCATCCGTGAGAAATCCTCAAATGTCAGATTTTGGCCACCTGGTCCCTAAGTGATGGTCAAGGATTTTACTACCTCACGAAAGAGGATCACATGGCGGACTACAATTTTGACAGCTTGAAACTTCGATTTTGTCACCTCACAAAAGGAATCAAAAATGAATCCCCTTCGAGTGAATAAAATCCCAGTCCAGTGAAGGATCTCTTCAGTAAGGTAGCAAAATCCTTTGACCGTCACCTTAATTCTCATCTGCGAGAAGGGCCATCTGGTCACAAAGTGACGGACAAGGATTTTACAGCCTCGCAAAAGAGGATCAGCTCGAGGACTGGGATTTTGTCAGCTCATGAAAGAGGATCGTTAGCGAGTTGCAGTCAAAGAATTTTTAAATTTCAAAAGGCTATTTTTTGGACAAAACAAAGCAAACCAAAGGTATGAGTTTGTAGAGGGCATCACCATGAACAAAACCCATGCTTTATTACAAGAAAAACTGGTGGTAGTTCAGGTGGATGCTAAAGATCCCATGGCACTTATCGAAAAGAGTAGGGGAATTTCCCCGGTGCCCTGGCCAAATTTCCCTCATTCACTAAAAATACCACCAACAGCTTAATCTGGTTCAAGGTCAGTTGGCATTCATCTGTATTCCCCTCCCCCAGGTCGTGCCTGAAGATAGGCAAGATTTGTTTAGTGCACTTACCCGGTCAAAAAAAACTACATAAAATAAATAAAAAGTCACCCGTGTAAGAAGCTACAACATTTTGTTTGGGGGAAAAAATGAAAACAAGATGGTGGCTCACAGACAAGGAATCTTTCTGGTGGACCAGGAATTTTTTAAATCCTCATTCACGAGCTGACAAAATCCTTGACCATGAGCTCAATCCTAGTTCTAAAAACATACATATAAATCTTGGAGTGAACTGAGCATGCTCAGAACCCAAAACTTAAAAATTAAATACATTTGAAATGGATTAATATTTTTTAACCAAACCAACACTGGATTGTTCTTTGACCCAAACTCTTTCTATGTTCTGAATGTCAGGCCAAAAATTCAAATGGTGTGCAGCATCATGGGCAACAAATGTGACAAAAGTGGCGAAAAACACGTTTTCAGCACTTTGCTGCGCAGAAACCATAAGTCCGATCAAAACGCAACTTGGTAAATCAAGAGACGTACCATACAACACCATGCATTCCAAATTTTGTGCAAATCAGTTGAACAGTTGCAAAGTTATTAAAGCACAAAAATTGAGGTTTAACATTAATGTGCCTACTCAACCCTAACTATAGGGGCGTGACCACGGCCCTATAATTAATAATATATATATATATATATATATATATAACCCACTCTAAGGTGTGTGCGCACTCTGATATGCACATGACTTGATGTGTGTTGTTACACACGAAGCCACAGTCCGAGTGTGTTACCACCCAAGGCGTGTACATATCAGAGCACCACTGCATGCCCTAGAGTGGATTATCTATCTTATAAAATGGGGGTGAAAGTGCAGGTGTGCAGTTGTGCTCTGATATATGCACGGTCATGTGATATGTCTCAACCAATCAGCAAACATAATTTTTCCTACCCATTTATATATATATATATATATATATATATATATAAATTATACTGGCACAGTTGCGCCAGTATAGTTAAGGTGAAACGGCACTTCTATGTTAAAGTCCAAACTTTGAGCCTTAATAACTTTGACGCCCTTCAATGGATTTGCATGAAATTTGACATGCATAATTTCTAGGGGTCAATCCCTTGCCCTGCTGAAGTTCATGGGAATCCATCAAGTGATTTCTGAGATATAAAGTGTTGAAAAACAAAAAAATCAATTTTTTTAACATTTCATTGCTCACCTGTATCTTAGGAATGCCTTAATGTTGTGGTCTGAAATTTTCAGCATAGAAAGCCTTTGGGTCATAGATGTGACTTTTGAAGGTTTGGTGAAAAAAAATTAATCCGCTCAAAAGTTATGACATTTTAAATTGTCCCATTGTTTCCTACAGGAAAATTTATGTCAGGCACAAAAGATATATTTTCACACAATAGGAGTATTGTGCGAAAAATAGCAGCTTATTTTCAAACAATAGGACTATTGTGCAAAAAATACCAGTTTCTTTTCACAAAGAATGCTGGTATTTTTCACACAGTTCACAGTCCTGTGATCGACTGAGCTGTGTTGCGGCCGCCATCTTGTTTTGCTGCCTAGTGAGGATGTTGAAGTACTGAAAGTTTTAAACACAAAAACAATCAGAAAACAGCTTAAGAGAACCTCTGGAGTTTACAGGCTCTATCAATAATTCTCTGGAACAAGGGCTATTGGTAAGGGCAACTTTCATAGACCTTACCAAGGCCTTTGACACTGTCAACCACGATCTCCTTATCAGACAACTCTCCTACATTGGTCTTTCCTCCGATACTACAAGCTGGTTCTCCAGCTACTTAAGCAGCCGAATCCAGCAGGTAAAAACTGGTAATGCCCTGTCCGATAGTAGGCCTGTATGCTCTGGAGTCCTGCAGGGATCTATCTTAGGTCCATTGCTTTTTAGCATCTTCCTCAATTCACTACCAGGAGCTTGCTGCAACCACATACTTCTATACGTTGATGATGCTGTACTTTTTACCAGCAACATGAACCCTCACGTTCTTCAGGACCAACTTCAGCAATCCTTTACATCTGCAGAGAAGTGGTTTCGGGATAATAAGCTCATCCTTAATTATAACAAGACTAAGACTGTTGTTTTTGACCTCCCAAAGCAGACACAAAACCTTCCCCCTTACCATCATTAATGACACTGGCTCCTCTCTTGAGCTGGTTCACCATTTAAAGTACCTGGGTATAACTATTGACTCTACCCTGTCTTTTACTGAGCACATCGACTGAACAGCCAAGGCTATTAACCAGCATTTAGGAGTTCTTTACAGGAACAAACATAATCTCACTCCAGGAGCACTGAACATGGCCATCCACAGTTCTGTGGTCTCCCTTGCGGACTATGGTATTGTCATTTACGATGCAGCTACAAACACTGCCCTCCAACATATCAAAATGGCCTTAAATAAAGCATGCCGACTTCTTACTGGTGCCACATGCTTGACACACACCTGCGATCTTTATACCCAGGTTAGCTGGTTACAATTTGACAGCAGGCTCAAATATCAATCACGCCTGCTAGGAGAAAAGCTACCTTGGGACTTCTACCCCCTGGCGTATTGGGCCTTATTTCCCCTGCATGTAACCCACACAGTACCAGAAGTTCTGGCAAACAGGCTTTCAGAATCCCATGGTGCCACACCATCTTTGGACAACGTGCATTCGCATACAGTGCTCCGCAGTGTTACAACTCTCTGCCTCCTGACATAACCAATGCTACTTTGCTGGGCTCCTTTAAGAAAGGACTCCGACAGCATCTAATCTCACTGGCAACCTGTGACTGCTACTGCTAATTTGCCTATACCTTGCTCCTACCATTTGCGATCTCTGTGATCTCTGATTAGTAAAATGTTACGCTTCATGTCCATTTCTTGGACCCCCAATCAAGTTAACACTTTCATGGGCTTTCTACCCTTGCCTAAATTATTTATTTTCTCTACTACCTCCCTCCACCTCCTCTTCCCCTTTTTTGCCCATCTGTCATTCCATACCTCTTTTCTCCCTACCACCTTAATACATCTTCATCATCAGCCCACTACCTACACCACCTCGTCCTCCCTACTCTCCTCCACCCCTCCTTCCCCCAACCTACTCCTCCTTTATTCCACTTTGACTACAAAGCTATTCTTCCCTTTCTCTCCTATCTATCCCCTTCCTACCCCCAACCTCTGCTTGCCTTCTCCCTCCCCACACTTTTTTCCTCCCTCCCCTGTCCCTCTGTACTGGTATGAGACCTTCCTTCTTTCTTTGACACAGGCACAATCCAATTATCTGCCTATGTTGTTAGTTGTACAATTCTCCTTTTAAACAAGCATCCTCATGTTATGTTACCCTTACCTAGTGAAATGTTAGCCTTTGTTTTGACTCTGCACCCTTTACGTGCTTAGATTGTGTTACTATTGTTAGAATTTATGCCTGGAGACAGTTTTCAATTGTTTCTTGCTGTATCTGTATCTGTGGAACATACAGTATCTGTATTTTTATTTATGTCATACTTGACGTGGAACCTATGAAAGAGCTTTCTGCTCAAAGGTGTTAATCCAAGATCTCAATAAATAAAATAGCTGTTTTCTAATTTTTTTTAGTGTTTTGAGCTGGACTCAAAGAAGTTTTTTTCTCAGGTGCCAGCTTATACAGAGAATGGCTTGGAGTCCGTGCTCTGTATGAAAAGAGCGGTATGTTCTTGACTTCTGCAGCCACAGCTGGAACCCGTGCTGCTGGCTGCAGAGTCAAGGAAGGCCCACTTTGTGTGCACAATACATAGTATATACTGGGCATAATGGGAGCCTACCCAATAAGCTCAAAGGCATTATTTATTTAGAAAAACCTGTGAAAAGAAGAAAACTGTCCCCCAAGGTCTTTTCTTCGATGCAGAATCCTGCATCAAAATGTTCAATAATTTTGATGCAGGATCCTGCATCGAAGTACTGTAATGTTCCACACAATGCTTTCCGACACGGGTTGCCCAAACCCCGTGTCAGTATTGTGTGCACATTACTACTATTCTGGCACACTGGGAGCCCACCCCAGTGTGCCCAAATAACTTAATTTTTTCATTTCCGACACTGGGATGCCCACTCCCGGTGTCGGATGTCTCTCACCCCTTCCCTACCATCTTTCATTGCTGATGGGAGTACCCAATCCCCATATTGGCATCATGTATACCCCCCAAATCAAGTGGCACACTGGGAGCCCACCTCAGTGTGCCCAAATTGTGTTTTAATGTTTTCTGCTATGAATAAAGAAAACCGTCCCACGAAGTCTGTTTTTTTTTTACCTGTAATGAAGAAAATGGTCCATCGTTGTCTCCCCGTCCACCTCCCCCATCCACACCCTCCCTCTGTGCACCCACCTCCCCACATCCCCCCCCCATCCATACTTACCCTCAATAGGTCGGGATTAGCGATCTTCTCTGGACCAGGACATGTCTGCACTCTTCAAAGCCGCACTGCCATCTGAGGAATCAAGGAAAGCCTGTAAAAAGAAAACTGTCCCCAATGTCTTTTCTTCGATGCAGAATTCTTCATCGAAATGTGCACAAACATCAAAGGATCTCTGTATCAGGTATTGGACAGTCGCACAATGCTTCCGACATAAAACCATTGTGCGGCACATTACAGTATTTCAATGTAGGATCCTGCATCGAAATTTGAGCACATTTTAGTGCAGGATCCTGCATTGATCTAGTCTGCCCCTTTTCGACATCGGGGTGCCCAATCCCATGTTGATCTGTATACCCCCCTCACAGTATTGTGGCACACTGGAAGCCATACAGCAGCCCTATTGGGCAAGGAACCTTTGTAACACTAATTTGCCAATATCTCGGGAACTGTAGCAGCTAGGAAAAAAATTCAAGTTTTGGTGTAATCATGACAGTGAGACGTCCACGTAAAATGCATCCACCGAATCCATATCTCACATAGTTTCTGAGATACAGACACCAAAAAGCACTGTGGGTGCTAACTTTGAGGGTGTAATACTGGCCCACTGACCTGAAAATGAGCAATTGGAATACTATTTTCCAAATACCTCAGTAACCGTACAAGGTAGAAAAACATTTCAAAATCCATGGTATTCATGGCTTTCCAACCTACTCCTGTACTTAGTCACCCTGTAGGGGGACTAAGGATTTTTGTGACAAAAAATCCATATCTTGAACTGTTTTCGAGATATAGGTGCTGAAAGGCTTCATGGGCGCCGCAATGTTATCCTATGGGAAAAGTCTCAACTTCATGATAGCATATCTATGAGAAGTGTGGTATGTTCTTGACTTCTGCAGCCACAGCTGTAACTCATGCTGCTGGCTGCAGAGTCAAGGAAGACCTGCTTTGTGCGCACAATACATAGTATTTACTGGGCATACTGGGAGCCCACCCCAGTGTGCCCAAATGCATTAGTTATTTATAAAAACCTGTGAAAAGAAGAGAACTGTCCCCCAAGGTCTTTTCTTTGAAGGAGAATCCTGCATCGAAATTTTCCATAATTTCAATGCAGGATCCTGCATCAAAGTACTGTAATGTACCACACAATGCTTTCCAACACGGGGTGCCGAATCCCCATGTCAGCACTGTGCATGCATTACTACTATTCTGGCACACTGGGAGCCCACCCCAGTGTGCCCAGATAACTTAATTTTTTTCATTTCTGACACTAGGATACCCACTCCCGGTGTCAGATGTCTCTGCTCCCCACTGCCTTTCATTGCTGATGTGGGTGCCTAAGCCCCCTGTTGGCATCATGTATGCCCCCACAACTCAAGTGGCACACTGGGAGCCCACCTCAGTGTGCCCAAATTGTTTTTTAATGTCTTCTCCTGGGAATAAAGAAAACCATCCCTCGAAGTCTGTTTTATTATTTTTACCTGTAATGAAGAAAACAGTCGAACATCGTCTCCCTGTCCTTCTCCCCATCCCACCCCACCCCTCCTCTGTCGCCCACCTCCCCACACACCCCACCCATACTTACCCTCCATAGCTCGGGATTGGCGATCTTCTCTGGACCAGGACATGTCTGCACTCTTCAAAGCCCACTGCCATCTGAGGAATCAAGAAAGCCTGTAAAAAGAAACTGTCCCAAATGTCTTTTCTTGATGCAGAATCCTTAATCGAAATGTGCAATTTTGATACTGTAATCTGCTGCACAATGCTTTTCTTGATACCAAATATGCCGGCACATTATAGTATTTTCTATGTAGGATCCTGCATCGAATTTGTATACATTTTTGATGCAGGATCCTGCATTGATCTAGTCTGCCCTTTTTCAACATCGGGTGCCCAATCCTGTGTCGATCTGTATCCCCCCGCAGTATTGTAGCACACTGGGAGCCCACCCCAGTGTGCCAATATATATTTTTTAAATTATTTAAACTTCCCAACACTGAGGTGCCCACTCCTGGTGTCGGATGACCCCCCCAAGCCCACTCACTCTTATTGCCAATGGAGGTGCCCAATCCCCCCTGTCAGCATGATGATCCCCCCCAAAAAAACTTATGTGGCACACTGAGAGCCCACCTCAGTGTGTCCAATTATAATTTTTTTATTTTAACCTGTGAAAAAGAAACTGTCCCCGTTGTCTTCGATGCAGAATCCGGCATCAAAATTTGCGAACATTTTGATGCAGGATCCTATTTTGAAGTATTGCTGATGGGGGTGTTCAATCCCCGTCGGCATCATGGCCCCCCTCAACTTTGATGACACACTGGGAGCCCACCCCAGTGTGCCCAGTTATTTTTTATTTTAACCTGTGAAAAAAGAAAACTGTCCCCCATTGTCTTTGATGCAGAATCCTGCATCGAAATTTGTGAAAATTTCAATGCAGGATCCTGTTTTGATGTATTGCTGATGGGGGTGCCTAATCCGCCTGTCGGCATCATGACCTCCCCAACTTTGGTGGCACACTGGGAGCCCACCCCAGTTGCCTAATTATTTTTTTTTTATTTTAACCTGTGAAAAAAGAAAACCGTCCCCCAAAGTATTTTTTTATTTTACCCTGCAAAAAAGAAAACTGTCCGTTGTCTCCCAACTCCCTCTGCACACCCACCTCCCCTTACCCCCCTTACCCATACTTACCTTCTGGAGGTCCGTATTGGCGATCTTCTCTGGACTGGAACATGTTTGCATTCTTCAAAGTCCAACCGCAAACTGAAGAAATTGAGGAAAGCCATATAATGGGACGCAATGGGGGGTTCAACTTAGATTGCTATCTCGGCCAATTTTAGGAATTTTGGCCCAAAATTTTCCACATGGGGTTCTTGGGACCCCTCCTCATGAACACTGTCACTATAATTTTGTTTCTCTGTCACAAAAGGTGATTTCATGGTCACTTTGCAGAATCACCTTTCAGGACCAGTTCACAAAATGACAGTGCCACTGTTCATAAGATGGGGTCTCAAAAAGCCCATGTTGCAATTTTGGTGAATAAATTCCCCAAAATGACTGCATTATAAGCGTGCATTGCGCAATTTCCACGTCATGTCAGAATTTTTACCAATTTTTCATATTTTTCAGATTTTCAACATTGCCATTTTTTCACACCACGTTATAAACAGAACAGTTGCCATTTTGCACATCCTGTCCAGAATGTGATTTCGCTCTTGTGGCCCAGAATGGTGTGGTCGCTGTGCGAAATCAACTTTTGGGATAGATTAACAAAATCACAGTTGCACTGTTCATGAGGGGAGGTTCCATAATGCCGATGTTGAAAATTTGGTGAAAAAATTCAAAAAAATGAGCACGTTATGAGCGTGTGTTGCACAGTTTCTACACACGCTCATAACCTTGACAGTGTTTCCCATTTTTCACATTGTTGTGCTATCTGGATGGAGGGATGGGAGCACAGTGTCCATAGGACCCTGGCTCCCACTGTGACATATGGATACTGTTATACTATCTTGATGGAGGGATGGTAGCGCAGGGTCCAAAGGACCCTATTCTTCTACTGTGACATATGGACAGCGTTGTACTACCTCAATGAAGGGATGGGAGTGCAGGGTCTGAAGGACCCTGTGCTCTTTGGACAGTGCACTCCCACCATGACATATGGAAACTGTTGTACTATCTCAATGTAGGGATGGGAGTGCAGGGTCAGTGACTTATGGATGCTGTTGTACTATCTCAGTGGAGGGATGGGAGCACAGGGTCCAAAGGACCCTGCACTCCCACAGTAAAATGAGGATACAATTATACTATCTGAAAAAGAAGGGAAATTCTTTGCAATAAACTTTGTTAATGCATCAGTTAGGGTGGATACCACAGTGACAAAAGCAGGGAAATGAGGCGTTAGGGTTTCTAACCCAGCCCTGCTTTTGTCACTGTGGTATCCACTATGTCATTAATAAAGATTTTTGGAAATAATATATATATATATATGTATACACACATTATAGTGGCACGGTAGTGCCACTATAGTTAGAGTTGAGTAAGCACTTTAATGTTACACCTCAAAATTTGCACCTTAATAACTTTGGCACCGTATGACGGATCTGCTTGAATTTTTTGCATGCGTGGTCTGGTACCATAGATCTACCAATCTGGAAGTTGCGTTATGGTCGGATGTACGGTTGCAGAGCGCCAGAATGCCAAAAAACACAAAAAAATTACTTTTTGCACATTTCTTTGCTCGGGCCCATAGCCCACACGGTTTGTTCATTCAATCTGAAATCTTCAGGGAAGATGCAGTCTGGGTCACTGATGTGCCTCTCAAAGATTTGGTGTAAAAATATTAAACCGTTCAAAAGTTATTAAAAAAACAACTTTCCCATTATAGTCAATGGGGAAAATACATGTGCATCACAAAAGTTTCGCAAATGCACTTTTACTTTTGCAAATGGCCCTTTTACTTTCATGATTCAGCCATCTTATTTTCAGTTAGTGAGAGATAAAAATGCCTGCCATTTAAATTTGGGACCTTCTAGGTAAACACTGACTGTCAGGTTTACCTAGTCATGTCCTGAGGATGCCAGCCCTATCTTTTTGTGGGGGTAAAGCCCCCCAGAAATGCCATTTTAAACTTTGGGGAAAAAATACTTTTGCAAATCATGAAAGTAAGCGTGGAAATACTTTCGCAAATGTGAACGCTTCGAGCTACTTTTTGTGAAACTTTCATGATTTGCGAAAGTATTTCATAAAAAATAACTGCAAATCTTTGCCATACTCCTGCAACAAAATGGTTGGGTCTTTTGGGCTGACATTTGCAAGGTAGCAAGCCCTGGTCCCACAGATGTGCATTTTGGTGGTTTGGTGCCAAAACGTTCAAGGGACCTGAAGTTAGTGTTCTGAAGATGAGAAATTTCCCATAGGATAACATTGCGGCACCCGTTATGCCTTTCGGCACCCGTTTCTTGAAAATGAAGCGCAATGCGGAGTTTTTGCTATTGGCAGCTTACTGCAGAAACAAGTTTGGAAATCATAGATGACACCTGCAATGGACTTTTTTCCTACTTGCTACTGTTACACAGATATTGGTAAAAACATGTTCCAAGGGTTCTGGGGGTGCCTTTTCAGTGCATTTCAGTGTCCGTATTTCAGAAACAATGCAAGATATGGATTCAGTCTATTTACATTGTGGGAAGTACTCACTGTCATGATTACTCCAGCACTGGAATTTTTTTCCTAGCTGCTACGGTTGCTGAGATATTAGCAAATTAATGTTACAAGGGTTCCTTGCCCTACAGGGCTGCTGTATGTCTCTGTAGTTACGTGTAAGTGGGAACGCAGGGCCCGGAGGACATGCGCTCCCAAATGTACATACCATTATGCCAAAAAATGGACAATGTGAAGGGAGCGCAGGGCCTGGAGAGCCCATGCTCCCACTAACACATACCACTTACATTACACTTTCTCAAAAAGAAGGGAAATTAATTGCAAAACTCCATTAATGCATCAGGTAGGGTTAACAGCACAGTGACAAAAGTTTGGAAATGTGCTATTAGGGTTCAAAACCCTAACTCCACATTCCCCCCACACACACACACATGCAAGGCCCATGCAAGATTGTAAGACACTATACCACTCTGTCACATTTGTAACCACAATAATCATAACACTGTACTTATTTCACATAACACTATGTAATGAAAAACCAAATATAGTATCATCGACTCTATACTGCCAGCACAGTATGATGACACATTATTGCTGGCATATCTTCTTCATACAATGAGACTTAGTCTGTACACATTTTTAAAATACTGACTTTTATGTGTCACTATTGAACAATTGGATTGCTGCAGGCTACCATGTGGACATGTGGTAGCAGGAAAGAGAGAGAGATGACACATACTACTTTGAAGATACTGCTCAAGTAAGAAAATAGCACCATCACATGTTGTTATACTGCTGTGTTACCTGGAAATACTCATTAGCAGCATGTTATTGTTAGCTTTGGATGTTACAACTGTTGCTTTCACATGTTACTTATAAACTATACTACAAACAATTACTTATATTATTACTACCATTTGTTATTAGGACTGATTCACTCTATCAGAAAAATAAATGCAAACATCCAATGACTGTTGGTCGACTCTCATTTCCAAGAAACTATCTGTGGATAAAATACTGTGTGTTACATCACTTCTTCACTATTGAAATATAGGCATCTGCTTAAACTTGTTACTGATGTTTGTAACACAAAAAAAATGCTTACTGTGGGGCATCACCCATGGTTGCCCAGCATGCATGTCTACCCCCAAGGCACTATGATGGCGGCAGAACTCATACAGTTGGTGACCCATGATGATGGATGCATCTTGCAGTATACTTAAAGAGTTGTACGTTACTTCTGTTGCCTGATGCTGGTTGGCTCTGATTGGTTGTGTTGCCTTGGTCCTTCCCCTGCTTGCATGTGTGTGTGTGTGGGGGGGAGTGGAGGGAATGTGGAGTTAGAGTTTTGAACCCTAACAGCACATTTCCAAACTTTTGTTGCTGTACTATTAACCCTAACTGATGCATTAACAGAGTTTTTTAGCAATTAATATCTCTCTCTATATATATATATATATATATTCTGTGCAAAAACTTTGTTAATGCATCGGTCAAGATCTATCAGTGAAAAAGCGAAATTAGATTTAAGGTTCCACCCTTGCACCCCACCCCCACCAACAGGCATCGGGGTGTGCATTGGGGTAATCAGCCTAACCCTCACCCTCACCCCATCCCAAGCTGAGGTGGTGCAGTGTAGGAGAATGGGGTGAGAGTTAAGGCTGATGTCCCCAACGCACACCCCAATGCCTGTTGGTAGGGGTGGGGGTTGGATGCAAGGTGGAACCCTAAAATCAAATGTCCTCACTTTGAGCACTGTAGAAGAACCCTAACTGATGCATTAACAAAGTTTTTTACATAGACTTTCCTTACTTTTTAAGAAAGAATAGAAAAGTAGAAAGTTGCGCAAGTTGGTGGGAGTGCGGGGCCCGAACCAACTTGTAAGTGCCAAGCCACATTACACACCCAATGACTAAAAGGTGCATTCACAACATCAAGGGCAGCCACCAAACAAATGTTAATCTAGTAGAACAGTAGAAAATGCTGTTCACAAAACATAAATTGCGCCACACAATATCTCCGCAAAAAATATATTGTCTGACACGTAAACACCTCTATTAACATCTACAGGACATGCCATCAACACCCTCCAAATTTCAAGTAAAAAGACCAAACCATGTCCAAGATATGACATGTCAAAATTTGAAATTTTCATTCGTCAGAGTGGTACAGTTCCGCACCTGTTGACATTTAACACACACAATGACTGAAAACTACATCCATGACACTAAGGCTAGGTATCCTATCAATTTCAAGCCACCACCACAAAAACGCTGTCCACAGAATGTAAACCGTGCCACACCATATCTCCACCAAAAAAATATTTTCCAATACAGAAACACTGCATTTACATCCACAGGACATGCTGTCAACACCCTCCAAATTTCAAGTGAAAAGACCAAACCACGTCCGAGATATAACATTTTAACGTATGAGATTTTCATTCGTCAGACTGGCACAGTTCCGCACCTGTTGACATTTAACACACACAGTGACTGAAAACTACATCCATGACACTAAGGCTAGGTATCCTATCAATTTCAAGCCACCACCATAAGCAAAACACTGTTTGCAACATGTAAAGTGCGTCACGCAATATCTCTGCAAAAAAAATTTTCTCCAACACATAAACACCATAATTCACATCTACAGGACATGCCGTAAACACCCTCCAAAGTTCAAGAAAAAAGACCAAACCTTTTCCAAGATATTCAATGTTAAAGATTGGTAAAATTTCCTGATCTATTCCATTATAAAAATTCTGGCCATCTTGTCCTGCCCTCGCAATCAAAGATGGCGATCAAAGAATCTCACGATTAAAGAATTTGCAGGCTCACGATCAAAGAATTTGCAGACTCACAAACAAAGAATTAAAAATCTTATAAATCCAAGCATTGATGGAATTGCGGTATACCACCATCATGGTTCGACAAAACGGAGCCCCCTGGGTAAAACCCACCCTCATTTGTCTTCTTAGGACACCCCTGGGCTGAGAAAATTGATTTTTTTATCTGGCCACCTCATCCCTTGCTTGCGATGCACGATTGTGATCAAAGAATCTTGCGATCAAAGAATTTGCAGGCTTGCGATCAAAGAATAAAAACTGTTCAAATTTAAAAAATTTAAAGAATTGCGGTAAACCACCACCATGGTTCATCAGAACAAAGCCCCCTGAGTAAAACCCACCCTCACCCCTAGAGTGAGAAAATTTATCTTTTAATCTGACCATCTCGTCCCTCGCTCGTGATGCACGATCACGATCAAAGAATTTGCAGGCTTGCGATCAAAGAAATTGCTCACTCATGAACAAAGAGCAAGGGACGAGATGGCCAGATTTTAAAATAGATTGTTGTAGCCCATGGGTGCCCTACACAGTTATATGAGGGTGGGTTTTGCTCAGGGTGCTTCGTTCTGCCACATCTCAATAAAAAAACATAAGTTTTCAATATCCCTGGTAGTCTAGTGCCTTCTCGATCATGATAATATAGGTATCGGTGACTGTCATCCTGGTAGTCTAGTGGCCCCCATGTGTATTTTATTTATATCTCTTTTTATCCTCTGGTAGTCTAGTCCCCCATGTGTATTTATTTATATTTGTTGTTTATATCCCTCGGTAGTCTAGCAGCCCCCGATCTGTATTTTTATTATTATTATTACTCATATCCCTCAGTGTCTGATGGCTCCCCATCATAATGAAAAGACAGCATTTGTATTTCCTTGTAGTCTAGTGGCTCCTCACCTCCCCAGCCGTGCCAGCCCTCCAGCACCCTCACTCTTCCCCAACGGCGACTGGCACAGCCACCTCTCACCTCACCGGTTAACTGCCGACCGTGTGTTAATAGTGCTAATCAAACAGGCACCAGAAATAATTTCAGAGGCCTTTGAATTAGTGTCTCATAATACACACACAGTCGGTGGCTGGCCGTGGGAGGTGAGAGGTTGGCTGTGCCAGTTGCCGGCTGGGGAAGGGTGGGGGGTGTTGGGTGGGCTGGCATGGCTGGGTGGGGAGCCACTAGACTACCAGGAAATAGCAAATGCTTATCTTTTTCATTATGATGGGGTGGCTGCTAGACTACCAGGGATATGAATAATAATAATAATAATTAAATACAGATTGGGGGGCACTAGACTACAAGGGATATAAACAGCAAATATAAATAAATACACATGGGGGGGCACTAGACTACCAGGGATAGAAAAAAGAGATATGAATAAAATACATATTGGGGGGCCACAAGAATACCAGGGATACAGACATCATTATCTATATTATCATGATCAGGGGGAAGGGGCTGCTAGACTACCAGGGATATTGAAACGTATGTTTTTTTATTGAGATGTGGCAGAACGAAGCCCCCTGAGAAAAACCCACCCTCATATGACTTTTTAGGGCACCCTGGGCTACAAAATCAATAAAAAAATCTGTCCATCTCGTCCCTCACTCGCAATGCACGATCGCGATCAAAGAATCTCGCGATCAAAGATTTTGCAAGCTCGCGATCTAAGATCGTTAGTGAGCTGCAAACGAAGATTCTAAAAGCTCAAAACTCTATTTTTGGACCAATTTGGATAAAACCAAAGCCATGGCTCGATAGATTGGGATCCCCTGAGTAAAACCCATCCAAGTTTTACTTCAGAAGTGACCCTTGAGCTGAGATATTTGTGTTTTTCCAATCGGAAAACTGAAAACAAGATGACGGACCTCGCAATCAAAGAATTTAAAAAATCCTTGGGGGAAAAGATTCTTGAACTGCGAGGCTGCAAATTCTTTGATCGCCAGGTGGGACCAGATGGCCAGAACCCCATTCTTTGTTCGCAAAACATACATATAAATTTTCCCATTGACTTATAATGGGAACTTAAAAGTGGCATAACTTTTGAATGCCTTAATATTTTTTCACCAAACAAAAAGTGACACATTTGGCCACAAAGCTCTTTCAAATTAGCCATCTTGCAGAGTGGCATGCCACACAATGGCCATGCAGGGCCACATCCAAAATCCCAAAAGTTGGCTCCAAATATTGATAATTTTGCATTTCTCAGCACTTTCGTTTGCAAAGACCGTAAGTCTGACCGAAATGCAATTTGGCAAGTCAAGAGATCTGCCATGCCCCACTGTGCATACCAAATTTCAGGCAAATCCATTGAATGGGTCCAAAATTATTAATGCCCAAACCTTTGACTTTAGTATGTAAGTGACCGCTGAACCCTAACTATACTGACGTGGCACACATTATTATATATATATATATATATATATATATATATATATATACACACACACACATATACACACTACATTAATGCTCTAGTTAGGGATAAAGTCACAAAAGTAGGGAAATGTGGCACTAGGGTTTTCAAAGCTAACATCCCACCCCCACCCTGCACACACCAACAGGCATTGGGGGTGTGCCTTGGGGTCATCAGCCCTAACGTTGACCCCATTCACCTATACTGTACCCATCTCAGCTTGTTTACTTATGGAATTGGGTGAGCATTAGGGATGATGACCCCAAGGCTCCTCCGACACCCATTGTTGTGAGAAGGGTGGGGATGGAGTGTTAGCTTTGAAAACCCTAATGCCACATGTCCCTACTTTTGTGGTTTTATCCCTAACTACAGCATTACCATAGTTTTTTGCAATTTATTTCCTTATTTTTTCAGATTGTATAATTGTATCCTTTTTTGCTTGTGGGAGTGCATGGCCCCCCTGGGCACTGCGCTCCAATCCCTCCATAGATGTGTATGTAGCTGTAGAAGCACAGGGCCCTCCAGGCCCTGCACTTCCATTTATAGGGCAACACTGACCAAATTGTCAGCATATCCATTGTATCACCCCACCTCATGTACCCACTACAGAAAATTTTTGAATCCTTGTGAAAACATAATTCTGTGCAACTGCAGCACCATTCCATGCTACAGTTGTGAAAACACATTTTGGGCAGGATTTGAAAAATGACAGCTGTGACATACATGAGGTGGGGTAATAAGAAGGCTATGTTGAAAATCTGGGCTCAAAATATTTAACATTTACAAAGTTACGAGCAGGTATAGCAAAATTGCAATGAATGGTCATAACTTTGGCATTTTTTCATATTTTGACCCCAGATTTTCAATATAGTCTTCTTATCACCTCACCTCATAAATCCCATAGGTGAAAACTTTCAGATTTGCACCAAAATGCCATTCCATGCCACAGGTGTGAAAACCCATTTTGGATAGGATGTGAAAAATGACTGCGGTACTGTTCATAAGGTGGTATAAAAAATGGCTATGTTGAAAATTTGGAGTCAAAATATTTAAAATTACCAAAGTAAAGCACATGCATAGAAACATTTAAACAAACACACATACCTTGGCCATTTTTAGGAATGTTTTCACCGAATTTCAACATGACCTTTTTGGGACCCCAACTCATGAATATGTGTGATGAAATTTTGTTATTTGGTCCCGAAAGGTGATTTTGAGCAGTGAATGAGAAATAATCTTCAGGGCCTGATTATCAAAATGGCAGTGCAAGTGTTCATGAGGTGGGGTCCCAAAAAGGTCATGTTGAAAATTTGGTGAAAAAATTCCTAAAAATGACAATGTTATGAACATAAGTTAAAAACACAATTGAAATACATTATACAGCACTTACCTTGATTCCTTACTTCATGATTCAGTTTTGAAGAGTGCAGACGTGTCTCAGTTCATGGAAGATGACAGCCTATGACCTCCGTTTATAAGTATAGGGTAAGGGGTGGGGTGGGGTGGGCTGGTGGGTGCTTAGTGAGAGGGTCAGGATGGGGGAGGACGACAGCGGGGACGACAAGGGACCATTTTCTTTTTTTCAGGTTAAAAAAAGATATTGGTGAACTGTTTTCTTTTTACAGGTACAAGTAAATAAATATTTTGGGACACTGAGGGTGGGTTTCCCAGTGTCCCACACTGTTGGGGGGCTTGAAATGCTGACACAAGGATTAGGCCCCTTGATGTCAGTACTATAACTAAAACAATGGGCTGCAAGTGGTGGTGCTAAAATAAAAATTAGGGGACAGTGATCAGAGTGTGGGGATGCCACTAGACGCCAGGGACAGCAATCGGCAGGTGGTGGGGTGCCACTAGATACCAGGGACAAGGATCAGCAGGTGGGGGTGCCACTAGACACTAGGGACAGTGATCAGCAGGTGGAGGGTGCCACTAGACACCAGGAAATATATACTGGTCTACTGATTGGTGGGTGAGGGTGCCACTAGACATCACGGATTATACAGGGCCCTTCTATCTGCAAGAGGTGGAACTTGTCTGGTAGTCAATGGTGAAAAGTGACAGAGGAGCAGCAGCATCTCTCATACAATTTCCTGGCATGATGGGCCAATGTCCAAGGGCATTTTCCTGCTGCGCGGCTGCTGGGTCTTGCCTTAGGGTACAGATGTCCAGACCTCAGAGTTGCAGCTTTCCCTTACCATTCCAGCATCTACTATGATAGTACTATCCTCCCAGTTTGCCCAGTGAATGTGTGCTGAAAACTAAGGAAGGGGCTTCCTGATCAACTCACTGACTCTGCAGTGCTACAAGAGATGCAGATGTTCAGTCTGGCTCCACAGGATCTCAGCCCATGAATGGGTTTAAAATAACATTGCAGCCAGGGAGGGGAAGGGTCAGATCAGGACAGCAGAAATCTAGGGACTATACTGGGCTAATAATCAGTGGGTGGAGGGCTGCCACTAGACACCAGAGATTATACAGAACTAACAATCAGTGGGTGGGGTGCCACTAGAAACCAGGGAGTAT
This sequence comes from Neoceratodus forsteri, assembly GCA_016271365.2. Taxonomy (NCBI): domain Eukaryota; kingdom Metazoa; phylum Chordata; order Ceratodontiformes; family Ceratodontidae; genus Neoceratodus; species Neoceratodus forsteri. Next base: position 1,803,797,509 of record CM057455.1, on the reverse strand, counting down.
ACAGGGCTAACAATCAGTGGGTGGGGGTGCCACTAGACATCAGGGATTATACAGGGCTAACAATTGATGGGTGGGGGGGTGCCACTAGACACCAGGGATTACAGTGTCAGTGGCTCAGCAGGTAGCACACTTGCCTCTGAGGCTGGGAGATCAGAAGACTGTGGGTTCTATCCCCACACCAGGCACTTGGGTTAAATCACAATACTGACACTGTAGTGCAGCATGAGGGGAGTGCTGCACTCCTGAGGTGCCAACTTTTGGATTAGACATTAAACTGAGGTCCCATATGCCTATTCTGCTGGTAGTTCAGGTGGATGTTAAAGATCCCATAGCACTTCTCAAAAAGAGATGGAAAATTTTATTGAACAAAAGAAAAATATTACATCACATATAAATTATGCATATAATATTTTCACACATTTTCTATAAAGAACAAGAAAATATAACCACAGCACAAAGGAACATAAAGTAAAGTAAATTAATTCCACAGTCTTTTTCCTAGGTTAGCCATCCCTAATTGATCCTTCAATTAATCCCTAATAAAAACCATAATTTTCTCCCACGTTAAATATAAGCCTTACCACTCCAGTTCTGTGCTTTCTATCTTTTCCTCTTTTTTCTCAAAAATTATTATCCATGTTTTTCCATAGTAGAGCAACCTTTTTCCTAGAATATCTCTTCTTATCACTGTCTTTAACTGCCAAAATAGCTGCTTCTATGCGTGCCATTACTAACATGGGGTACGCTGAATTTGTTGCAGTAAATATTGACATCTGTTTTGCCATAAATAGTATTTTATAATTGCAAAAATCACCCTCAATGTGCTAGCATGGAAAGTCCTCCATATTCCTAAGAAATCCCTTAGTATCAGGATCTGGTAAGTAATCCTTGCCAAAAAAGGCCACTGCCACTTATTTGCAATTTCCGACCAGAATTGTTTCATTTCTGGACATTCTAAAAAAAGCTGCTGTATTGTTTCCTCCACATTGATGCATGTTTGTTTAGGGCAATATATTTCTTAAAGTGCTTTGTGTTTTAACTTTCCCCTCACCCCCAATTTCCCATGGCAACATAACCAATTTATATCTCACATATTTTGAGGAATTCTTTTGTCTGTTACTATTGCCAGCGTATGAGGCATTTTAGTTGGTGTACACTCTGGAAAGATCAAAGGCTCCTGTTGTGTACAAAAAACAAATTTCTGATACAATTGTTTCCCATCCAAAGTTAAAACAGTTCTCTTACCAAGCTTCCTCTGTCTTATTTTCCTTAATGTGTCTACCATATATTCTGGAATATTCCACTGTTGTAATAATTTAGGAGGCAATCCTTTCCACTTTCCTATATATGTTTGCAAGGCCTTGACCACCCAAATTTGCTAGAAGGCTTACTGCATATTTTATAACATCTAAATATATTATTTAAAAAAATGGAATAAAAAAAGGCCATGGGATTAATCATGTTTAATCCTTCTTTTTGTATTGGGAGGTAAGTAATATCCCTCTTTACTGGTTTAAATCTGCTTCTCCACAACATTTGGAAAACATTATTATATAATCTAGTCTCTAGCTGTATGGGGGGACATAAACATAGCTAAGATAAATATTGGAATCAAGAATTTTTTTTATTATTAATATTCTCTTTTTTTCCCAATTTCCAGCTTTTCCATAACCTCACTTTTGCTTCACAGACCACTAATTGTTTCTCCCAATTATATCTAGCTACATCAGATTTGCAAAACCAGATCCCAAGTATTTTGGGGGGTGCTACATCGATTCTAATGGCTGCAACTTCTCAGTCTTGTGCTTCTATAGGTCCCATAGGAATAGCTACACTTTTCTCAGTATTTATTTGAGCACCTGAAATTTGTGAGATGTCCCAGAAAATTTGTAATGCCTTTTTTCCTGATTCTTTATTCTGGACCATTAAACACACATCATCAGCATAAGCTGTTATTTTCTCACTTGGTACTCCTGGGAATGGGGCTAGCGCTATAATTTGATTATCCCACTTAATTTGTCTTATTATGGGGTCCAATGAAAAAGTGTATAATAATAATGGGGTTAATGGGCATCCTTGCCTCATTCCTTTTTTGAGAGATATTATTTCCCCCAAGATTCCATTGACAGACGGCATGAAACATGCCCCTTCATAGAGAAGTTTTACCCACCTTGCCATTTTTTGGGGATCCCATATTGACTTAAAACTTGAAATAAATAATGATATTCCACCTTATCAAAGGCCTTGGCCTGATCTACCATTATAATATATCCAGCCATATCTTGAATCTTTCTCCTTTCAAAAAGTTCTCTTAATAAAATTAGATTATGCTGGATACTTCTATGTGGAATGGAACACGTCTGGGCCGGATCTATTAAGTCTTGAGACACCTGCTGTATCCTCTTACATAGAATTTTAGCTAAAATTTTATAATCACAATTAAGGAGGCTTACAGATCTCCAATTTCTTAAAGAGTATTTATCTCCTTTCTTATAAATATAGCTAATTAATGCTGTACCTAGATCAGGGATTACTCCTCCTCTCTCCAAAATGTAATTATAGACTATTTCTAAAATTTCACTCATCTCTTGAGCAAATTAAAGTCATTCGTCAGCCCATCCAATCCTGGGGCTGTCCCTGTTTTCAGAGTTTTTATTGTTCCTAAAATCTCCTCCCAAGTTATTGGTTTTTCTAGTCTTCCTTGCTCTTCATTGGTTAACCGTGCAGTAGGTGCAGTTAAATAACCCTCCACCTGCCCATTTATACAGGAGCTCACCGCAAACTCTTGTGTCAAATGATTCTGTACTATTGTTAACATCCCCATGTCTGAGGTCTCTATGTTACGGTCAGGTTTATACAAACCTGTCATTATTGTAGAATCCAGCCTCTGCTTACAGGCCATATAAGGGTCTGATGGTGGGGTTTTTATGGTTCCATACCTCATTTCGGCCTGTAGTGTTTTTGTCCTGTCCTACTACAGTGACAAGAAAACATTAATTGTGTATCTCTGTAATGTGTGTCTTATATTTATTTTGATCCTTATATGGTATTGACATTAACTTATATAACTGGTTCCTATAACCTAGATATTTCAAATATTCTGTATTAGATTTATCCTTCCCATAAGATATAAATACCTGCTTTAACTCCTTTTGTGTATCTAACCACCACTCCCACTGATCATCATACATGCACTGTACAGACCATCAAGCCCCTAGAAGACATTCTACTCGTTCTTTGACCTCCTCCTGTCCCAGGATGGAGGCATTTAGTTTCCATCTTGCTACATGAGAGTACAGTCGGGGGGCTGTTGCCATACTAAATACTCCTACAATAATATGATGGTTTGAAAATTCAGTTGGTTTTATCCACATTTTCAAAGGTGTATAATATTTGGACGTAAAAAGATAGGGCTGGATTCACAAAGCTTTCTAAAGGTGCAAAACCTTCCCTAAGTCCCCAAAACTGCCGTAGCTATGGAAACAAAGGGGAATTTGCACTGGGTGCTATTCACAAAACCCTCCGCAGCTGTGGAAAGCAACACTAAGAACTGTGGGAAAAAGTGCAGCTACAGAAGTCCCTGAGGAAAAAAAGGTGTGAAATAAGTAAGTCATAGCCCCTGAAAGGCTATTCACAACCAGTTTTTTCTGCAGCTGTGGAAAAAATGTTACACACAGTGGAATGAGGTGTAACTCTCCCTCAGCAAACTGCAGTAGTGCCCCAGCAATTGGAATCAATTAAGGTGGAGGTGAGGCACAGGGAATAGCATCCCAAATAGTATAACAGTGGCTGCTGTAACAGCAACAAAAGCACACATTGCCATGATATGGCAACAGGCAGCAACCACCAGACACAGTGCAGCCCATGATGGAGCCCCACAGGCAGTAGAGCCTGGCCAGCCTGCAGTGAGTGCTACCCCTGCAGGCAACAGGAACACCCCAGGAAGGGAGGACCAGCAGCGACAGTTGGCCACTGTGGTGCCATGGTATTGCTGGTACCTGTGGTGCTGCAGTGGTCCTAGTTGAGGGACTGGTTGCTGGTGTCTTTGTGGTTGCTTTCAGCTTCATTCTATGGCAGCCCTGTTAAAGTCTGCTGTTCCAGCTAATTAAGTTCACTGTTGCTGTGCCTCCTAAGCTATTTCTGCAGCTGCAGATCCACAGTTGGGGATTTTCAGCACATGCGCAATTTCTGCAGCTGCTGAATACCCATAGCTGCGGGGATTTTACGAAATTCCGCACCTGCTCAAAATTTCTTTATGAATATCACGCAACTGTGTTTCCACAGTGCTGCAGGGCTTTTTCCCGCAGCTGCGGGAATTTTGACTTTCTTTGTGAATCCTGCCCATAGTCTATTCTTGTTGCATATGCACTTCTGTGATAGGTGGCTCCTAGATCCCTTTTAAGATATCTGTAAGCATCTATCTAGAAAGCTTCCTTTATAATTTGTTTTAAAGTATGTGAGTCACAATATATTTTTTCGAGATTTCTCCCGATATTTTATTATCTAAGCTACAGTTAAAATGCCTCCCCCCCAGATAACATGCCTCCTAGTATAAAGATACGGTTTTATTGTATTCAAAAGTTCTATTCTGCTAGCTTTTGTCTGTGGTGCATACGTATTGATTAATCTGAGTTGAAATATCTATACTTACAGTCTAAAATTAAAGCTCTTCCTGGAAGAATATCAATGACTTTAGTGACGCAAAATTCCCACCTTTAAATAAAATCCCAATCCCATCTGCCACTTCTGAGGCAAACGTCCAAAATGAAGGCCCCCACACTAAACTTCTTCTGCCTTGTTCTGTTTCAAACCACGATTTAAACCTAGTCTCCTCCAGAAATTTAATGTCTGCATCTACATTTTTTGCGTAAGAGATAATCGCAGTTTTTCTTCAGTAGTTTTTCATACTACATACATTTAGGGAAACGATATTTAGGGTGGTCATGTTTTAGGTTTACTAAGGGGCCTTTCAATCTTTCTCACCTTGCGCTGCCATATTTTTTCTTTTTTTTTTTCCCCTTTCTTTTTCTTTTTTGCTGTGCTTGCAGGCCTTTTTTCTTCTTCCTCCACTTCTGAAATCAGCTCAGACTGTAGAGAAGCATCTGATTCTAGGTCAGAGTTTTCCCCCTCACTCTCCAAAGAAGTAAAAGTGTTATGGATTGATAGCACAAAACCTAACTGCTGCTGCTCTAGTAGCCCGTCTTGTTTCAATTTTTTTTTTATTTCAGCAGGTGGAGGCATTATTTGTTGCTTTCCCTTCCCATGTTCATCTGTCTGCTGAATCTGCTGCCTATCTGTTTCTGAAGTGCAGTGAAGAGGGCGATCATTTCCCTCTCTTTCTCTCTCTTCTTGTTCAGGATCTTGTTCATTAACCTGATTTTGTTCTCCTTCCTCAGCCCATTTTTTACCCTTATCTTGAGCCTGGTGGGGTTGTGGGTGGCGGTGGTGGGTTACCTGCTACTGTCCCCACCCCCGTCCCCCCCGTCTATCCTGCACTGACTGCACCAGATCATCTTGGTCCCATCCCTGGTCCCTATTCCTTCTGACCCAGGGACATTGGTGATAGGCAAGGCTTTTCTCATCACAAAGATTACACTGAAATATGTTTTCACACATTGCGCTTGGATGACCAAAGCCCCCACACAGGGAACACTTTAACATATCGTAAGTACTTCTAAGATGGGTCCGGGCCCACATTTGTAACATGCTCATGGCTGCCCTCCATAAAAACATACCCCCCATCCTTTCCTAAAAAGAAACAGTTTGGCAGATGTATCATTTCTGAACTGACCTGAAACAATTTAACTTTAAGTTTCCAACCCCCTGTCCATAATCCTTCTGTATCAATGATTGCTTCTGGTGGTCCTAAAATGTCACACCTGTTCTGCAACCAGTGATAAATACCACCTACACTAACGTCTTCATTCCTAAACATGATAGTTACCATCCTGATTGCTGGTTTTGTTAAAGGAATAGCATAAAAAGGCATCCATAAAGATGAAATTACCATATTTCTACCAAAATCTTTCTAAACCCATGTTTGTCTTAAAGCTGATGTCAAAAGTGTCCTCACCGGACACATGAATTAAGGCATATACTTCTGCTGGGGAAAACTACATAGATGTTTTCAGCAGCTATTTTGCCACATTATATCTATCTGGGTGCTCATGTAGACCTCCCCGGTACTTAAGCCTGATTGCATTTCTTCTTGGGGCCTGCTCCAATTTGTTCTTCAATAAATGTGAGAGAGTAGGTCCTTTGTTGTTCTTCTCCTGTCTTCCATCATTTCCTGCTGTTTCCCCTTCCCTTCCCTTTAAAACCTCCTTTCTGCATTCCCCAGCTCTGCTCCAACAATATTGTTTGAAATCCTTCTAGTCTCCTCTGTTCTGTGAGTACCTGCAGCAAAATATTCCTTTCTGTCCCTCCCTTGATCTGTATTTACATCCACATTAACATTTACATTCGTATTAACATGTATGTTTCCAGTTTCATTTTCATTTTCATTAGACATGCCTACCTGATTTAATATTTCAACATTAGTTTGTTTATAATGAGAAATTCCCTTTTTTGAAGTGCTCGGGATTTCTCTCTCACAGTTTTAAAGTCTCAATTTATTTGTGTTGCAGTCATAGTAGTTGAATTTCTCAGTACCTTTGGGTTTGATCCAGAGCTCTGGGTTAATCCTTGCGTTGCAGGCCTGTTACTTGTAACAAATATTCCTTCAAGCTGCTCATCCCATGAATTGTCCGGGACCAATTGCCCTGCAGTGTTCTGTGTCTATACAGAACTCCATAAAGAGGCGTCTATCGACAAGTCCTCCGCCATATCCACACTCCTCTCACTGAGCCCAAATTGCTTCCGCATTACCTGCATTGTTGTATTCAACTCACAATGATGAGGTTTACCCACATCATTTCACAAAAGCTGATTCATCTCAGCCACTCTCTCTGTTCCCCCCGGTTTCTCACAAGGGGAAGGGTTCTCGTGCACAACTCCCGGCATGAAGATCATCATGGAATCAGGATATTTTCCAGCATTTCCTAATTCAGAGGCACTAGAACAGCCCAAACATGACACATTCTGGTTATCTGCACTCACAGATGTTACTCTATCCCAACTCAGTCCCTTAAAAAATCCCAAAGTATGAAAATTCAGTTTCTACTGATTCTTATTTATGTTCCAAGGTTGCTACTTGCATATCCTTAATGTTCTCATTCAAAAGAGTTTCAGAAAATGTGCTTACTGCAGAAGTTCATTCCAGAGTTCAAAAAATGTGCTTTCAGTATGAGTTAACGTTTCAGGACTCTACTCTGTTCCCTTCATCAGAACCTGAAAGCTAAAAAATAACAATACTCTGTATTATCCTGTATATCACAATTAAATACAAAATATAAAAAGCAAACAATTATCCAGAAATTGTCATTTGGGACCACCACTATTTTAACATACCTTCAATAGAATCAGTGGTTATTTGAAAATTAGTCTTATATGAACTTCTGTTTATATTATATTGTACTTTTGATACCTAAGAAACAACAGGGCGTAAAAAATACATGATGTAATAAGGTACAAAATGTCCTTATTTGACCAGAATGTTTTTATTTATAATTTTGTGACTTTTACTTTTAAGTGCAAGACTTTATTACCTAAGAAATGCTGATGGTATTGTTTTGTTCCAAGTTTGTATTTAGAGATATTTCTGATCTGAAAAATACAACATGAGCGTCCTTTTGAATTGCCTGTAATTTTACACTCTGATTTAACAGGATAAAAAGGACTGGATTCCCAGACTTAGGGCTTACCTCAGTATAAAGAACGAGCACTTTTCCTTTTGTTGCTCTATTTAAATTTTTAAAGCGGGGTCCCTCATTGTGTGCAGGCTTGCTGTAAATCTACAAACTTTGAAACCGCTGCCATTATACCCGAATGCCCGAGGCATTTCCTTAACTTTCAGGCTGCTTGTCCTTGCAGCTTTGGTGGAGGCCGAGCTGCGGTTTTCTCAATGTGTGCTGCACTGTGATGATGTCACAGGGCGTGACTATCTCCCGCGGCTCGGTCTTTCTGCTGAAAGAAACCTCTACCTGCCGGTTAAGGCTATTACTGGTCCCTCCTACCAAAAAGGGTTTCTAACATCTGGGTTCACATTGCTAGGGCCAACAGCTCAAGTGTACTGACAGAGAAAGAGGCTAGGTTATGTCAAATTATATTTCAAATGAAGGGGGGAGAAGGGATAGCACTGACCAGATCTAAAATGGGGCTAAAAGGGATAGAAGTTATTTAACGAGCCATCTGTCATTTGATGTGCCTAAAGTGTTAAAAAAAATAGTTAAGTGATCTTATAGTCATGGAATTGTTGTTTACTTTACTAATAATTTTTACCATCATTTAATAAAGGTGCATACCTTATGCTTCGAGTGTGTCTTATATTAAAACAACTATTTGGACTACTAATAATGTCCTGGAATATATTATTTGCCTAATATTGGACCCCGACAATACTTACATGCTAAGGGTCAAGGGAAATTACCTTCTACCCTTCTAGACTGGCAACTGTATAGAATCCTTATCTCAAATTGTAACTGATGGCTACTATGAACTTATTATCCGATCTTGAAATTTATGTCATGCGGGTAACCTATTTGACCTTATTCTACCTAAAATCTCTCCTTTCCTAACCAGGAGATATGTTGGAAGGGGAAGGGGGTAGAGGGTTTATTTATACCTTATAGTAAATATCCGTTCTAGATCTTGACTTAAATATCATGTACATTGTCTCAAAAACAGTAGTACAGTGGATAAATTAACAGGAATGAACAGAAGGAAGATGAAAAAAAAAACTTCATATTATAAGTGACCAGTTCAAACTTTCATTCAGTCTGTATCTGCTCTTGTAAGTTTTCAAAGCATAAATCCACCAAGCCTCTCTTCTCAGCATCAGAGTTTCCAAGTTACCTCCACCTTTAGGTCTTTTAACGTTTTCGATTCCCCAAAATTTTAAAGTTGAAATCTGATGTTGACATGTTACAACATGTTGTGCTACTGTTAACTTCAAATCTTGCCATCGAATTTTGCTTTTATGTTCAGTGATCCTTGTTTTTAAAGGTCTCGAAGTTTGACCTATGTAATATTTTGAGCAAGGGCAAATGATACAGTAAATCACATGATCAGAGTTACGCTTTATAAAATCTCTGATTTCAAAGGGTTTTTGACTGGCATGTGCTTTTAAAGTATTTTGTTTTAATACAGTTATTACAATGTATGCAATTTCCACAACTGTAAAATCCCTTTAAATCTAGATGTAACCAAGTTGTAGGGGGAGGGTCTGGCTTCCAATGTTGAGTTTTTACTAAATAGTTTCTCACATTTTTGTTTTTTCTTGCTGTGATCCATGTTTTTTGTAAAAAAGCAATTTGGCCAAAATCTGAACTTTGCAATATGTTCCAATTTTCCAGTAGTACTTTTTTAATTAATGGAAAAAATTTTGAAAAAGTGGTGTTCATGTTAATTCGATTACTTGTTTCAGTTTTTTGTTTGCTTTCTAATAAAGATTCTCTGGTGTCGATGTCAGTTTTTTGTTTAGGTTGGCTCAGAATTCCTTGACTGTAACCTCTATCTTGAAACCATTGTTTGAGGTCATTTAAATTCTTCTCACATGTTTCTTTGTCACTACTGTTTCTTTTTGCTGTCAACATTTGTCCAAAAGGGATACTTCATTTTAGAGTTGGAGGATGAAAACTCTTTGCATGTAACAATGTATTTTTTTCTGCTGGCTTCTGGTATAAATCAATGTCAAACTTGTTAGTTTTAATAGAAATCAAAATATCCAAATATATATTTTTTTTGTTGTATTCCATTGTAAATTCCAAATACGGTGTGCTTTTATTTATACATTCATGAAATTCTTTAAGTCTTGCTTCTGTGTCATTCCAGATTATTAGGAGATAATCTATAAATCTTTCATAAAAATATATTGATATGCCTAAGCTGTTATTTTCATAGGAAATATATTTGTTCTCAAATTCTCCCATCAGAATATTAGCATAGGATGGTGCTAGAGTAGCACCCATTGCTGTTCCTTGCAAATATGTAAAAAGCATTGATCTTCAAATTTGAAATAGTTATTTTTCAGTAATATTTCTGTTAATGTTAGAATCAGGGTTTTATCAGGTTGATTTTTGTAGTGACAAAGAATCATGTGAGAAGAATTTAAATGACCTCAAACAATGGTTTCAAGATAGAGGTTACAATCAAGGAATTCTGAACCAAGCTAAACAAAAAAATGACATCTACATCAGAGAATCTTTATTAGAAAGCAAACAAAAAACTGAAACAATAATCGAATTAATATGAACACCACTTTTTCAGAATTTTTTCCATTCATTAAAAAAGTATTATTGGAAAATTGGAACATATTGCAAAGTTCAGAATTTGGCCAAATTGCTTTTTCACAAAAAACATGGATCACGGCAAGAAAAACCAAAAATGTAAGAAACTATTTAGTAAAAACTCAGCATTGGTAGCCAGACCCTCCCCCTACAACTTGGTTACATCGAGACTTAAAGGGATTTAACAGTTGTGGAAATTGCACGCATTGCAATAACTATATTAAAACAAAATACATTAAAAGCACATGCCAGTCAAAAACCTTTGAAATCAGAGATTTTATAAAGTGTAACTCTGATCATGTGATTTACTGTATCATTTGCCCTTGCTCAAATTTTGCATAGGTCAAACTTCGAGACCTTTAAAAACAAGGATCACTGAACAAAAAAGCAAAATTCAATACCAAGATTTGAAGTCAACAGTAGCATAACATTTTGTAACATGTCAACATCAGATTTCAACTTTAAACTTTTTGGGAATTGAAAAAGGTAAAAGATCTGAAGGTGGAGTTAACTGGGAAACTGATGCTGAGAAGAGAGGCTTGGTGGATTTACACTTTGAAAACTTACAAGAGCAGATATGGACTGAATGAAAGTTTGAACTGGTCACTTATAATATAAAGGTTTTTTTTTCATCTTCCTTCTTTTCATTCCTGTTAATTTACCCACTGTACCGCTGTTTTTGAGACAATGTACATGATATTTAAGTTCTGATCTAGAATGGATATTTACTATAAGGTATAAATAACCCCCTTCCCCCTTCCCCTCCAACATATCTACTGGTTAGGAATGGAGAGATTTTAGGTAGAATAAAGTCAAATAGGTTATCCACATGACATAAATTTCAAGATCGGATAATAAGTTCATAGTAGCCATCAGTTACAATTTGAGACAGTGATTCTATACAGTTGCCAGTCTAGAAGGATAGAAGGTAATTTCACTTGACCCTTAGCATGTAAGTATTGTCGGGGCCTGATATTAGGTTAGTAATATATTCCAGAACATTATTAGTAGTCCAAATAGTTGTTTTAATATAAGACACACATGAAGCATAATGTATGCATCTTTATTAAATGATGGTAAAAATTATTAGTAAAGTATAGTAAACAACAATTCCATGACTATAAGATCACTTAACTATTTTTTTTAACACTTTAAGCACATCAAATGACAGATGGCTGGTTAAGTAACTTCTATCCCTTTTAGCCCCATGTTAGATCTGGTCACTGCTATTCCCCCTTCCCCCATTTGAAATGTAATTTGACATAACCTAGACTCTTTCCCTGTTAGTACACTTGAGCTGTTGGCCCTAGCAATGTGAACCCAGATGTTAGAAACCCTTTTTGGTAGGAGGGACCAGTAATAGCCTTAACCGGCAGGTAGAGGTTTCTTTCAGCAGAAAGACCGAGCCGCGGGAGATAGTCACACCCCGTGACATCATCACAGTGCAGCACGCATTGAGAAAATGGTGGTTCGGCCTCCACCAAAGCTGCAAGGACAAGCAGCCTGAAAGTTAAGGAAATGCCTCGGGCATCCGGGTATAATGGCAGCGGTTTCAAAGTTTGTAGATTTACCACAAGCCTGCACACAACGAGGGACCCCGCTTTAAAAATTTAAATAGAGCAACAAAAGGAAAAGCGTTCATTCTTTATACTGAGGTAAGCCCTAAGTCTGGGAATCCAGTCCTTTTTATCCTGTTAAATCAGAGTGTAAAATTACAGGCAATTCAAAAGGACGCTCATGTTGTATTTTTCAGATCAGAAATATCTCTAAATACAAACTTGGAACAAAACAATACCATCAGCATTTCTTAGGTAATAAAGTCTTGCACTTAAAAGTCACGAAATTATAAATAAAAACATTCTGGTCAAATAAGGACATTTTGTACCTTATTACATCATGTATTTTTTACGCCCTGTTGTTTCTTAGGTATCAAAAGTACAATATAATATAAACAGAAGTTCATATAAGACTAATTTTCAAATAACCACTGATTCTATTGAAGGTATGTTAAAATAGTGGTGGTCCCAAATGACAATTTCTGGATAATTGTTTGCTTTTTATATTTTGTATTTAATTGTGATATACAGGACAATACAGAGTATTGTTATTTTTTAGCTTTCAGGTTCTGATGAAGGAAACAGAGTAGAGTCCTGAAACGTTAACTCATACTGAAAGCACATTTTTTGAACTGTGAAATGAACTTATGCAGCAAGCACATTTTTTGAACTCTGAAATGACTGATTGAAACTCTTTTGAATGAGAACATAAAGGATTTTTTAAGGGGCTGAGTTGGGGTAGAGTAACATCTATGAGTGCAAATTCAGAATCACCGCTTTGATTTACTCCCCCCCCCACATCTACCTTTACATATAAGAGTTTGCAGCAATCCCTCCAGAACGCCTCTAGGTGCGGATAGCTCCATCTTGTGGTTGAAACATTCTGGTAATCGTCACCTTTATTTTTTAGATGATTCTCTTCATTTATCTCTTTTTCTCCATGACTCTGAGCAGTGTGAGTAGCTTCCTCCACTGCATCTACCCCCATTTGTTCTGACACAGGCTCCTTCATCTTAGGTGACAGAGGTTCCCCCTACTGTCAGAGTAGAGGAATTTCCCCGGTGCCCTGGCCAAATTTCCCACCATTCACTAAAAATACCACCAATAGCTTAATCTGGTTCAAGATCAGTTGGCATTCATCTGTATCCCCCTCCCCTGGGTCGTGCCTGAAAATAGGCAGAATTTGTCTAGTGTACTGGTCAACAAAAACTAAATAAATAAAATATAGGGCCTAATATCTGTAAGAAGTGGAACTTGCCTGGTTGTCAATGGTGAAAAGTGGCAGAGCAGCAGCACCTCTCAAACAATTGCCTGGTGGTGAACATTTTGTGTTATCGATTGATCTGTTTTTTTGTTGTTGTTTTAAATCGATCTATTTAATTTACCGACCGCATTTCAACATTATCACAAAACAAGATAAAATTAAAAAACTACCCAAAATATTTTAACCAAACCATCCAAAGGCACACCCTTGGCATAGAATCCATCATCCCTGAAAAATGCATGGAAAGATTCCATACTGGGTAGGCTGTAGGTGAGAGCAAAAATCCCCATGTTAAGTATAGGGAAAAAGTGAATTTTTTCACTTTCTTTGACCCTGCATATCTCAAAAACTGTACATGATGTCCTTACAAAACTTTCCACATCTTAAGATTCTGTCAGCCTGACTACACATGCCAAATTGTGTGCAAATTCTTAAGAAGACTACAAAATGATTAAGATGCAAAAAAAAATTTAGTTTAATATTTAACAGCTTACTCAACCCTAACTGTAGTGGCACTGTTATCGTGCACTATAACATATATATATATATATATATATATATATATATATATGTAAATATATATATATGTAACCCCTCTGGAGGCTTACCTTAATTGCCCTGGTTTTCAGAACTCCCGTTTACCCCTCTGGTACCTCGGATCCTCCCCAAGCCAGCCCTGTGTTTGATTTGTGCTCTTTTGGGCTTGTTGAGCTGGTCGCAATTGCCACTTCTTCTCTTGCACTATGGTGTAGCATCCAATCACGCATGCACAGGTTGTGCTCTTTGGTTTTACTGACCTTCAGTTTTGTGGTCACATCGGGGGGTGATTCTGCTGTCTTGGTGCCCTGTTGGGGTAAATGGGCACCGTAGACCCCTAGGAGGCCAGAAAGAAGTTTGAATTAGGGCATGGAGCGGGTGCTGTCTGGAGGGGCATTGAAGAGTGCTGAGATTGCCTTGTTAGAACTCAGTACCGGGGCGGACTGGCCCGGGATGCCTGGGATGCTAATTGCATCCTGGCCTGCGTAAGTAATGGCCTGCTGCCTGCACTTCTTGCGTTTTCTTTTTTTTAATTTTTTTTTTCTCCACTGCCCCGAGCCCCCGACCGTGGGGTTTTGTCACTATTTTTTTTTCGGGGGGGGTCAGGTCTGTTAGTAATTGTAAAGTAGCCACATCGTTTCGATGAGCCATGAGCGGCACACTAAAGTCGTGCGCATGCACCCCGTCCCCTCCCCCAGCCTGAGAGAGAGACTGCTGCAGTGTGCCTAAACAGGGAACAGATGGTGAAGACAGTCACAGGCGGGGCTGTGGGTGCGCGCACTCGCTGTTTGGTTGGCGGCAATTGTTTTTTTTAAAGGCAGCCAGAGAGACTTCTACGTGAGAGTGCCAGCCACCATTGTTGCTTAAGTTGTGGAGCTCAGCCCTTCCTCAGTGCCGCCTAATCAGCCGCTGCCGCTCACTTGCCCAGATCGATCGAATTCATGATCGCTGAGACAGTGTTGCTGTTGCCGGCTTAAGTGGAGGACTGCTAGTTCGGTGAGTGTGTGTGGTGGGTGGGAGTCATCGCGGGACTGCGGGACAGGCAGGGCAGGGACAACAAGGTGACTGTCAGACCGTGGCGTGAGGCGAGACAAGTCGCGATGCAGTCGCAGCGGGAGACTTTGGTACAGAGGGATGTCTGATTTGCCCAGGGGTTGACTTGGTTCGTGGCCGAGGTAGTGGATGCTCTGCACTGGGGATTCCTGATGGGACAAAACACTTGTCTGTAGCTGAAAGCGATGGAAAAGCCTGTTTGTTTTTTAATTCAGGTATATCCCCTCAGCCAGCCGGTCCCCATCAACTCAGCCCCCCCAGCCTTGACTGTCCCCTGCTTTCTCCCTGGGCTTACCTCCACCTCTCTGCATGCAATATGCCCATTGGCAGGGACTGGTATGGAAGAAAGTGGAGCACTGTGATGCAGGGCCTGCAAGAGGCCAGACATCCTGCATGGTTGGCAGTTTTTCTGCCTGTTTTTTTCCTGTGGGCTGGTAACATGTAGTGATGCAACCTGCATCTGACAATGGCCCTTTCCTTCAGTCAGTGTCTCCTACCACGCTGCCTACTGACTTCAGCCAGATAGCAGTCAAGGAGAGGAGTCCATTCTATCTGATACTCAGTCTTCCTTCCCCCGGCCAGCCCCCTATAACTGGAGTCTGCATGCGTAGTGAGCAGTAGTGCTACTAAGTCAGTGTAAAAGCCTGTTTCAAATGTGATCTCTGTTTTGGTAAAGCCTTGTCAGCCTGACGTGAACACACACATAGATATACCCATGATGCTTTGTGCTGGACTGGGTTTGAGGCTTTCGAGTGTGGAGGATATTATGACTGGTTGAAATGTGAGAGTGTCTCCTGATTTTTAATAGTAGCAATGGAGTGAGTTTCTAGAGTGTTGTACACTAATCATAGGGAAAGATTTGGAGCTCCACTATGCTGCACAATGTGTATCTGAGATTTTTTGTGTATAATTGTTACTGAATTCTGTGCCTTGGAATCAGTATTGAGTTGGAATCTTGGCCGATTGACTGAACAACAGGTATAAAGGAGGCTTAGTGAGATTTTTCTAAATGTAGTAGCATTCAGTCATGACACTGATAGCCTGAAAGGTTGCCACAAAGACAGAACATGGTTTACACTGTTTGCAAGCACATGTAATGCTTTGCACTAATCTTCTAAGCAAAGACATCACTGCAAGAACCTTCAATTTGGTTTATCTTCAGTCTTCACTAAGAGACTTTGCTGGGGAAAAAAAAAAGTAATTTCTTTTTCTTTCCCTAGCATCATTGCTGAAACTACCACAGGCTGTATCTTTGCAGGATCCTCGCTCGGGAAAAGGGGTAAGGCAGGTGGTTTTATAAAACTAAAATGTGCAATTTTATTTAACACTGAGAATCCATGACTGTTAAAACTGCTTTAAAGGGATTTCTGGTGACGTTGTGCACCAGGAGCAGCCTAAGCTCAGAACTCTCCCTACTCCAGCGAGAATAACTCCCCTCAAAAGAGCATAGATTTGATTAAAAACCTTCGGCTTCACTACCTAAGGGATCCCAGAGATCATGGCAAAGAAAACTCAAAATAAATTCACTGTACTTTTGAACGATGGCGATGGATCAGAACCTAAGGACTCTGACTCAGAACTTAACTGCAAGTCGAGCAAGACCCAAAGCTCTGCCGTGGTCATACAGCGAAGCCAAAAAAAACACTTAAAAAGGTAAAATTGGAAACCATGTTACTGGAAATGCAATCATTCTGGGCCGAAATTAAAGATTCTTTGCAGGAAATCTGGATGGGCAGCAGAAGCTGACCACCAAATCATGGGAAATGTGGCCCGCCTAGACCACAGTACATTCTCCATTTCCACACCTGCATAGCCACCATCTCAAATTCAAAACACCCTATCCAGCTCAACTGGTAGTTCAGTTTACTACAGGCCAGGCCTGCTATTAAACATCCCAGGCTGCAAAGGAGGATCTATCTCTCACCCCCAAGAAAAAGATTTCTCCCTTCTCCCACCTCAGAAGTCCTCGGATTCCTGAACAGCCGTTCACCACCACGATAACAGACCAGTAAGTCGAATTGACAACCACAAGTACCTGAAGAGTTTTTGCAACTATAATGCAGCAGTTCCAGCTGTATCACAATGCCTCTGCCCGAATGAGACTGCCAGTATGTTCCCTGAGGGTTTACACTGGCAGAGTGAGGTGGGTCGACTTGCTGTTGGAAGGAGATGGGGGCCTCACAGGAGTGCCATTACATTTATTTGGGTGGGATTGCTGGGACCTGACCTCTTCTTTCCACAGTTATGACTGTCTGGGACCTGATGCTAGATCACCAGCAAATTGGAGAGGCTGGAGTCTACTCTCATCCTCGACGGCATAAGCTCAGTGACTAAGACCTAATAAGAAAGACCTGATAAGATCTTCCCTGTGTCAGATCTTCACCATTCATCACTGGTGGGTGTATGCTGGAACCAGCATCCTCGTGTGTGCTTCCTCCCCAAGGAGAGGAGCAGCACCGCCCATGAGACAGACTTGTGGGTTGACCAGGCAACTGCCATGGCTCCTCCTCCGCCTCAGTTCTACTTCTCCCGCCATCGAGAGACAGCACCTTGCCTGCATCAGGAGCAAGAATACTGTGTCAGCAGCCTAGTTTTGGCACTGCACCTCAGTTTCTCCGGAGCCACTTTCTATGCCGTCCGCACTGTCTGTTAACTTAGATGCATTTGTTCTGCCGTTCATCAGTACTCTGTGTCATTTATTGAAGAGCTGGTAAGGTCTTTCCATTTTCTTATTTTAAATGGTGCCGAACCTTGACTGTTTATTGTTTTAGTTTTCCGTTTACATCATGCCAGGTTCAGGGGACAAAAGCGCTCTTAGTGGGCCCGACATCCTACAAGTCCGTGTCCCTGCATGTCAGTAGTTTTCCACTATGGGCTGGCATGATGTATGCCTAACCTGCCTTGGACCTCAGCATGATATGGACAGCTGTGACACCTGCTTTTCAGTGGACCGCCATGTTCTTCAGCAGGGCTCTTCTGACTTCGGGCGCCGTCTCGCTAGGATCCATGCACAGGTCACTTGCCTTCCTACAGGTCACCCCATGGGCCTATACAGTCCAGTGAGGTGGCAGTCTCCTCCTTTAGCCTTGCCACAGAGGAAGCCTCTGCAGTGTTGGAGGCCAGTCTGATTCCACCAGGAGCCAGGCTGGGAGCACCGCCTGGCAGTCACTTCCTTGGGGTGCAGGCTACCCCAATGTTCAAGCTTCATTGTTGCTGGGTCCAGCATGTGATATTCCTTGGCGGCACATGCTAGTGCTGTCTCAGATCCTGGAGCTGTTCGCAGCTCCGTTGATTGAGACTGTGCTGCGAGGGCACTGGGTCCACACATGGTGCTGTTCACGGTGCTGGGGTGGAGAGCCCTGGCTTGCCAGTTTGGAGGTCTTTTGGATCTCCTCCTCTCTTGAGCCAGATGATTGAGCAGCCAATCTGGGCTGGCGACCTAACTCCTTGGAGGCTGTGGGCTCTCCGGGGCCCAGGACCCTTGTGCCTTCCCAGGTGCCCCTCCCCATGGACCCGGTGACTGCGGTCGGCACCGGCTCCTGTGCCGAGGGCAGGACACAGGATAGCTATCCCGGGCCTGTGGGAGCTGTGGGTCAGGTGTTGTGGGTGGGGTCAGTTGCCATCCCCCTCTCCTGATACTGGATCTTGGACCCTTTTTCTAGGGCTTTCCCAGAGACCCTGTGGAATTCGGTGACACGGCCTGAAGAAGAGGTCTCCCAGAGTCAGCAGGGTTGAGGGCTGCAACGCCCTCTGTAGTCCTTTTGGAGCTTGAGGAGGAGCCGCAGCACTGAGCCCAAATTCTTCCCTCATCGGCATCCCTTCAGGGGAGTCCTTGCTGGGTGAGGTTGGGGTCTGCCTTTCTGGATACATATGGGCCCTGGTCCCCTTGTTGGAGTGCTTCCTGTACAGGGCTTAGTCCTGACTGCTTCGGGCAGGTTTAGTGGCCTTTGACTGATCCAACCTATGGATCCCCTCGTAATCCGGGATTGCCTGCTAGGTCTTCTAGCACTGGCAGAGGCATTTCACTTGCTGTGAAAGATTTCTCCCCTTGCCTCTGCGTCCAGCCCCTCTTTTCCCAGGACATGTGGGCCCTTAACCTGGGAGCAGTTCAGATCTCAGGCTGTGGACTTCCCAAGATACGGTCTTTCGCCTGTCTCCCCCTCTGTAGCCAGCATCTGAATCTACAGGTTCTTCGGCCTCCTCGTCTTCCTCCATCGAGGGAGAGGAGACCTCTGTCAGAGTATCAGTGCTTTCTCACGAGGCTGGTCGAGGACCTGCATATTTCCGACATGGTAAGATGCAACATCGAACGTACATAGCGTGCCTTGCTAGGCGAATACAGTGCAGACCCCTAGGAGGCGTCATACAGTGCCTGGCAGCTTCCCTCTGCCCTGGCTCCAGCCCCTTTGGGCTGCCAGCATCGATATTGCGTGCCCCAGGGATCTCCAGGTACATTAACTCATCCCCTGTGAGACTGACATGATTGGACAGTCTTACCAGGCATAGGCGCCCAGTCCGTGACAGGTTCACAGATCCAGACTCTGCATAGTTCGACCCCCTGGGGCGGAGAGTTTTCTCCTGCATGGGTAATCCTTTCTATTGCATCTCCTCAGGCACACCACGTTGCCTATAACAGGCATCTGAGGGCAATGCTGGGTCAGGTGTTGGCATCGTTGCTTGATTTGGAGGCAGCCAGGCAGGCCACAGCCCTCTCCATGATAGGCCTGGAGCAAGCAAGAGCATCCTGTGATGCCAGTGAAGTTGCTTCATGACTAGCGGGGACAGCGATCTGCATCAGGTAGACAGCGTGATTTCACCTAGCAAGGCTATCGCCCCTGGCCCGGTGTAGGGCGATTGCCTCTGCATTCCGGGGGACCTGCCTTTTCTCTGCTTTCCGGGGACCCACCTTTCTCCCACAGGGTGAGGAGGGACCTGCAGGGCACCTTCCTTCCCCAGGGAATGGAACCCACCTCGCCCTGACCAGTCACAGGCTTAACTGGTCTGGAATGGGTCTTCTTTTCCGTGTTTCCCATAGGAGGCTTAGGATGTCTGTCTCTCAGGGAAGTGCTGAACCCCCTTTGGGGAGCTCAGTACTTAGCCACCAGTGATGAAAGGTGAAGATTGACACAGGAAAGATATGGAAATTGTGTACCTACCGTAATTATTGGATCTTCCTGTGTATCATATCCATTCATCACTGAAACCCTCCCACCTTCCGCTCAGAAGGTCTCAGTCCCTGGACAATGCCTCCTCCCTGATTGCGCTTTTCTCAGGGAACCAATAAAGCTTCCCCTGTACAGCTTAGGGCCTCCCCTTGCTCCTTGCACCCCCCCCCCCCGATTGTGTTTCTTATGTCGGAGTATAGCTCTGAAGGCTACTTGTTACCTAAGCTGTCCCGCCAGGAGTTTCCATGCTCTACTACCATGCTCATAAAATCACTGTCTGGAGTAGTGAAGTGCTCCCTCAATCCTGTTCATCAAAAGTATAGCCAGCTCCCCCCCTTAGCTATCTGGCTGCTGTTTTACTTCAAGATTGACAGCAATTTTGTGTCTAAATTCTAGATCTCCAGCTGTCTCTCTAGAGAGAGCTGCCAGGCTGCCCTCTCTCTCTCTCTTAATAACTTGAGATGCATAGGATATAATTGTGTCCCTCAGGTTGGGTTTCAGGGCATACCAGTATAGTGGGGCTGCACTATCGGCCTGGGGGTTAGTGCACAAAAAGTCTCAGTTATACACAAGTATGACAGATCCATCACTCATGTATGATTCATGCTGGAAACTGGGTGGGGTATGACTCAGTTCCAGCAATAAAATTAAGGAGATCAGTTCCAGGATTAAAATGGACAGTTCCAGTGTAATTCCCCCACCAAAAGATGAAACTGAATATATCATGTGTTAAAATACAACATACAATGAGGAACTGTGTCCCTCCCCATACCCTTGAGCCGGGCCATCGGGCTGTGTATCCAATGCGCATGCAAAGTCCTGGCTGAGTGCCTGGTGGGTCCAAAGCCAGACAACTGTAGTATGTGTTCATTCTTCAAATGGACTGCTTTTTTCCTTTAACCTCTAATCTGCACATACAGTATCGTAGCCTTTTGGGGGACCATGCAATGCTTTGTTTATGTTCAGTAGTTAATAAATAAAGCCACACTGAAAAATCCCAATTCTGGTTCTGGACATTACAGTTATTGCTTCCTGTAGTTGGATTTACTTGGGTGCCCCTGTGCAGAGTAGTCAAACCTAGGTCTCTTGCGCCAGGTAACTTCATCCTTCCCCGAACCCATAGATATGCCCCCACCAGGTATTGCTGCCAAATGCCAACAGCATGCCACCTGTCATTTTGGTAAAAGGGCAGGGGTGGGAGTGGTTACATTAGTATCTCACCCCCCATTGTGTACTCTATTGTTTGTTTTAGGTACCTCCCAGGTGCATCTTGGGAGCACAGGGAAGTTAGGTGACTTGCTCATAGTCACATAATATGTAGGAGGTGGCTGTAGGATTAAAGTCCAGTTCTCAAGGTTTGCAGCCCAGTGCTCATAATCACTATGCTTTATTGCCTCTCCTAAAGTATGGTAACTTGCTGATGCTTCGTTAATCTTTTTCTATACGCACCCTCGTTGTGAGATAAAAGCAATAAGACAAAACAATGTGGGCCTCGGGCTGAGACAACTGCCCACCAAGGAGCGTAGCAAGGCCCAATGTAACAGGTGGGGCCTTACAGCCCCTGGAAGGGTGGCTATCTCTGCCTAGAGCCCTCCCTTTAATGTTGCATTGTACATATAAAATGGGTTTGTTCATTGAGAAGTTTAAAAAAAAAAACAGAATGTTAAAAAAAGTTGACATCTTTTAACGAAAAATAGTCCTTTCATTGGTGGTTTGTCACAAGGGTTGCTGTGGTCATTTTTTCCAGTCCCTGCTGCATATAATGAGGACCAGGAGTTTTAAGATGCCTCTTATTGGTGTCTGGTGGTTTACTTAACATTTCTCCCAGACTCTGCTACCTGATTTGTAGGACTGGGAGTAATTATCCGTGTTTACACTGCTGGCATGCGTGTCAGAATAGAGCTGGGGGATTCCCAAGTCCCCTTCCCACCATTTCACATTTGCGCCCTTTAAGCCTTTCAGGTATTTACTGTCCTTTCAAAATTCAGCCACCAGTATTAGAAGTTCAGTTACTACAACTGTAAGAACAATAGTCACGTTTCATGTAGAAATGTTCCGCCGACTAGCAGCTCATGCAAATGTGGCCTGTCCTCCTTTTGTAGCATCCTGGCCTGTGACCTGGCCAGTCCGCCCCTACTCAGTACTCTGGGAGGAGCACTATATTTCTAAATGAAACTTGCCTTCTGTGTTTTAAATATTGTATATGTTGTGTGAGCAAACTCAGTGTGTTACTAGGGCAGAGGTGGGAGAACTGTGGGAACTTGGAGGACTGAGGGAATTTCCTACAGTCTAGGTGTACCGATTTGTGTTGCAATCTTGATGTTTTACACAAACTGCACAGTCAGGAAGTAATTTCCAGGTTCCCCAGGCACCTTTCTATTGCCTAGTGGCTACTTTTTAAACTTTTAGATATAGCACCAAAACTGGAGCGTCTGTGATGTCACTTCCAGTCGGAAGCTAGTTCAAGTAATGCTCCCGCGAGCCCACCTTCAGAAGAGTGCTGAGATTGCCTTGATAGAACTCAGTACTCTGGGAGGAGCGCTATATTTCTAAATGAAACTTGCCTTCTGTGTTTTAAATATTGTATATGTTGTGTGAGCAAACTCAGTGTGCTACTAGGGCAGAGGTGGGAGAACTGTGGGAACTTGGAGAACTGAGGGAATTTCCTACAGTCTAGGTGTACCGATTTGTGTTGCAATCTTGCTGTTTTACACAAACTGCACAGTCAGGAAGTAATTTCCAGGCTCCCCAGGCACCTTTCTATTGCCTAGTGGCTACTTTTTAAACTTTTAGATATAGCACCAAAACTGGAGCGTCTGTGATGTCACTTCCAGTCGGAAGCTAGTTCAAGTAATGCTCCCGTGAGCCCCCCTTCAGAAGAGTGCTGAGATTGCCTTGATAGAACTCAGTACTCTGGGAGAAGCACTATATTTCTAAATGAAACCTGCCTTCTGTGTTTTAAATATTGTATATGTTGTGTGAGCAAACTCAGTGTGTTACTAGGGCAGAGGTGGGAGAACTGTGGGAACTTGGAGGACTGAGGGAATTTCCTACAGTCTAGGTGTATCGACTTGTGTTGCAGTCTTGCTGTTTTACACAAACAACACAGTCTAGAGGTAATTTCCAGGCTCCCCAGGCACCTTTCTATTGCCTAGTGGCTACTTTTTAAACTTTTGGATATAGCGTCGAAACTGGAGCGTCTGTGACATCACTTCCGGTTGGCAGCTATTTCAAGTAACACTCCCATGAGCCCCACTTCAGAAGAGTGCTGAGATTGCCTTGTTGGAATGCAGTACTCTGGGAGGAGTGCTATATTTCTAAATGAAACTTGCCTTCTGTGTTTTAAATAATGTATATGTTGTGTGAGCAAACTCAGTGTGTTGCTAGGGCAGAGGTGGGAGAACTGTGGGAACTTGGAGGACTGAGGGAATTTCCTAAAGTCTAGGTGTACTGACTTGTGTTGCAATCTTGCTGTTTTACACAAACTGCACAGTTGGGAGGTAATTTCCAGGCTCCCCAGGCACCTTTCTATTGCCTAGTGGCTACTTTTTAAACTTTTGGATATAGCACCGAAACCAGAGCATCTGTGACGTCACTTCTGGTCGGCAGCTATTTCAAGTAATGCTCCTGTGAGCGGGAGCAAGTGTGAGCAGGGTGAGCGCACATTTCCGCATGTGGAGACACACGCAGTGACACATGTGTCTTAGCGCATGTCTGCAGTGTCCGCAGTGACAGCAGGAACAGCAGGAAGGTAGGACTAGGTAGTAGGTACATACTTTGTTTGTAAAGCAAATAGTACACAAACTGCTATTAGTCTGTATGACAGCATCTGTAAGTGCAACCATCTGTGTGGGGACAAAATACTATATAAACAATGGCAAATAACGTATGTCATTCTTGTCAAATATATGCAGGAGGACCACAAATCAATAACTTTGAATGCAATAAATGTGTGTTAATAAAAAGTTTGGGAGATGAATTAAAATGCTTAAAATCAAACTACTAACAATACTGATATCTCTATGCTTGAGTCATACATTGACAACATGGCCTCTTTATACTTGCCAGACAGTGAAAACAACTCTGCAAATGGTCCACTTACTACAGAACTTTTTTCACTATCACCCAGTGTAGTTAATAATGTGGAGGAAACATGGTTTCAGGTGCCCAAAGGAAAAACAAAACTGGGGGGGGGGGGGCAAGTACATCACAGTGCTCCTGTTTTGCAAACTAAAAACAGGTATGAGGCCTTAACATCTGACACAAATTGTGTGGAAATCCCCAATTCTGAAAAACCCTATTTAATGGACTCACCCCATAATATTATTATTAAAGTCCCCCCACCAACGTTGAGACAGGACGAACTTAAAATCTATAAAAATAGCTCATTACCCTCTAAACTAGCTACTTCATCCCAGTCATTTTCTCATCCAGATATTAACCATGATGCCCCTGTAAACTTGACAACTGAAACAAGACAAATCTTTGTACTAGGGGATTCCATTATTAAAACCATAGATAGGAATGTGTGCAACCCTGATAAAAATAACCGTACCTGTTCTAGCTTTAGGGGGGCAGGGATCTCTGATATTACAGCTATGATACCGGAAATACTAGGAAAAGCTACCAGAAATGCTCTAGTTATAATACATGCAGGCACAAACTATATTAATAGATACCACCTTGAACAAATTAAACAAAATGTCATAGGACTCAACAACATACTGGTTGAAGCAGGATGTGAGGTTTGCTTTTCTGAAGTCCTACCAGCACCTAGAACAACCAGTTATGTTACAAATAAAACTAAAGCCTTTAATAACTGGTTGAGAAACTGGTGTCTCTCCCAAGATATTAAATGGCTTACCCATTGGGAGCATTTTGTGGACAGAACATCCCTTTTCTGTTGGGATGGACTCCATCTCAGTAAGAGAGGAAGCACTATTCTAGGTAGAAAAATCTTATCCCACGTGGACTCATGTTTAAACTAGCTTACAAAGGGGAGACTGGGGCAGTACCCAGATCTCAAGCAATCAAGGCTTTTCCTACCAAAATCTGCAAAATATTATCTTTAAATGCAAGATATTTGAATTTGCTTAAACTCTCAGAATTGGAAACTAGAATCCATCTACAAAAAATTTATATCATATGTGTCACAGAAACCTGGTGGGACTCAGACTCATTGTGGATTAAAGAAATACCCAGATTTAAACTTTATCATAATGATACAGTCCAAAAAAAGTGGGTGGGGTTTGTCTATATATAAAAGATACTATTCAGTCACATGAATATCCCCAGAAATCCATCACCAAAAGTGTCTGGGCATCCATACAATTTCAGGGGCACCCACAGATACTTATTGGTACATGTTATCATCCACCATCTGCCGATGCAGATTATACCAAAGTATTATTAGAAGACATAACCCATATAGCTGATAGGGGCAACACACTGATACTGGGAGATTTTAACATGCCCTCAATTAACTGGGCTTCTGGCATTGGCACTACTGTCATTGAAAAACATTTTATTACCATACTACATGAATTAGGATTAGAACAACGGGTGAGAGATCCCACCAGAGGGTGTAATATATTGGATTTTAATATTAACAAATATGTCTGACAAAATTCACAACCTTTCTGTTTCTGTCCCTCTGGGAAACAGTGATCACAAATCTGCTGTATGTGACCTGGACTATGAAATTCATAAACCGGCAAACCATTCAAAAATATTTAATTATGGAAAAGCTGACTTCCAGGGAATTACTAACTGCCTAAAAAACACTCCTTGGGCTAATATACTAGCACCCATAACATTAGAAGATGCTTGGAATTTTGTAAAAAAAAAAAAAAGAATAATAGACCTTGAGAACACCTTCATCCCTGTTCAACAAAAATACAATAAAAAATGGAAAATACCACTTTGGTTAAATAACACAATCCGTAAACAGATAAAAAAAAAGGAAACATTGTTTAAAACCTTAAAAAAATGCACAGCTGATGCAAAGGAACTAATATTGGGACAGTATAAGATAGCAGTCACTAACCTTAAAAAATCAATTAGATTAGCAAAACGAAATCTTGAATTTCGTATTGCTCGCACCAGGGATAATCATAAGTCCTTATTCTCTTGCCTTAACAGTAAAAGAACTAACAATAGGCAGATAGGTCCTCTTATGGAAGGCACTTCCATTATTACCTGTGATAAACAGATTGCCAATACTTTAAACAACTATTTTTCATCAGTATTTTCTAAAGGGGGAGATTCTAGCAAAAAAAACTTGACGACTTTAGAAACAAATAACTACACTATAACTACTACTGACATTACTAACTTATTAAAAAACTTAAAACTGAACATGAGTAGTGGTCCTGACCATATTAATTCTAGATTTTTGATTGAAACCATAGATGAAATAGTTACCCCCTTAACAATACTTTTCAATAAATCTTTAATGGATAAATCAGTTCCTTTGGACTGGCTAATGGCAGTAGTTGTACCTGTATAAAAAAAGGGTAATCAAGCATTAGTTAATAATTATAGATCTATCAATATTACATCCATCCCATGCAAACTAATGAAGAAAGTAATTAAGGGTATTATGGAAAAGGAAATGCAAAAACGTAACATAAATTACCTTTCCCAACATGGGTTTAAACAGGGACACTTACACTGCCAATCGAATTGCTTTCTATAACATCATTAACCAAGGTTTGGATAACAATACACCCTGGGATGTTATTCTTTTGGATTACAGCAAAGCCTTTGATAAGGTCTCCCATGGTATTCTTATAGCTAAGCGTATACATCTTGTTTTTTCAACTAGTATAGTCAAATGGATTGACAGTTAGTTGGCAGGTAGAACCCAACGTGTGAGGGTGAATGGTGTATTGTCTGAAGAGGTGGCTGTTACTAGTGGCATGCCACAGGGTTCGGTTCTGGGCCCTGTGTTGTTTAATGTTTTTATTTCAGATATGCAGATCAACTCAGGGAATTCGCTATCTAAATTTGCAGATGACACCAAGTTGGGTGGCATGGTGGGCTCAGATAAAAGTAGGGTTACAGTCACAAAGGATCTCAACATTGGAATCCTGGGCCCAGACCAACAAAATGAATTTTAACATTGATAAGTGTTCAGTCTTTCACTTGGGTCACAATAATCCCAAACAAACATATATGTTAAATAACAAAATCTTACAATCATCCTCATGTGAAAGAGATCTAGGGATCTGGATAAATGACAGACTTACCCCCACAAACCATTGTAGCCACATAGCAGAAACAACAAGTTCACTCTTGGGTAGAATCAGACATAAGTTTATTTCAAAATCTGAGGAATGCATCACTCCCCTGTTTAGATCCCACATTAGACCCTATACAGACTATGGGTCACCGGTATGGAACCCTTATCTGGTCAAAGATATAAACCTCATAGAACAAATACAACGGAGGGAAACAAAGATGGTTCCTCACCTTGCATCTTTACCCTATCCAGATAGATTAAAAAAAACAGGATTACATTCACTAAAGTTCAGGCGATGTAGAGGGGATCTTATCTTTTTGTATAAGGTACTAAAATCACCCTCTCATATGGCCCAATGTGGCATCCATATGAGTCAAAGGAAAACATCACCAAGGCTTCACAATAAACAATTATTAAACAGCCAAGCAAGAACCAACAGAAGGTTGCATTTCTTTTCTATAAGAACACCAAGACTTTGGAATATACTTCTGCAGGAACTAGCTGGCAGTGAGACTGTTAACACATTTAAAGTAGGGATCGATATCTGGCTTACTGAGAATCAACATAGGGTTTAAATTCCCACGGTTGTGGGGGGGACAATCTCGATGGGCCATGGCCTTCTTTTGTCCATACATACCTAGTAATTGTCTTTTGGTGACAGTGACTGGGGAGCTGCTGCACCTAGCTCTACAGTGAGCTCATTTGAAAGGGGGCAGTTGGGGTTATAATACTGTGGGGTCAATAAATAAATAAATAAAGTGATTTACATGGCTGCACTAGTGCCGAACAAGTGGGGAACTGTGTCAGACTGCATTGGACAGACAGGGCTGACATTTTAATAATGCTTTGACCTTTCACAGCAGCCAATCAGCAATCTAGGCACCCAAAACTTAGACAAAGGAACTCCTGGGAAAAGGAGGGGACTAATTCAGGCACCTAGATCATGCTCCAATAAAAGAGCAGGAAATATTTATCTCTATGGTTACCAATTATTGATGGTCTTCATCAGCCACTTAGGACTCTAGAATTTTGGCTGAAACAGTGTGGACTTTATGGGACTGCTTTAGTCCATTCCCGGGCTCTGTACGAGTCAGTAGTACCCTGTGAGAGTGGACTTTGGACATCAGAGGTTTACCCAGGCCCTATGTGGAGATTGCTGTGTTGCAGAATTGGAGATTGCTGGGTTGCAGAATCAGATTAAGAAGGGGAAAGAGAGAAAGAGACTGAACTGTGATCCTGATTCCCCAGGTATTGAGAAACTGCTTATTTTTGGGAGAAAATAAATGCTGCAGAAACCCTGCACTAGAAGCTGAACTGCAGAGAAGACTGTGCGAATTACCTGAGTGCTGCAGTTGCTGCTGAGAGTGGATCTTCACAGTGCTACCTGTTGAGGTGAGTGAGGGTGTGTGTGACAGTCTGGGAGGGTACAGGATGGTGGGTGCTCAGTGAGAGGTTGGGGTGGGGGGTTTGCATCAACGATGGACTTTTTTTTTTACAGATTAAAAAAAGAAGACAGCAATGGACAGTTTTGTTTATTTCAGAGTCGGACGGACATGACAAGGGGGGCTACTAGACACCAGGGCAATGATGAACATCAACAGAGACAGCCCTTGGAGAGTGGGAGGACACCACTAGACACAAGGGATAAACGTAGATTTTACAAGGTTGGGCATCAGACGATGGGGTCGCCACTAGACACCAGGGATTCCTTGAAATATTTATGGGATGGGGAACCAGAGGGTGGAGGGTGCCACTGGACACCAAGGAATAGTATGAGAACTATAAATAAAATATTTAAAATAAAAAAAATAAACAAAAAAAATATATATATATATATATATATATATATATACACACACATACGCACACAAAGGAATCGGAGAGGGGGTACCACTGGACACCAGGGAATAAAATGTTAAATCTAAACCACATAAAGTTTTAAAACAAATAAGAAAAAGACAGGGGGGCCAATTTTCAAAGGTTGATGCAGGACTTGCTTCAAGCTCTGCATCAACCACAATGTTTATTGCAGCTGCACCAAACATATGGCCACAACCTGCACCTGATTTTAGTGTATTGGGAGCAGTTGCAACATTTTCCACAATTTATGGCAGCTTGCACCAAAACTTTGCACAAGCCCCATAGAAAGGGTCTCCCAATGGTGCAAAGTTGGACTGGGGGGAGGTGATCTAATTTGAGGGATTTGGCGCAACTGAATGAAAATTCTGATCTGCGCTTGGACAATGCTACAAGCCGTCTGTGCTGTATTATCAGTGCACTAGGGGCTTGCAGCATTCACAGCCCATTTGAAAATTGGGCCCAGAAAAACTAGGGGGAGCAAAAGGAAAAGCCTTTTTTCGTTTGAAGAAATCCTTTTCCATACCAACAAAAATAGGAATGAAAAAGTATTCCTTCAAATGAAAAAATAATCTGCCAAAACTGAGTAAGAAATCCTTTTCCATGTCAATAGATCCTTATTTGTTTGAATAGAAAAAATCAAATGAAAAAGGATCCCTTGTCATGAAAAAGAAATCAGCAGAAAAACTAAGTCTGAAATCCCTTTTCTTGAATGAAAGTATCACATGAAAAAGAATCCCTTGTCATGAAAAAGGAATCAGAAAAATGACTAAGTCAGAAATCCTTTTTCATGACAAGGGATCCTTTTCCATTCAAACAAAAAAGGAGTCATGAAGAAAACCAGAAAAAACTAAGTTCAAAATCCTTTTTCGTGACTCTTGATCCTTTTTCATTTTAAAGGAAAAGGATTCACGAAAAAGGATCTTAGCGAGTGACAAAAGTGGAATTAAAATGTTGAAAAAAAATTCCAGGGTCATTTTGCCACCAGACAACTGCAGAATCCACCTAATAGAGTTCCAGTGAGCAAGATACATCTGTTGGTGTCTGTAGGGCACCTCATTTTTGTGTTTTCAATATAATTTTTTCAAACTGAAAACAAGATGGCGGAAAACAAAATAGGATTTTTTTTCTCATGAAAAAGGATTATCCCCCAACAAAAAAGAATCCCTTTTCAATTGATCTTTTTTTCATTCCAGGAAGCTATCCAAAAGACTGTACTGAGCATGCTCAGAAACCAAAATTTTAACATTTAATAACTTTGGAATTCATTTTTTTCACCAAACCAATGAAAGGCACATCTGTTGGATGATCCCTTTCTACCCTGAAAATTTCAGACCAAAGTTCCAAACTGTGCAGCATGATGAAAAAAGACTGCAAAAAAGGCAATTTTTTGCATGTTTTAATTGGCCCAGATATTCAAACTGCGCCAGTTTGTGGCGCAGACCCCTGCGCCGCTCAAAATAGTTGCGCAGGGGTGTGGCCAGGGCGATATTCAATGGAGTTGTACTATGGCACAACTGCTTTGAATATCACCCCCTGGCCACCCCCACTGTGCATGGCACAGTGGAACTGCACCAGCGCAAGTGGTCAGAATGGAACATTGAGATACAGTGTCGCAAGTTCCATTGCGCTATGCACAGCACCTGCGATATTCAAAGGGTGACATGCAAATGGAGCCATAATTTATGCAAGGTGCACGGGGGGGCCATTTGCATCTGATTACGGCCCCATTTGCATCCCATTAGCATGCAGGTGCGCCGATTCCCGACGACTTGCACCTGGCACCTTGCCAGGCAGCAGCCGTCGGGACCGAAGCCCCCTGCAGCCCGATCGCAGGATGTCCCATAAGGGACAATGCATGTCTCCAATCCCTGGTGGTCCAGTGGACCGCGAGTAGCCCGATTGCAGGCATAACAGTAGTCCCTCTCATTAGTGCGATCGAGGGCATAACAGCATCCCCCCATTAGCCCGATCGTGGGCATTACCGTAATACACCCCCCAGTAGCCTGATCGCAGGCATAACTGTATTCCCCCATTAGCCCGATGGCGGGCATCAGTAACCCCAAAGTCCAATATCCCTGGTGGTCCAGTGGACGAGCAGACCGATCGCGGGTGGAATTCCTCACCCCCAAGTCCGAAATCCCTGGTGATCTAGTGGACCCCATCCACGCCCACAGAGCCCCACCACCCGCTCCCCTCATCAGCCGGGGGGTAGCAGCACCCCACCTGCCTGCTGCCCACTGCCCGCCAACTGACAGCTCAGTATGGCTGCACGCCCATTGGTTCAGAACATGAGCCAATGGGCATGCAGCCATACCGTACTAGTCAGTCAGATATGTGAATGAATTCATTCACATATCTGGACCGAAATTCATTCACATATCTGGACTGACTAGTATGGGTGGTTGCATGCCCATTGGCTCATGCTCTGAACCAATGGGCGGCAGCTACACCGCCGAGCTGTCAGTCGGTGGGTGGCAGGGCGGCAGATGGTGGGTGCTGCTGCTCACGACTGACGAGGGGGGGAATGGGGTGAGGCTCTGTGGGCGCTGGGGTGGGGGTTCCACTAGATCACCAGGGATTTCAGACTTGGGGGTGAGGAATGCTGCCCGCGATCCGCTACTGCTCAGTCCACTGGACCACCAGGGATATTGACTTTGGGGTTACTGATGCCTGCTATCAGGCTAATGGGGAAATACAGTTATGCCTGTGATTGGGCTACTGGGGGTGTATTACAGTAATACCCGCGATTGGGCTACTGGGGGTGTATTACAGCAATGCCCACGATCGGGCTACTCGGGGAGGACTGTTATGCCCGCGATCGGGCTACTTGGGGATGCTGTTGCGCCCATGATCGGGCTACTTCAGAGGGGAATACTGTTATGCCCGCGATCGGCTACCGCGTCCACTGGACCACTAGGGATATTGGACTTGGGGGGGATACTGATGCCCGCGATCGGGGCATGGGGGGGCGCCGCCAGGTGCGGCGGGAATGAGTGGAGGGCCACCCACAGGTGGCAGCTGCTGTGTTGTGCGCTGCAATGCGGCAGCTCACCTGTGGGTGGCCCTCAACTTGTTCCTTTTTTTTTGGTGTAACTTTGTGCTGGCGCAGGTAGGGTTGCGCCTGCGTAACTCTGCATGGCCCTGGCTGAATATCAGGCTGTGCAGTTTATGCATGGTTCCTCCCCCTTCGGTTGCACATGCCTTCATTATCTTTGCGCTGTTGCTCAGCATGATTTTGGGTGTGCAACTGCCTCCTGCTGAATATCGCAGAATGGAGCAATTTCGACTTGTGCAGGCGCAACCCTATTGCGCATGGCTCAACTCTTTTGAATATCTGGGTTATTATGTCCAGCTCGGAGTCCACACATCTGCCAGAACTTGGTACATCAAGAGATATACCCTACAAGACTGCTCATGCAAATTTTTGTGCAAATCCATTGCACAGTTGCAAAGTTATTAAAGTGCAAAATGTGAGGTTTAACATAGAAAGCCCTGCTCAACCCTAACTATAATGGATAGTGTATAATATATATTCATTGCAAAAAGCTTCATTAATGCAGTACTCAGGGTTAAAATGATAAAAGTAGGGAAATGTGAAATCCTAACACCCCACCCCCACCCCCACCCTGCAGGCAGCAACAGGCAGGGGGGAGCCTTGGGCTTGTCAACTCTAAGGCTTGCCACATTCTGATATACTGTACACAGTGTTAGGGTTGACAACCCTAAGGCACACCCCATGCCTGTTACTGCCTGCAGGGTGGGGGTGGGGTGTTAGGGTTGGAAATCCTAACACCACATTTCCTTACTTTTGTCACTCTAATCCTAACTAGTGCATTAACAATGTTTTTTGCAATGAATTTCCTTACTTTCTGAGATACTAAATGGTATCCTTGGAGAGCCCTGTGCTCCAATCCCTCCATAATTTTTGAGATGGTGGGAAAAAAGAGAGAGAAGGGCAATATGCCTCATGACTTAGTACACACATCAAGAAGAATAAAAGCTGGGGTATGAGGGGGGAGTGGAGGCAGTACACCTCATACCTTACTATATACAAATGTGTAATAAGGCATTTGGCTGCACCTCCTCCCTTACTATATACCAAAAAACATAAAAGAGAGGGGGGTGCTACACCTCATGCATGAGCATACACAAATACATTGTAAGCCACTCAGCTATGGCTCATGCCTTATCATACACTAACAACTATAACAGAGACAGGATGCTACAGGAGGGGAGCACTACACCTCATGCTAGAGTATATCCAAGGATGTAGTAAGGCACAAATCACAGCAAATGCCTTAGCACACACCAAGAACCAGGAAAGGGAGGCCTCAGGCCATAAAACATACCAAAAACCATAAAACAGAAGAGGTGCTACAGCTCATGCATGAGTGCACCTAAGGGCATAGTAAGGCACTCAGCTGTGTCTCATGCCTTATTACACACCAAGAAGCATTACAAGGAGGGAGTGGTAAGCCTCACGCATTACTACACCCAAGGGCATAGTAACACAGTCAGCTGCAACTAGTGCCTGAAGACATACACGTGAGTGCGGAAGTGAAGGGCACAAAGGACCCTGTGCTTCCATGGCTACATATAGTAGGTGAAGTGTATGGAGGGCCCTTCACTCTCATCCCTCCATTGATGTGTATGTTGTTATGGAAGCGCAGGACCCTCCGGGCTCTGTGCTTCCATTTATAACAAAACAGCCACAAAATTGCCAGCATGCCATTCTTAGTACCCCTCCTCATGAACCCAGTACAAGCAGGTGGAGTACTACACCTAAAGCCTCAGTATGATGAAGCACATGTATCCAAAAGTGCATACCGAGCATTCTAAAAATCCTAATTTTCAAAACCTTATAACTCATGACCACATTCACATTTTCCCACCAAATTAGAAAAAGGCACATCTGTTAGGCAAGCCCTTTGCACCCTGAAAACATCAGAGCAAAATTGCAAAGTGTTTCTGTGGTGTGCAGCACCAAAGAAACACCTCACATTACAATGTTATCCTATGGGAAATTGAGCAAAATTTCAAACCTGTATAACTCCAGACCAAATTAATATGTTTTCAGTAAACCAGGAAAAGGTGCATCTGTGCGGCAAGCTCTTTGCACCCTGAAAATTTCAGAACAAAATTCCAAACTGTTTCTTCACTGTGGAGTGACAAAACAATGGCTGTGTTATAATCCTTACGCTATAACCCTAACACTCACCCCATTCCATGTGTAAGTAAGCTGAGATGGTTACAGTGTAGGAGAATGGGTGAGTGTTAGATTGACATCCCCAAGGCACACCCCCATGCCTGTTGCTGCCTGCATGGTGGGGGTTGGGTGTTAGGGTGGGAAACTCCAACAGCACATTTCCAAACTTTTGTCGCAGGAACCCTAACTGAGGCATTAACAAAGTTTTTAGCCAAGAGTTTCCTTACTTTTTGAGATAGTGTAATCATAGCCTTATTTGCTTGTGGGAGATTAGGACCCTTGGGGCTCTGTGCTCCCACCCATCTACAGTTTTTGAAATAGAGTAATCATAGCCTTATTTGCATGAGGGAGTGCAGGGCACTTTGGGCTCCTGACCCTCCATAGATGTGTATATGTATGTAGCTGCGGACCATGCATTTCCATTTATAGGACAAAAGTGACCAAATTTTCAGCATAGCCATCTTATTACCATACCTCATGTACCCCGTACAGAAAATTTTCAAATCCCCACCCAAACATAATTCCCCACAATTGCAGCACCGTTCCACGTCACAGGTGTGAAAACACATTTTGGTCAGGATTTGAAAAATGACAGCACTGACATACATGAGGTGGGGTAATAAGAAGCCTATGTTGAAAATTTGGGGTCAGAATATTTAAAATTTCCAATGTTACGAGAGTGCATAGCAAAACTGCAATGAACGCACATAACTTTGCCATTTTTAATAATTCTGACCCCAAATTTTCCATATAGCCTTCTTATGATCCCACCTTATGAACAAGGTCAGGAAAAACTGTCAAATCCCACCCAAAAGGTGAATTTGCCAACTGACCACAAAATAACCTTTCAGGTGGGAATTGCATGATGACAGTTGTGTTGTTCATTAGGTGCGGTCCCCAAAAGGCCATGTTGAAAATGTGGTGTCACAATTTGCAAAAATGGCTGAGTTATGCTTAAAAGTTGAAACCCCCTTTGAAATACATTGAACTGCATTTGCCTTGATTTCTCATATTGTAGTCACCAGTTCCAGCAGCAAGATGTGTCTTCAATTGGGAGAGTGGATCTTGAACCTGGGACCTGTTAAGGTGTGTGGGGGTGTACTGGGTGGTTTGGGGTGGTGTGTGCTGAGTGGGAGGTGGGTTGGGGGTGTCTGATCAGCGAGAGACTGTTTTCTTATTTTAGGAAAAAAAACCATCAAGGACCATTTTCTTTTTTTCAGCCTGGGAAAGCGATTGGCAGGTGGATGTTGCCATGATACACCAGGGAAAAAGAAACCAAAAGAGGGGCATAAATCAGAGGGTGGGGTGATGCCACTAGACACCAGGGAAAAGGGGAAAAGTAAATGGGGGCCATAAATCGGATGGTGGGGGTGCCACTAAACACCAGGGAAAAAAGGAAAATAAAGGAAGGGGAGCATAAATCACAACATCCTTCATACCAAACCACCCCAGCCCCCTGACAAAAACATGAGGGCAGGGGGCACAGTGGGGAACATGGGCAGACTAGTAGATCCGCTTACTGGAAATCAGCAGTACTGGGAGGACCAGCCATATCTCACAATTCTCCACTCCACACAAAATGCAGGATTCAGTCTGCTGGTGGTCAGTCCATCCGATTGGATGGCTGCTGTTGATCACCAGGCCTGGGTATGCACATCAGACACATTCCCTGCCACATTTGGGGTCTATGCACAAAACAATCGGATCGCCTATGTGCCATGTAGCTGTGGAGCATAGGGGACCCAAAGTTGGAAAGCTGCATAGCAGGGATCCAGTGGACCGTTGGTGGCATACTCCAAAGCACGCATCCCATGCACACATGATCCCCTGACCAGCTGGGCAAGTCCATGTGGGGCTGGTCTGTGAGGCAGTGCAGCAGATGTGCCTGCACTCCACGCCATTCACCAAGGCATGGAATGCCGGGTGAGGGGGATGCAAGCTATGGCAGGTGGGATCCTGCTGTAACTCTTACATGCCTCCCCAATGTACAGCCACCAGCCATGCTGGACATGTGCTGTTAGCCCCATCATGCCACCCCAGCCCTCAGAGACAGCAGTCCCAGATTGAACTAGCAGAATCTCAGTTGATGAAACCTTTCTTGCGAAGCTCTTGGGAGAGTAGTTCCAACTCGTATGTGTGGTGGCACTTGTCTTTGGATGAAATAAAGACTGCTTTTGAAATATTTTCCTATGTGTGGACAGTGCAATGCCTTGCTAGAGTGTAGCAACTTGTGGAAACTGTTGAGACATTGTTGGGTGTTAGTGACCCCCTGAAGAAGCCTTTCTGCTGAAGCGCTGGGGTGAGTAGTTCTAGAGTGCAGCAACTTGTGGAAACTCCTCATGGACAACAGGGAGGACTGGGGATGGCTGCTTGGGCAAGCACCAGTGATTTTTAAAACAATTCTCATGTTTGGAACATTTCAGTCCTGCATTCCACCTAGAATCCCCTGCTCCACGTGGAGCAAGGGATTCACTTGTGGACTAGGAATGGGCAGCCCATTAGATACCCACACATATCCACTGATCTGCCTCCCCCCCACACATACACACACACACACACACACATATACATTAGCATGCAGTTAGGTGAGGATGTGAACAGGAGGTGTGCAGTAGCTGGCAATTGTGAATGCCATCCACCGCACAACCGTCTGTGGGCATGCAGCTGCACATGCCAGGTATGCTTCTTTTGCGTGTACCCAGCCGCCATTGATGCATAGGCCCCCATGAGAATAGGGTCCAATATTAGGTTGTATGTTTAGTAAGTAGTAAGTTCATAATGGACTGATTTCTGAATGCAAACTTACATCACAGCTACAGTACTGACATTTGGTAAAAGTAAGTGAGCGCACTTGCAGATACATGTTATCTAGGTATTAACTGTGAAAACAGAGAATAGTGGATAGCCAACCATGCAGAACCACTCTGTTCTGTCACAGAGGGGTTCTGGTTCTGCCCTTGCTAAAGTCACCACAGACTGGCAAATGGCCTTGGATTCTAACAAGTATGTGTATGCTGTCTTCCTTGACCTTAGTAAGGCCTTCGATACTGTGGATCACAACATTATGCTTAATGCTCTGAGTAACATCGGTTTCAATAGTACTGCCATTAAATGGTTCACCAGCTACCTTACTAACAGATTTCAGCAAGTTAAAGCCTTAGGAGAATTGTCTCCCTTAAAAACATTACTACGAGGTGTCCCCCAAGGCTCCATTTTGGGCCCAATCCTATTTGTAATCTATATCAACAACCTTGACTCACAACTGCGCACAGCTAATGTGCACTTATTTGTGGACGATACTGTCCTCTACACCTCTAACTCCTCTTTGGACATGGCCTATGAGGACTTACAGCAAGACTTTATTTCTCTCCGACATAATCTTATTAAACATAAGCTCCTACTTAACGCCAAAAAGACCAAAGCCATGATCCTCTCACTGAAAGCAGCCCCAGGACCATCTTGTAATCTCAAGATCCTAACTCTACTGGGCGAGCCCCTCGAAACCATGGATGACTTTAAATACCTAGGGTTCTGGCTGGACAACAAGCTTAATGTCCTATGTCACCTGAATGAGGTCACCAAAAAATTAAGACAACGCTTAGGCATATTCTACTGCATTAAGCATCTTCTTACCAAAGAAGCCAGGAAAAGGCTA
This sequence comes from Neoceratodus forsteri, assembly GCA_016271365.2. NCBI lineage: Eukaryota > Metazoa > Chordata > Ceratodontiformes > Ceratodontidae > Neoceratodus > Neoceratodus forsteri. The sequence continues at coordinate 1,803,759,585 of CM057455.1, read as the reverse complement.
GTGCAATCCACATTCCTGCCCCTACTGGATTATGCTGACTTCCTTTACAACAATTGTCCTTCTTCAGTGCTTTGTAAACTCGATGCACTTTACCACAGGACATTGAGGTTCATCCTCAATCTGCCTCTCGCACCCACCATTACCTGCTGTACCGTGAGCTGGGATGTTCCTTACTTCCTATAAGGAGGAAAAGAAATGCTCTCCTCTGGTTCTATAGAGCACTGTCTGATAAGCTTCCTGCATACATCTCGAGCTTCTTTGAGCATGCCAAGGGGTCATATGGCTTGAGACGCTTCTCTATACTCTGCTTTCAGGTACCTAGAGTAAAAACATTCCATGGCTCGGCTGCAATTAATTTCTCCATCTCTTCCTTATGGAATACCATGCAACGTTCTCTAAAGCTCTCAACCCTCCCCGGTCCATTTACTTTCAAAGCACTAATAGCTGAGCACCTGAAAGATACCTGCAACTGTTTTAGGTAACCATGCTCCCCTAATCTCTGATGCTCCACACAATTATTGTAACGCTTAGTTATGCTTTGCCCCCATCCCCCCGCTAGGGGGTATCCAGCACTTGTATCCTCTCTTCTATTCTCCGCACCCCCGCCTGTCACACTAACCCTCACTCTACCCTCCCTCCCCAGCTACCCCTCCCTCCCGCCTACCCTCTCTACCCCTCCCCCTCACAAGTTCTACAATAGAAAATACACCAGCCTACATATAGTAGTGTATGTGCTGGCCTTCATAAGCCAGTGAGTGCCCAGGATCTAAGCTTCTTACTTTTCTGCTTCCTTTTCTAGTATTCATTTACCTGCATTTAACTCTACAGTCCCAGAATATTTTGGCCTGATTTATCTCACACACATACAATGGTTTTGTGTCTGTTCTAACTGTTTGTAACATTGTTACCTGGAATATGTTGGCCTGATTGATCTCTCACATGTACATTATATGTTTTTGTCTACCCATGCCTGTAACTTGTTTGATGTCCAGGACCACCTTGAAAATGAGCTTGCTCAATGGTGTCTACGCCTGGTTAAATAAAGTTTGATTGACTGATTGATTGATTCCCAGTGACCTCAAGAGTGAAGCTCAAGAGGTCCGTGGGAATCAGAACTCTGAGATGGCAGAACACACTGGTTCTGCATAGAGATGCCTAGCCACTATTTTTTATAGTGTATGGTGTCCCTGGCACTAATTGTTGTGTAGTTTTAGCAGTCCTTTTTATTTTTTTAGGTAGAAGAAGACTTTGATATCCATGTCTTCTTCTGGGAGTTACATCTAGTTGCTAGGATAAGTGGTGTGGTTGTTAGGGACCAGACATCCCTACATTTGTGTCGTGCATGCCCACTGGTTGAAAATCGGGCTGGGAGAGATTTTTAAGGAAAAAACAATGGCGGCTGTATTTCTCAATTAGTGAGAGTACGTGGACAAAGTGAGTGTTTTCTGTAAGTAAATATAAATATCTGGTTGATCCAGCATTTATTATTTTTTTCATAGGACAGTGCATCTGGTTGATCCTGCATATTATTTTACCGTATCTGGTTGATCCTGCATCTGCGGGATTACATGACTGTCTGTTCCTCCCATTACCACCTCTTTTGATCTTGTTGATTCTGCGGTTTCTGTTGGTGTGACTCGTGCGCTCCTGACATCTGCTTGAATGCTGTTGTACCACAGAGGGGTTGAACAGCGTTCCATGACATTTGAGCTATGGTACAACAGCGTTTTAGCTGATATAAAAATTGAGGTAGAACAATGTTCTACCATACATTATAATGGCATTATTTCTTAGCCACAATATTGTTACAATACCAATTAGTAATTACCATTCTGATTACACTTTTAAGTTGTTCTGTGTGATTACCTTTTAAATAAATGTTAGATAGACATAGACTGTTGAAACAGTGCACATGACCTGCATTTATATGTAGTTACACTTGTAAGAACACATTTAATCATGCCAAAAGTAGTAACAGAGTAGTTACATAATAGATTTGCTATTATAGTTTGCAATAGCTATAACATGTGCATTTGCACTTGTAAGAACAAATTGTATAATGCCAGAAGAGATACAGTGGTAGTTGCACAACAGATTTTCTGTTACACTTTGCAAGAGCTATTAAATGTGCAGTTACACTTGTCAGAATGAAATGATTTGTGCTGAAAGGGAGACAGTAGTAGTTGCACATGTACGCAAATTGAGTAACTACACATCACGCAAATGTGAAACTAGTTAACTACATAGTAGTTACATGTAACTGTACAGTACTTACAGTGCAGTTACAGTATAGTTATACAGTAATTACAGTGTAGTTATGGACACTTAAAATAAAGTGTTACTGAATCCTAATATCAAATATGCTCTCTCTCACACACACATACACACACACACACACACACACACACACACACCATGCTCTACACCTCCAGACTTCCATGACCATATTGCTGCTGGATGGAATTTTTATTTGGAGAATGGTGTGAAAGCGTTGTATGTTCAGGGTGAGTTAATGAGTTCATCTTTGAGCTGTTTCCAGGGCAGGATCTTGAAAACTGGCTAGTTTAAAAACAAAAAGGCCCAAGGAGGACACAAGAGGTTAACTCGTAAGCATTTTATGGGATAGAAGAAAAACAATGGCCCATCAAGTCCATCCCCCTACTGTCCTAGAAGTGGTATCCCCTGAGTTTATTCCACAGTAAGAAATCATCCATTTTGTACTTAAAGCACCTAGGTAAATTTAATTGAACTGCTTCCTGGAGCTATCTACCCTACAGTCCCCCCGTCCGCATGATTGAAATATTGCTTCCTCAGTTCTGTTCTAACCACCACCACTACCACCCTACCTTCGGCCCATGACCATTTGTTTTATTCCCTGTCTGACAAAAACAGCCTACTTTATTCAACCTTATCAATACCCTTCATTATTTCAAATGCCTGAATCATAACATCACAACCCCTCCAGCCTATCTCTTCCCTATAGAGATAAAACCTCCTGCTGCTGTAATCTCACCTCATAAATTATTATTACAAGCCAGTTATGAAAATATTCCCAATAAAATTATAATTATGATGCCAGGTACTGTACTTGTGTAATAACATTTTGCCCTTCCTCTCAGCCTAACCACAAAGAAAAATTACCTAGGCATAAGATAGCTTAGATAAAAAAGGACATGGTCAAAACTGCATTGTACTTAGTGGATATGGTTTCTTTAGCTAGGAAAAGGGGGAGGAATTCTCATTATTACAGAAGGCATCTATAACAATGGCCCTAATAATGTGTTATGTGACAGAGTCATTATTTCACATAACCTCTGTAATTATATATTTTCATTACTGGGATAATAGCCTGCTGCACAGAAATAATTTATACTGATTGCCAGGAAGTAATGTTTGTTACATAACAGTTATCACCCAGTCATGTTACTCTAATTACCAGGCAAGTAATACATCATGCTTTACCTAATCTTTTATACTATTTGAATATGGACTCTTTCATAAAATAGATGTTTATCTGTCCCCATCACAGAATGCATATGATTTCTTTAAAACTAAACTCGAAGAGTAAGATGTCCTTTAGTAACAAAAACTTGTTAAGGAGTTTCCTTTTAAAATCGGTGTAAAAGGATAGCTGTGATTTTGGTGTGACTTGTCATCTCTTGCTGCCCTTTTAATTTTCACATTCTGAGAAGCACAGACATGTAAGACAGCTTATTATCACATTGGAGAGATCTGAACTTCAGCTTCATATGGATGAAAGGGAAAAAACAGCAGAATTTCTTGCACATGCGTACGCTTCTCAGACAAATTGATTACTGTAATTCAACGCTGCCTGTCCTCGCTGTCTGTGCCTTTTTTTTCCTTTCAGCTTCTACAGGATGCAGCTGCTGGATTAATTACTTTATTTTCATGTGGACCAAACTACTCATTCTCCATAGGCTGCTCTCACTGGCTGCCACCTAATTAAATCCTTAAACGTAAGAATTACTTATTAAATCGGGCAATGTCTCCTTGCCAAATTCACCCGTTAAGCACTTGCTGTCTTACCAAATCAATCAAATGTTACTTGAGACCTACTGTCTAACGTTACCTTAAGTTTGGCCATTTTCTTATGCTGTTGCTTCTTTGGTATCTACTCTCGCTATGTGTCGATGTTATACTGTTTTTCACTATTCTTTTGAGTTACTGTACTCACCCTGAGACAGTGTTCAAATCATGGCTATCTTTGAAGGATGAGACATGACTGTCAGTTGGGAATTTAAGAAAATTGAAAAAGGATTCAGCTCAAAGCTCTTTATGAAGGGAGATTTTTAAGGCATAAACATTGCTGAGTACTTTCCAGTAGCACCCCCTCCCCTTCTTTAGGTGGAGTGAGTGTGTTCCAGCTACATATTTCTCTCTTGCCTGAAAAGGGTTAGCAGTACCGGGCAAGGGTTAATATATTCAACCTGCCTATGGGAGGGGTTTAGTATATTAGAAGGCTCAGCACAGAATTGTCTGGGCCTGTTTTATGCTCATGCTTTGTGTGGGACTTGGGATAAGGGAGGTCAAAGGGAAGGAGAGAAATCTGGACAGGTGGGAGTGGGTTCTGCTAGATGCAGATCAGTCCTAGAAGTCAGAATTTAAAAGATCTTCTCAGTTTCCTTCATTTTAGATCAGAGTAGAGAAAGAGAGTGAGAAACAGAGCAAGCTGAGCCGACACTGACGTAAGAGTCTTCTAATTTGCTATGGAAGCAGTCTGATCTTTATATCTTTTGTGTGGGACTAGGTTAAGGATGGACAGAATTCTAGATAGGTGGGGGGTTTCTGTTTAAGGAAAATCAGTCCTAGCAGTCCACTATTAACTCCCACAGGTCCAAGTGACCACTCGCTTAAGCAACCACAAAGGGAGGCTGCAAGGGCATATGCCTTCTGCAGGGGACTCTGCTTAGCCACAGTCAGGATCAGGGTTGGACTGAGGTAGAAGCAGCCAACCTGGAAAGTAGATAAAAGGGCTCACCTAGAAAATCAATATGGGAGAGCCCAGAGTGACACACTCAACAGTATTCCACTTAAAACTGATACCCTAACTCTGTGTTTGCAACTTACATTTATTTGCAGTGCCAAAAATACCCCTTTACTTCGAAAATAGATGATAAATGCAAAGACTTTCAGAGCTTAGAAGGTGGCCAGATTCCCAGCGGGGGGGGGGGGGTCTCACCTGGAAATGTACAGGTATCCTGGTGGGCCTGATCGACTGTGGCCAGGGTGCTGTTTCTTTTGTGAGTTCAACTAAAGTGAGAACACTTGTAACAGGATTATGGTAGTCATATCACTATCTAGGGTGAGGATATAACCCTGTTGGTGTACAGTGTTATATCCTAACTGTTATAGCTGGAACTAAACAAGTTCATATCTGTGAAAGAGCTTCATTAAAGTCTGGTGTGTACAGGTTGCACTTACTGTTTTTACTGAGGGTAGCCAAATGTCCACCAGGGGTACAGCCATGAAGCAGGGTAGAAGCTTAGACTCATAGTTGATGTGTACTAAGGCACATCACACATGAACATGCAGGTTGGGCATTGCTGAGGGGAGTGGGTGGACTACAAGGACTGTGGGACAGTCATAACCCATAGGTTTCTCGTGGTGCACAGCCAGTGCTTCAACTGTAGAAGAGTTCAGGAATTGGGAGCTGAACCTCAGGTTGCAAGGGAAAAAATCCTCTACCTGAGTGTGTGAGACTGAACAAACAAGGGACTACAAATTCCATTGCTACAGAGGGTGCAGAGGCCCAACAGTGGCAAGTGGACTGAGCTGGGAAGGACAGATGGGATACCAAAGGTGCAATGTGTTCCCACTTCAAACAAGTACCTGTACGTGTTAGAAGAAGCCCGCTATAATCCCACCAGGAGGTGGTTGGGGCCACTGCACTGCGGAAGTGGGCTGCATCATTTGGAGATGAGCTAGGGAAAGGTGGGAGCCCCAAAAGGTGAAAGATTATGGCCATGATACTAGGGGACTCCACTGTTAGATGCACAGGTGGGATAGTGGACCCCACACTAGACGTCAAGAGTGAGGTCCACTGTTTCCCCTGGAGCTTCAGTGGATATCCTCAGAAAAACAGTGCTGGAACTCATTGGGAGAGGAAGGGGCAAACTCAATCTGAGAATTACTGAGGAAGTAAATAAGAGTTTCTTCACCCTATGTAGGATTCAGAGGGACAGAACAGGGGCGATGACCTTCTGTGAGGTTCTACTGCAGCCATGCTACAATCATAGGGAGCAATGCAAAATAGATTTGTTCTATGCATGGTTAAAGAGCTGGTGTGGAGGGAGGGTTTTCAGTTCTTTGAAGCCATACCTGGTGGGTCTAGAGGTTCTTCAAGAGGGATGGACTTCATCCCAATGAGGAGGGCATCAGACTGCTGGGACATAGATTTGCACAGCACCTCAGAAAGCATTTAAATGAGGAAGGCAGAGCAGTTGAGGATAGGCACACACAAATGAGGCGGGACACACAAGCCTCCCCCCAGCAGTAGAGCAGGCAGAAGGGACAGGTTAAACCATGTGGAAGGGAGGTAGGGAGGCTGCAGTGGAGGCAACATAACCCTGATCCATCCCTTTAAGGATGAAGTCCATGAGACTTATCAGAAAGGTGGTGGTACAGTGTGATTTACAGAAACCATTCTAGTAAGGTCTAAGAAAAGCAGAGGAATCATGGAATGGGGAGAGCTGAGATACAACAAGGTGTTCTTGGAGCTTAATGAGGGTAGGGAGGAGAGAAATAGGTCAGTTGTTATCCAGAATGAACGTGTCACCGTTCTTATGATGGGGGATAACCTTAGCCTTGTTCCAAGCAATAGGGACTGAGCCCAAGTTGGAATGAGAGGTTTAAAAGGTCATTTGGGGGGGAGGTGATAGCAAGTGTAGTGAAATAGGGGAGACTGGGGTCAAGCCCATCAGGATTCTGATCTCTGGCAGGCTTGAGAGAAAGCAGGACTGAGAGGGTAGCAGAGGTGGTAGTGGAGAGGAAGCAGAGAGAAGGAAAGAAAGTTCTGAGAGGGGAGAAATGTGGTGGAAGAGGTAGGAGTAGAAAGGGGCAGGAATGAGCAGGTGCAGAGAGGAAACAAGCATTTGTCAATGCCCAGTGTTTGTTTCCATGTTGTTACACTTTGTTGGCGTTTGGTGGGGGGTGGCACAGCACCATTCAGCAACAGCAGTACCACCACCAAAGTCCAGTGATGGGCTGCTGCCCACTGCTATGTGTCTTTTGAAAAAAGTGCCCAACCACTACCCAGCAGCAAGGGTCACAACATCACCTCACTTGCAATTCCCCATTAATACTGAAGTTGTCATGATTGGGAAATGAAGAGGTGTACACATAACGTTGTTGTTTTCTTAGATTATGATCTTGAATAGCCAAGATGTTATGAATAAACATAGTAAAATATCAACCTTTGTTCATAACTTTGATCTTTGTTTGTGATTTTGATCCCAAATGTTCAGTTTTTATGAACCACCTTATGAACAAGACAGGTGTAATTTACGAAATCTTGTCCAAAACACAATTTTGCTGCACAGGTGTGAAAAGATGTTTTGGATCAGATATGAAAAATGACACATCATGTTCATGAGGTGGGATAAAAAGGGGCTATGTTGAAAATTTGGAGTCAAAATATCCAAAAATAAAAAGTGAGCCTAAGCCTGTTTGTCTTGTGTGAATGTGTGTTTTTGACAAATGCTGGTTGTGCAAGTACATTGACTATATCCAACTCTTGTACAGAACACAGACTTTTGACTCAGTGCTGGTGGGGGGTGGAGACTACCTCCACCACAGTTCTAATTATTGAGCAATAGTTGATGTATATGGCTGATGGGGCAAACAGAATGTTTGCATCAGGTTTGTCCATTCTGAATCACACTAAAAAAAAAATGTTGGCACACTATATCAGTATTTCCATGGAAACACTGGCACAGGATATTACATTACAGACAACTAATGTGAAAGGTAAGCATTAATTAATTAAGTTCTGTCTATGAAAAAAAAAGAGTTGCTTTTTCACTGTGAAAAAGCACCCACCACTCATCCACTATAGTGACGGCCTTCTATTCTTGAGGGGTCCCAAGCAGGGTTAGTCATGAGGGGCCCCTACCCATTCTACCATTCTTCCTGTAATTGGTAGGGCTGTACTTTAGAGTACTAGCTAGAAGCCAGAAATGTACCCAAAGAGAGAATGCCCCTGAATCTACTGCTTAAATGAGTTGAGGGCAATCACTACAGGGGCAATTTGGTAGACAGTAATTTTTGGCACATTTCAGCAGAGACAGTAATGTGAAGGGAACATTGTTCCACACTTGGTTTACATTTCAGTTTTAAACTAGAATGCACCCCAATTCAGGAATGATGCCCTCCTCCAAAATGAATGCCCATCCCTACCTAATGTCGTTGCTGGAATACCCCTATTGTTACTGCCCTTTCCAAAATGTCACCATAGTGATTGCTCCAAGTGCATTCTGTCAGGGGATTTGGGGGTATTTTGATTCCAGGTATGTTCCAGTTTCACACATACATTTACTGTGGTTTGTAGCAGGTAATCTGATGGCATTATGATGCCATTTTGAAAGTCTCTGCTCATCTCAATGTTGCTTCTTATCTGCTGGTTCAAAAGGGCACAGTAAGACAAATAAATACATTAGCATTTTAAAGATGAATGATTTGCGCTAATTTCAGATGCCTGTCCCTATGAGCAGGGCCCCTAGTGCCCTGTGGTACTTTATCTTAATTTCTGCAGCAGGGCTCCTAGGCTTCTGTGGCAGCATTTTCTGATTTCTGCAGATGATTTATTAATTTCTGTGGCCAAATGTAGTCCTGCCATTGGCTAAAATATGATGTGATGTCATTGATGACATCGCATGCTAAGCATAGAGGAGGAGCTTCAGGATAAATGTATGGGGAAGGGAACCAGGCACTATGGAGAAACAGTATATTTGAATGAAAATTCACCAAAACAATGACTTCTGTGGCACTATATATATTCCGTGGCATGATACAAATTCTGTAACAGCAAAATTGCAAAATTCCAGGGGCCTTGCCCGTGAGGAGGGATCCCTCATCAGCCACTGGAACCAAAGGTGCCTCACAATACACCTGGGGTGTGCAGTGATACTGCACACCCCAGGTGCAGTGCTCCTGTATCATGTGCATTATTGCTGAGATTTTAAAGGAAAACTGTATTGAACCTGTATCATTTTCCCCTGTTGAATTTGTGTTTTTAAATACTGGTTCCAAACCTGTTACTGTTCCATACTGACTGGCCTTTTAACAACCTTGGTTTGTGTTTCTCACTTACACACTGGGGAGTACCATTTTAGAAGTGTATGATGTACTTTATATCCCTTCCAACCACAGAGTTTTATAGTAAAACACAGATAAATTGTAGTAACAATAGCATAGCTTTTAACTGGATATGAACTATATTATAGCCTTGTAAAATGGCTACCAGCAGTGAGTAAATTAGAAACACTCATGGAGTTTCCTAAAAGACCAGCAACAATGGAACAGCAACATAATTAGAGCCAGTATTTAAGAGAAAAGATTCTACACATAGGTAAATGCAGTGGTGGTGTGTGTGGATAATCCTGAGATTGTATTGGGGCATGTATTCTGAGGGTATGTGTTTAAAGGGTCTTTTATTTTCATTTTGCACCCCCATATTATACCCCGTGTGTGCATTGCTTCAAGAAAATGACTTGGAGATTCAATGCAATTCTTTGACTCTTTGCCCTAGTTCCGGTTGGCTGGGTTCCCTTCAGAGCAGAGGGGCCCCATGAGCTGCTGGAATGGATAATGTCTAAGGCCAGCCATGCAAACAACGCCAGCTCAAACCCTCCCTCCAGTCAGTTGGGCATTGTTCATGTTGTGTACCAGATTTTGCCATCTGAGAAAGCACACAGGTTACAGTCAGTAAAACTGAAACATTATAGTGTGGGAGGGTAATCTCAGGGGCACCTTTTTATTCTTTTAATTCACCCAATTCAAGTGCTGCTTAACAATACAACTTGAGAGACTGCCAACAAGATGGCAAAAATCCCCACTAATTCCACTAGGGAAATATCATTTTTTTCAGTCCTGTCTTCCACACAAATCATTCCCTAACTATATGAATGTAAGTAATGTGGCCCTCTACTCTAGGATAGATTGATAGAAAAAAGAGAATAAAATTTGGTCAAGACGTAAAAAAGACGTAAAAAAATGCAACAGGCATCTACCTCTCTTACTTCAGTGGTTACCATCACCAAATTCTTATGATAAGGCAGACACAGTATAATTTGTTACAAACAGCCGGCATGAGTGAGAGATGAGAATTGAGCTGAAATATGTTTCCCTCCTGTTCTTCTGTATGTAACAGCCCCTTAACTCACCTTGGCTGTTTCCAGGGCCCTTCTGGTCTCACCTGGACACTCGTCTGAGGGGACTGGTCTGGGTTCACTAGTAGACCAGTTGTACAGGAGAAAAAATGGTGCAGTGCCTCCACCTGGGGAAGTGATATGGGATAATCCTATGGATAAACTGCAGGTTACCACCCCCCAGGACAATACAGTAGCTATACCTACAGTACTTTCCCCACACAGTAAATGTACACAGTTTACAATAACCAGCAATACCGAATTGTAACATAAACCAACTTTCCATTTTACTATGGGGAGGGGGTGAAAAAAGGGGAGAAAACAGCACAACAGTAATGAATGCAACAGTACTTGGTACCCCACACAGACCCCTCACCTCCCACCTGCGGGTACACCTGGCTTGCCCCAAAACAGCCATTAAGACACAGTTTGTTGCAGTAGGTACCGCAAGAGGGGTGCTGGGATGCTAGGAGGGCAACAGTCTTTAACGTGAAGTGAAGCACTTTTGGTGAGGCCCAATTACCTGTAGACACAGTCAACTTTAACTTTTGGCCTGGGCTCCACTTGGAGGTTGGCACAGTTCTGCCCAGGATTTAACCCTCTTTCTTGGCTAGCTAGCTGCTAAAATAGGAACTCCTCTGAGACACAGCCTAGAGGTGCTTACAGTTTTGATGCAGGGGTTCTCATCAGGCTTGGTTCACATGGTACCGTTGCAGGATTGGAATTTGTTGGTGGTGCACCATGATGCAGGTTGCAGACGTACGACAGCTGGTCTTCACCTGTCAGGCCTTTCAAATCTTTGCCTCTGAGGCCTTTGTATGCGGTGTTCACCTGACAGGTCTCTCGATATCTTCCTCTCCTGCAATCTCCTCATTGGTCTGGGGATGACCAGGCAGACTGGGTGTCCCCTAGACTTTCTGCTGGGCATGCAGCTTTCCTGGAACAACAACTACAGCTGGGCTTTGGCACAGTCTCTAGCCCCTGCTCAAACAACTTCTCTGGATCAGCAAACTGTGGCTGGGCTTTGGCACAGTCTATAGCCCTGGCACTCTCTCACCAGTTCTTCTAGGCTATGCAACTACACAGTCCAACCTTCTTATCCCTCCGAGGGTCACACAGGGTCAGAGTCTCCTAATGCTCGGCTGCAGAATCTCTTTACTTTCTCTTCAAAATCTCTTTACTCGCTGCTGCAAACTTCCAGTATCTAAGCTCAAACTGCAATCCACAGCTTGCAACTCACCAGAAGCAGATTTGAATCCCACTCAGAGAAGCAGTCTGTGGCTTGGCTCTCTCCTCCTTTCCCACACCAGCTTGCAGGTACTTTGTCTCTCTCTTCTGCTCAGGGGCTGGACAGGTCATTGGATGAACAGATCAGGCCTTGGGTTGGAGAGCCCAAACTCAGTCTCTCCTGTCTGCTCTCCTCGGATCCTCTATCTCTCTTTGAATCCCCCCATTGGCAGGCTTACAGTCCTGTTTATAACTTCCCCCAAGTCACCACCTCATTGGCTGCCCTTTTCCTGGGCACACAGGATGCCCTTTGATACTCCCCAACAGCCCCCTTGCTGCACAGAAACTATGGGGGCTGCCATATCTGTTTACATTCTGCCCAACATTTCAGACATTTTATATTTTATTATTTGCCCTTCCAAGGGAAAAAAATCCACAGGCTTCATGCCCGGAGACATTTCTCTGCTGATCCCCAGCGCTGCTGCCTACCCTGAAACTGGGGGTAAAGTTACATAGTGGCCGCATGGCCAAATGCCCTTTTGGAGCTGTGGCTTCTTTAACTTGCTGGCCACCCAAGCCCAAACTGCACCATATGGCCATCTTTGTTTATATGCTGTGGTCCAGTTTTCAGTGCTCCCTGCAATGAGTGGGACCTACCCACAGTGCCCAAGATGCAAAAACAGATTTGGACCTAAGCCCCCCTTCTGGCATGGGGCTGAGGAACCCCTGGATATCAGCAGCCATGAAGATCGTACCCACAACCGGGTCTGAATCCCTCCTGGAGCCACTGATGGGACACCATGGGGCCACAGTCCTATAAAGGTAATACCCCCACTGTAGCCTATAAAGGTAAGCCCCCCGCCCCGGGGGGGGGGTTACATGTACAGCAACATGTCTCAAAGTTATAAGTGACACACAAAAAAATGCACAAGTTTAATATGAAAGAAACTCCACATTTAAACATTAGAAAATACGAAAAGCTCAGTTGTTTGTGAGCAGTATCCATTCCTACCTTCTACATGGGTGTCCGTTTTGCAGAGTACAAAGACTGGACTCCAGGCTCCATAGACAGACAGACACAATCTAGGACATTTAAACTGCGACAAGAAATAAGAACAGGAGGCAACATGCCTGCTGCTCTGCATCCTGAATATTTATTTATTTATTGATTGATTGATTGCTTATTTACCTGGAAAGGCACACTGAGCCAAGGCTCATTTCCAGGTGTGGCCCAGGGAATGGGAGAAACAGAATACAAACAAAGAGAGATACAAAATTTGCAAAAAAGACACATTAAAACATAAAACGGTTTGTGAGACTTGTACATACATTTGGTTAAATATGCATATGGTTACATTTTTATATAAATTTGATTTCTTCAGGCGAAGTTTGGAGTGGATGGTATCAATGTGGGTTGAGGAGTCCAATTAGAGTCAAGCCAAGCCCCTAGATATTTGAACATAGAAATCACATCAAGAGGGGTGCCTTCCGGAGGGGTGATCACTGGCAGAGTCGGAAGCCTGGACAATTTTTGCCTGGTGCCAAAAGTCATTGAGACTTTTTTGGTGCTCACCTTGAGTTGGTATGCATAAAACCAGTTTATCACATTATGGAAGTCTTGCTGGAGAGGGGCCCGGACATCAGAGGTGGAAGGGACAAATGTGTAGATGAAAGTATCAGTCACATACATCTGCATATGAGAGTTTGAGCAGACGGAGGGTAGGTCATTTATGAACAGTGAGAGGAGGATAGGATCCCAGAAAGAATTGAGAGGGGGTGATAGGACATTTCCCATCTGTACAGACTGAAGCCTACCTGTTAGGTAGGAACTGAACCGTTTGACAACAGGGGTCACTAGGCCTACAGAGTGCAACTTGTTAAGGAGGTGAGAGTGGGACATGGAATTGAAGGCCTTAGCCAGGTCTGTGAAAATGGCAGCGGTGATGTGACCATGGTCCATCCCACAGAGAATGAAGTCGGTGATCCATAAAAGGGAGGACATGGTGGAGTGACATTTCCTGACACCAGATTAGACAGGGGAGAGAGTATCGAGGAGGTTAAGAAATCGGCAAGCCTGGAGTAGTCAAAGGACTCCTGGAACTTAGCTAGGGAAGGGAAAAGAGATATGGGCCAGAAATATTATGGAGTCATTACTAAAGGAGAGGATAGTGAAGTACCTGGAGGATATCAGAAAGATTGACCCCAGGCAACATGCCTTCACAGCAGGACGCTCTTGTCAAATCAATATGATTGACTTTTTTGACTGGGTCACCAGAGCAGTGGACCAGGGAGGAGCAGTGGACACTGTGTACCTGGATGTCAGCAAAGTCTTTGTCCCCCACAGAAGGCTAGCTAACAAATTAGAGCAGACAGGAGTCGATCATAAGATAGTGAACTGGATCACCAACTGGCTGCAAGATAGGATGCAGAGAGTGCTTGTCAATGGATCATTATCAAGGGAAGGCAAAGTTACCAGTGGCGTTCCACAGGAACCTGTGCTGGGACCTATCCTCTTTAACATATTTATTGGGGATATTGCAAATGACTTGAAGGGGAAGGTTTGCCTGTTTGCAGATGACACAAAACTCTGCAACAGAGTAGACACACAGGAGAGAGAAAAAGGTATGGAAGCAGACCTGAAAAAATTTGAGGAATGGTCCAGGGATTGGCAGTTGAAGTCTAATGCCAAGAAGTGCAAGTTTATGCATACAGGAAAAATAAACCCTGGGATAAAGTACACACTAGGAGGGCATCAGTTAGAGGAGACAAAGACAGAAAGAGATGAAGTAGTCATTGTGGATGACTTAAAGGTTGGAAAACAGTGTGAAAAGGCAGCACAGAGGGTGAGTGGCGTCCTTGGATGCATTGGTTGGGGAATTACAAGTTGAAAGAGCGAGGTTATTATTCCTCTCTACAGGTCCTTGGTGAGGCCACATTTAGAGTATTGTGGTCAGTTTTGGAGGCCCCAACTCAAAAAAGACATAGACCGCCTGGAGACAGTACAGAGCAGGGTTACAAAGATGGTGTATGGACTGCATAATGAGCCATCCGAGGCAAGACTCAGGGAACTAAATCTGTACACCCTTGAGCACTGAAGAAACAGAGGGAACATGATCGAAACTTAAGTACGTTAAGGGAATCAACACAACACATGCAGGAAACCTCTTCCAGCAAAACAGGGATGCGCGTACAAGGAGCACAACTTGCATCTGGTGGGAGGCAGATTCAAAAGCAACCTCAGAAAGTACTTCTTTACAGAAAGGGTTATAGACCCATGGAACAGCCTACCTCAGAAGGTGGTGGAATCCAAGGTAGCACACAAGTTCAAACTTGCATGGGACAGACATTGTGGACACATCAGGGTGCAGTCCAAATGGGGGGAGAAACAAGGGCAGACTAGATGGATCATGCTGTCCCCATCTGCCGACACAATTCCTATGTTTGTATGTTCCAGTAATTTCCAGGTGAAGCGGGGTCTCTACCTTTGTTCAGGGGCAGAACATTTGTGAACTTCCAGGCCAGAGGTACTGTGCCAGAGGAGAAAGAGAGAGTAAGAAGGTGCAAGAGGGGGAGGACCATAGCAGGAGTAGAGATACAGAGACGCTTAGGGTCAAGGCCCTCTGGGCTGAACTTAGTAGGGCTGAGGGAATATGCAGAACATGACATAACCTGCCCGCTGCTGTTAGCCCACCAAGTCACGATCTCCCACCTCTTCTCCCGAAGGAATTGGGACATTCAAGACAGCTTATCTGGGAGCTGGGGGGATCTAAAAAAAAGTGTGGGGAAGGGGAACTAAAAGTGTCGGTTCTGAATGAATCAGCAGAGCTTCCATAGAGATTGTTACACGAATGGAGCTGGGTTCCTCACAAAACAAATCTTTACACGTTTGCATCCGTTATGTAAGCAATAAGATGTGTCAGGGTGGTGGTTGTCATAGGACAAACATCCAACCAGGTGCACAGCAATGCCCAAGGCACTTGCGCCAGAGGCCTTCAATGCCTGGGAAGGGTATTTATCCCAAGACAACCACTGGCCTAAAATGTCTTATTGCTGTTATAAAATGTCTCCCCATGCAGAAATTTGTAATATTGAGAAAACAATTTTAAAAAGAATGAAAAAAGGAAAAAAATATATATAACAACATTGTGCTGTACAAATGAACAAAAAATTGTCACTTTAGGTTTCTGCCATTATGTGGCATTGTTGTAAGTCTAGGTAGATAACATGACTTGCAATTATCTAGTTTAAATTCATTGTAATTACCATTTTTATTTCATTTTGATAGCCAGAGAGGGAGCAGTAAGAGAGCCCTGAGAGAGAGAGAGAGAGACAGAGACAGAGACAGAGAGAAAAAGACTATCTGCAGTTGAGAGCATCAGAGAGACAGAGAGATAGAGAGAGAGAGACAGAGAGAGAAAGACTATCTGCAGTTGAGAGCATCAGAGAGAGAGAGAGAGAGAGAGAGAGGAGAGACTCTGCAGTTGAGAGCATCAGAGAGAGAGAGACAAAGAGAGAGAGAGAGAGAGAGAGAGAGAGAGAGACTCTGCAGTTGAGAGCATCAGAGAGACAGAGAGAGAGAGCACATGGTCGACCTGCTGCCAGTGAGAGTGAGAGTGATGGCTGACAATGGAGTAAATGGTGCCAAAAATAAAAGCATGGCAGGCACTAAAAAAAGCAAACAACAAATAAATTGTAGTTTACTTGGTCTCTGGTGAGGTGGAGTTCAGAATTGTTTTGTTTCTAAATATCAATACCACAGCAGCGACCAGAGGGGAAGACTGAGTGGGCATGTTTGGGCTATACAGATCAGTAAATATTATGCTCTCAGTGGGCGACAAGACTGAGGTACCCAAGAGGGCAGGAGGGACAGTCATTGCAGACTGGTCGGTTAGGTCTTTGGTTGAGCAGGATGTATTATCATCCCATCTGGGCCTAAGCATGGTGGCTCAGGCAGATCTGTAACTGAGGCTGTGAAGTATTGTGTCCCAGACTCTGTAACTTAAGAAAGAGGTCCTGTTAGTTAGGCATCTTGACACAGGAGCAGTGGTCCAGATGTTTGCCAACTGTTGAAAAACCTAACAGAAGTAATTGAGGGGTGTGAATATGGTTCGCTTATCCACATAATGGCAGTTCTTCCTAATGAGCTGATTCACCGGAATGTCTTCAAGCAGAGCTCCTCCCACCACCCAGGTGGCACACCCCTAGGCTCTGCCCCATGATGTCAGATCTTCCTTTCCGCTGGAAGAGTTTGTTCTCCTCCTTCACAGTTTTGTGCATTGTACGGTCTTTTAAGTGCACCATCGGCAAACTTAGTGATTTTTTTCTCTCTATTTCAATTCAAAGTATATTCCTTGGTACTGCTCTCGTCCCTTGATTGGATGATGGAACACGAGGAAGCAAAGCCCTCTCCTGGCTTCAAACAATGAGTTATGTGTTGGAACAAAATGTCACAGACAGACCCACCCATGTTGTGCCTGTACTGCCTAGGGACAGCACATGATGCCATGGGATGTGACCTTTGCCAGACAATGCTACCATCATCGCTTGAAGACCATAAGGCTCATCTTCTCCTCAGCTAGCCAGCTGACTAAGATCCTAAATTGTGGTCCAAGGGTGGTCACAAGGCAGCCTCAGCTGTGACAAGGTCAACAGTCCAAACTTGCAGTTATGGAAGAGGCAGTGGCAACGGCTGTGGAGGACACCCCGTTAGCCTTGGCACTGCTCCTGGCTGGGCCAGCTTTGGAGCATTTTTCACTGGAGGGTTTTGCAAGACGTGTTGGGCCCTCCAGACTTTTGGGGAGAACCCCACCTACCACAGTAAGAAGCATAAGAACAAGAAGCACTGCTGTCAGTCATTGGACTTGGAAAGATCACAGTCCTCTCCCCCCACCGACTCAGCTGACCCCTCGATGACTCAAGCCAAAACTGGTTGAGGGGTGGATATCTAGCTCTATGATACCCCTGTCAGACTTGCCACCTCAGCACTGGTCAATCAGGTGGTCAAGATGTTTCTTAACCCTGTCGATCAGTTATCAGAGGGTGTCAATGATAAGACAATCTCCCAGACCCCCGTCATCCCGGTCCTCACACAGGATCACAATGCTTGAGGATGCATATGTTCAAGGAACTGACCACCAACCAGGGTCTGGTGTCTTTTGGGGCTCTCCTCCAACTCATATAGTAGTCCATGAACATTCCTTTGGGACTAGCTCAAAAAAGAATTAAATACCCTTTTACTGACATCCTGGAAAAGGACAAATCCCTGGGGGTCACCTTTCCCATGACTGAGGCCATTATGGGACCAGCTCTGGAGCTTTGGCAGTATCCAGCATCCTGCCCATCACCCTCAGCCTGTATGGTCCACAAATATGTAGTTCTTACCAGCTCTCTGTATGGATTCTCTGACTACCCCCCTCAGCCAAGGGTTTGATCTCTAACTTGGTCGTCCAGAAAACAGAAAATACTGGAGATGGGGACAAGTCCCTGACAAGGAGTCAAAAAAGCTTGACCATGCAGCTAAGAAGGTCTATGCTGCATCCTCTTTTCATTACCATCAGGAGAGTTATGCCTTGATGATGGCTCATTTTAGTCACTCCCTGCTGATAGTGCTCAATATTGTCCTCCCTTACCTGCCTTCTGAAAAGCAGCTACTGGTAAAGGTCATCAGAAACCAAGGCATTCGAAAGGTTAGTTGCTGACCAGCTGGTCGACTATTTTGATAAATATGGAATCCAATGCCCACAGCAACATGGCTTCCACAAGGGGCATAGTAGCTCCACTGTCCTACTGGAGTACTCAAGATTCCTACATGGGGCTTTGGACAGTCATCAAGTTGCCAGAGTGATTTACATTGATCTCATCAAGGCATTTAACACTGTCAACCATAAAAAAATTCTCACTGAACTCCTCTCTATTAGCCTCTCCGCTGAAGTGATAAGATGGTTCCAGAGTTATCTCAGAAATAGGTCACAACGAGTGAAAATTGATGATACCCTCTCAAATAGTCGGGAGGTACTCACGGGTGTTCCTCAGAGGTCAATTCTTAGCTCGCTCTTGTTCAGTCTTTTTATTAATGAACTTCCTTCTATATACAGATGATGCTGTCATCCTTTCAAAAAATTCTGACCCTCAGCAACTTGAGTCCCATCCGCAAAGTGATTTTACTGCAGTGGAAGCTTGATTCATGAAATACAAGCTCTTTATGAACTATAAAAAAACGAAATCAATGTTATTTGTGAACTCCAACAACAAGTATAAAGACTTTCAGCTGACAATCCACAATAACCTTCATACCCCAATAGAACAAGTTCAAACCTTCAAATATCTTGGTGCCAACCTGGACAGCTCTCTGTCCTTCACTCAGCATACTGAACAGACTGTAAAGGTAGTTAACCCTAGAACTGGCCTACTCTGCAGGAACCGACATTGCCTATCCCAAGATGCTCTATCTCTCACCATAAAAAGTGCCATACTGTCCGTCATTGATTATGGTTTAATAGTTTATGGTACTGCTCCAGACTCAACTCTCAAAAGGGTTTCTGTTGCCCTGAATAAATCCTGCTGATTGCTCCTTGGTGTTAACCGCCTTACTCATACCTGCGACCTCTATGCACAAACTAACTGGCTAAACATTTAAGGCAAAGTACAATACCAAGTATGTCTACTCAGAAAAAAAACCTGTCTTGGATTTCCCACCAGTCATCCAGAAGCTCCTCGTTACAGCCCCCAGCCCTCGCTGCACAAGAGGCACTACCAGGCAATCTCTTATTGTCCCTTTCTTTTGCAGCTCGCAGGCACAAAGGACATTTGCGTACCGTGTCCCCTTTGGCTTAATGAACTTCCCCCAGACATATCCAATGAGTACAAGCTGGGGTCAATAAAGAAAACTCTGCCAACACCTCACCTATCGAAGCAGCTATGACTACTGGCCAACCTGAGCAGCTGTGACTGCTTACCCTGTTTCCTTCTTCTCTTTACCCCTCCACCCTCCCCCTACTCCATCTCCCCTTCTACCCCCCAGAGAACCCTATCTTTTCCCCCCTCCTGATCCCTCCTTGCACACCTTTTCTTATCTACTCCTTGATGCACTTATTTCCATCCTTACATCTCTCCTCCCTCTCTGTCCCTTTCTCTACTTTGACAATGAAATGGTATTCTGCTTAGTAGATTAAGTACTGTAGCTCTGTTCTCACATTGTATTCAACCCTATAGTCACCTGTTTCATCAACTGTTTAAGATTTTCACTGCACTTAAATTTTTGTACATTACAATTTTTGAAATATATGTACTGTCTTTTTGTTTGTTTGAATTGTCTGTAACTTGTTATTTTCAACTGACATGGAACCTTTGTAAATGAGCTTCCAGCTCAAAGGTGTATTCCTAGATCACAATAAATAAATACATAAAAGTTCAAGTGCTGGCTAAACACCTACTCCAGATGGCATCAGACATTGGCAGTTCCTGTGACCATGCAATGGCAGTGGCTGTCGTGATGTTTCACAGGGCCTGGATAAGGATCTCCACCTTCACCGTGGACACTCAGCATAAGTTGGCTGATGTCGTTTTTCTGGGCACCGACTTCTTTGGCTGAGGGGTGAATGGGCATCTCACTAGGATCGAGATGTCCAATGCCACTCTGGTTTCTGTGACTTCATCCCAGAATCACCCGAACCACACAAAAAAATCTGCAATGTGCAGTCAAGCACTTCAATATCACTGTATCTGTTCAAGCGAGGAAGACAGAGATATGCATTTGGCTATATTGAAAAAAACCTTTATTGAGCAGGGACACTCTTCCAGAGAATTTGACAGAGCAGTAGAACATGCAACACAGGTACCAAGGGAACAACTGCTTCAGTATAAAGGACCACTAGCAATAGAATACTCTTAGTAGTCACATATCATCCTGACCTTGAACCTCAACATAAGATTATTAAGGACCTCCACCCAATATTTAGTGAGGATGAGACCCTAAATTGTATTTTTCAAGAATTACCACTACTAACTTTTAAACAACCACCTAATTTAACCAACCTGATTGTTAGGAGTAAACTTGCACCATAACAGAATACCATAACACTAAATGGTACACGACCCTGCAATCATCCCAGATGTAGGACTTGTGAGCACATTTCCACTTTGGATTGTGCAGTTACTTCACAAAACAGACAATTCAGGATACAGGGGAATTATACATGTGCATCATGGAATATTGTTTATTTCATTCTATGCAAGAGTGTCCACAAACAGGATATGTAGGAGAGAAAGGGCAACCTCTCTGCACTAAAATGAACTTGCACAGGCATACTATTGATATTAAGATGACTGAAAAGCCAGTGGAGCAGCACTTCTCTCAGACTGATCACTCCATCTCAGACAGGTCGGTAATGGTCTTAAAAGGACATTTCAAAAATACACAGCAGAGACGGGTTTTTGAGGTCAGGCTTATTTTACTTCTCAATATGGTAGAAGATGGCATGAACATTGATTTGGGTTTTATGACACATTACCCTACTTAAACTTACACAGACCTTAAGTACAAAGGATAGACATATAATGGTACTTCAGTAGGTTTTTGGTTTTTGTTTTAATATTGTATGGTTATAGGGTCCCTTTTAACTGGTTATCAATATGTTGTTGGTTTCTCACCATGAACTATTTTTGGGGGAGAGGCGGGGTAGGGGATAAGGTGTTGGTTGAGGGGTTGTGTGTATGTGGGTGGGGGTTGGGGTTGGGGTTTATGAGGTAAGGTCTTATATTCAGGTACATTGTGATGTTAGAATGTGTTAGGACTCTTAGTTCACATACATAGTGAATTTATACTTCCTTCCAACTAGTTATCTATATTAAGATGCTACCATGTGTGTGTGTGTGTGTGTGTGTGTGTGTGTGTGTGCGTGTGTGTGGAGGGGGGTTTCATTCCTTTAGTTCTTCATTCAGATTCTTAAGACTGTTACTGTGCATATAGTATATTGATTATATACCAACACATTATTGAACACTAAACATATTAGGATACATAATCTCATTTACTAGGGGGTCCTTGGTAGGTTTGTTTTTTTAATTGGGCTCTAATGCTGACAATTGTTATTTCAAGCAAAAACAATCTTGCTAAAGCACTGAAGGTTTTAATATTTATGGCATATATTATCTGGTTGAGTATATAGCTGATAAATTGTCTTCAGATATGTTTAATACTGTATGAATGTGTGAAACAGTTTGTTCGCTCCAAGGAAACTTTTCTTTGTAACCAACTAATGCCATAGATAGAAAATTTCTACTTTATAGTTTTTAACATAGAATACTATCACATTTTTAACATGTACTTAAGTGGGTATTAAATCTAAAAGGTTTTGCGTTTAATTAAGAGTATATTCAATAACACAATCACTCATGCATAATGTAAGGTAGTGAAACTGGCCTCTCAAAGGATTCCTCTTATCTGTCTCTGTTAACATTTGACCTTGGAGTGCTTCACAGCAGACAACTGACTTAAACTGGCTTTTTGCATTTAAACCTCTGTTAAGGTTTAATAAAGGTATTTTAAACCATTGAGAATTCTTTCTGGTTTTTTTATGCATGATCTGGGTGTTAATAGAATGTGATTTTCTGAACAACTGGCATAAGCTTCTGAGGAAGGACTTGGTTGGTCTGAAAGCTAAGCCTGGTCACTTAGTACAGTGGTAGGGCTGCTGACTCCAGAGTAGCAGGTACTGGGATCGAATCTCAGGCAGGAAGGAAATACATAGGTACTACAAGTGTGTGTTACCCCCTGGTGGTAATGTTTCAATATACCTGTGGTTTGTTCCAGGTACTAATTTGTTCAGGCAGGCAAAGGTCAAAACTGAGGAAACACTAGCATGAACAGTAAAAGAAGGGGACAAGACTTTCTATAGATACATTAATGAAAGGAGAAAGCCCAGAGGGGGTATTGCTAAGACCAAAGGGTATAAGGGGGAGTGTGTGGAGGAGGATCAAGGAAAAGCATATATCCTAAATAGATACTTCTGCTCAGTATTTACTGAGGAGAAGGTAGGGTTGGTCCCCCAGCTCAGCAGCATGGGCATGGGGGAGGGAGGTGTGCACAAGTCCCTTCACAAAAGAAAGAGCTCACTAAGCTCAGGGTGGACAGGGCAATGGGACCTGATGGCATACATCCCAGGGTACTAAAGGAGCTAAGGGTGGAACTAGTAGAGCCATTATCAGAACTGTTTAGTGAGTCTCTGAGCACAGGAGAGGTCCCAGAAGACTGGAGAAGGGCTCATGTGACCCCTCTCCACAAGAGTGGTAGCAGGGAGGAGGCAGAGAATTACAGACCAGTCGGTCTTACCTCAGTAGTGGAAAAGATTATAGAGGTACTCCTTAAGGAAATGACAGTGCAACACCTGGAAACCATAGGAGCACAGGATCCAAGACAGCATGGGTTTACAACAGGAAGGTCCTGTCAAACTAATCTCATAGATTTCTTTGACTGGGTAACCAGAGTGGTGGACCAAGGGGGAGCAGTTGATGTCGCCTACCTTGACTTCAGCAAAGCTTTTGATACTGTTCTACGTAGAAGATTGATTAATAAGTTGGGTAGGCTTGGGGTGGGTCAGAGGTTGGTCAACTGGGTGGCAAACCGGTTGGTGGGCAGAACACAGAGAGTAGTGGTAAACGGTATACAGTCAGAACAGATGCAAGTCACAAGTGGGATACCTCAGGGATCAGTCCTGGGGACAGACCTCTTCAACATCTTCATCAGTGACATTGCAGATGGACTGGAGGGTAAGGTTTGTCTGTTTGCAGATAACACCAAGATCTGTAATAGAGTAGGTGATCCAGATAGGGTGGGCAGAATGAGAAGAGATCTGGATAAACTGGCAAAATGGTCAGAAGACTGGCAACTATGGTTTAATGCAAAGAAGTGTAAGATCATGCACATAGGGAAGAGAAACCCTGAAGCCACCTATAGGTTTGGAGGAAAGTTGCTGGCAATCACAAGGGAAGAAAGAGACTTGGGCATTGTCATCACAGATGACCTGAAACCATCCAAGCAGACCACTAAAGCAGTAGGTAAGGCTAGGGGGATGTTGGGGTGTATTAGTAGGGTTATCACAAGTCATAAGAGGTAGGTAATAATCCCTCTTTACAAGACACTGGTTAGGCCACATCTGGAGTACTGTGTGCAGTACTGGAGGCTGCACCTGCACAAGGACATTAACAAAATGGACACAGTTCAGAGAAGGGCAACCAAAATGGTGCAGGGACTGCATCAGAAAACATATGAGGACAGAGTAATGGAGCTCAATATATATATCCTAGAACAAAGGAGGGAGAGAGGTGATACGATTGAAACATTCAAGCATCTTAAGGGCATTAACAAGATGAAAGAGTCTAACATGTTTCAACATAAGAAAAATAACGGGACAAGAGAACACTGTCACAACCCCACTCAGCAGGTCAGCCCTCTACTCCCAAAGTGCCAACCTCTGAGCATAGTATTGTGAACAGTTAACAGAACAGGGTAACCCTCGTGTCTTTTTTGTGGGTTCGAGTCACCTTTTGTCCCAAGTTCTGGAGGGATTCAAACTGTTAACCTCTTGCTAGCATGCCCAATTGTCAGGCTCAAATAATCTGCTCTTTGGGGAAATGCCAGATATCTTTTGCCATGGGCACCCAACCAGGTATTACAAAATGAACCCTTAAAACTCTATGCAAGACCTCAGAGAACTCTTATCTGTTTCTCAATTTGGTATCCCAATAAGCTTATGCACAGAGTCAACTTTAACCATCTAAGCTTCACTTACAAAAAAAAAAGAAGTTTCAAGGCACACCAGTCAGTTTCTGTTTTTAGAATATATCTTTACTTTAAAATAGATAAAAATAGGTAAACAGTAAATACAGAACAAAATATCCCAACGCATGCAATCTTAAAAACAAAACAGGTTTAAAAGTGCAAAATTCCTACCGACCATTAGACTTATTTATCTAAGGTATTTCTTATAATCTTTCAGTGCTCTTAGATGTTCCTTCTCTCAGTCCAAGTATATGAATCTCTGTCTTTAAAGGTCAGCTACAGCATACTTAAAAACAGTCTTGAGCCGGCCTTCTCTCTGAGGTCACCTAGCTCCTCCTCGGTGTATTAAAATTTATATTTACAACACAGGATGTCCTAATAAGGTGTTTTAAAAATAGGTGACATCAGCGAACCTCCTCTCTTCATATGACTTCCCAATCTAGTCTATGATCTGTTAGCATCTCCTTTCATCCAGGAGCAGTTCCCTGCTTCACAAAGACATGAAAGAATCTTTGATGAAATTAACTGGCTTCCTCTGAAGACACCCAAACAAATACATATGCCAATTCCTTACGACACCCAATGCCATCAAAGGACTTTTCCTGAGGAGATGCCCAAACAAATGCATATGCCCCTTCCTCATGACACCAAGTGCAATCAAATGATTTTCCTGAGGGCATTATAAAATGCATAGTTTAGCTACTGATTCAAAGCAACTGACTAGTTAATTGCATCACAGATATCTGTAGTTTAACCTACGTCCTGTCCTTTGAAATTATACCTGGGGGGGGGGTTGATGTGTCATTTCAGCAAGACAGTATTTTCCCCTGACAGACAATCCCACTACATATTTTATATTGCAAAAATCATAGTGTAATCAGAACCAGCTGTCCAAGTGTCACAAACACAGCGTGAGATTAGAGGGAGGCTGATTAAGGGATAATGTGAGAAAGTTATTTTTCACAGAAAGGGTGGTGGATGCATGGAACAGCCTACCTTAGGAAGTGGTGGATATGAATACAGTGCAGGGCTTCAAACAGGCATGGGATAGGCATAAGAGAGCAATACAGATGAGTATGAATACATAGGCCATTGACAGAGTAAAGGCCCATGGCACATTCATAAGGAAGAAAAAATGGGCAGACTGGATGGGCCTTGCAGTCCTTAACTGCCGTCAACTTCTATGTTTCAATGTCACTGTTTTCTTTTGTTATATCTGTGTTGGTCCAATAAAAGGTATCAAACCATTTGTTTCTAGATCTGTTCATCCCAGGAGGACCCAAAAGATCAAAAGCAAAAGAAAAAGACCTTCCAATTTCAGCCCTTTCAGCCACAGAAGTCTTGGCAGCAATAGCCCCAACAGGGCAATTCCAAGCATAGCACCTCATGGCCAAGTGCTCCAGCCAGGGGCCCAAAAAAGGTGGGGTGGTGGAAGTGGTGCCCTTCTGGCCTCAGTTGCCAGTGCCCCCTCCAAAGCTACCCAGTGGTTGGTCAGGAGGTGTTTATCAGCTGCCTGTGTAGTCCCTGACCCAGTTCCTGTGGGGGGGTGGCTTTGCCACTTCTGGCCTCACTGGTCCATCATTATTATGGACAAGTGGGTTCTCAAGGTGGTCAGCAGAGGATTGCCTCTCGACTTCAAGGCTCTCCCACCTTATGGATCCCATGCTCCATGGGGGGGTCCTTGGTGTCCCAGGACACACTGTCCACCATCAGGGAGGACATTGCTTAGCTCCTTGCAAAAGGAGCCATACCACATGTCACAGATGCCCTGGCAAGTCAGGGGTATATGTCCAGGTACTTCCTAGTCCTAAAACCAACAGGGTCTGGTGCCCCATACTGGACCTTCATGATCTAAATCAGTTTCTCGGGAACTGCAAGTTCAAGGTGGTCACGCTGAACCAGATCATATCATCTCTGGAGCAAGGTATATAGTTCTGCTCCCTGGACCTCCAGGGTGCGTTCTTCCACATCTCAGTCTGTCCGTCCCACTGGAGGTACCTTCAGTTCTGCATAGAAGGGGTGCTCTAGCAGTTCCAGATCATGCCATTCAGCCTCTCTTCTGTCCTAAGGGTCTTCACCAAGTGCATGACAGTGGTGGCAGCCTTCCTGCAGCACAAGGGCATCAAGGTTTATCCCCACCTGGATGACTGGCTGATAGCCAGTCCATTCAAACAGGCAGTGGAGCGGTCCAGGGACCTGGCCCTCCAGAACTGCAGAGACTTAGGCCTCTTAGTCAACCCGGCCAAGTCCAAACTGATCCCCTTGCAGGTGATTCATTTAATCGGGGCAGAGTTAGACTCACTATGAGCCAAGGCCCACCTTCCTGTGGACCGAGCATTGGATTTTACCTCCTTTAGCCAGTCATTTCAGGTTTGGTGCTTGCACCCTGTCAGGACTTCCTGACGCTACTAGGGTACATGGCATCTTGCACTAGCATGGTCCGGTGGTCTCACTGGTGGATGCGGCACCTGCAGTGGGAGCTGGGCTGACAGAGGTCCCAACTCCTAAGACACCTGGACCAGACAGTCACAGTGATGCAGCTGATGTGGGATGCCATCCAGTGGTGACTGATCTCAGAACATCTGGAGGAAGGAGTCCTATTCTTCTGCCCAGAATCAACCATCATTCTCATGACAGATGAGTTTCTGGTGGGGTGGAGAGCACACCTGGTGGACCACAGGACCCTTGGGTTCTGGTCACCCAGGGAGTCCCATCACTACATCAATCTGCTGGAGCTCCATGCAGTGTAGCTAGCTTTGATGGAATTTGCTCCTCTAGTCAAGGGTCAGGTTGTGCATGGCCAAACGAACAATACCATCACCATATTCTACCTGAACAGGCAGGGTGGCATGCACTTCATTCCCTTGTGTCGGGACACCATCCGCAGCTGAACCCTCATGCACAGCCTGGGTACAGATCCAGGAGCAGACAATCAGCTGGCAGATGCTCTCAGAGTGGTTCCTGCATCAGGAGGTGGTGAACCACCTGTTGTCCCTGTGGGGCACACCTCTGATGGACCTGTTTGCCTCCTGGGAGAACACAAAAACTGAGGCTGTTCTGTGCCTGCCCACCACAGGCCAGGACATTGGTGTGGAATGCCTTCTCAAGACCCTAGATCCCAGGCCTCCTGTATTCCCTTTCTCCCTCTCCCCTTATCCACAAGGTGGTGTTCAAGGTACAGAAGTATAAGGCACAGATGATCCTATAGCTCTAGACTGGCCTCACCAGTTCTGGTACTCAGATCTCCTCAGCCTCAACAGCAGACCCCTGTAGTGGTTGCCTCTTTGACTAGATCTGCTGATCCAACAACAGGGGAAGATCCTGCACCTCACAGCCTGGTTCCTGTGCAGGCTCTGGATCTTTCAGAGAATGAGCTCCTTGTGGTGGAGGCCTCCCCAAAAAAGTTAACTCACCAGTGTAATGCCTTTAAATGGAAAAGGTTTTCCATTTGGTGTCAAGGCAAGGAGCTTGATCCCCCTTGCCTGCCCTGTGTCTAGCATCATGGAGTACCTATGGTCCCTATCCCAGCTGGGACTGTGATTGATGACCCTTATGGTGCTCCTGGCAGCTATCTCTGCATACTGGGTAACAGTTGGTATGCCAATGGTGGCACAGGAGAAGGTGGTAGAGTGCAGTTTTGAAGGCCTTGACTACTTGTCCCCACCAATGCGTGAACTTCCACCACCTTGGGACATTTTGCTGGTTCTGGCAATGCTCATGGTCAAGCCTTTTGAGCCTATGCACAGGTGTGAGATGTCACATCTGTCATGGGAGATTGCCTTCCTAGTGGCTGTCATGTCAGCCAGAAGGATCAGTGAGCTCCAGGCGCTCTTAATGGAGCCTCCATATCTTGTCTTCCACAGGGACAAGGTAGTCCTTCACCCCACCCAATGTTCCTCCTGAAGGTTGCCTCAGAGTTCCACTGTAACCAGGTGATGAACTTTATGGTCTTCTTCATGAATCCATCTTCAGAGGCTGAACACAGGCTCCATACTTTGAACCTGTGACAGGCACTCTCCTATTATGTGGAGTGCACGACTTGAGATCGGGATAAGGCTTGCCAGCTCTTTGTGACATACACTGAAACTGTGCCTGGCAGACTGCCAGCTAAGAGGATGACTGTCAGGTGGATTACACCCTGCACTGACCTCTGTTATTGGTTGGCTGGTAGACAGCATCCTGTAGGGCTCAGGGCTCATTCCGCCAGACATACCGCTGCCTTGGTGGCTACTTTCAAGGACATCCCTATCCAGGAGATCTGCAGGCAAACAGTTGGCAGACACTTTCATCTCTCATTACAGCATCCACCTAGAGTCTCATCAGGATGCTGCATTTGGGACCTCGGTTATCCAGTCTCTGTTTGCCAAATAAGTATGTACACCTTGCCCCTCTGTGACAGGGTAGAATAGGACCCTGTCCCATTTGTTATGGAAAATGTGTTTAAATGCAAGGATCTTTCCTTTCCTGTCTCTTCTCTGTCTGGTTGCGCAACCAGATTTTCCTGTGAGACCTCGGACTTGATCAACCCGAACAGTCTTGAAATTCTTTGCCTCTCTCTGTCTCTCAGTTTTCTCTTGCTGTCTGTTTTTCCTTCCTTGCATATCTATATCAGCTAATATCAAAAATATGTATAAATCAATGTATGGAAATGTAACTGATATTGGGATCCTATTATTAAGAAAATATATAGTGTTACTGCTGAAATGTATATATTTATATTTTGAGATGGCTGCATAAACTCTAGAGGTTACTTGAGTGCAAATGTTGACCCTTTTGCAAAAGCTGAGGGGGCCTCAGTAAGCACAATGTATACCTGCCTGGCACCTACCTGAAATTTACAAGGACAGGATGTTTGCTAAGAAGTGGGTTGAAAAGACTTATAAAAGAGCTACCCTTGAACTGCACAAGAAGAAAAAGGGACACACAGAGACTGAAGAAAGATTTTATTTTATTTCTCTGTACAGTTATTCTGAACAAGTTTATTTTTTTATGTTACTGCAACTGCAAATAAATAGTTTTGTTGAATTCTACAACTGCTCTTGGTTTTCCCTATGCTTCCTGACCTGTGCCTCAGTGACACCCTCCTCCTGTAGAACTGCTGGAAGCCTGGCAATCTGTGGATAAGTGAACCATATCCATGCCCCTAGAAAAATAGGTTACTCACCTGTGACTGTAGTTGTAAGAGTGGTATATGGTTCACATCTACACCTCCCTCCTGATCTCCTCTGGCAAGTGGCACATGGATCTCTGCTTTCAGTGTGCGAAGATCTGACATCATGGGGTGGAGCCTAGGGATGTTCTGCCAGGGTGGTGGGAGGACTTTGCTTGAAGACGTTCCAGTGAATCAGCTCTTAAGGAAGAACTGCCAATGTGTGGATGTGAACCATATACCACTCCTAGAACTATGGTTACAAGTGAGCAACCTATTTTTCTTGGCTGAGTGGTGCAGAGTGGTGTAATTATGTGATCCACTAAGAGCAGCATCTCAGTCAGGGACAGGAATGGCACACATCCATTGGTCAGCCAGTCACAGTGGATCCACTACAAGGAGCCACATGGGCATCAGGGCAGTGTGTTTGCATTCGACACACTAGAGTAAAAACCAAAAGGCCAGCAATTCTTTCTTTTCCTTTTATTATTATGGATGATCTGGTGAGCTCATGAGGAGGGGCAGAGTGGATGTGAAAAGCATGCGCCTGAGAAGAAAAGTGCCATCTCCTGCCAATATAAGGTACTGCTTACAGTATTATCATTAAAGTTACTTGTTTGTGCTGTGATACGGAGTCAATGAAAGTAGATGGTTTGAAAGTAGGGAGGGCATCCAACCAAAGCTAAAAATAAAAAGGATGTTGCATGTAGGAGGGGATGACAGCAAGGTTAGGTGCTAAGAGCTACTGTGAGTGCCCACCAGAGACAAATCAAATTGAGGACAGGTATTCAAAGGCCTAATATTTAGTGATCTGACAGAAAAAAAAATGAGGCATGAAACAATGTTTTAAATTCATTTTGTGGATTGCAGTGTGTAGCAATTTCAAAATTAGTCTTTTTTAATGTTTTTTAGAGCTATGGCTCACAACAGTTAACTTGCCTTTACTTTACTAATATGGCATCCTGAAGGTTCTTTCAAACATTTTGTGTGAGACAATGATACCTACAGTATATGTGCAGCATCCAGGCTGTGGAAAGGATTCCCAGAATCGTGGTTATCACTCCTTAAGCACTTGGATTCCGAATCCACTCGGCCAATCAGGATGCAGCATTTTTCCTACTCATTTTGTAACTGGAAGTAAAATCAAATCTACAGCAAACAGTGCTCACTTATTTTATCTAACTCCTACATTGGAAAATTTACCTGAAGGTAACAGGACTGGAGGAAGAAAGTGTTCACTTGAATTCAGCTAGGAAGTGCCAATTACATCACACACTGTTCTTCTTGGTTGGGGGTTGAGGAAAGTAAAAGAGTAGCACTGTGGCACATGCAACAGTTGCTCCTGACCCCAGGACAAGCAGAAGGGTCAGAAGAAGAGAAAAGCCACCAATGGCAGCACACACAACAGTTGTTTCTGACACCAAGGCAGGGAGCAGGGTTAGGAGAACAGAAGAGCTGTTGATGGCAGCACATGCAATAGTTGCTTCTGACCTCATGGCAGGCAGTGAGATCAGGAGAAGAGAAGAGTCACTGATGAGGGCACATGCCACAAGTTATTCATAACCCCAGGGCAGGCAGCAGGGTTGGGAAGCTACAACCAGTCATTCTAGGGGTCAACATAGGGGGTTGGGCACCTTAGTATTCTGTGTTGTTTGGTGGCACCAGGGGTGGGCATCCCAGTGTTGCAGGGTGTGGGGGAAGAACACAGACATTCAGGGATGGCGACAGTGAGGAGCAGGCTGACAATGACACCACCTACCTGGCTGCTGGACAGCATCTTGTACATAAAGGATGCAACCACACTGTGATAGGTGCGGCTGCATCCTTTCAATTACACAAATGTTCTGCCCATCAGAGAGGCCAAACAGCATCACCATCAGTCTCCTCCTCATTGGGCTATCAGTGGCATGCCTCCTGCTGACTCAGCTGCATTGGATGCTACAGTGCCACACCTCCCCAGCCCCTACTCCCCAAACAGACACAACAAGTTTTGCTTTGCACATGCACACAAGCAAATATATAAAAGTAGTTAAAGGAAGTAGTTACCTCCAAATGGATCATGGAGACAGTAGAACCACCTAGTGAGAGTGGAAATGGGAGACTGGGTGGAGGGGGTTAAAGAGGGTGGGAACAATCTTCTAGAACTTAGAAGGGGAAATAATATTATTCTTGAAATTAAAGAAAATATTCCCTGATTTGACCTGCCTGGTCGCCTTGGTGCAGACGTTAGTTTTTTATATGTGAGAAGGTCAGCTTGTAAGCTAGGAGCCTTATGCAGATGCCAAGCAGAATCACAAGTGAATACCTCTCAGGCTTTGCCCATAAATAATGGCAGGGGGTGAGCCACCCAAGAAATCCTCTCCCATTTAAAGTGCCCACATAATATTTCAAAAGTTCTCAGAAAAAGGTTAAGATCATCTCCCTCCCAGTAATGAGGAAACCTTTTCAAATTATTCTTGGCTTCTTTCGGGGAGGGGGACCTTTCCATGCCAGTTCTTAAATTTGATGATGATGCCATCTGTCACAGCATCTCTATCTTTCTCTCTCTCTCTCTCTCTCTCTCTCTTTCTCCTGTTCTTTCTCTTGCTCCAGGCACAGCTACCCTTACTGTCTCACATCTGAAGCTTGTGCTGATGCTGTCTCTTACTCTTGGCACATTTTATCCCACCCCTCTGCCTCCATCTTTACCTTTTGCAGATGTGCCTTCAAATTTGCCTTTTGCAGCTCTACCTTCACCTTTATTGGGGTAATCTTTTTTCATTCTCTCAGCCTCTAGCTAATCTAGATTGCACAGTCACACAGCTTCTGGTTCACATTCTCTCTGACCACAGTTTGATATCTCTCTCTCTTTCTCTCTCTCCCCCTCCCTTCCTCCTCTGGCCATCGTCTTGTGGCTGCACACCATTCTGCTGGTCACTTTCACAAGGGGCTCTGAGAGCTGTGGCCTTGCCTGCTTTCCAAAGGCAAGTCCTCTCCATTGCCACAATTCCCACAGTTGTGCCAGTCTCAGATTTTTATATGCTAGTAGCATAGTGTCTCCTCACTATGCTGCCCCATCTAGGAAAATAAAAGTGGTAAAGAAACAAAAGCAAGCAGTGTACAAAATATCCCCTTGTATATTTCTGCTCTATAACTGGAGAGGTACTTTCACTGGCTTTCCATTCCTTTAAGTGCCAGGTAACCACTTACCTTTTTGCACAGACACAATGCTTCATGTTTCAGCTGCTGGCCACAGGCTTGTCACAAACCCAATTGCCAACAACTGGGTTAATACATTCCCCTGTGCTGCCACCATTTTTTTGAAAACTCACCACTGGGAGATTATTTTCATGTCTCACTTATGCACTTGACCACACAGTACAATGTATGAACATAGGGATCCCTGTTTCCATTAAACACTTCTGCTACTGTACCTGGAGCAGTTGCACTTCGCTTCAGTAACATGCTCTCAGAGACAGAACACAGATACATTACCTGTACCTTTTAAAGCAATCCAGTCATGGAAGGATTAAAGATAAAACATTTTAAAGGATACCTAAACAAGCAGTTTTTTAAAACTGCAAACTCCAAAATCTGGCCTCATAGCAAGGTAAAGTAAAGGCTACTGTTTATTTAATTTATTTAGTTGTTTAACCAGGAGTAGCACACTAAGCTGAAAGCTGTTTTACAGGAGCAACCTGGGAGCAAAGGGAAGTTAAGTGACTTGCTCAGGGTCACGTAGTATGCAAGTGGAAACTGTGGGATTCAAACCCAGGTCTGGTCTGCTGGATGTCACCAGATTTGCAGCTCAGAGCCTTAAACCACTGTGCTATACTGCCTCCCATTTACATTTACATTTACATTACATTACATTTATGCTAAAACTGTATTTATGTAAACAACATAAATGCAGTTTCATAGCTTTTGAAAAATGTAAACATCAGCCTTTCATTTACAAAAAACAGCCTTGCCTTCTCCCTAAGATGTCTGCCAACTGTGTTAAGTGATGTGTCATGATGACATCATCGGAGCCAGAGACCAATATAGATTCCTATAGGCTAACTAGTTCTTCTTTCCCTCTTTGTTTTGAATTGTTTTACCAGACTGATCAACACCATGGCCCAGATATTCAAAAGGCGTTGCGCATAGGCGCCAACAATTGTTACGCCATCGCAACCCACTGATACACCCGGTCACGATGTTAAAAGGAAAAGTGCACCTGCACAAATCCCGAATCACTGGGGCGCATCTGTACGTATGCAGGCACAGGTGGGGGCGTGTCATGCATAAACTGCACACCCAATATTCAGCTGTGTAGAGTTATGCAGGCACAACTCTACCTGTACCTGCACAACTTACGCCTAAAAAAAAAAGGATCAGGTCGAGGCCACCACAGGTGAGCTGCCGCATTGCAGGGTGCAACACAGCAGCTGCCACCTGTGGGTGGCCTCCACTCATTCCGCTGCATCTGGCGGCACTCTATGCCCGATCACGGGCTGAAGTGTCCCCCAGCAGCCCGATCGCGGGCATAAGTTATCCCAAGTAGCCGATCAGGTGTAAGGTAATCCCCGTAGCGATCGTGGCCATTAAGTTATATTTCCCCACCAAAAGTCCAAGATCCCTGGTGGTCCAGTGGACCGTGAGAAGCCAGATCGCAGGTGGCATCCTCAACCCCACATCCGCAATCCCTGGTGATCTAGTGGCCCCCACCCCACCCACCCACGGAGCCCCACCATCCTGCTCCTCCCATCAGCTGGCGGGCGGCAGCACCCACTCACCTGCACTGGCCGACTGACAGCTCAGTAGGGCTGCACACCCATTGGTTCAGAGCAAGAGCCATGGTCGGCAGCATACCGCATGTCAGTCCAGATGAATTCATTCATATCTGGACTGACTTAGACGGTATAGCTGCATGCCCATTGGCTCTTGCTCTGAACCACTGGGGCAGCCCGACCCAAGCTGTCAGTCGGTGGGCGGTGGGTGGCAGGCGGGTGGTGCTGCCACCCGCCAGCTGACGGGGGGAGCGGGTGGTGGGCTCCGTGGGTGGTGGGGTGGGGGCCATTAGATCACCAGGGATTGTGGACGGGGGAGTTGAGGATGCCACCCATGATCTGGCTTCACGGTCCACTGGACCACCAGGGATCTTGGACTTTGTTGGACTTTGGGGAGTATAACTTAATGGCCGCAATCAGGCTACTGGGGAATAACCTTATGCCCGCGATTGGGCTACTGGGGAGGGAATAACCTTATGCCCGCGATCGGGCTACTGGGGAATAAC
This sequence comes from Neoceratodus forsteri, assembly GCA_016271365.2. NCBI lineage: Eukaryota > Metazoa > Chordata > Ceratodontiformes > Ceratodontidae > Neoceratodus > Neoceratodus forsteri. The sequence continues at coordinate 1,803,724,789 of CM057455.1, read as the reverse complement.
CTTTGCGTCTGCGATCGGTCTACTTGGGGGTGGGGGAAGTTTAGTTATGCCCACGATCGGGCTAATGGGAGGGGAGGTATAACGTTATGCCCGCGATCGGGCTGCAGGGGGGGAAGTAGTATTATGCCCACGATCGGGTTGCAGGTGGTCGAGGGAACCACTATTATGCCCGCGATCAGGCTGCAGGGGGCGTCGGTCTCCGACAACAGCCACCTGGCAGGGCACCAGGCGCAAGTCGTCGGGGATCGGTGCACCTGCATGCTAATGGAATGCAAATGGGGCCATAATCAGATGCAAATGGCCCCCCCTGCACCTTGCATAGATTATGGCTCCATTTGCATGTCACCCTCTGAATATCGCAGGTGCTGCACATGGCGCAATGGAACTTGCGCCACCGCATCTCAATGCTCCACTCTGACCACTTGCGGTGGTGCAGTTCCACTGTGCCATGCACAGTGGGTGTAATGAGGGCGATATTCAAAGAGATTGCGCCATAGCACAACTCAGTGAATATCGCCTTGCGCGCACCCCCCGCGCAACTTTTGAGCAGCGCAGGGCTTGTTTACAAAATGGCTTGAGTTTGAATATTTGGCCCATGTGTTTAACATGTGTGGATTATTTTGATCAGTATACATTAGGCTATAATTTTGTTCATTTTATTTACTTTAACTTACTGAAAATGCTTTGCAGTCTAGTTGACTTTCTCTTAGGCAAACTGCAGAATAGTACAACACTTCAAATACCTTATGATCTAGTGTTTATGTGATGCCCTGAATTTTTTTTGTTAACCAGGAGAGACACACTATACTGAAACCTTGTTTGCAGATGTGGCCTGGCAGCACAAGGAAGTTAAGTGACTTGCTCAGGGTCACACAGTGAAGTACCAGTCTGGTCCAATTCCAAAGCTCATGCATTCTTGTTAATCCACAAAAAAAGCTTCTCTTGTATTCTTTTTCCAAGTGAACCCCCTGCACCTAGCCTGGCTTCTGTTGAGCACACCCCACCATCCATACCCTGTCCTTAATACTGCCTAGGGCTGCATATGAGCTTGAGGTCTCATGAAGAGAATTATCACACCTCAGATTGTAATCTTGTACCTCAGAGAGTTGTGCACACCTATACTGATATGCATCATCAGCTGGCACTGTTAAAAAATACCTCTTAAATCACACTTAAGTCCAATTTTTCAGTGTTTGACTTCTGCTCCCACAGTAAACATTGAGTGGATTACTACCCTTCTGCACAGTGAAGGCAGTATGTACAGTTCCTCTGTTATGTATTTGTCCTGCCTCATTAACCAACAATTGGGTCTTCGTGCAGGTCCAAGCAATAACCCTCAGGACTCACCAGAAAAACTGCTGTTCATGCCCTCATAAGGGCTGTACTTACTATGGATAACAATATTATTAGTGGGAGAGGCATACTAATGCCTTGAGTGAATCCACCAGACCTCCAGTGTCAGTCTACTCCTTTACCTGTGATCTGCAGAACCTCAAAGGACAGTTCCAAGCAAATCTTCTCCAGTACTTTATAGTGTGCTACTCCACAATGACAGCTGGTTGGCTACCACCCTTCTAAATCTTGAATGATCTATACACAGCTCCCTCAATACTGTCCTAACAAACATCAACGCCCCCCCCCCACCTGAGGGTAATCTCCTTACATTGAATTCAAGTAACACTTTAAGTGCAGCCCTGCCATTGAGTATTTGTCATCACGGGCTGCTCTCATTCACAGTCAGGTAGTGATCATGGTGCTGGCAGACCTACATTTCAGATCTCACAATGATCTGCTAAACACCCCCCTTCCTGTCTTCCTCTAACCTGAATATAGCTGTACCCTGCTGAAATGGCCTCATCAGGCCTTCTCTGGCATTCAATCTTCTCTTCTGCTCCCTACACCACAAACTGGTGAGAACACTACCCTTATGCATCATGAATGCGGTTAGTACAGTCGCCTGTGTCATTTTTACATATTAATAATAAACATGACCTTCTGGTAAGTCAGGCTGATAGCAGCAGGGCACAAGGGGAAACATAGACATTCTTACCCATATAAGATCTAATCCACCTATGATTAGGCACTATTAAATGACGTGCATAATGATGTGCACACCCATCATTTAATAGTGCCTAATCAAAGGTAGCCTAGATCTTTTAAGGATAGGAAAGCCTATAATTCCCCTTGTTCCCTGTTACTATCAGCCTGACTTACTGGAAAGATTTGTTTATTTTTGATATGTCAGAAAACCTGGAGACTGTACTACCTACATTCATGATGCATAAGGGTGATGAGCTCACCAGGTTTTGGTGTGGGGAGAAGTGGTGAGAATGAATACTAGAGGGGGATTGAGAAGGCCACTCCTGTAAGGTACTGCTATATCCAGAGAAAGGGGAAGACGGAAGGGGAGAAATATGAGCAGATCACTATGAGAAACGAGATGTGGGGCTGCCAGCACCATGATCACTACCTGACCCTATTGTCCTGGTCAGCATTCCCCTTCCCATAAAACCAGTTCATGCAATTGTCCATGGCTGTGTGTGGGTATTAATGTGTGAACTGGCTGCCACTACGCATTCAGTCACTTCATGAAAGCACTATATAAATTCTGATTCTTATTATTGTTTCCCATGGATAAAGACGACAAGACAAGACAAGCATATTTTTGATTTCCAAGTAAGTATGAACTCTGGCATTGGACTACAAAAGAACTTTGCTACAAACAAGTGGTGGATCTATGGGGTGGTGAAGGGTGCGGCTGTGACCCTCCCCCCATTGTGAAGTACTCGTTTGCTGCTGCTGCATTTCACTTTGTTGAAGAAGTCTTGATTTAATGATTGTACAAATGTTTACATTCAAAAATATGGATTACATTTGTAGTTTCACTCAAAAACATACCAGAAAAGTATAATAGCAGAAAATATAAAGGTTTCAAAAATGTTAAAAGTGCATATCAAGTATGCACACACTCCCAGCACCCCCACCCCCACCTCACCATTGTAGCATCCTGGATCCGCCATAACCGCTAGACCACCAGGTTATTCAAGATTTGTACTGCACTGTGTTTTGCCAAAAAGAAAGTCGGTTGGATGAAAACACAATTTCAGCATGTTAAAGTGAACAAAATGAACAGAACCACAGCCTAACATGCGTATTGATCTAAAAAATGCACATGGTTTTGACAATTTTGGTGAAACAATTCTATACAAAGGGATATATATTTAATATTGTATATTATATTATATAAAAGCATTTAACAAATCGCTGGCTTTTGTACAATTCCCCGGGATCTGGAAACAGGATCTTGTGATGCCGGTGCACAAGAACGGTGATATGACATGCACTGCCAATTATTGGCCAATATCCATCCTCTTTCCCTTATCTAAAGCCAGAAAAAGATTGTGGCCATCCAACTCACAGATTACCTCAACAAATACAACCTATTATGTCCCAACTAACATGGCTTCAGGCAGAATCATAGTACCTCCACTGCCTTGCTGGACTACACTGACTACTTGCACAAGGCACTAGAGGAAGGAAAACTGGTGGGGTCAGTCTTCATAGACCTCACTAAAACCTTCAACACTGTCAATCACTTTCCCCTCCTGACTCAACTACAGAACCTGGGGGTTGCAACCACTGCTGTCTGCTGGTTCAAGGACTACCTAACACACAGAAGCCAACATGTAACAATTGGGCACACAGTATCTAGTTGCAATGAGGTATCTTTAGGGGTCCCACAGGGGTCAATACTGGGGCCCTTACTATTCAGCCTCTTCCTAAATAATCTTTCTGAAGCCTGTGACACTCAACTGATACTTTAACCAGACGACGCTGTACTTCTCACCAGCAGTTCATCAATAATCGCCCTCCACTCCAAGCTGCAGGCATCCTTCTACAAACTGAAAGACTGATTCAGTAGCCATATACTTCTATTAAACTACAAAAAGACCAAGGTGATGCTCACAGCCAGCCCACAGCACAAAAAGAAGCCCCCTTCCCTCACCATGTCCAATAAAGTCAGTGAGTCGCTAGAACAAGTTCACTCCTTCAAGTAAATGACAAAAAACACCGTGGCTCAAGTCTGCACAGAAAAACTGGAGCTCCGATACACCAAATCCAGAAGAAGCACAGAGGAGAAAACGTGGGCTTCAACAGTAATCCTAAGGAAGAACAGTCCACAAAATTAGGACACACTGAAACTGCTTATTTATTATTTTAAAATCGCAGTAAAAATCCACTATTAAGTGGGTACACAAAGTGGTAGCAACACCCAAAAACACCATCAACGTTTCACGTCGATAACAGATGCTTTATCAAGATGTCAGCAGCCAAATTAAAACACTACTTATATAGTAAATATAAATCACGCACCCCCCCAAACAATTACAAAGCTAATCAATTTAAATTACTTAAATGGTTAACATCACACATAATGTGTTAAACATTACATACAATAAATACACATAAAGTGCACCACTAACTACACATGCTTAATGAAACATATCACTAAACTAAACAATAAAATCATCTTCATTTTTTCAAAAATGGAGTTAACTGGAAAACATCATTCAAACCATAATAATGACTAGATTGTAATTTATACTGCCAAAAAGTTTCACGACACATCAGAGTATTATTTAGATCACCTCCCCTATTTCCAAGGGTAACTTGTTCTAGTCATCTGAAAATAAAGGTGTGATCACAAGCAGTTCGTGAAACATGCAGTGCAAGTGCATTATCCAATTTTTTCATTCTAATGCTATTAAGATGTTCCAAAATTCTATGTACTTCTTGAAAGAGCAGCATTAAAAGCTCAAAGGCTTTATTGGCAAAAGGTTACTATGCAAGCCTACATTGAAGTGAAACGAGTTCCAAGGGGCTTACGATTGGTTAAACAGCCTAGCTTTGGTCTGGAGCAACACAATTTTCTTAGAGACTGGCAGGCACATTTATTGGAATCAGCAGCTGGATTGATTAACATTATTTTAAAACATGGGGCTATTATGGAACAAGAGTTATGGCTTGAATTGATTAAATATGAAGCCAATTTTGAGATATTTCATTGTCACTCTGAATATGAAAACTATAAAATCAAACTTAAAAACACACTTATTAACCAGGATAATAGAATTAAAAGAATTAAAACAACCAAATTTGAACATGATCGTCATGTTTATGTGATTTTTACTGCAATTTTAAAATAATAAATAAGCAGTTTCAGTGTGTCCTAATTTTGTGGACTGTTCTTCCTTAGGATTACTGTTGTAGCCCACGTTTTCTCCTCTGTGCTTCTTCTGGATTTGGTGCAGTGGAGCTCCAGTTTTTCTGTGCAGACTTGAGCCATGGTGTTTTTTGTCATTTACCTGGATGTGTATTTACCTAGTGTGCTCGTCCTGTTGGAAGAACTATGGAAAATGCAAGCAAGTAGCACCCCCTTTGGTTTATCTACAGAGTCTCTAAATAATGCTGCAGACAGAAGAGATAGTCCCTTAATTGATATGTTGTTTTTTAAAGAAGGTTATGTAAACCCATTGCTGCATAGCAGTGACTTAAGTAGCAGCAATAACATCAATATGGCTACTGCTAATGATTTAATTGTAGATATTAAAATAATAATAGAATTAAAAGAATTAAAACAACCAAATTTGAATGTGATCGTCATGATTATGAGAGAGGTACTATTTTTAACTGGAGTAAAAAACAAGATGATATACGTCCTATTTTAAAAAAACGGAGTACTGATGTATATACCAGCACTTCAGGCACTGATAGTGAGGACCCCTCAGATATTGAGGATGTTGGCTTGGAGATTATAAATCAGGAAAAGCCTTTTTTATCTCAGGCCCCTCCACCTTCTGTACGAGGTACAAGCTGGACAATGAGCGAAAATGTTGTACAGGAATCCGTGGACAAAATGGATATTATGTCCCAGACCATGCCACTAACCAGTGTAAAAATGCAAGGAAACAACAAAGTTTTACGGTCTGCAGAAATAGGGGACAAAGATGTATATCTGGCTCTTCCAATCATGCCATACAAAGTGATGAATACCAGAAGGAGTCCCAGATTGATGCGGTTTGCCGACGAAGTACAAGGAGGGGTACTAGAGGCAGAAGCACAAGAGGGATTCAAACATGTAAACAAATCATGGAAGTTTACCCACAACAGAAGAGGGAGACAAGTGGGCCGCAGCAGACAGAACAGGGGGTCATACAGTCAATACAGACGGGGTGTAAGGCAGCGTTGATATCTGATTCTGCTGCCACATTCAGTGCATGTGTAGAGTCCAGTCCCAGTGAACATGACTCTATTGTTATTAATATATCATCTTATGTTCTTAATGAACATGAACATCGAATACTTTCTAAAGGATTATCTTTTGTTCCAACTACCAACAAAAAAAGTTTAACACCATAGTTGATTTGCACAGTTATGCACGCAAGTTAAATTTTTTTTAAAGTTTTTTACCATCGAGATACATCTCCTTCAGGTGAACAAAATAATGGCTGTAAAGAGAATGAGATTGCATTTGAAAGGGAGTTTAAAAAGGCATCTGTGTATATGCCCAGTATGAATCCCACCGTCAATGTCTTTTTGAAGAAATGTGAAGCGGACATCGGCAAGTTACATCAGTCCTTACCGAAACCGAAATTTTACAACTGTACACTGGCAGAGAAGGAGGCCATTACAACGCTTAAAGAACATCAATCCATCACCATTAGGCCCGTTGATAAAGGCGGAGCCATCGTGGTGATGGACAAAGTTAAGTACAATATGGCAATGAAAGATCATTTTGATGATGTTGATTTTTATGTGAAGGTTAATAGTAGTATTCTTAGTAAATACAAAACTGATATAGATATACTACTATACAAAGCTTTTGTGGTGGGCACCATTTCCAAACAGACATATGATTTTTTGACAGTTTCAGAACCTGTTGTTGCACATGTGTATGGTTTGCCTAAAATACATAAGAGCATGGATTGTCCACCAATGAGGCCAATAGTATCTAGCAGGGGCACTTTAACTGAACCCCTAGCGCAGTATGTTGATACACACATTAAGGAAATTGCAATGGGCTATACAGCCTATTTAAGAGATACAACACAGGTGCTGAATTTATTGAATGAAATAGCGATTGAACCTGAATGGTATTTGGTTACATTGGATATACAATCTTTGTATACAAATATCCCTCATTGTGCAGGTCTTCAGGCTATTTATGAATCGTTGTGCAGTTTTTCTACATACACTAGTACGTTTGTGTTGTTTTTAGTAGATTTATTGGAAATGGTGCTCACTAAGAATGTTTTTCTGTTTGGTGAACAATTATACTATCAGGTCAAGGGCACTGCCATGGGTGCGAGTATGGCACCTAATTATGCCAACATTTTTTTTTGTCAGAGTGGGAGACTACATGGGTATACAACACTGACAATAACCCTTTTTTGGAGTATATTGATTTCTATCGTCGTTTTTATTGAAGATATTATATTAATATGGAAGGGCAGTGTTGATCAGCTGTATGATTTTGTTAATTATTGGGAAATAACTAATTCAAATTTAAAGTTTACGTTGAATGTGAGTAAACAACAGATAGCCTTTTTGGACCTTTTGATTAGTAAAGATGCAGAGGGTGGTTTAGTTACTGATTTATACAGGAAATCTACCGATCGGAATAGTATTTTACATTATACTAGTAATCATCCAAGACATGTCGTCCAAAATATACCTGTTGGGCAGTTTATGCGGTTAAAAAGGAATTGCAGTACAGAGGAGAAATATCTTCAGGAAAGGGATGACATGTATAGTAGATTCAAAAAAAGGGGGTATAGTGATCAATGTATACAGGGATCCATTAATAAAGTTGAACATATGCAGAGATCTAGTTTACTTCAAAAGAAAGAAAAAACAGCTAACAATGTATGTGCTCCTAATTTCATTACTGTATTTGATGCACAGGTTTCTGAAATAAATGAAATTATACAGAAGAATTGGGGCATTTTAAGTGTGGAGCCTAAACTGAAGGAAATATTTGAACAGGGACCGAATTTTGTATACCGAAGGGGAAGCAACTTAGCGGATTTACTGGTGCATGGTAAAGACAATATAAAATCTAAACATGGACCTACACTTCCAAGTGGAAATTTTAAATGTGGGACTTGTAGCGCTTGTAAATATATTCAGGTGGGATCAGACTTTATGTTACCAAATATGAACGGAGTACATCAGGTGAAGAGCTTTATAAATTGTAACACTAAATCGGTGATTTACTTAGCTATGTGTAAATGTAATTGTTATTATGTTGGTAAAACTATTAGAAAGTTCAAACATAGAATTTTGGAACATCTTAATAGCATTAGAATGAAAAAATTGGATAATGCACTTGCACTGCATGTTTCACGAACTGCTTGTGATCACACCTTTATTTTCAGGGGACTAGAACAAGTTACCCTTGGAAATAGGGGAAGTGATCTAAATAATACTCTGATGTGTCATGAAACTTTTTGGCAGTATAAATTGCAATCTAGTCATTATCCTGGTTTGAATGATGTTTTCCAGTTAACTCAATTTTTGAAAAAACGAAGATGATTTTATTGTTTATTTTGGTGACATGTTTCATTAAGCATGTGTAGTTAGTGGTGCACTTTATGTGTATTTATTTTGTGTAATGTTTAGCACATTATGTGTGATGTTAACCATTTAAGTAATTTAAATTGATTAGCTTTGTAATTGTTTGGGGGGGGTGCGTGATTTATATTTACCATATAAGTAGTGTTTTATCTGGCTGCTGATGTCTTGATAAAGCGTCTGTTATCGACGTGAAACGTTGACGGTGTTTTTGGGTGTTGCTACCACTTTGTGTACCCACTTAATAGTGGATTTTTACTGCAATTTTTAAATAAAAAATAAGCAGTTTCAGTGTGTCCTAATTTTGTGGACTGTTCTTCCTTAGGATCACTCCTTCAAGTGCCTGGGGGTCAACATTGATGCCTCCCTCACCTTCACCCAACACATCGACAGAGTGGTAAAGGCAGTGAATACCAAGCTGGGTGTACTCTATAGGCATAAAAGGTATCTCACTCCAGAGACCTTCCATCTCTCAGTCTCCAGCTCCATCCTTTCTACCATCGACTATGGATTGGTGGCCTACGGCACAGCAACAGACACTGCACTAAAAAGGATTCACATTGCCCTCAACAAGGCATGTAGGCTCACAATGGCTGCAGATTGAAATACCCACACCTGTTCCTTATACAAGCAGACCAACTGGCTGCCACTAAAGAACAGGATTATATTCCAAACATGTCTCCTTGGAAAAAAGGCACTAATGGGTAAAATCCCCTCGTGCATTTCTAGCATCCTGACACCAAGTGCTACCAGCTATACCACCAGAGGCAGGATGAGGGGGGCCCTATCAACACCTTTCCGTAGAACTATGCAGGGACAGCATGCTTTCAGCTATAGAACCCCCCCAATGGCTCAATGAAATCCCAGTGCACATTCTAAACTCTCAATGCATCTCGCAATTCAAAAATGGCCTAAGGCAACACCTTCTTACTAGGACAGTTTGTGACTGCCACTAGGACTCTAATACCCATAATGGCCACTCACCTACACTATCCTTTCCCTTCCTTTTACCCCCACTCTTCCCTCTTGCCCTATCCCTCTGTCTTCCTCTCCCCCATGCCTTGTCCCCAACTGGATCAACCTTATAACCAACCTACTACCTCCCAACCTCCTAGACAAAGCCACTTCTTTTGGCTGCCCACTCTCCTCCCCACCAGTCTCCCCTTCCCCTCACCTTAACCCTTCCTTGGACTCTCACACTAGGTGTCACACCTCTTTATCTCCTTCGCTACATACAAACACCGTCCTTTACCTTTAATGCTCTTGATGCTGTAGTATCACCATTGGCACTATGAATGACATTGTAACCTTATTGTTTACTAGCTACCTACTATTCGAGTATTGTATATAAACTGTTTTCTATTGTTGTCATTGTCACTGTTTGATGTGGGACCTTTGTAAAAGAGCTCTGAGTTCGAAGGTATGATCAGAATTCCTAAATAAATAAATAAAATATAGCTTTCTGACTTTGGCTCCAATTATGTCATCACTTAACACATTTGGTGGCCATTTAAGGAGCAGGTAAAGCAGTTTTTTTGAAAATGGAAGGCTGATTTTACATTTTTCAAATGCTTTGGAACCACATTTAGGTAACATATAAATGTAGTTTTAGCATTAACGAATTCAGCAGCCTTTCCTTTAGTCCTGTTTGAGGTCAGATTTTTGAATAGTTTGTTGTCAAAATGTTGTTTAGGTATCCTTTAATGTCAACAAAATGTACACTATATACAAGAAACAAATGGGAAGTATTTAATGCACTAGAGAAAAATAAACAGATATTAAACAATATAATTACAAAGACAGAAAGACTAAACTAAGCTGAATCCCAGTACAGACATGGGTCATAGATAAGATGCTCCTCACATGCTGACTTTTGCAACAGATCACACAGCAGCTGGAAAGGCTATTCTTTGGGTTCAGCTGAACAGTGGACGTACAGCTCTGATACTTCTCCCCCACACACACACTTCGCAAGCAAAGAAGAAATAAGAATGCTGTACAAACAACAATTTACAGGATTATTTCAGCAAGGTCTTTGATACTGTGGCATGCAACAAGCTTCTGGGCAAAGTAAACCAGTGCAGTATACATCAGACATGCATAAGGTGGTTTGCTAGCGGGCAAATGTAGAGGGTGGTGGTGGATGGGTACTACTCTCCATGACGAGGATTACTCAGCAGCATCTCTCAGAGACCTAGGGCTACTGCTGTTCTATGTTTTCATCAATGGGAGCTGGAGTCTCCAGTACTCAGTAGTTCATGGATGGCACTAAGCTAGCCCTGGTGGTAGACTCCTTTGAGGATAGGGACAACCTTCAGGAGGACCTCAACAAGCTGGGTAATTTGTCTGAGTACTGGAGCATAAAAACATACAGATTCAATATTGTCAAATGCATTGTGCTATATACTTGTGGAGGAAAAACAGAGGAAGGAACAACACACTGTGTGGGGCTCCTCTTGCTGCAGTGGAGGAGGAAGAGGGACTGGGGGTCATTGCCCTTGTCATAAACAATGGGCTGAAGCAGGACATCCAGTGCCTGACCACTGTCAAGAGGGCCAGCAGAATGCCAGGGTCCATCAAGATGATTTTTATCCCCACTGAAGCCGCTGTATGGGTATAGAGAGGGAGAATTCTTGTGCGTTTTGACTCCAGAACCATGAGTAAACAAAAAAACTGGGGTTAGGCCCAGCAACACCTTACTACCTAGATAGTGAGGACAGGGGGTATCAGAGGTCCTGGGCAGGACTGCATCTGTAAATTTGAAGGCCCATACAGAAGACCCGTAGACAACATAATGAAAGCTGTACTAAAAATAGTGAATTTACCATATTTTATTTTCATAGTCATTATTCATGAACAAGGGATTGTCTACTTTCTGTGCAGCTCACAAGGGCCCCTGCACTAGTCAGCTGCATGGAACCACTCATCTCCATAGGGAGCTCCCATTAAATGTAGGGTGAAAAGCTGTGGGAGTCTGCAGGGTGGGAAGTGGAAATTAGTATGTGAGCATAATATTTGTCCTGCTTTACAGTGACATTATTTGCTGAATCTTAACTTGCCTTTTCCCTGGTCCTTACCTCTTTTTCCTAATAAACCTTTATCCTGATTTAGCACTGAATTTCTATGTACTGAGTATTATTGCTAGTCAGTGTCAGTTGTTGTGAGGAGGAACTGTGGGTACAGGATGTTAGATTATTTTTCCTGGGGGGAAATAGTCTTGACTGAGAACCATCAGGTATCCCTACTGTAACCCCAGCTGGAGGCACCATGTTAGTAAAAGTATTAAGCACCCACGGAGACGCCCTGTAAAGAACCCAGGCCTCCTCCCCTCACTTATTATAAAAGAACATGCCCTCCCCAAGGGCCCAGATGGACCAGCTCTAAAAAGACCTAATAAACTGAGCAAGTGTAGTAAAATTTTCTCTCCTGAAATGGACGTGTAAGAAATGTTGGCAGATGTAAAACTTGTGTACAAAAATACTGCACCTGAAGTATGCCAATATAGAACATTAGTGATACAAAAGTAAAGCCCTCACAGTCACACTGCATATTTGACATTTGTGTACCGTTAGTGGAATATTGGTTTGCCCTCACCTTTTTACGATAAGAGTAATAGCTCTCATTATCACACTTCTGTAGCACAGTTCAGTTATAACTCATTCTGGGACTGCTATTCATTGCTTATTTTCTGTACTGTAGATTTTTACAATGGCAATAAAGAAAATGTTTAACAAAAGTGGACTGCTTCTTTGGTTGGACTGTCTCCTGAATGTCACCTTACACCCACTGCATCAGTGACACACACAATTTCCAATTATTTCAGTAGAACTGTGTACATCAAGAGCATGCATGATGTTGCTGGTCAGGGTCTTGTGTTTTCTTCTGAGCCACTAGACATGCACAAAAAGGATTCGAAAAGGTCAGGTACAGTGAGACAGACAAACTGAGTACAGAAAGCTTGAGTGACTTACTGTACCCAAGGTCACACAGTAAGTGTCAATTGTGGGATTCAAACCTGAGTCTGTTGGTCATGAAAACTCCCAGCTCTGTGCTCTAACCTCTAGGCTATACTGCCTCCCCTAAGATTTTGCCTGTCCATTAGTATATCCTGGGCAAATCAAGGGTAAGTAGTAAAACAGAAATACCTTACTATTTACTGTTCATTGTAGACTGTAGCATGAGCAAGACAGTGCCAGGCAAGCAAGGACAGTAAGGAAAAGAGGCAAGCAGGCTCACTGGGCCTTGCTGGCCTTTTTATGACTGTGGGCATAGCCCAGCAGGTGTTTTGCATTCAGAAAAGGGCTGATGTAATTTTTGCTACCAAACAACATGATAGAGTGTTAAAAATAGATTCCTCCACTGAAGCCTCATTACTACGCTGCCTGTGTGTGTATAGGAAGTTGCAGAGCACTATTTTCCTCTGGCTTGAGGAGTTAATTGAGCCCACAGAAAGTTAACTCATTATCTTCTGGCAGTCATTCTGTGTCAGATTACCAATGGATAGTACAGACATCATTGAAAGCTATTGGACGTAGAATGGGATAAACACTTCCTAGAGCTTTCTGCATAACAAATAAGCTCTGCTGTTCTCCTAATCCCCTATGAATATCTCATTAAGCCATTTGACACCACCATCCTAAGAGCAGTCATTCTGCTATTTGGCATTGTCTTATAGGGCACAGTATCCCCCTCCCCATGCCACCTAAAATAACTTGAGACCACACCAAGCAATGGAGTTAAATGGCTTCAGCCATGTGTTTATTAACCAATTATGATACATTAAGCGTGTGCCACCAGGTGGTCTTGGTTGGCCTGTATTTGATATTATTATTAAACCAGTCTTCCCTCAGAGGGAAGCTACTACTACTGCAAGCCCTCATGAGGTACCCAGCCTCTGGGATATGAGGAGTGGCTCACGACCGACTACAGAGACATCCCCCCCCCCGTTCGGGGATACCAAGTTGCTGCAGGATTGCACCCAAGGAGGCTGCCTCCAGGGTTCCACCATATTCTTAAAGTGGTGACCCCGTCTGGATGGTCCAGTACTCCTGTCAGCCTCCAGGTGATCTGTTCTGCACAAGACCAAAATCCCCTATTCCTTCCCCTGCATCAATCAACCAACCAATACCACCTAGCCGTCACAAGGTGAGCCCCTTTCCAGCTCACCTCCCCCAAGCATGCTAATTTAATATTTTCTCCATTGCTCTGCATATGTTCCCCATATATCTATCCAAACCTGCACCTGGCAGGTGTACTCCGTCTCCAACATATAACTCTTTGTTTCTTGTTTTGATATCCTCATGCTTTATTGATGTGCCACCTATGCTCCCCATGAATGCCCTCATGGCATCATTATGTTGCCACCAGACTTTCTCCAGAGCCTTGGGGTTGTGCGCCTGGTGCCAATGTCCCCTCTGAATTACATCAGGCCACATTATATGCACCTCAGGCCAGATGCCTTTTAAATACTTCAAGTCCTCCTTTGATTGCCTCAGCAGCTCAATAGACAAAATGGTACCCATATCATTTCCCCCCAAATGCACAACCAACATCTGTGGTGGGCTTCTCCTTCAAGCCTCTTCCTCAACCATGGGTAGTAAACTTTCCCAGCGCATGCCTCTGCAGCCCAACCATCGCACCTCATAGGTTCATGGATCCAAGTACAAGTTCCTTCTGCCTCTGCTCCTTCCTACATGTATGGCCGCCCAATACACAAAGGAGTGCCCACACACCCAGATCTGCTTCCTCTGAACACTATGACCTGTCAAAACAAAAGAGAAGTTAAAGCATGTGTGACCTTATGTAACTTTCAAAAGCCTGTGACCTCCATCCACCCAAGGTCTGAATTTGCTCATCCGTGAACCCTGGTGCCCGGGCATGAGATGCTGCCCCAGTCCTAAATGAATGTATGTTGTACTCTTTTGCCTGTATACCCAGTCTGTCCAAGCACAGAGTGTGGCAATAGGGCCCTCTGTTTTTTTTCTTGAGCTAATGGCACCCCCAATCAGAGCACACTGCTTGAAATGCGTGCATAATCTGCACACAATTGTCAGTGCCTGTCTTGCCAACAAACAGGAAGTCATCCAAGTAATGGAAGATTTCTGCTCTCCCCACTTTCTGTTCTGTGACCCACTGTAGTACCATGCTAAATTGTTAGAACGCTGCACACACCACTGCACAGCCCATTGGCATGCAGTAATCCCTGAAGTATTGCTCCTCAAACTTCATACCCTGCAAATCCCTTTCCTCCAGATGTACCGATAACAGTCTGAATGCTGATTCTATGTCCGCTTTGCCCAAGAGGGCTCCTTGCCCCGCTGCCCGAATCATCTCAGCTGCATCATCAAAGCGCGAATATGAGACTGCCATGTGCAGCGGGTCTATGAAATGGTTCACCAACTCCCCTTCTGGATAGGACAGATGATTAATCATCCTAAACTCCCCAGGGTTCTTTTTTGGAACCAACCCAATTGGTGACACTCTGAATAGTTTCCCCAGCGGTGACGTAAATGGACCACTCATTCTACCTGCTGCTATTTCCTTCTCTAGTTTTTTCCATACTACTTCTGGTCACTCCCAGGCTGACTTCAGGTTCTCCACCTCAAAACTTTGGCGTGGACCCTCATACGGAATATGGAATCCTGCTCCAAATCCCTCAACTGGGTACTGGGCAGCCCCTGTGTCCAGATTATGCTTTAGACTTTCCTTAAGATGGTCCACCCTTATTGGCATTGGGACCTTTGTGCCACCCTCTTTTGTAAGGGTGACAGGATCCAGACCCAGAGCCCTGCCTACACTGGGTAAAGGGATATGGCTTCCCACATGACAAGCACTCATATTTGAATTTACACTTCTCGACCTTACATGAGCCTTGATTGTAGTAGTAACAGTGATGCCTCCCTCCCCGTTTCTCCCCATAGTTCGATGTCCCTTTCTTGGGGGACCATGGCTTTCTGACGGGAAAACTGCTGTCTGTATACTGGACCCCTCCCCCCATATCTATAGTCCACAGCAGAGGTAAGTCCAGCATATCCCATGACCTGCCAGCATCATATTGCATACGCCTACAAAATTTCTCATCATACTCCAACCATCCCACCCCACCCAGCTTTGCTGCTCGCATGGACATAACCCGGCTCAAATACACCCAAAGACTCACTGCCTTAGCCAAATTCCCCTGGGTCAATAGTCCCATGTAAATTGCAAACCCTGCAAGCCAGTTCTCCCATGTTCTCTTAATTGGCACCTTCAGTTTTCTTTCCACCCCATCATCCTTGTCCTTTTTATCACTTTCTTCTTCAGGTTCATTAGGTCTATTCAGCAATGTAAAAACATCCACAAATTCCCCTTTCATAGTCTGTTGCCATATCTTTTCAGGTAGGTAAGAACCCACTGGTTCACTCAGGCTCACAAAACCTTTTGTAGCCTGGTCCATAGGCTGCAGGCTACTTCGACCTGCTGTGCCATTGTCCCCGAGCCCACTTGACTCTGGGACCATTATCCCTTGTATGGCTTGCGCCTTCTCTTGTGCTGTAATGTATGCCAACACCTTATCCAACTTCTGTTCCAGCCCTGTCTGGAGAGCTGAAGGTCCAGCCACTGGTTCCACTTGAACCAGTTCTGCCCTTGCCGACACAACCTCCATGAGCAGTGGGCTTTGCGCTGGTGGGGTTCCTTGGAGAGGAGCCTCAGGCCTCGTCTCCTGACCCCCTTCCTGAAACCTTGTTTCAGGGGCTTCATCCTCAATTTGCTGCTCATTCCCTGCTCCCTTACAAGGCTTTCTACCTTGGTGAGTGTGTGCCCGATGGGGCCCCTCTAGCGACTGTCTCAGCAGCGTCCTTAGTTCATCAATAGACATATTTTCCAGGTTTGGCTTACCTGCTGGATGTTGTATTTTAACCTTCTTGGGTGACTAGGCTTGGTCTCCCTCTGGTGGCGGAGTTACTGCTCTGTCACCTAAACCCAGCAGCTGCTCGTTAGAGGACCCCAGTTCTTCAGTCGGCTGTTGTGGTTCTGTGTTATCTTGCCACGGGAACAAAGCGTCCCACCTCGCTTTGCCCTTGCTCCTCACCAGATTTGCCAGCTGGCTCTTAAAAGTCACTTCCACCATCTTTCCTTCACCTTCCATCCTTAAAGGAGAAGTCTTGCATCATTTACAGTGTGAGTTTACTCACTTGCAGCTGGTGATCTGTTCATTAGCCTCTCCCAGTCTCCCAACCACGTTTCCCATCAAAATCGTGCTTTCTAAAGCTTTTTTTTTCGTATAAAAATAGTTTGCTGGTCGTTTCTCCTTCATTTTGCTGTCCCGAAGTGTTTCCTGTGACATCATCTCCGCAACAACCGAGCCTGTGTGTTGCAGTCAATTCTGTCCCACATGCAATACCACGCACTGTACTTTGGTTCCCCCCAGGCATGTGGGGAATGTTTTTATTGTCACACACATGTACCAGAGCACTATCCTGAGGCTAAGAATTAGTGTGCTTTGAAGCAATATGTGAATAATATCTGAACAGTAGCTGACAGTGTCTAATAGTAATAAAAAGATGTTTAAAGCATACTAAATGTCTCTGTCATTTTTTGAATAAAAAAAATAATTTCAGACATACTGATTGTCACATTTCTGTACCATTTCCCACTGTCTGCATTTTGCCATTGGCCATATGTGTTTATATAATTGTCTTTCATTGGTTGCTTATACATTTATTTTATTTCCCTCCAACACCTAATGCTTCCCCCAGAAGTTAATGAATGTTCTGGTGGATGTCACTGGCAAGATGGTAAAAAAGGCAGAGGTGATGCTGTTGGGGGCTGAAAATCTGCTGAATGTAGATTTTAGCCTCCCAGCAGTTTCAGCTGAAACAGTGAAATCATGGATTCCCTGCAGCGTGTCATTCCAGAGGCAATTAGTATGTTAACCAACTTGTGATGTGGTAATACTGGAGCTTGTACTCACTAGCAGGGACAGTGTTGCCGACGTCAAGGTAAGAGGCCATCTGTGGACCAGTGATCGCCATGCAGTGTGGTTCAATATAAGGATGACTGCCAAATAAAACCACAGAAGTGCGAGTGTGCTGGACCTCATGAGGGCAGATGTTAATGCCTCTGGATGACCTTGCAGGGGTGATGACCTTGGTGTGGCAGACAAACAGTGATGTCAGATAAAAGGGGACATAGTGAAGCTGACAAACAATTGAGCAGAAGCAATAGCATAATAGTGTGAAATAAACTTGGTGTAATAATATTGGATTATCTTACATGTACATTGAGATGGGTATCACCATACTGAAAGAGGTAAGTGGTATTGCTCTTGTACAAAGCGTTGGTAAGAAATTACCTGTAATGCTGTGTCCAGTCCTGGAGACCACAGCTCTGGAAGGTCGTAGACATAGTGGAAGCAGTGCAAAGGATGATAATTAAAATTGTGCAGAGTATGCACAAAAGGGGCATGACAAGAGACTAAAGGGACTCAATATGTGTACCCTTTAAGAGGGGAAGGGAGGAAGGTGAATATGACAGAGCCCTTTAAATGCATTACAGAGGCAGTCAGCTTCCACTCATGTCTCCATGTTTGTGAATGAACATTTCTGTTGAATATATTCTCATAGTCTTTGTTGTTCATGTCTTTTGTTAGCCTGAAGATCTCTAGAAGGAAATACCCTCTGTTGACCCCTATGGGCCATGCAAGAGACAGGGATGGGAGGTTGTGAGGCAGAAGTGGGCAGTATTCAAGTACTTGGCAGAAATATTTAAAAAAAAAAACAGAAAAACAGGACGTGGGGTACTGAGAGAGGATATAGTAGAAGTGGAGTCATCTGACATACTGCAACACCTGTGATGCAGTCAGCTCCAGGGAAATCCTCTGTGTGAGATGTTTTTTCTGACTGTGCAGCATGTTTGTGATGGAGCTGTCTATGGTTAAGGCATAACTGAGCCTTCTACAAAGCATCACCCAGTGGTCATTATCTACAGGCAGCAACCACTCCGATCCCCAAATGGACACCTACGTTCTGGACTGTGGAGCAGACTGTAGTAAGCAGGGTGGGAGGTGTAGAGAGGGGAAGGAGGTACGACACAGGGTGGAATATTGCTGTTGCAACATTGCACAGATGTACACCCCTGTGTTGGTCAGCTGCTTCAGTCTCCACGGTGGAGAGACTGAAGTCTGTCACTCCTCTCCATGAGACTAGTGTTGTCATGCAGAAGACACTATAGGTGTGATTCAATTGCAGTTCTAGAGTGACACAAAGATGTTAAAGATTTACATATTTACCTCATGATCTGTAATATGGAGATTTCCTGAGAATCAGCATACAATTAGATAACCTAAAGTAACCCCTCTCCCCAAAAATCATGGTGTCAATAGATGGCATGGATGCTCCAAAAACTAATACAATAAAAACATAGCACTACAAATCAGACAGCCCCAATTACCTTCTGGTGTAATTGCATGGGGGGATGGAGGGGGCACTGGTAAGGGTGGTAGGAGAAAGTGGAATAATGGGTGGAATAGGGGGCACAGTGGCGGCAGGATGGCAGGCACGGGGAGGATGGTGGGGTGCAATGGTTGCAGTGCAGCTGTATGGATGAAGACAGTATGGAAATTGGGAGGTTGTCCAATTTGTTACAGACTAAGAAGACTGTACAAGACATACAGGTGCTCTGGAGGGAGCTTGAGATGGTGAGGGACGGAGAAGCATGGGGGACCCTGAAGAGAAGTAGCTGGGAGAAGCAGAGAATAAACAGCAGAAATAAATCCTGTGAGGATGTGGGGGGGGGGGCAAGGACAGCAGTGGGATAGTAGGTGGAGGAAAGGCCCAGGGTGGGAGGAAGGAGGAACTGTGCATCATTGGGGGTAACAAGAAATAAGTTTGAAGTGTTGGCATTGCAGGTGGAAGTGGAGGTGTCAGAGATTGGGGGGGAGAAAGGCAGCGAAGGCCCAGGAGCTTGGAATCAGGCCATGAGAGGAAGCGGGGGAGGGGAGAAGCCAGGTAGAGGCAGTGGGGAGGCGACAACAGGAGGGGGGGAACAGAGGGGAGATGCAGGAGCTCCTAATGGTGTGGATAGAGGTAATAAGGAGCTTGGCAGTGGACTGTGGACAGTGATAACATAAGGATGGGTGGGTGGGGGACATGAGGATGGGGGTGCTACTTCTGGGGGAATTCAATACTGACGGGGTCAAATGGGTCAGAAGAGGAGAAAGTCTTAGTCGTATCTTGGTTGAGACTATTCCCCGGTTGACAGCAGCCAGACATTCCTCAAGTGCGCACAGAGGGGGATGAAGAAAACTCACATAGTGATGCACGTGGGTACCAATGATTTGGTTGTAGAGATGGTAGAGGAGGTAAAGGGGGGGGGGTTGAAGAATTAGGCAGGCAATGTGAGAAAGTGGGGGTGTCGGTGGCATTCTCATAGGTGATTCTGGTACCATGTGAGAGTACAGTGATGAAGAAAAGGATAGATGAGTTCAATGCGTGGCTGAAGGATTGGTGCAATACCAGTGAGTATGGATTACTGTCAGGCTGGGGCAGGACCTGGGACAACAGTGACCTATATACTGGGGACAGGTTGCATTTGAGCCTGGAGTGGAAGGAAGTGCTAAAACTGTGAATAGCAGGGTATACAACAACAAAGGTTGATTTAAACTAGGAAGTGGTGGGGGGGTAGGGGCCTACTAATCGGATAAGTGTCCGGAAAGGAGAGCCTAGTGAGCTCACTCCTCTTGTTATGGGAAAAGGCAGAACCAAAGGGGCTCAGGGAGGGATAAAGGGGCAAAGAATATGGGTAGAGAATGGGAGTAAACAGGTTGGAGGGTGGTCTTATTGGAGAGGATGGAAGGTTTGATAACCTTTTATTGAACCAATAAGTGTCTTGTACAAAGATGGAATTATACACAAGCTTTCGGGGCCACACAGGTCCCTTCTTCAGGTGAATAGCAAAACTGAGCAACATAAGCAGTATTTCTTCCTTTTTCTTCATGTTGCAGAGTTGCCATTTCAGACGGCGATTTATGGTATCTTCCATTGTTTTGTAAAAAGAGATTCCAGCTGTATTGGTCCTTGCAAAACAGGAGAGGATGGAAGGTTTGATACCTTTTATTATGAAGGTGGAGGAGAATGGGAGCTGGAGGATTCATTCCCTCAACAGACTGAATGTTAGACTTTTGAATTTGTTATGCTTCCTTCTCCCTCTGATTTAGAATTACATACCAGCTTATACAAAATCCTAATGAAGTTACCACCTTGATTGCAACCAGCACTCTGGCCCAACCAGGCCACCAATGACCTATTAAATTTTAATTAAAAAAAGCAAGGGAGAAATAGGTAAGGGTGGAAGGATAATAAATAATAGAAATACGTAAGTTATTACAGAAACCAGCAAAAATTTACATGAAAATAAATATGAAATTTCATACACCTATGATAAAAATGTAAACAACTTGGCAGCACTAAGAGCCAGCAATAGAATTAAATTACTGAAGCATTTTTAAACTCTGCACAAAAAAGGCACCACTACTAGTTCCCTCAGTGTTCTGAAATGTTTGCTATTGAGAGTGCTTGTGCTATACAAATGATTCAGAAGTCATACTGTGTGATGCTCATGCATGATAATGTAATATACAGCAAAACTTAACACAATATACAAAGAGAGTTAACTTGCTGTTCCCTCAGTGTTCAAACATGGCTGTGTATGTTTGATAAGACTGTGAGGGCATATCACCTTATGAGAAACATAGAAACATTGATGGCAGATAAGGACCGCTTGGCCCACCCAGTCTTCCCATTTCTCTACCTGTTGTATAAGCCGCAGATCCGAGTTAACCAGCAGCCTACTTCCCCCTTACCCCCTTCCTACACCCCACTATAATTGCCTTATGTTGGTCCGATGCAGTCTTGAATTCTCCCATTGTTTTTCACCCCACAACCTCCTCAGGAAGCATTCATCAACCTCTCCATGAATAAATACTTTCTCACGTTGACCCTGAGCCGTCCCCCTTCTATCTTCAAATTGTGCCCCCTTGTTCTTGCACATCTCTTTTTCTTAAATATGCTAACCTCTTTGACTTTGTGGATTCCATTCTGGTACTTGAAAGTTTCTATCATGCCCCCTCTCTCCCTCCTTTCCTCAAGGGTATACATATTAAGCTCATTTAATCTCTCTCCATATGGCTTCTGAAGCAGACCCTGCACCATTTTGGTTGCACTCCTCTGGGCTGCCTCCATCCTGTCTAGGTCCTTGCAGAGATGGGGTCTCCAGAACTGCACACAGTACTCCAGATGTGATCTCACCAACTGTCTGTACAGAGGGATAACAACTTCCTGCTGAATGCTTGGAATAGAGTGCCACAAGAGGTGGTAGGGGCAAGCACACTGGAGGGGTTTAAACCTGCCATCAACAAGCACAAGGGAACCTTGGGTGGGAAGGGATTGATGAAAAGCCATTGACCACTTAGGTTGAGTGCACACATACATGTATATGGCCTATAGGTTGACTGGATTAGCCTAGCGGTCTTTATTTGCTGACAATTTCTATGTTTCAAACAGTAAAGAATTACTTTATATGCTCAATTGCACAACCCCGACCAGCCCCTGCAGCAGGCAAAGTTTGCTCTTGACTTGAGTCACTGTGGGCACAAGTGTCAATGATAGCACTGCACGGGTGTGTCAGACAACACTACAATATTCTGCCATTCATAACCCATGTATGGGTCTGATCTGACATGGCCATGGCTTGCCTTAATGATTCAAGTGACCAGGATTCTGATATACCTAAACCGGAAAGAGTCTGTCATGCCATTGGCCTATCTTGCCTGTGCATGTTATGGTGGGTCACATCCAGGCCTGACTGCACCCCTCTTGGATACTGGAGTAGCCCTGGTGAGCCTGAACCTGGCACCAGGATCATGTCCTACAGACACAAGCACGGATTGTAGTTGTAATCTGACATCACCATGTATACACGTGTACTGGCACCCTAGTGGATCATATAATGGCATGCCTTCATCCTCCACTGGACTGTGGGCTTCAGACCATGTCAGGAATATTGTCCAGATATTACATTTCCTAAGAAACACTGTATCCTGACTGTGGCCTGCCTAACCCGCCATGGTCCTTGGTAAGTCTGCCACAACCAATGGATTCTGGCTGGCTCGCAACCCTGATTTGTGTGCTCGATGATTGACATAATGTGTTGTATGAATAAATAGGATCCAATCCATGGATAGAGGGGTGAAAGGCACAGTGCCACTAAGATCAGTAATGGGTTCAGTCCTGTTCCATGTCTTCGTTAATGACACTGCAGAGGGTCTGGAAGGAAAGATATGCCTATTTGCAGATGCCACCAAGATCTGCAACAGGATGGATACTCCAGAAGGGGTGAGGAACATAAATAGGGACCCAGAGAAGCTTGAAAGATGGTCTGGGGAGTGGCAGCTGCTGTTCAATTCATTTGTTACTAAATACAAGACATATTTTGGCTCACCTCCCAATACATTAACGCGGCTTACCACCCTCTAGATTGATACAGTCCTGTTATTCTCAGGTTAACATTTTCCATTTAGTTACTACCAGATGTTGGGTTATAGTCATGTGAATCCATTATATACATTTTCTAAGAATGAAGCATACAGAATGCCTACTTATATACAGCATACATAGTCATGGTATTGTAAGCAAACAACGCTTTATTGACATGCATTGCGTTCCAGGTGTTGAAATAAGTATATGCATATACTGTTACCAAGATGTTTCAATGTATATAGTTTGCATCTATAACTTGCAACGTTTCCTAACTTTTGTTGACAATCTGACTCAGTAAATGCTCAGTTATAAACAGTTTTTTATGTTGTCTGACTTTTTATTTAGTCACTGTCCTCAATGCTTGAGATGGCATCCTCCACATCTGATAGTGTTGCATCTGTGAAGCCAACATATTGTCCATGCTGGTCCAGGTACCATTCACAGATCTTCTTCACAACGCATGCAGACACAACCCTCCTCACCTTACATCCCAGCAATCCATATGTCCAGTAAATAAATTGATGATACACAGTATGTCTGAAAACCCTGAAATAAAAAGAAATAACCAATGTGAGATTGTTGATTTCGACAGACATACATTCATAAAATGGACACAGTATTTAAAAATAAGTTTTAGTTATCCAACACAGTTGCGGGGAGAGGTGAGGCATCATGCCTTACCTACTGCCAGGCCGCTGACCAGTCTTCAAGGTGCAATCGGGTCAACAGGGGGTCAGCTGGGGTAGGAGATGATCGAGCGTCCAGAGGACATCTCTCCTGTCCTGGGGAAGGAGTGACACAGAGGCCTGTGAACATCTGACATTTACCAGTGGCTGATTATTGGAGTGCCAGGGTCCCGTACATTATAGATGGTGGGCACAGTAGCTGTCCATTGTGATGTACGTGGAAGTGTGCCTAGCTTTGCCATTGCCAACACCAAAAATGCCCCCTCTCTGGGTGTTGGGAGAGAGAAAAAGTTGGAGGACAAAATCCATGGGTGGCTGGATGAATGCAGACCACTGCATACAATGCTCCAGCGAATGGCAGGCACCACAATAAAGAGGATCCATGTCAGCATGTAGAGTGATCATCGCCAACATGCTGTGGGTGGGGGGGAGATGTGGAGGACAACTGGAGGTGCACAGCGATCGTGGAGTACGGTGCTGGTGGGTCTGCGACATGTAGTGCCACACAGGCTGGTGATAGAAGAAAGTCCCTCCCCACCAAACAAAGGATATTTTTGTTTGACATCACAAGCAGTACAAGATTATAATGTATGGTGAGTGCCTATTAACCACCATAATCAGCAGTCACACAGCTTTGTTATGCACTGTTTAGAATTTTAAAAGTTGTTAACCACACTTCGGAACTTCCAAACAGTGACATAACAAAAAAGAATGCACCAGAGTTCCATAATTCTCACACATAGAATGCAAACAGTGTTTTTTTGACTATACACTATAAAAGATGATGGCTGGGGATCGGGTGAAAACCACGCTGAAATCACCTCTCGTGGTTGCTAGGGCTCTCGAGGTTTACCATGTTGCCCTAGCAACCACTCGAGGTGATTACAGCATGGTTATCACCTGATCCCCAGCCATTATCCTCTATATAATGTATGGGGAGCTCTTATTATTAGCTGAAATCAAGCAGATTACAACCTTATAGTGTATGTTAGAACGTTGTTAACCTTAGGAAATCATGATTTCGTAAGGTTGTTATACGATCATTGTGACGTAGAACTGTTGTTAACCCATCGATGTTACGTCACATCGATGGGTTAACAACATGGAATCCAGTCGCGCGGCCGTATCTAAGGATGCGCGGAGAGCCATCTGTTTCAAACCCCACCTGCTAGCCCGACCGTCAGCCCTTTCAGAATTAGCATCTCAGCTTCTGAGCATCTGGGTGAGGTAGGGGCAAGTACTTGTTTTATTAATTGAAGCAGGTCTGCTTTTTTTTCCTATGTGCCACAATGATGTCCATACGATGCTCACACACTATAAAAGACAATGTATGGGCACCGGTGGTCAACCACACTGTGCTCATATCTCGTGGTTCCCATGGCAACTGTGGTAAACCTCTCGAGCTGCGCTCTTGAGGTTTACCTAAGTTACCAAGGGAACCACTCGATACTAGCACAGTGTGGTTAACCACTGATGCCCATACATTATCCTCTATGTTATGCCATCATTATGCCATCACTCTGTTGTTAACCCTTCATAAGTATGTCATATGAATGGTATAATAAAATGGAATGCTCACAACAATCAATGCTGTGACAAAATGGAATGCTCACAACATTCAATGCTCTGTAAAGTAATTCAGTAAAGTAATTCAATCCGCACTTACACAGTCTTGATAGTCCATACACTGTCTGTCAGCACCCCACCCTCAAACCCACAGTGTGTGCGAGGTGCAAGACATGCTGATGATGACACATTGACACAGATGCAGCACAAGTACTGACATACAGTAGTACTCACTGGCATGTGGGGGTATTGTCTGGTAGTCGCTCGATATATGCATAGTGCCTCAATGTCATCACAGTGAGCAGAACTGCTCGATGAAGACACACAGATTCAAAATAGAATGTAAGGAGATGCAGTTTATCTCGGCCTCTTATTTCATGTTATTGCATGTATTGACCTCACTGCACCACAAGCATTATTCATTTGTTGGAAGGATTATGCATTCTGTACAGTGACACCATTCTTCTGAGTCCTGTTGTGTGCAATCGACATTGTCAGCTTCGACTACTTCATTTTCAGTGTATTCTTGTGGAACAGGCGGGGTTTCCATCTGCTGCAGCTCTTCCATGTTGTACTCTGGTTCGAAGGCATAACCTCCAATATATTGGAAGTCACCAAAATCTGATTCATCTGATGATGATAAGGCCTAGAGCAAAAAAGCAATAAGGATATGTTAACTACATTCAAGTATCATTGCCAGTGCTGTCCCAATGGCACTGAGGGCTGAGGTGCTGGATGCCACACCTCGCACCACACAGGTGACCTGAGTTCAGGAATGAGCTCGGGTTGCTGGGTGTTATCCAGGGAGAAGAGGATTGAATGTCCAATGACAGCTCTCTGCTCCTGGGGGCAGGGTGGGTTGAGAATCCCTGGTACTAGCAACACCCAGCGTAGGCTGGGTGTGCTGCAGTCTTGGATAACATCAAAAGTTGGGGTCAGGCACTGGCAGATGTCCTGCAGGTGGGTGCGGGAGTGTGCCCATCTAATGCTAGATGTCACTGCACATCTGTGCCTCTGGGAGGGGGGCATGCATATGAACAAGGAAAAATCCCTGCACCACCAAGTAGATGACGACACCTGGCCCCCATGCCTACCGCCGGATCCTGCCCACCTGGCCTCCTGATTCTCTTTTTCCACCCCTTGCCTTGCCTGCAGCCAGCTTGTCTTCAGAAGAGCACCAAGTAGGAGTGGTGGCCCGCTTTGGGGGGTACAAGCCAGGGATTTCTCACTGCAAGGTACGAGCGAGGGGCTGGAGTACCATGGGGGGGACTCGGGATAGGGGGATGGCAGGAACAAGCCAGGATGTCTGATGGAGTCTCTGTGGAGCAGTGATTGGAGGGAAGCAGAAAGAAAAAAAGAAGAATCATTGCCAACAATAACACTATCTGATATATCATAAAAAAGTATGGTGTGCCATACATGCACATCACATGACCCCTGAACAGACACAGGAATTAAAGCATGCATGATTCAAGCTTCACGATGGCAACAACAACTTACCTTTTTCAGCTGCCTGTTTGCAGCACTGCACGTGTTAACCCTGTTGGCAGTACTGCATGGAAGGGATGGTACATTCCAGCACACACGCATGCATATACCAGGTTGCAATGGTCACCATCACCCCGGAACACCCCGTGTTTTTTTATACAGCTCTTTTATTGTCATATCATTCTTTCTGCTCCCCCACAGCTTGATTGGCAATTGTCCAGCTGCCGTCCTCCTGTGACCCCACCAAACCCCTGTCAGGTCCACGCTGCTCAGGCTGGCACATGGTACCAGTCTGGTGGCCCCCTACCTCTCCACCATGTCCAGATCCAATACCCGAGCATGATTCCTCTGGGATTGTGGGCACAAAGTCATGGCCATCAAGCTGCCATGACCAACCTCCATTTTCCCTATGGTTTTTCTCTCTCTCTCTGGAGTACAGACATGCAATGCCATTTAGGCACAGCGTGCTGATGTCCGCAGTACTCAACCCCCTAGATGCACTGCACTAATAGTGCCCCTGACTTCCATCTGAACCCTCACCAGGTAGAGGAGAGCAATCAGTCAGATGCTCAATACTTTCCCTCCCTGACTGACCCCCCATGACCCGGGTTTGTTCCCGAACCAGGGTCACTGGCATGGCGCGAGGTGTGGCATCCAGCGCCTCAACACTCAGCTCCACCATGCCAGCCAATACAGCTCTTTTTTGATTGGCCTGCAGAGTTAGTCACACATTTTGTCACAGGTATGGCCACATGTGTTTGCAGATGCAGCTGTTTTGTGATTAGACTGTAGAGCCACTCACTAAGTTTGCTGCCGGTGTGGCAACATGCAACTGGTCATGCATGTAGTTTCTGAGTGACATGCAGAGCTACTCAGTAACTTTGCAAGACATGTGGCCATGTGCATGTGAGAATGCATCTCCTTTCTGAGTGTGCTGCAGAGATAAGGGCAACGTGCATCAGCTACTTTGTGAATAGCATGAATAACTTCTTACTAAGTTAGCTTCAAGTGTTTCCCCCATGTGTGTTATGGTGCTGGAACTTTCTGAGTGGTCTGCAGAACTAATCAACAAGTTAGCTACAAGTGTGGTCCTGCGCATTAGCTGCTTTGTGGAAAGACTGCAGAGCTTCTCAGTAAGTTTGCACAAATCATAAAAAGGATCTCAGAAATGCTTCAATCAGTGCATCCCTGACTTGCACACTGGTGCAATTCTGGAAAGGGACCGATGTGCCACCACATCACAGATGTGGTATGAGGTGGGGTGGAGTTAGGTCTACTGGGCTACCTGGGGGCTTCGGATTCTGTCACTGTGTATTCACGCCAGGTTGGTTCTGATATTTCACCATTATTTGCCGCAGGGAATGCCTTGCAAACAGGAATGCGGGTGGGTGGGGTGGGATTTGTGATTATTCAACAACACCACTGCAGGGAGCGCATTATACACGGATGGGGGTGCAGGGGGTTCTAGCACTCCATGACAGCTGCAGGGGAGGGCAGTACGCTGTCATGGGCAGGGAGGTGGGGTGCCAGCTGTCTACCCTGGCATTTGTGGATGCACCGTACAGCGCACAGCCCTTAAAGGGGGCCCTGCACTATCTGCATGGTGTGACCCTGCTAGGCACATGTAAATGGCCCCATTGCACCTTGCATGCCTAATGGCTCCATTTGCATGTACATAGCAGTGAATGGCAGCTTTCAGCGCAGTGCATCGGGAGATGCGCTGCCCCATTGTGTACATAGCATGACCAGGGGGTTGGGTTGGCGTATCCCGGGCTGGGGGCATCCAAGATACACCTGGCATAAGTCTATTGTGAATCCTGCCCATATATCAGAGTAGCGGGTGTCTCATCTGATTACAATTTTTTTTTTGGGGGGGGGAGATTAGACCAATGAAGCCCTACGGCCACCCTCCCCCAATGGGTTGACATCCTCCTGCAGTCCAGTACCGCAAAGTAATCACAGGGTGACCCAACATGACCATACGTCATATGATTCCCACCACTTGGGGGGGAGGTGACCATACTAACAAACAGTTTAGCCCTGGTATCGCAGTGGTGGGGCAGTCCTCTCTTGGCTCTTATGGATTATGGTATGCCAGGGAACAGTGGCCATCATCTGTTCTGCCATGGGGAATTCTCATTTTCTGGCAAGCCAACTGAACAACCTGAGTGGGACTTGCAGGAACTGTAACCTGTGGCATTGGCGTGCATGGTTGCGTGTCGAACAGCACATCCCCAAAGCACATCTGCTATCCGCCTGCAGGAGCCGAGTCCATGCCAACCACCCCAGGAGGGAAGCATCACATGGATACTGTAGAACACATTCCATGTGAGAGTGTCCGTTACTGGTACATGGGCTCGGGGCATGAACCTGAGTTACCATATTGCTGAGCAAACACCTTCGCTCAGCGCAACTGAGCAGGTCTTGTATTATGCCCCTTAAAGTTAGCACCCATTGCGCTTTTTGGTGACCATATCTCGGAAAGGATGCGAGATATGGATTTCGTTGATGTTATGTCATGTGGAGGTCTCACTGTCATGATTACAACAGCACAGGAATTTTTTTCCTAGCTGCTACAGTTGCTGCGGTATAGGTAAATTAGTGTTAAAAGGGTTCCTTGCCCTATAGGGCTGCTGTATGGCTCCATATTTATGTGTACGTGGGAGCGCAGGGCCTAGAGGGTCCACGTGCCCACAGACACATATCATTATGCATAAATTGGCAGCTCCGTGGGTCACGCGCTCCCAACACATACCATTTACTATTTATATTACACTTTTTCAAAAAGTAAGGAAATTCTTCACAAAAAAAAGGCATTAATGCATCAGTTATGGTTGTTTCCACAGTGAGGAAAGTGCGGAAGTTCAATATTATGGATACCAGCCCTAACACCATCTGCCCTACTTCCCTTCCACACAACAACAGGCGTTTGGGTATTCGTTGTGGTCATCATGCCGAACTCTCACCACATTATCCTATGCTACAACACCTCAGCTTATTTACAAATGGCATGGGGTGAGAGTTAGGCCGACCACCCCAATGCCTGTTGCTGTGTGGAGGGGGCAGTAGGGCAGGTGGTGTTAGGGGTGGTAACCCTAACGTTGACTTTCCACACTTTTGTCACTGTGGAAACAACCATAACTGATGCATTAATGGATTTATCTGCTAAGAATATAACTATATATATATATATATATATATACACACACACACACTTCACATTTTTTTTGGGGTGGGGTTGTATAATTTACCTGGTGGCACATTTTATAAGCACAAGAGGACAGAACGAGGTGTGGATTATGGCCTCATAAGAGCACTTCCCATGTGCTAAAGGCAATTAGCACAAGCGCCTTGGGCAGCATAACGCAACAGGAATGTGCTCTTATCAGGCATGACACACACCTCAGCATGTCTTATTGCTGACATAATATATCTAAGGAGCACAGCATTGGACTGAATATTACTGGGTGTGCGTTGTGACTTCAGATATTACAGTCAAGGGTGACTACAGGACTATTTCTACCCGTGGACGGTACGTCATGCAGGTATGTAACATACCGTAATTGAAACAGATGACGGTGGCCAGTGATATGATACCTGACGCATACTATGGACCAACTCATAGCCAGCAAAAGGGGTTGTTGAACCGTGCATTTGCACAGTGAGCCACAAGCAGAGGGCCACCCAAAAATACTCAGCTGTCCAGTTTGCCTTATTCTCCCTGGTTCTGTATGTACTGTGCTAAGTAGAGTATAGAAATGTCCAACAAATAGATAAGAAATAAAGCTGCAGGGAAGTCATGATAGGGAGGAGTATGTTCCCTGGCTACAGAATAGCTAGGGCAAGCCCTGCTGGATACATAACTGACATCATCACCTGGTTCACACCCAGTGTTCAGAAAAGGATATTGGCAAATCCAGGAGGCACCATCAGGGCAGAACCTCACTGTGAAAGTGTCCCTGTGTTGGATCACTTCAAACTGCATATCTCTTGGTGATACTATAGCTGCCCCACTCTGTGAGGCACAGCGGTTCAGGTCAGGAACATCGTGGGACAAAACATCGTAGCCATATCATCGCCAACTGCAATGTTGGCTAACCATCACAACACTGCCAGTACTGCGTAGGCAAATGATATGATACCCTGGTGACAGGAGGGTCCCCCATCCCACTGGTTGACCATCTGCCTCAGTAACCGTAATGGTAGCCCTCCCTGGTGTGCTGTCCAGTCTCCTCCTCCCCCCCCCCCGCCGTCACCAATCGCTGACATTGCTGTACTGATGTACAATGACATGCAAACTATCCCTGACATCTAGTGGACCCCCTTCCCGGAGGCAGATCTCCACCATCCCACACTCCCTCCCTCCCGACGAAGAGTGGACCACCAGAACAGCCCTCCACTCACTGCTATGGCTGGTCACCCAACTAAGCAGAATGAATGTGCACGTAGACGTGTGCATGCTCATTCATTCTACTTAGGCAGCCAGCCATGGCGGTAAGTAGAGGCTTGTGCTGATCATCCACACCTCTTTGGGGAGCGGCTGCTCCCAGGGGTGGGAGGGGGGTCCACTAGACACCAGGGATAATTTGCATTTCATTGTACATTGGTACATTGCTGTCGGCAATCGGCAATAGCGAAGGGGGCAGACATTACACCAGGGAGGGCTACTATTACAGTTACTGGGGCAGATGATCAGCCAGTGGGATGGGGGACCCTCCTGTCACCAGGGTTTATATCAATTGCCTATGCAGTACTGGCCAGCGTTGTGACGTTTAGCTGACATTGCAGTCAGCGATGATATGCCTGCGATGTTTTTTGCACAATGTTTTGTCCGACGATGTTCCTGACCTGAACCAGCACAGCAGACTGTAGCTTCACCTGAGGGATAAGTGGTGTGATGGAGCATGGGGTTGATCAGATGTACGATTGAAATGGACCATACTGAGCCAGAAACATACAAAACATACAAAATTAATAAAGCGTTGCACAAATTAGGGTATGATGCCTGCAGGTGAGCAAGGGTGCATTGATATGCTCAGACTGTAATCAGAGCTGACTCACCTTACCATTTTGAATTTAGAATAAATGAAAAAACAGAAGCCTGAATAAGATAGGGGTAACAGTGCATAATGCTTTTTTTTTTATACAGCTTTCACTCAGCTGTGACAGGCAGAGAAGTTTTTTTAATGAGAATGTTACAACATGCAGTTCTCAATGCATCATTTGTTTTGTATGCAGTAGTGTACCATGCGATTGAAAGAGGAGATGTGGCAGTTTTAAATATAGGTGGTAGACTGACCTATTACAACTTTGAAATATGCTTTCTAACTACATTTTCTGGCTAAGGGGGAAAATGGCATATGTCAGTAAACAAAGTGGTGTCAGGGAATAGTGTGGTTTAGGCTGCAACAGTAATAAAATATAACATAGACACTCCCTCATGATTACACACAGCAAAATAAACAGATGACAATGATTTACAAACAATTTATTTATCGGCGATGTACCCCTAGAACAGTGCTATGGCAACACATCAGCCTAAGCAACAATTGGAGTGCTGGCAGCTGCACCTGAAAAAGGATCAAAATCCAGTAATAGACCATTTGACAACTCGTGTGTAAGCTCCAGCTGAAACAGCATTAAGCATCGTGTATGATGTTTTTTACTATTAAATATTATGCATACATCCATTATTAGGGTGACACGTTTACCCATGCGCTGTCACTGAAGCCAATGCCGCATGAACGTGAGTTGGCCCATGTTATTGCGGTGATGACGTGAGACTAGAATGGAAAGCACAAAATGCACATGCGAACTCTAAAGATGCATGGCAACAAATGTGAGAGACACAAACGCTAGTTTTAGTAAAGTACATTTTGGTACGGGAGTATAAGTGAAGAGCTCAAACTCATATATGAGAAGACAACATAAGGTAACAGAAAATCCAAGTACTGAACAGATAGCCTCTTAATTAACATTTTTACAAGACTTCTCCTTTAAGCAAAAGCTGCAAAATAGACCACAAAGACACAAAAGACTCGACCCTCCGTGGCTGTAGTACCACTTCCACTGCACTGCAACCAGAGTACATATTGTTGCATACCGTCCAAGTTCCTGCCTTAACCCCTACTACCCCATGCCAGTTATGCTATTCGTTTGTTTATTATTATTTATTTTTTATTTTATTTTATTTTTTTTTTAATATGCCTCCCTGGCCTCCTTCATTGTCCCTTAAGCCCGTTCTGCCGGTTCTGAACCCGTACCTGTCTTAGATGGCTACCCGGTGGCCCCTTTGTTCTGAGCTACCCAGAACACTTTTTTTTTTTTATATTCTAAATATCTGTAAGTATCTATATGCTATATATATATATATATATATATATATATGTATATGTTGCCTGCAAATCCACCTTTTTTTTCTTTCACCACTAGGTGGTCTCCCCGTTCTCTGCATCTAGACCTACAGTGCCACTACCAAAATTTGCATTGTAATAGGAAACTAGCCAGCCTAAACAGCCATGCCTCTTATCCTGAAGGCCAGGCACCACAACTTGTCTTCATTTGTTTATTTATTATGGTATCCAGAAAATATCCCCCTTTCCAAGGTTCCCTGTGCCTCTTATCTTGAAACCCAGGCACCACAGTTTGCCTTCCTCATTCGTTTATTCATTATAAATTACTTTTTTTTTTTTTTTTACTTATTCCTCTAACCATGATCCACCCCCCAGCAGCTGGCTGGAGGGTGACTGCATGGCCTGCCAGCATCTTCTGTACAATGTGGCCGAGAAGGCCTGCTGAAATTGAAAAGGGAGGGGAAAAGGGGAAAGCACCTCATGGTTTATGGTGTCCCCCCCCCCCACCTCACAGCACTGGACTTTCTATTTCATCTGCATACACTATATATACATATTTTTTTTTAATGTGAGGTATGCCCACTGTGGAGCACACAAGCTCCCAGCTTCTGCTGTAGAGAAGGAGACTCCACTTGCTGCTATTGCCAGCTGCCCCTTCCCTCCGACCACATGGCACCATCACACCTGCCGAGCTTCATTGCCTCCACAGTGACCAGACCCCCCAGCTCTGTTTTCTTTTTGTGTCCCAGACTTGCTAGTCCTCCCGCCAGTGCCCCATGACCACCACCAGATACCGAAGGAGTGGGCCGGGGAGTCATTGCACCAATGAAATGACACCAGCGACATAGCAGGAATCCGGAAGGGACTTTCATGCCACCGCCACCTCCTTTTGGCTTGTAGCTCTGACCGGAGAGCTCACCACGGCATCCTGAACTGGGCAGACCACTCTCAACCCAGCCATATCACCCAGGGCACTCTCCAGCAGCTATCGATCAGGTAAGCCCCACCCGCCGGACTACAGGAGGGGGGGAAGGGTGGAAGCAGCTTTGTCCCACCACCATTCGGGCGCCTGCACTGGCCACTGAGCCAAGACAAACTGGGTCTGCACACGGTGGCGGTGTGCTCGGCCACCCACAGTCCCTGAGCCACCTCATCCACCAGAATACAAGAAGGGGGGTGGGGGGTGGAAGCAGCTTTGTCCTGCCACCATGAGGACACCTGAACCAGCCACTGGGCTGAGCCAAACTGGGTCCCCGCGTGGTGGCAGTGTGCTTGGCTTCCCATTGTCCATGGGCCCTCATCAGCTGGAAAGGAGTGTCGCTACCCCATAGCAAACCACCGAAAGAAACACCAAATCCCTCAGTTTGCCTCTGGGTCTGTGTTGTGGCCAGCCTGGCAATCTTTTCTAGGCCGGGGAAGGGCCTGAGCCCATGGCTCTGCAGATTCCCCTGTGGACCCTTAAATCTTAACCCAAGGCTCAATCAGAGCACCACTGAACTGCCCCACCATGTTGTGCTGCCGGCCAGCCTAGGGCCTCTTCCTCTTACCTAATTCCATGCCCTGACTGCGGCTGAGCTATTCCCAAGAGAGGTCCTTCTTCTTCCAAGAGGGGAGGCAAAGAGGGCAAACCCCTCTAGCACCAACCATATGTAGGTAGATTTTCCTCCCCTCTGGCTTCCACTTGTCCCCTCCCCTGAGAACACCTCCTTACCTGCACCAGCTCCTAAAGGACCAGCACCTACCTAACTCCACCTGCCTCCCCCTCACCCAAGGTGTCATCGGGGGGTGTGCCCACAGACAAAAGACTGCCCCCAGCTAGGCATTGAGGGCTCAGTTAGGACATTCCACAGCAAGAGTCCCAGTGTTGCCGGTTTCTAAATAATACACCAACTTCATTTTCTCAGGCAGGCAGTTCTGGGCTGCTGTTTATATTCTACTGAATGTTCTTAACCTGTAATTTGTGACTATAGGTGTTTACAACTGAATGATAGTAACCACATTTGCTTCACTTGCAAATAGGTAGGCATGTGTATGTCTAATTTTTGTTTGACTTAGGTTACACATAGAATCTGATCAGTTCATAACATGCTGTACTGTGATTAAATGAACTGATAAATGGGGGCTTTGGTTTCTTTTATAAATTAATTTTTCCTGACCATGGATATACTAAAACAACAATTTCTCAACAAAATGTTTAAAAATAAGGAGTTTGGCAGTAGTTTAGTTGATGTGGTGTAGCAAGCTGCTACCTGGAAATTTACCTGTTTTGGGGGGGGGGGCTGCCACAAGCAGAATGGGACTTCATGGATGAGGGAGCTCATGGCAGCAGAAGAGGCATGATGGCATTAAAAGCTTAATGGTGTGGATGTAGAGGCACCGATATTAAGCATGACTTTGGTAGAGGACTAAGTGTGACTTGGGGATGAGGGACTGAGTCTTGGTATTTTTAGCATAATGGTTTTCTGAAACTTCACTGTCACTAATCCACATGCAGTGGGGTTTAGGTAAAAACCAGATCACCAGACCTGGGCCAAAGCTGTAAAATCTGGACTGGGCACAGCTTGTGCAAATAATGCTGATCCGCTCACTCCAAATGATCTGGTCTAGCTTTTACCTATCTGGTTTGGTGCTGACAGTTCCATTTTCAATCATGTCAAGAAAGGGTTGAAAAACAGACTTCCAGGAGCAGACCAGCTACGTAAAAGTCGGACTGAACAGTGCAAACAGAGTGACCCGACCAGCAGTATTTGCGTAAGTTGCACCCAGTATGGCCAGTTTGGAATTTTACAGAACAGCTGTGGTTCAGGTCTGTCAGTCCAGTTTTTAATCAATCAATCTTTATTTTATACTGAAAGGTATGTGAGCAAAAATGCCCATTTACACAAACATCCAGTTCAGCATAAAAAGAGAACAGAACACCAGGTCAAGCAATTACATAATAATATACAGGATAAACAGGTCTAACATAAACAGGTCTAATATAAAGATCTTGAGGGATATACAGAAGAAAGGAGAAGCAAATAAATAACAGTGAAAAATTTACAGCATGGGATATAGTTGGAGGTACAATTCAGGAACGTGAGCAGTTGGGTGATGCGTCGAAAAGAAGTGCAGGTCCTGCGGCACCCAGATCCTGCGTGCCGATGAGCATTCCCGCTGCATGATCGCCTAGGCCCCAAACACCGGGTCAAGGATTGTGCGCCCTTCCAATCCTTCAACCAGGCCACATGGATTAGGCACCAGAAAAAGCTTGAAGCCCACTTGCTGGATAAGTGCCTAGCTTTGATGGAAAAGGAGCTGCTGAATCTGAGGGAAACATCATCTTCTCCAATGCCAGAAATAAAAAGAAGAAAAAGAATGAGGAGAGAAACCAAGACTGGGATAGGTCTCCATCCATTTGACGGTGACCATCGGGCACCACTGACACCGCCAGGTATCCTACCACTCCGGCAGATCAGACCGCATCCTCCCTACCTGCTTTACTCATGGTGCAGTCAGGGCTCTTCTTGGACGATGGAACCCCTATTGTGCTCCTTAGGCCCATATCTTCTTCAGGGTCTATCACCAACAGCCAGGTCAATAAGTCACTCTCCAGCTTCACCAAGGAGCACACGGTCACAGCCAGTAAATTGGGCTCCAGCTCTGCTGCT
The DNA here is from genome assembly GCA_016271365.2 of Neoceratodus forsteri. Classification (NCBI taxonomy): domain Eukaryota; kingdom Metazoa; phylum Chordata; order Ceratodontiformes; family Ceratodontidae; genus Neoceratodus; species Neoceratodus forsteri. The sequence continues at coordinate 1,803,687,896 of CM057455.1, read as the reverse complement.
GTCTGCATGGCCCAAGCCAATACGTGGACGTTAGCTCTTCTGACTTCTGCATGGTTGCAGCCAATAAATCGCTACCTGGTTCCCCTGTGGACTGCACAGCTGGGGCTCTCCCGTCTGGGTCACAGTATACCCCCGACATCGACTTGAGCCAGCTGCTGGACATGCAACAGTCTTTTGAGGGTTCCTCGCTCCCACTGACACAATCAGACCCTCTGAGCTTGCCTGAAGATCAAAAGCTAGAGGTGGGTACTAATCTGGAGGTTCCCCCTCCTTTGTCGGGTCAGTCTCTTCCTGATTCACCCACTGGGCCTATTGTTAATCCCTCTGAGGACCTTCCATCGGGAACTCCTCGACCCAAGCCCCATTGGACAACCAGGTTCCACCATCTTGGACTCTGGCTCCCCAGACGACGGCGGGTCTTCCATCGGGTTCTACTCACACCCCAATGCAAAGTGACCCTTTGTCATGTGACCTTTCACTGGGTCAGAGTATATCTGGCACTCCGGCCATTCCACAAATGCTGGCCAGCCTTCCATCAGGCCCCCAGGCACAGAATCTTCTGGTGATGTACATTCTGTGCCTGATCCAGTGCCATACCCTTCGAATGTCCCTATGGGGCTGATGCCTGGTCCTTCCAGACCTCCTGCTGGGCCTTCAGCTCTGCCTCCAGCTGGACCAATGGGCAATGTTCCAGGCTATCCACCCACACAATACCCAATGTACCCTTCACCGGGGTATCCAACACCTGGTCATCAACCCCATTATGTACCGGGGTACCAGATGCTGGGCTATGTTTAATCAAGGGTATACTCCTTCTGGCTTTCCCTACTCCTGTCAGGATCATGGATACCCTCAATATCAGATGCCAGGCTATCCATTATACCAGCCTCCTCCTCCACCACCTCCTCCTCAGCCTCAGCTTCTGCCTCCACAGCAGCCTCAGGCTGAAATCCAGGCAGTGTTTCAGACCTTGATTCAGGAGGACAGGACTCAACTAGCCTCAGAGCTTGACCATTGGAAACCAGTAGCGGCCTCTAATCCTGCCTCCTTTCTGACCCCTAGATAAGCCTCTCCTGTGGATTCCCACCTGTCCGGAGAAGGCTACTCTAGACACCAGATCAGGGATGAAACCCAGGACACCACTCTAAAAATGGTTCAGACTCCCAGCAGGCACTCTTTGGACTCTGACTCTGACTTGTCCTCCAGCTCTGGTATGCATACACCTATAGATCCTCAGCCTAAGAAGTCCCTGAAGTCCTTCCTGGTGGACCCTTCCTTTGCAGAATTCCTCATAACTATACAAAATGCCTGTGGCTGGGCTATCCAGGAAAAGGATCCAAAGCAGAAAAGGCTTGCGGAGCATCTAGACATGACTGACAAAGCTCCTATGCCCATACTGCCTTGGACTGGGCCCCAAGAAGACACGATGTCCACTATCTGGCAACAGCCTTCCTCCATTCCAGCTGTTTCAAAAAAGGCAGACAGGGTATACCACCCCCCAGATGGGGTCACACACCTTACTGGCCATCCTAATGCAGACTCGGTTGTTATCATGGCTGCCCATGATCGGTCCTCTAAACCTAACATTTGAGCATGTCTCCTCCTGATAAGGAGTCTAAGCAGCAGGACAATTTTGGTCACAAGATCCATTCCTCCTCCACTTGCACCCTCAGGTCCCTTAATTATGTGGCTCATATGGTTTCCTATCAGAAATATTCCCTGGCCTCACTCAAGTCAAAGATGGAAGCTGTCCAGGACCAGGAGCTTAAGGTCAAGATTGCCAAGACAGTGAGAATGGCTAAAATCTTCTGCCATCATGTCCTTCGGGCCACTTATGACACAGTAGACTCAGTTGCTCACACCACAGTCACTGCTGTCTGCATTAGGTGACATTCGTGGCTCAGGATTGCTGGCCTGGCACAAGACATCCAGACCTCCATCCTGGATGCCCCTTTCAGGGATCCATGTTATTTGGAGGTGTTGCTAAGTAAGGATATATTATCACTGAATTGCAGAACCAAGGTAAATCCATCCATGATGTCCACTTCATGTACTGAGGGGGTTACAAAGGCAAACAGCCTTTTCTTCGGCAACAGAGACCCCAGACCAAAGAAGCCCCTGCCAAATGCCAGGCCAAATGCTGGTATCCAGCATCAGGACCCCCTGCTCCCCCTGCCAAGTCCCAGAAGCCCCCCCAGAGGAGCTGCTGGCTCCCTCCCCTCAGCCTCCTGACTTGTGGGGAGCCCCCTGCCTCCTCCAGATCCTCTAGGGGAACCTGTGGGGGGGGAGATTTGCCCACCACTTTCTGGGGTTGCAGGACATAACCACATACTCTTAGGTCCTTAAGTTAATAGCAAGAGGTCACACCATAGAGTTCCTAGACAGGTCTCTGGACAACCCTGCAATGCCTCTTCCATTATCCTCCAAGGCATCTGTCAATGTTAGGGGATGAGGATCCAGGCTCTTCTGCAAAAGTCAGCCATAGAGCCCATGGCTCCCGCACAGATAGGAAGGGGGTACTACTTCCATTTCTTCCTAGTGCCCAAAAAGATGGGCAACCTAAGACCCATCTTGGATCTCAGAATGCTCAACCTGTACGTTGAGTACAAGAGGTTCCATATGTTAACCATCCAGGGACTTCTACCCCTGCTTCACAAGAGCCATTGACTTTGTGCACTGGACATGCAGGATGCTTACCTGCACATCCCTGTCTTCCAGGCCCAGTGCTACTTTCTTTGGTTTGCCTTCCAGGGGGAACATTACTAGTTTAAGGCTCTCCCTTTTGGCCTATCCTCAGCACCTCGGATCTTTACCAAGTGTCTAGCAGTGGTGGCTGTGGCCCTATGCTGCAGAGGGATCTAATTGCACCTGTATCTGAATGATTGGCTTCTAGCAGCCCCATCACAGAGCATTCTGAGGGAGTCACTCTCCTTTACCATGGACCTCTTTGCCCAACTTGGAATAACAGTCAACTATCCTAAGTCCTACCTCACCCCTCCCAGCACCTACAACTCATTTGGGGCAGTGCTGGATATGGTCCAGGGCAGGGCCTTCTTCCCATCGGACAGAGCGTAGACCCTGTAGGAACAGACTAGATTAGTGGCCAATTCACGCTGTATCACAGCCCAGTCAATCCCCAGTCTTCCCGGGCTGATGGCAGCTGTGATCCCTACAGTTCCTCTAGCCAGACTGCATATGAGGGTGACCCAATGAACTCTTCATGTCCAATGGGATCAGCAACTGGACAACCTGGACCACAGGGTCCTAGTGTCAAGGTATATGAAGAAGGATCTTCTTTGGTGGCAGGAGTTGTCCAATCTCTCTGATGGGGTTCCCCTTTCAACCCCCTGCTCCTACCATGACCTTTACAATGGATGCTTTGTGTCAAGGCTGGGGAGCCCACCTAGGAAACCATCAGACACAGGGAACATGGTCTCAGCTGGAAGCATCTCTATACATCAATGTGTTAGAAATGAGGGCAGTACTGTATGCCCTCCAGGCCTTCCAGCCTCTTATATGTCCAGGGACACTCCTGATTCAGACCAACAATATATCTGTGGTCTGGTACCTGAACAAACAGGGAGGCATTCGCTTGTACCCTCTATGCCGAAAGGTGATGCGAGAGTGGTACTGGGCAGTCCAGAAAGACCTCCACCTGACTGCTGTCCATGTGCCAGGCATTAGCAAATCCTGGCAGACAGCCTCAGCCACACACTGTCTGGGCTCATGAGTGGGAGCTAAATCAAGAGGTGGCTGAAAGCTTATTCGATCTGAGGGGTCAGCTGGAGATAGACCTCTTCGTCTTCCCATCCAACGCAAAACTTCCCAATTTTTGCTCGCTCGTTCTAGAGCGTGGTGTTTTCTGGTGAGATGTGCTGTCTCTTTGCTGGACAGAAAGGTTCTTGTACACCTTTCCTCCCTTCCCAGTGCTTCAGAGGGTTCTCCTGAAGCTACAGGCAGAAGGGGGCTCACATGATTCTAATAGCCCCTCTTTGGCCTCATCAGATTTTGTTCCTTCTACTTCAACAGCTATCGATGGAACCCCCAGTCCCTCTGCCTCTCTGCCATGATCTTCTGACTCAGGAGCAGGGCAGACTGGTGCATCTGGGCCTCAGATCCCTCCACCTGCATGCGTGGCACCTGTGGACATATGTGGAATAACTCCCATTGTTATTCTTTTTACAAAAACTGTCAACTGTGCAGATGCCTTTGTAAATAATGAATTATAATACACTTTTTAAAATGTTATTTGACTTACTATACTTGTGCTTGTCTACCCACTTACTCAGTCTCCTACTTGTTTCTGTCCTTGTACTAACTAATTACTGTTGCTTCATATCAAGGGGATTGTTGGTTTTCATATTGTGTGTGCCTGAAGTGAAGCAGCAATAAAAGATAATCTATGCAATACTCTCAATAACACACCTACCCCAGTTTACTTTTACATAACGCCCAATTTTAGGCCTTGTACAGTAAGACCATCCTTCAAGAGAACAACTTGTAATGAAATGTGTAAGATTTACATTGACATTTGGGTATATGCACTTTTATATTATACTAATTATGTGTGTGAACTGTGTAGCAAACTCTAAAAAAATCAATAAAACACATCAAATGTCTTCAAAAACTTGTCTCAACATTGTGTTTATCTTCCACCTTGTCACAACATATAGTTGTCCCAGCAGTGTTTGCAATTAAGGTACAGTACCTTCATGTATATGATGGCATGGTTCTGTTGCGTTGATTGCTATAACAGTGCATAGAATAAAATATGAAACATATAGGGAACTGTAATACAGATGGCATTATTTTTATATCTGCCCTTTCTTAATGTACCATACTTTGATTCAGTTAGTGTATGCAACAGCAATTCATGTTTATGTTTAAGCTCATGAACCACCATTATCTAGTTAATGCATTTACAGTCATAGTGGCTCTGTGAACATATTGTAGTGTAGGGGGCTGTGTAGGTGTGTACTGTATAAATCTTGCTTGCCTCTCAAAAGTCAATTCTCAGAAGACTGATGATGACAGTGTTTATCTGGTTGATGGGCATAAACTTCTTGTAGTTCAAAGGAAACAGCTCCACTAATCATATTGGTTTTCTGACCATTAGTAAAGCAACAATGAAGCAGGCTCCACTCACCGATGTGCTCCTCAAACTTAGATACATTTAACACACAAACTAAGGGCACCATCCACCGTTAAAAATAAACAAACTGCATTTTATTGCCAAAAATACAGAAAATACAGAAGCAAAATATGAAACTGCAGCCAAGTGCCCGACTGGTCTGGCCTTTTGGAGTGTGTAGCACCTACATGGCACTTAGTTGCGGTTTTGTATTTTGCTTCTGTATTTTCGGCAATAAAACGCAGTTTGTTTATTTTTAACAGTGGATGGTGCCCCTATTTCGTGTGTTGAGTGTATCCAAGTTTGAGGAGCACATTGGAGAGTGGAGCCTGCTTCCTTGTTGCTTTGCCATTGATTTTTCAGTGTATGCTCACCACAACACCGTTTTTGGTGCACAGTAAGTAGTTCTTATTAGTCCCTTTTGATATATTGGAGTAAAACTGCTACTGTCATGTCCTCTAAGCTTGAGGACTTGCATGTAAGTGCTACAGGTTCTCACTCCTTTAGTGCAGCCATTTTTTCCGGCATTGGTGAAAGCAACCCATTTCTGAATGTAATTCCCGGTTCAGACATAGCCACTGCAGTCAACCAGCAAAATACATCTGATGCAGCTGATCAGATTGAATCTCCAATCAGTATTTATACAATTTACTATGAATTTGAAAAACTGGCATTAAGAGGAAGAAGAATCTATTGGAACCTGACTAGCTTAGAGGCCTACCAAAAGAAGGCCATGTGCCACGGGGCCTGAGAGTTCTGAAGTGGCTGAGGTACGGTCTTGATCCGGGCAGCCTTTAAGGGTGATTGGGAGAGCCAGATGCAGGCAGCATCAGAATTATTTCAGCTTTGCATTATTCGTGACTGTAGGAATCAGCAGGTAGAGGTGGAGTCACTTTTGGGACTTAAAGAAACAGTATTTTTGGCGTTTAAAGAAGATCCAGAATTTTCTAACCTGGAAAATAAATTAGAAGCTGCAATAACAAAACAAGATAAGTGCATACACGCTGTGAAGCTCTGGAAATTCGAAAGGGATAGATTAGACTACCTGAATAATCGGGTGTTTACCTGGAAAGGCTCTGAATTTGTATCGGGACAAAATAAGGGTCAGAAAAAATGGAATGCTAACAAAAACAGTCGGAAATCTATTCTAAAGAGGAGCAACACAAGTTTTCATTCAACATCAGATTCGGACTTAGAATCGCCTGAGGAGCTTTTTTTAGAAGAAGAAGAAACAACACAAGTAGAGAATTCAGAACAACTCAGACGTTCGGTACGCCTGGTGCATTTTGGCCCTGCAGAATGAGAAGGGGTGGGAGAAAGAGAAAAAGAAACAGAGCCTACTGCTACACAGAACAAGAAATGAGTCAGGGGAACAGAAGCGATACCAAAACATGGATCAGGGGGAAGAACAAATAAATATCATTAATTTGTTAAAAATAATATCAACACAGGAGCAAATATCAATTCTAAGTAAAGGGCTCAGCTTTGTCCCCACATGTACGACTAGTAAGTTTGACACATATCTGGATTTGAAAAAGTTGACCAGAAAATTGAGTTTAAAATCATTCTATATTAAAAGCAAAATGGGGTTAAATGCTGAAGTGCCCCTTTCCCAAAATGGCTCTGATGTGGCACAAATAGCGCAGACCCTTTTGGAAAGCCCAGATGATTTAATGGGCTTGATGGATTTAAGTATACATGACTGGGAAAATGTGGAATCTCAGGAATATGAGACAGTAAATGAAAATACAACATTAAATAACTTCCCCCCCCCTTCCCTAGCAGTTTATACCTTGCAACAGGCCTGCCTCAATGAAATCAATAAGCTGTATGAAGAGGAAAATATTGGATTTTTTTGTAATATTTCACATCAGGAGAGGACAGCACTGAAAGAATTGGAGAACAATACTGCTATAACAATAAAACCTGCGGACAAAGGGGAGGGCCATTGTCAACCAGGACACAGCAGATTACATTGCTGAAATAAGGCGTCAGCTTTCAGACCCTTTGTTTTATAACCCCCTGAGATCAGATCTAACTCACATTTAAAAGAAATATTGATGCAACATTACAGGATGGAATAATTACACCAAGTACCTTTGCATTTCTCCAAGTGGCCCATCCGGTTTGTGCCACCATATACGCACTCCCCAAGGTTCACAAAAGTCTGCAGTGTCCCCCGGGTGGCCCATCATTTTGGGTATTGGTTCCCTTACTGAAACACTATCACAGTACGTGGATTAACATATTTGTGACCTGGTACCTAGGCTACCATTGTACGTAAGGGATACCACCAAGGTTTTGGGCATTCTAGAGGGAATGCAGATAGAAAAAGATTGAATTTTAGTGTCTTTGGACATATAACCATTATACACTAACATTCCCCACGATGGGGGCCTTGGGGCATTGTGTATGTGGTGGCAGGAGTGTACCAAATTAGGAGATGAGAAGATTGATTTCTTGATGACTTTTGCTGAACACATTTTAAAATATGATGCGTTTTACTTCCGGGGGAATATTATCACCAGGTAAAGGGTACGGTCATGGGGGCCACATTTGTCCCAAATTATGCAAACCTTTACCTGGGACAATGGGAAAGAAATGTGATCTATGATGTTAACAAGAATCCTTTATTTTACAGTATTGACCTCTGGAGGCCCTATATCGATGACGTCCTGATGGTGTGGCGCGGTACAGCAGCAGAACTTCATGAGTTTGTTGAATATTTGCATGAGTCTAATTATAATCTGAAATTTTCTTTGCAACGGAGTTTAACTGAGATTAATTTTTTGGACCTTCAGATTATGAAAAATTCAGATGGGACGTTTACTACTGATCTGTTTAGAAAACCTACAGATTGGAACACATTACTCATGGCTTCAGGTTGCCATCCACGTCACACCATCAGGAACATACCTTGATCTCAGTTTTTATGTGTCAAAAGGAATTGTTCTGCACCCTCCGATTTTGAAATGAGACTGTCACAGATGTCAGACATGTTTAAGGTGAGGGGCTACAGCACTGAAGATATAGCTAGTGCTGAAAAGTATGTTATAGAGACACCAAGGGAAACGCTGTTAGAATATAAGCCCAAATCAAGTCCTGAGTCTAATAGGATTAATTTCATCACCACTTATGGTACAAATACTAAAAAGGTTGAGGCCATTATACACAAACATTGGCCGATCCTTTATATGGATGTGGCATTGGGTGAAACAGTGGGTACTTTACCACGTACTGTATATCAAAGGGGTTAGAACCTTTCTGACCACTTGGTTCATTCTTTGCAACCTGTGGTCAGACAACTGCAGATTTGGCTTCCTCCTCCACCTAGGGGTTGTTTTCACTGCGGCCATTGCAAGTTTTATTAGGTGATGGAGAAAACCAAGTGTTTTACATCAATTAATACTGATGTAGTCTTTGAGATATGGGAATATATAAATTGTTCTACTAGCTCTGTAGTATGATTTACCTATAGCGCTTCGACAGCGCCAGCACCAACATCCCCTACAGTGACAGCTACAATGCCGACCATCGGCATTGTAGCTACAGGATGTCGGCGCTCACACTCGGGGGGGCTCTGCCCCCACATCCCCCCAGTCTCTAGGATACTAACTTCCAGTAGGACCAGAGGGGGCAATCACCCAGCGAGGCAGTCCCATTCGGCACACTGACCACCACAGCGATGGGCGGATTTTGCTCGATTCCTGCCACTGTGGTGGTGTTCGCTATCGGGGTTTCACTGCGGTGATGGTACACCCTGCAGTATACTTAGCCACATGTATATGCAATTCCTTTTATGTAGGTAAAATGTCTCGTACACTTAAACAGAGAGTGTGGGAGCACCTTAGTGATATACGATGGGGGGACCTCAAAAATGCCCTAGCAAAACATGTTAGTACATCTACAGGTACACACTATTTTAGATTTGCAGGTATTGAAAAGGTTAAACTTGGTGTCAGAGATAGCGACCTTGAAAATCAGCTGTTATGTAAAGAAGCATATTGGACTTTCTGACTTGGGGCAATTTTTGCCCCAGGACTGAATGACCGCTTTGATCTTTCTCCCTATCTTAAATGTTCTAAAAAGGGCTATAAGAAATAAGACTTAGTATTGACTTTGTCTGGATTGTTTTGTATACTAGAAGTGAGTTCCTCTCCTATTGCTTTTTCAGTGTAGTCCAAATTGCGAATCGAAAAGTGTTGTTGCAAGAAGTTATTATATTACAACATTATGACATTGAGACTGAATTAATTCTTGTGTTTGAATATATGTAGTAGTTAGTCATTTCAATCTTTTCCCCATTTCACCCTTCGTGTTAGTACATTTTAAGGTAGGGTTATGCCACTATTAAGAGAAATGTGGCATAATGTTGATGATCTGCCTTTTAGTACTGCTTATTGGCACAATTATGCACCCTTATGTGTGGGCCTTTGAAAAAAGACAAATTATATAACAACGTCATAGTGCCTACTGTTTTGGTACTTATTTGTATTAGAGTGCTGGCGTGACCTAAATGCCAGAGACTACGGCCTTTTTGTTGTTAGTAATAAAATTACTTTGGGGTATATGAATTAAATAAAACAAATTATAACTTACCACATATAATTATAAATAAATATTAACAAGTAATGGCTTGAATAACCTCTTACAGCACTAGAATACTGTCCTTGTACCTCTATTGTGTTATTATTATTTTTCACATTAACTTTTCTTATTGAGATGTTACTGTCCTTTTAAATAATACTGTATTTCTGTCATTCACTTTTATGTGTAAGGCTGCCCCTGAGGAAGTGCGCATGTGCAAAACTGGTCGGGCCATTTGGAGTGTGTAGCACCTACATGGCACTTGGCTATGGTTTTGTATTTTGCTTCTGTATTTTCGGCAATAAAACGCAGTTTGTTTATTTTTAACGGCGGATGGTGCCCTTATTTTGTTTTCTGACCATTAGCCAGTTAGCAGACATCATCTGGCTTTAAAGATAAGCATCAAGCCTCACAGTGTGAGTGTGTGTGTGTGTGTGTGTGTGTGTGTGTGTGTGTGTTTGTGTTTCTCACTAGTTACAGACAGGATGGACCCATTTGAAACCACTAAACAGAGTTGGCAGAAAACAGCGTGCAGACATATAATAGCTTCAAATATGTTAACAGCATATCAATAATGAACAGAAAACATCACAGCAATATAGAGGATAATGGATGGGAACCAGTTAATAACAACGCTGTGTTCCTATTCAGAGGTTGTCATGGCAACCCTGAGAGCGAAGCTCGAGAGGTTTACTGTTGGCATGACGACCACGAGATGGGAACTCCACATTGTTGTTAACTGGTACCCATCCATTGTCTTTTATAGTGTATGGGCACCAGTTAAATAAAATTTGTCCTTACTTTACTTTTTAATTGCACAGCTCTCCTGCAGGGCCAGCTCTCACCACTGCGGCCATTCGTCATACACTGGTAGTTCAAAAGACGTGCATGTGCAGAGCCATTCACGTTGTTATGGTATCATTGTGATGTACTCAAGAGGGTATAACAACATAGAAACTTAGTAAAATAGACAATGATGGCAGAAAAAGACCAGAGGCTCATCCAGTCTGCCCAAGTTCCCTGTAATCCCTGGAATCTACTGTTCCTCCAGGGTACTAAGCCTCCATGTCCTCTCTCTATTCTCCTCCCTGAACCTGTCACCCCCAGTAACCACTATTCCCTTCCTTATGTCTCACCCCTGCTTGAATCCTCTGACTGTTTTCGCACCCACCACTGTAGCCGACAGACTGTTCCAAGGTTCCACCACCCTTTCTGTAAAGTAGTACTTCCTCAAATCTCTCCTGAACCTACTTCCTGTTAATTTCCATTCGTGTCCATGTGACCACAAATTGGTATTTAGGCTAAATAGTTCCCAGTAGTTCACTTTGTTAATTCCTTTAAGGAACTTGAAGGTCTCTATCATATCTCCCCTCTCCCTTCTGGTCTCCAGTGAGTACATATTTAGTGCCTCTTGACGTCACAACGATACCATAACAAGGATAGGAATTCACTGAATTCCATCCGTAACAACCATCTCCCATACATTACAGCTGATTTAAATTACCTGTTGTTTATGTTCCCGGTAAACTTTTTATTACTGGGAGAAGTGACATTAAAACAGATTACTATCCCTTGGACTTTACTAGTGTTGGCTGCTTATCTACATATAGAAATTGTCAGCAGATAAGGACCACTAGGCCCATCCAGTCTGCACATAAGCCCTATACATGTATGCATCCACTCACCCTAAGTGGTCAATGGCTTTTCATCACTCCCTTTCCACCCAAGGATTCCCTGTGCTTGTCCCAGGCATGTTTAAACCCGTCCACTGTGCTTACCTCTACCACCTCTTGTGGCAGACTATTCCAAGCATTCACCACCCTCTCAGTGTAGAAATATTTCCTCATGTTACCTCTTACTCTCCCCCCCCTTTCCAATTTCATATCGTGCCCACTTGTTCTGATATCTTTTCTACATTAGAAAAAGATCTCCCAACTGCACCTTGTTTATGTCCTTGAGGTACTTAAAAGTTTCTATTATGTTGCCCCTTTTCTCTCCTCTCCTCCAGTGAGTACATATTGAGGTCGCTTAGTCTCTCCTCATATGTTTTGTGGTGAAAACCATGCACCATCTTTGTCGCCCTTCTCTGGACAGTCTCCGCCATGTTTATGTCCTTACACATGTGTGGTCTCCAGTACTGTACACAGTACTCCAGATGAGGCCTTACTAGTGTTTTATACAATGGCATCACCACTTCCTGCCTCCTACTGGTAATACCTCTGCCTATGCACCCCAACATGCCACTGGCCCTCCCTGCAGCCTTTGCACACTGCTTTGATACCTTCAAGTCATCAGATATGATAACCCCTAGGTCCCTTTCCTCTTTGGTGACTGTCAGCATCTCCCCCCATCCTGTAGGTCTCCCCAGGGTTCCCCCTACCCAGGTGCATTATCTTGCACTTTTTTGCATTGAACCTCAGTTGCCACACCTCTGACCATCTTTCAAGCTTCTCCAGGTCCCTCTTCATTATCTGTACCCCTTCTGGAATATCCACCTTGTTGCAGATCTTGGTGTCATCTGCAAATAGGCAGACCTTTTCTTCCAGCCCCTCTGCAATGTCACTAATGAAGACATTGAACAGGACTGATCCCAGTACTGATCCTTGTGGCACTCCGCTGGTCACCCCTCTCTCCCCAGATTGGATCCCATTTACCACCACCCTCTGCCTTCTGTCTGTCAGCCAGTTTCTAACCCACTGTATCACCTTAATGCCCCATGCAAAGAATACTCATCTTGTTAACCAGCCTTCTGTGTGGGACAGTATCGAAGGCTTTGCTGAAATTCAGGTAGTCAATGTCTACGGCACCTCCCTGATTCACTTCCCTAGTCACCCAATCAAGAAAATATCAGATTTGTTTGATGAGACCTTCCTGATATGAATCCATGCTGCCTCAGATCCTGGGCACCAATGGATTCCAGATGTGCCACTAACCTTTCTTTCAGTAGTGTCTCCATGATCTTCCTCACCACTGAGGTGAGGCTGACAGGTCTGTAGTTCCCCGCTTCCACCTTACTGCCACTTTTGTGCAGTGGGACTACATGCGCCCTCCTCCAGTCCTCTGGAACCACACCTGTATTGAGTGACTCTGTGAACAGGGTGGCCAGAGGTACTGCTAGCTCTCTCCGTAGCTCCCTTAATATCCTCGGGTATATGTCATCTGGCCCATTGGCTTTATCCATCTTCAGCTTTGTGAGTTCCTCCAGAACTCTCTCCACTGTGAATGGACTGGTGTCCATTCCCCCGATTGCCTTTGCTCCCCAACTGTGGTCCTTGACCCTCTCCCTCCTCAGTGAATACTGAACAGAAGTATTTGTTCAGTATTTCTGCCTTGCCTCAAGACCCCTCCTTACACTCTCCCTCCTCCCTTTTGAGCCTCACAATCCTCCCCCCCCATTTTTCCTTCTATCTCTGATGCACCTATAGAATGTCTTATTCCCTTTTTCCACAGACCACACTAAACCCTCCTCTGTCTGTGCCTTGGCTTTCCTAACATCCTTCCCTGCCTCTCTGAGACATTCAAAGTACACATCCCTGTCCTCCTCCCTTTGGGTCCCCTTATACTTCCTGAAACTTGCTCTTTCAGCCTTTACTTTGTCTCCCACCTCTTTAGAAAACCACAGTAGTTTCTTTCTTCTTTTCCCTTTGGCCACTATCCTAATGCATTGGTTAGTTACCTCCAGAATGGCTCCTTTCAGTCTCCCCCACTGTTCCTCCACCCCCTCCATTACCTCTACCTTCTCCAGGGCTGCTTTTAAACATCTACCCATTTCACTGAAATCCACCTTCATTAAATCTAATGCTTTTGCCCTTGTGGCTTAATTGAGTCCCTGTCTCCGTGTCAAACCACACCATCTGGTGGTCACTGGATCCCAGCTGCCCTTCCACCTGGATTCTTTTGACTCTGTTCCCATTGGTCCATACCAGGTCTAGAATTGATTTGTCCCTGGTTGGCTCATGCACCAGCTGTCTGAATCCAGCTCCCCGCAGGGATTTCAGGATGGCCGTACTTCTGCCTGGGTGGTCCAATGCACTTCCGGCATTTTGAAATCTCCCATCAACAGGATTTCTCCTTTAGCTGCCATGTCGTGAATTTCCTCCACTAGTACCATGTCCACTTCCTCCCTCTGTGCTGGAGATCTGTAGATCACCCCTGTACATATTGCTTTGCCATTTCCTACTTCAAGGGTGACCCACATTGCCTTGGCTTCCCCCTGCCTTCCCTGTACTTCTGTAGCCTTTATGCCTTCTCTAATGTACAGGGCCACCCCCCTTCCTTTTTACCTTCCCTGTCCCTTCTGAACAGTGTATAGCCTAGTACATTGATGTCCCAGCTGTGAGTAGCAGAATACCATGTCTCTGTTATTGCTGTTATGTCAAGGTCTGCATCTGTCATCAAAGCTTCCAGGGCTGGAACCTTATTTCCCAGACTGCAGGCAATTGTGAACATGACCTTCCATGTTTTACTCCCTGCCTTCCCTCTGTTCCTGTTTTCTGTACTTTGCCCCTTTCCCCCACCCCGGTATTCATGCTCATGTGCTCTTGCCCCCCCCATCACCCCTCATAAAGTTTCCCCTGCCTGCCCCTCACTGTTCGCTTGCCTTGATCCTGTTGTCAGTTTGTACTTTTGCATGTTCTTGCGGGGGGGAGAGGTGTTCCTAAGCCACCTGTCTCTCCTGGCTCTCACCCCATGGCCAGTTTAAATGCTCTCTGCTGAAGCATTCCAACTTCTCACTAAGGACTGAAGTCCCCTTTCCAGACAGATGCAGGCCATCCTCTTGATACAAGCTTGCATCTGCCCAGCTGGTGCCCCAGTCCGCTATGAAGCCAAATCCTTCCTGTCCCACACCAATCCTTCAACCAGGAGGTTTGGGTGTGGAGTGCCCTGGCCTCCTTCATGCCTTGGACAGGTAGCACCTCTGAGAATGACACAGAATGTGCTACCCATTTCAGGTCTGCTCCCAGCTTACTGAAATCCTTCTGGACTCTGTCTAACTCCACCCTTCTCCTTGCCAAGTCATTGGTCCCCAGGTGGACAATGACATCCAGCTCCTCCCTCCTGGCTCTCGCCCTAGCGATGCTATGGTTTTGCTTCCCATCCCTCCATGCAACGCTTCCTGGGAGGCACTTGACCTCCCTCTCCCCCTGCTAGTTGTCTCTAATTTCACACCCCATACAATAGAGTCCCCCACTAGGATACACTTCCCTCTCCTCCAGGGTTTCTTGCCCCCCCTTGTCTGGAACTCTGGATTGGAGGTCCTGACCATCCTCCCTGGTCCCAGCTGTGGGTGCCTGTGTGTGGCGGTCCCGTTCCTCCAAAACAGCGTAGGAGTTATTAAGCTGGACTGGTTGAGGGATGTGTCTCTGACCTCTCCCCACTCCCCCTGAGCCCACTGCGGTCCAGTCATCCTTCTTCCTGGGCAACCTTTGAGGTTGATGCTGTGGACCCAGTGGTCTCTGGGTGGGGGTGGATGCTGCCTGTAACCTGGCCACCTCTGCACGGAGACAGGCAACCTCCTCCTCAGCCCAGAGAGGTGCCTGCAGATAGGGCAGCGTCACAGCCTCCAGAACATTTTCCTGAAGACTGCTATTCTCCACAGCCACTGCACTGCACCACTCCTGTCATGTCTGATGTGACCTGGCTTGCAATATAACCTAGGTATGCCCTCTAGATGAACCCCTATGTGCCTCCCATTCCTCAGTGTGGAACTTCCTGTGTGGTGTAGGAAGGTGTAATACTATGGGCCCACACCCTATAAAAGGAGGACTAGCCAAGGGGTGGGTAGGATGAGGGGTGGGTTGGATTACCTTCTGGCTGAGTCCAGAAACAATCAGCCGAGCACCCCTTTATCCTATGTTTGCAGAGGACAAGCCCCAATGAAAAAAGGAAAAAGAAAGAAAAAAAAAAACACCCCCCCAAGTCCATTGAAATATGAGACCTGCCCTAAAGGTAATAGACTCAAACAAGTACAAACAGTTCCAAGCTTACCAGCAACTAAATCCTTCACTCCTGCCCCTCCACAAACTTAGCAGCAACAGAAAGGTAAATCTACCTGAGCCAAACTAAGTCTGCTTCTGCACTACTCATAATGCCCTGTTTATGACATCATCATTATGTCCACAGCAACAGATTGGGATGACATGAACAGAATTGTGACTGCAGAAGTAGACAAGCACACAGAGCAAACAGAGCACAGATCCTGTTTCCATACAAATGTCCTTAGTAATAAAGGAAACAATTACAAAAAAAGGTTGAAATGTAAGCTAAGTCTAGAGATTATGTTTTTCAGAGTTGTCCCAACAACAGCTCTTTCAAGTCTTGTTACACTGCAGGCAAACATTTGGCATTGACAAATGCTTGTTCTCCTAAAATGTTGCTTACTTCAAAGGAATTTTCCAGGGTTTCTTTTCAGCAGGAAAGCTGAAACAGTACCCGAGATGGCCAGAGACTCTTCTGTTCCTATCGGGTCCCTACTTTTCACACAAGAAAAATAGGAGAGCGGCTCAAGGAATACTTTTACTGTGCCATTCCTCGTTGCATAAAGAAGCAGTATCAGCAGCTGAGAAGTGGCAGTAATGCATTGCCACCACACTACCTGCTGACTGCAAATAAAGAACAATAACCCCAATCAAACATTGACTACCTAATCACTTTCTGAGAGTTCAAATAACAGCAGCACAGGGCTTTACTCAAAAAGGCCACATAACGGAATTACACAACTACTTTGTGAGAGTAGGAAATGCATTCTCAGTTTTCAGGAAAGCATTATAAAGTGTCAATCAATTATTGATTCTCTTTGGCTGTGGCCACTGTTTATTGTATGCTCTCTGAACCAGTGTGGACCAGGGTGTCTCCTGAGACAGAGAAAAAAACAAGGCTCCAGGATTATGCCACTGTAAATTATTCATTAGGGAATCTGCTATTACAATAAAAGTTGCATGAACCACAATGTTTCACATCCCTGAAGAAACCATACAATGCATACAAAGGCAGTCTAGTCTTAGAAACATCTGTCAGCAAAATAAAGTTACGCTAGCCCACTGTGTTTCAGTTTCAGTTTATTTATTATACTGAAAAGGCACTGTGAACAAAAGTTGCCCGTTTTCATAAGCATCCAGTTTTGAACAAACACACAATTTTATGCTTAAAATACAGTCAGACAATCAGGATAAGCAGTATGGTACAAACAGAAAGCTGGTCACAATATTAATGACAACTACATCAGTGGATAATACAAAACTAAACAAAAAGTTTGAAGCACCGTTGAAAGGGGAAGTGCTACTGGGAGGAAAAATAGGAAGACGGAATATAAGGAGAAGGGGGAAGCAGATAAGGGGAACAGTCAAGTAAGACAACACTTGCAGCGAAAAGACAAGGAGAGGTGATTCTTTAAGTTGTGTTTAAAGCATACCTCTCAACTGTTCCTGATTTTCAGGGATGTCCCTGATTTTGCCTTAAAATGTTACTCTGTCCCACCTAAAAATTGTTTCTATGACCAAACAGTGGGGGTTGTAAGCATAAAAGAATGTCAAACATTAAAGTTACATATTTGTTCTTCCTTAGAAAATGCATTTTACACTAAGCCCCTTATTCTAGCAGTGTCATAAGTGGATATCACCAGTTGTGAAGAAGTATCCCTGATTTTGGTCCTTTGTCCCTAATTTTGTTAAGCCTTGTCCCTGATTTATGAGGCAGGAGGTTGAGAGGTATGGTTTAAAGGAAGTGGTAGCTTGACAGTGGATGAGAAAAGGGGGAAGGTTATTGAAAAGTTCAGTGCCCTTGAAGAAGAGGGTGTTTTGGCCATCGGTGCTGTGACAAAAAGGGGTTATGAAGGAGAGGGAGGAGGAGCATCTGGTGATCCTATGGGGAACCGACAAAGGGAAAATGGATTCAATGCTGCGGAGGAGGAGGAGGCCAAGGGAAAGCTTATGAAAAAATGTGAGTATCTTGCTATTAAGTCTGTCTTCAAGGGGGAGCCAGTTTGATAGCCTGTAGAGATCATAGTGTTGGGTAAGTCTTGGCAGCCCTGGAACAAAGTGGATCATGTTATGGTAGGTGGTGCAGAACTTGTTCAGACTACCCTGGGATAGAGAGGGGTAGTAGACAAAAGCTCCATAGTTGAAAAGTGGAAGTAGAAAACTGGTAGCTAAGAGTGACTTTGATTCAGTGGTGAGGAAAGGCTTTACTCTGTAGAGCATGTTGACCCTTTGATGGGCTTTCTTGATTAGAAGGTTTGTGTGGATATCACAGTTTACGTGGCTGTCAAGGTGGAGTCTGAGATATTTGAATTCGGTCACTCTATGAGGTTGCCGTCATTGTCATGAAGAGTGAAATCGAAAGAAGTCAGTTTCTGAGAGTTGGAGAAGACCATGGATTTGGTTTTCTTCATGTTTAAAACAAGCCCTCTTGAAGAGAACCAAGAATGGAGAGCGAGAAAATCCTGCTGTAGCTTATTCTTGCAGTAGAGGGCAGTGTCATCCAGATACAAGATAAGTTCTGTGTGCAAGCAGATTTCTGGGAGGGAGTGTAGTCAACAAGGTTGAACAGAAGAGGGCGCAGGATGGATCCCTGAGGTACACCACATTTTATGGGGCAGGAGTTGGAAAGGATGCTGCTTATGGAGCTTTGATGGGACCTAGGATTGAGGTAGTTTCAAAACCAGCTAACAATGTCCAGGGAGAAGTGTAGACAAGAGAGGGTGGTAAGAAGGACATTGTGGTCAACGAGGTTGAAATCTTTAGTGAGGTCAACAAAGACCAACCCAGTGCAGAGGCGATCATCGGAAGCCCTATTGATGAAGTTAATACATTTAATGAGTGCAGTCTTGGTGTTATGGCCTGCTCTGAAACCATATTGTGCCTCGGTAAGAAGGTCATATTCCTTGTGGAAACCAATGATTTGTTTATGGACAATTTTTTCTAAGATTTTGTAAAGGGGGCATGGGGGGAGATGGGTCTATAGTTGTTGATGTCATCTTTTTGACTGGATTTATGAAAGGTTTGATGATGGCACATTTCCAATTGAGAGGGAGAGTACTGGAGCATAGGGAATAGTTGAAAATGTTTGTAAGGGGGGTGTCAAGGAATTCTCGTACCATTTTAGAGGGAAATGGTGGAAAAGGCATAGCTTTACCCAGGTGCTACAAAAATGCTTGGTTACCGCTTTCAGACAGTAATTTGTTTTAATTCCCTCTAATTTCTTTTTTAGTCATTTAAACAGTGGCCTTCAACTTTCACTTTCTATTGCTGGTAGCCACCATTTCATGAGTAGCAGTGAGCTTCCTGAGCTCACTTTATGCTAATATGTCCTGCCAACCAATAGCAGAAGTCAAACAGACATATTAGAATACAGTGAGCTCAGGAAGCTCACTGCTGCTTATAAGATGGTGGCTGCCAGCAACAGAAAGTGGAAGTTGTGGGTAGCTGTTTTAAATCATTAAAAAAAGTTGTTACTGTCTGATAGCATTAATTGAGAGTTTCTGTAGTGTCTGAGAAAAGCTGTGTCTTTTCCAGTGTTTTCCTTTAAGGATCCTGTAGTCTATATTGTCATGGCCAATGTAAGGATGGGGCTTGTTGGTTTTAATAAGTTTAACCACCTCACCACAAGAGAAGCAGCGAAAGTAGAAACTAGGGTGGGGATTAGTGGGGGACTGGGGGCAGGTGCAGTAGAAGGGGAAGATTGGGCTTATACTTGTCAAGATTGCCAAAGTGGTTATCGAAGAGTGTTGAGACTTCGAGGGGGATCCAAGACTATCTATCCATTGGAGGAGTGATTTGTTCATTGTGCTGCCCTCTACCAATGAGGTGATTAAGGATATTCCATGAGTGCTTGGGGTTTCCCCATGAGCCACTTTGTTTTTCAATGAGGAAGTTTACTTTAGCAGCTCGGACCACAGACTTACAGCAGTTGTGAAGGGTTTTATAGTGTTGGAGGAGGTGTGGGACCTTACTTTTCTTGTATTTAGCCCATGCCCTGTCTTTTTCCCTCATGAGTTTATGGATGTCAGAAGTGATCCATTCATGGCTGTGGCCTTTAACCCTAATTTGTTCAAGGGGATGTAAGAGTCACAGATGGAAAGGAATTTGTTGCTGAACTCATCAAGGGGTGTGTCAATGTTCAAAATGGATTCCATGAAAGTCCAATCAGTGGCTGCGGCAGCAGTAGCAAACTCAATAGAATTCAGTTTTTTAAACTATCAAGAAAAAATAATTTGTGTCTGCCCTTTCCTACCTAACTAATGTTGAATGAGATAGCCCTAGAGGCTGTTCACTATCCCTTTCCCACCTTCCTTTCTCATGCAATCTTTACCAAGCTCTTATATCTGTCTCATCATCATTTGAACCCCCCACTGATTTTGCACAGCCCACCCTCTCCAGAAGCCTATACCACACCTCCATCACCTCCTTTCTGTGGAATAAGTACTTCTTTGTATCTCTTTTAAACTTGCCCCCTGCCAACTTCATGGAGTTACCCCTGGTGTTTGCATTCCTGCCTAGTCTGAACAATTCCCCACTACCCACTTTATTTACCCCGTGTAGGTATTGCTTTTTTCAATCATGTCCCCTCTCTAACTTCTCGCCACAGATGTGTGCAAGTTCAGATCTACCAACCTCTCCTTATACATCCTTTCCTGCTGTCCCTGGACCATCTTGTTTACCTTCCTCTGTCCCAGTCATTCCTTAGATGCAAATTCCAAAACTTCACACAGTACTATACACAATAGTAGAAAACAGGAAGTTGTTATCCCTCTGTACAGACAGTTGGTGAGACCCCATCTGGAGTACTGTGTGCAGTTCTGGAGACCCCATCTCCGCAAAGACATAGACAGAGTGGAGGCTGTCCAGAGGAGGGCAACCAAAATGGTGCAGGGTCTGCACCAGAAGACATACGAAGAAAGACTAAAGGAGCTTAATATGTATACCCTTGAGGAAAGAAGGGAGAGAGGGACATGATAGAAACTTTCAAGTACCTCAAGGGAATTAACAAAGTCCAAGAGGGTAGCATCTTCCAGAAAAGAGATGTGCAAGAACAAGGGGCACAATTTGAAGATAGAGAGGCAGCTCAGAGGTAATGTGAGAAGTATTTTTCACTGAGAGGGTTATGGATGCATGGAACAGCCTTCCTGAGGAGGTCGTGGAGTCAAGAACAGTGGGGGACTTCAAGAATCCATGGGACAGGCATAAGGCAGTCCTAGTGGGGTATAGGAGGAAGTAAGCTGTTGGTTAACTAGGATCTGCAGCTTATCTGTTAGGTAGGAAAATGGGCAGACTGGGTGGGCCAAGCGGTCCTTATCTGCTGACAAATTCTATGTTTCTATGTTTCTACTCCAGGTAAGGATAAACCATTGACCTATACAGTGGTGGCAGCACCTTCTTACTCCTGCTAGTGAGCCCCCTTCCTACAGTATGTATCTCATTATCCTATTTGCTCTATACACTGCCCTATTATATTGCCCTGATGCCTTTGGATTGTCTGAAATTATTACTCCTAAGTTATTTTCCTTTGTAGTGCTTTTCACTACTACCTTTCCTTTTATATTCAATGTTAGGACTTTTTACCACTATGTGCATCACCTTGTACTTCTTGGCATTAAATTTTAACTGCTACCTTTCCAATCTCAGATGGAGTTGCAAGTATAATGAGCCAGTTTGCTGATGACTCCAAACTGGGAGCTGTAGTGAATAGCGAAGAGGGAAAAAGGATACTCCAGGAAGATTTGGAGCACTTGGATCAGTGGTCAAAAACATGGCCGCTGAGGTTCAACGCCAGGAAGTGTAGTGTATTCCACTGGGGAGCTGGGAATCCAGGTTACAGCTATCACCTGGGGGGAAGCAGTTGTCCAAATGTCCACCTTGGATGAAGAGAGGGATCTGGAAGTGATGATTACAGGTAAAAAGAACCACTCAGAACAACATAGGAAGGCAGCAGCAAAAGTGAACAGAGTACTAGGTTGCATTGCATTGCGAGGGGGATTATTTCAAGGAGGGAGGAGGTTATCCTACCTCTGTACAAATCCTTGGTAAGGCCTCACCTGGAATACTGTGTGCAGTTCTGGCACCTGTACTTAAAGAGGGAGGTCATTACTGGAGATGGTCCAGAGGATGGCAACTACTGTAAGATGATCCATGGTATGGGAACATGACTTACGAGGAAAGACAGAGGGAGCTCACTGGAGAACAGAAGGAACCGAAGGGATACTCTGTCCTCTCTCTGCTTGACTATGGCTTATTGATATATGGGGCAGCAAGCACCTCATCCCTAGCTAGACTCCATATCTCCCTAAACAAAGCTTGCTGTCATATTAGGATGTGACCGTCTGACACATACCTGCTTACTTTATAGTGCTACCAACTGGCTTAATCTCGACAACAGAATTAGGTTCCACACCTATCTGCTGGCTAAAAAAATCACCCTAGGCCTCTCCCCCTCTGGACCCACCCCTTTAATCCACCCAAACATTAAGGTTAAGTATACCCGTAGCTCAGACTACCATCTCTTCTCGATTCCCTCCAGCCATACCTCTCAATTCCAAAGGTCTTTCAGCTATAGGGCCCCTGTGTGGATGAACAGCCTTCCCTCCACCCTGGTAAATGAACAAAGACTTGGACAATTTAAAACCCTCCTTAGGGCCCACATCCTGTCTACAAATAACTGTGACTGCAACTTGAACCCTGTCCTCTACCTCCTCTTTATTCTCTGACAATGGCCACTGGCCTGCCTCTTCTCTTAGTGACCAACCCGTGTCGCTCATACATTATAATATATCTATATCTTATATGTACTGTGTAATTACTCTATTAAGTAACCCTAGTATTTGAATGTTAGCCTGGCTGTTTCCTTGTAAACAATCTGTATCTTTCGCTGAGTTCAATCGCTGTAATGTTTGTCTGTATATAATCTATGTGATGTGGAACCTTTGTAAATGAGTCTGTGACTCAAAGGTACTCTCCGAATCTGAAATAAATAAAATAAATAAATATGATTGAGACCTTCAAGTACTTGAAGGGTATCAACAGAGTTGAAACTGAGGGTTTGTTTAAATTGAAGGGGGAAGATACCATAAGGGGACACAGCATGAAACTGGTGGGGGGGGAGAATATAGGAGACGGCTGAGGAGGCACCACTATACAGAAAGGGTGGTGGCACCAAGGAACATGCTATTGGAGGAGGTGATCTCACTGGATTCCATGGGGAGCTTTAAAGAGCAGGTTTTCAGTACTTACTGTTCTTCCCCCCCCCCCCAACATATATGATGCCTTATCCTCCAGTTAAGGGACGCAGCCAAATAGTTTAATATCTCTCCTGGTATATTTTTAGTTATAATACTCATAAACTTGCTCTGTCAGTTTTGTTTTGAAAATGCTCGCATAAGCCAACCCGGAACCACGTCCCCACACTTGCATATTTTGTGACATCAGAACAAGAACACGTGGGGGCACGCTCCTTAGACTTTAATGGGGGCACTTTTTACATGCTTTTCTTTTGTAATTTTAAGTGCCAATTTTGAGAAAGAAGGCCACCGCCAAATAACAAAGTCCTTGTTAGTTGAGCGTGGCCTTCCTTTCTCAAAATTGGCACTTAAAAGTACAAAAACCATGTAAAAAGTGCCCCCATTAAGGTCTATGGAGCATGCCCCCATGTGTTCTTGTACTGATGTCACAAAATGTGCGAGTGTGGGGGCATGGCTCCGGGTCGGCTTATGTGAGCATTTTCAAAACAAAGTTGATGGAGCAAGTTTATGAGTATTATAACTAAAAATATACCAGGAGAGATATTAAACTATTTGATGGCATCCCTTAACCAGAGGCTAAGGCATTCTATATGTTGGGGAGAGAACAGTAAGTATTGAAAGCCTACTTTTTAAGCTGGGATGGGACAGGCAGATGGCAAGGTACAGGGGATGGGGGACAGTGGGGGAACTCAGGGAGGCTACCTTAGGAGTGAGGAAGGCACTGGGGGAAGGGAGGCAGCAGCAGTATCTCAGCTAGGAGTTGAGCTCGAGCAAACACGATAGACCTTCTGGCCTAAATCTGCTGGCATAGTCATATGTTCGTATCTCCAAGCATTTGGGGGGACTTTCACCCAGGTGAACCAGTGCAAAAAAATTTCCAAGCAGTAAAAATAATGCCCAAGTAAGTTATTTATTTTATTGCAACTCCCATAACATATTATGCAATCAGGCAGTAACCATAGTACATTGGAAAAGGTTGTCCTATTTAAATCGATTTCCCCTAGTTCTCTGCAACCCTGTTAGGAGCTTTTAAATGGGACTATCTTTTCCTTTTTCCTGCGGTTGCAACACCAGTCATGGGCTGCCATAATGACCACAGAATCAGTCTCAGACTGAGATGAGTAGATGGCTTTAATGGTCAGAGCTGGAACTGCTTATCTGCCTTGCAGGGCACAGCAGGAATGGCACTAGACCTATGCTGGGCAGCCACAGTGGCATCCCCCAGAGCAAGGTATATTGGAACTCAGAACACAACCCACAAATGGAGTGGAAATATGCCCAAACAGTGGGGTTAAAAAGCAATACTTCTTCAACAAAATGCCACAGTGAGAGCGCGCAATAGGAGCTAGCTTCATTCAGACCACCTCCATATTAATGGAGATATTCCATGGACCGTTCAGCTTCCTGCTGAGTCCCACAACAGATACATAAGCTGTCATCAATGTATCTTAGCCACATACAGTATGTATTTCATTCCTGTCCTAGTTTTCCAGCTACCTAGTCGGTAGATCTCAGAAAGTTAAATGGAAAGGGGCACTCTCCAGCTGCCTCGGGGTTACGGATGGAGTCCCCAGGGCTCCATCCTTGGTCCCCTACTTTTTTCGCTGTTTGTCAATGACATCGGTGACCACTGTGGTGATGTGAAAGTGCTCTCCTATGCAGATCATACTGTAATCTACTGCAATGATGTGGATCCCTGCTCAATTAAGATAAAACTTGCTCATAGCCTGAATGCACTTGAAACTTGGTTTGCCGACAACATGCTGGTCCTGAACGGGAAAAAAAACAAAGTGGTCTTATTTGGTCCAAGGTGGTTGGGAGTAGACAGAAAAAATCTACTGACACTTTTTACGACAACTGGGACTCAGATCAATGTAGTGGACAAGGTACAGTACCTTGGTGTATACCTTGACCAGGACTTGACTTTTAAGCCACACATCGATCACATCACCAAGATTGTACACCAGAAATTGGACCTGCTTTGTAGACTGGGAAACTCACTGACTGCTGTCTTGAAGAGAAAAATTGATAATAGTACCCTCCTCCCTTCCCTGGTTTCTGGAGCCCCCATACTACAATTCCTCAGGGGGGCTGAAGAACTCAAACTGAATATCCTATACAACATCAGTCAATTTGCATCAAGCTCACCTCCCAGGAGGCACCACTGCAAGGTACTTTCTGATCTGAACTGGCCTAAGCTGGAATACAGGCTCACTCAACCTCTCCTATGCCTCACTTTCAAACTCACCAAGATCTATTCCCGTTACCACCTACAGGGTCTACTGACCCCAAAACCCAGGAGGTGTGCCCTCCATTCATCAGACACCAGCCTGCTGGAGATCCCTAGGGTAAAGACTAACCTAGGAAAAAGGTTGTTTGCTTACTCTGCCCCTACCACTGAAACTCCCTTCCAGAAAATGGAACCAAAATCACTTCCCTAGAAGGGTTTAAGGCTGGTCTAAAGGTCTATTCCATGGAACGCTGTCTTTGCAGCTGCTACCATTAAACACTTAGCCCTGATGGAGATTGATATGATAGATTATAGGTGTAACTATGACTGGTCTGTTAGCATATGAATCTCACATATCCTGCGGCTGTTTATACGCAAGGCCCCTGGAATTCTGTGGTTCTGACGTTGCGGAAATTGCCGCAGAATTTGCATCATGCCGCAGAATATATATAGTGCTGCAGAATTCATTGTTTTTGGTGAATTTTCATATAAATATACTGTTTTTCCATAGTGTCAGGCTTTCTTTCCCACCTCGTTTATCCTGAAGCCCCTCCTCTATGCTCAGCATATGATGTAATCGATGACATCACATCATATTTAGCCAATGATAGGACTGCATTCTGCCAGAGAAATGAATAAATCATGCCGCAGAAATCAGAAAATGCTGCCGCAGAAGTCAAGGAGCCCTGCCGCAGAAATCAGAAAATTCTGCCGCAGAACACCAGGGGCCCTGCTTATACGTATCTGCTGAATGTAGCTAATTTCCCTGTGCTTAAGCATGTTTCTCTGTATGATGTCACTGATGTATTTTTCTGAACTATGTAGTTCTGTAATGTTATGAACTTCCTGTTGGAACTGTAAGTTATTAATTCTGGGTCACTCCTGAAAAAGGGACCGCTGGTCTCAGTGGGCTCACCCAGTTATCAAAATGTCATAAATAAATAAATAAATTCCTGAAAGAGTTTTGTTGTGGATTGAGAATATAGAGTTCTTCCCATCAGTTCATGAAGACTGGCACAAGAGGGCTCAACTGCTGTACACTTTAGTTGCAGATAAAATTCACTGCTGAATACAAACAAAATTCTGGTCAGAATGTATTTAGTGCCAGTGGGAGGAAATCCACAGGTATTGATGGAGGCAGGTTACGTCTGAATTCAATGTCCTGCTATTTTTAGTTGTGGTCTTTTATCTCTAAGACATTTCATTATGGGAATGGATAACTTATGACTATTGAATCTACCCTGACACCACAGTCAATTATAATCCTCATAAAATGTGTGTATATCACTCTAAATGCAGTATATTTAAAGCCGTAAGTTGGAACTGGGCTCCTCCTCCTGATAAAGCCACAGAGTAAGACAAAGTGCCCGGGGGCTTGTCGGACTCATTTATGTGGTTTGGATAAAACTGGTTCCTATTACAAGCTTTCATGGTGGTGTTTTGTTTTTCCAAAATGATTGCTTTTTAACCCCACTGTTTGAGCCTCTTTCCACATCGCCATTTGTGTATTTTTTTCTGAGTCATCTCCTCTATGCTGGCAGTAGAATCTGTACTCAGAAGCATGACATGACTGGGCTCCTCTTCTACTGTAAAGCCAAGTGAGTCCTCCATCAATCTGAGGAGAGCAGGAAGTGAGGCATCCTGAGGTGGGAAGCGAAAGGTATAGACTACAATGTCTTCACTACAGGATAAGAGGGTAGAGCTTGAGCCAATGCATTTAAGCAGGGGCAGGTCCCCCTCTTCCTCCTCATAATCCTTCTCCATATGGTGTAGATCTGGATTGTACTCTTCCTCATCATCATTAGGGAGATGAGGCTATAAAGTCTCACTATGAGGACGCATAACAACATCTGTATCAGTGGAGGAGGCACTAGGTCAACAACAAGAGCTAAACCCGCAGTACCTAAAACCGGTATCGACGGAACAGCCTGGAACAACAGCGATACCATAGGTGTTGTTAGCAGGACCTTAGGCAGGAACTGTATGAACAGAGCTGACAGGGTCTGTAACACAGCCTGCACAATAATGACACATATATTAAGGATCGACGACAAAAACATCAACCGACTGAAGCCCAACATCAATGTCAGCTGATCTTCACTGTCAGTGGTAGAGCCAGTGCCAGACTTGGTGTCTCAGACAGTCAGGGGGCAGCAGAACTGCAGGTCACAGCTGTGGCCTGGGCTTGAAAAGATTTATCTCCAGGGGCTCTGGATTTCAAAGGAGATCTTGAATGGACGGGAGAAGTAGGTGCCCTTGTATCTTAATGTCTACTTTGATAGTAATGCTTCTCCTTGTCATCAGAGGACTATTTGGAGTCCCTTGTCTTCTCTTTCAGCTTTGATGTCCATGGCAGAAATTTCTCAGCCATCAATAACTGCCAGGGTGACCATCAGGATACTGAAGGTTGTGAGTTGGTGGAGTGGTAGGTGAAACTGGCATTGAATGCTGTACACTCTCTATATTCTTCAGAAAGGCTTCTAAAGTCTTTTTCAGCAACATCTCATTGTGGCCTGGTTAAAGCCCTGGCAAATCTTGTAGTGTTTTACACCATGTGAGAGGCCCAGGCAGCAGACACAGCAAGTGTGAGCATTGTCCCTGTAAATGTTTACTTTGCTGCACTTACAGAGACAGTATAACTTGCCCCTAGCCCCCCTACTTGTCTCACCCCCTGTCTGTTGCCCCATCTGCCTAGCTTCATCCCAATTCGATGCACTTAAAGTCTCGGAGCCTATCCTGGCTCCAGTTGTATATAGCTTCTTATCCTCTCTCTCTCTCTCTCCCCTTCTCTCCCTCTCGCTCTCTCTCCCTCTCTTTATTGTGCAATTCTTAATTCTGCAGTGTGTAAGGCTTTAGGTCCCATTTGCCACTACTCTACCTGTCATTCTAGTGTGTAAGGTTTTAGGTCCCCTTTGCCGCTACCCTACCTGCCATTCTATCTCACCTCCAGTTGTTAGCCTCAGGATTTTAAATTTACTCTACCTGCAAGTATTTGCTTTCTTACTAATATATTGTTCACTTACAACCTATGCTTTTTATGATATTGTATAATTGTGTGCGTACTCATTGATACTATGTAACTCCCATCACCCATTCCCCCCCCAGGTCGTACCGGGAGACGAGCAACTTGTTGTTCAGTGTACCTTACCTGGTGAAACTTTTCAATAAATAAATAAATAAAATAGGTTACTCACCTGTGACAGTAGTTCTAGTAGTGGTATATGATGTACATCCACACTTCTGACAGTGTCCTGTCCCCTTTAAGGTTTGCCGGAGAGTCTTCAAGCTGGCTCCTCCCACCCACTTGGGTGGTAACTCCCTCGGTACAGCCCTGTGATGTTAGATCTTGCCCGCTGTGTGCACTTGGCAGTGAAGGTCGGGTGGGTCAGTGTGGATGAACGTAATATACCACTCCTAGATCCGTAATTTTTACATTGTGTTTATTTTACTGCTCATCTTGTAACTACTGCTTATGTAACTTGTATATTGCCCGTTACTATGGATATCTTCTTAGGATATTTGCTTAGTGATTCATAATTTATATTATTTATATTTATATTTTATTTACTTTTATTTGCATAACTGTAACCACTGACTATATGACTGTATATATTCCTCTACTACTGTTTTTATTTTTATTTGTTTTTGTACTTCCCATTGTACCCTTCCACAGGTCACCCCTGAAAAAGGAAAAAGCCATCTCAGTTGGCTTACTCAGTTACCAAAATTCAGCTGTTTTTCAAGAGATATGGATATGATATACCATCCACACTTCTGGCAGACTTCTAGCAGTTCTCCGGGAGGAGGGGGCGAGGCACACACATCCTCCCAGCATGACTCAAGGTTGATGTGGTAGTGGGAAATGAATGTGTGTACTGACTTCCAGGTAGCAGCCCTGCAGATTTCCTGGATAGGGACATCCCTGGAAGCAGCCACCGAGGCAGCGGTATGATGGATGGAATGAGCCTTTAGCCCTACAGGAGGCTCCCTTCCCACAAACCTATAGCAGAGGTTGATGCAGGAAACAATCCACCTGCCAATCATCTGCTTAGCTGATGGTCTGCCAGGTGTGGCTTCAACGTAGGTGACAAATAGCTGGCAAGCCTCTCCCCGAACTCTAGCTGTGCGCTCCTTGTAGAGGCTAGTGCTCACCACAGGTCCAAGGTATGGAACCTGTGCTCTGCCTCCAAGGTGTGATTGAAGCACACCAGGAGATTAATCACCTGGTTAAGGTGGAAATCCAATATAACCTTTGGGAGGAACTTCAGGTTGGAGCGAAGGACAACCTTGACCCTGTGGAAGACCAGGTAAGGAGACTCCACTGAGAGCACTGGCGCTCACTGATCCTTCTGACTGACGTGATAGCCACCAGGAAAATGGTCTTCCTTGACAGGTGAGACATCTCATACCTGTGCATTGGTCCAAATTACTTGCCCATGAGCTTTGCCAATACCAGCAACAAGTCCCAAGGTGGTGGTGGTTCACGCATTGGTGGAGAAATGTGGTCAAACCTTTGAAGAAGCACCAGACTACCTTCTCCCTGTGCCACCAACTGCATACAAGCCTATGCCCAGTAAGCAGAGATGGTAGCCAGGTGCACCTTGAGGGTCGTCGACCAGAGGCCTAACCGAGAGAGGGAGGTACTAGAGGTAGTTGAAAATGCTAGCTATCGGACAAGATAAGGGGGTTGAGCCCCTTGCTCTGGCACCAAATGGAGAATATTTTCCATATAAGGCATAGCATTTTTTGAGTTGACTCCTTCCAAGAAGCCTCGACTACAGTGAGGACATCGTTGGAGAAACCCAAAGCCTGGAACTCTAATTGCTCAGGAACTAGGCTGTCAGGTGCAGGGATTGAAGGTCCGGATGGAGTACTTTCCCCTGACTGCAAGAGAGCAGGTCTGGGCATAGAGGAAGATGCCTCGGGAGTCTGCTGCAGACTGGTGGGGCCAGTCCAGAGCCACCAGGATCATCTGTGCCTTGTCCCTCCTGGCCTTGAACAACACCTTGTGGATCAAGGGGAATGGAGGAAAGGCACAGACAAGGCCCAGGGTCCAGGGCCTCAAGAAGACATCCCCCTGCAGCATTCCCTGCTGGGGGGGCAGGCACAAAATAGCCTCAGCTTTGCATTCTCCCTGGAGGCAAACATGTCCACCAGAGGGGTACCCCACTGGCAGAACAGGCTGTGTACCACTTCCAGATGGGGAGACCACTTCTGAGATGCCTCGTCCACACAACTGAGGGTGTCTGCCAGCTGGTTGGAGATGCCAGCCACATGGAGGGCCCAGATGTGGAGAGCTTCCCTGCACAGAGGAAGGGAGTGCATCCCACCCTGTTTGTTGAGGTAGTACATGGTCATGGTGTTGTCCATCTGGACCTGAACAACCTGACCCCAGATGTGTGGAGCAAAGGCTGTCAGCACCAGCGAACTGCCAGAAGCTTTAGCAGGTTGATATAGCATCAGGACTCCATGGAGGTCCACAGCTCATAGATGCTGTGGTTCCCCAGAGTGGGCACCCCAGCCCATTAAGGGAGGCATCGTCATCAGTATGACCGTCGGCTCTGGACGGACAAATGGGATCCCTTACTGTTGATGATACGAACATACAAACATACAAAATTTGCCAGCAGAAAAAGGTAATTTTGGTCTATTGAGTCTGCTTGATTTTGCAGCTAGCAACCCTATTCTGCAGCTGCCCCTCCCTCCTCACCCCCCTCCCTTTATCCTTCCTCTTGCCCTGTCCCAGCCCCTTTTGAAGCAGCCCACAGTTTTATAGGCCACCACCTCCACTGGTAACATGTTCCACCCTGCCACCACCCTCTCTGTAAAAAAGTGTCTCCTCATCTCCCTCCTGAATCTTCCCCCCCTCCAGTCTCATGTCATGGCCCCAAGTGACCCTCCCCACCCTTACCCTGAATAGCCCCTCCGTACCAGTCTTGTTTATCCCTCTCATATACTTGAATGTCTCGATCATATCCCCTCTGTCCCTCCTCTCCTCCAGCGAGTACATGTTCAACTCCTTTAGCCTACTCTCACACAGTAAAGTCCCCCAGTCCCTGGATCATCTTGGTTGCTCTTCGCTACAACCCTCCAGTAATTTATTTATTTATTTATGTATGTATTAAATTTTGTTGACCGGGTAGGCCCACTGGGCCCTGAAGGTCCCTTTTTAATGTCCCTTTTCAGATATGGGAGCCAGAACTGCACGCATTACTCAAGATGAGGTCTAACCAGTGCTCTGTACAGCAGCAGACTCAACTCCCCCATCCTCGATGTCATTCCCCTTGATATGCAACCCAACATTTTTTTTGGCCATTGCCGCTGCTTCCCCACACTGTGCCAAGTTGTTCATTGATCCCATGATGATCACCCCCAGACCTTTCTCCTCCTCAGCCTCTGCCAGCTGCACTCCTCCCAATTGCTAGTTTCTCCTTGGACTTTTTGCTCCAAAATGCTGTACCTTACACTTTCTGGCACTGAACCCCAGCTGCCAAGTGTCTGACCAAGTCTCCAACTTATTCAGATCTTCCTGCAAACCCTGCCACCTCACCATGTCATCCACGACTGACCCAATCTTGGTGTCTTCGTCAAACAAGCTGATCTTGCCCTTGATGCCCTTGGATATGTCTGCAATAAATGTCCCAAATAA
Organism: Neoceratodus forsteri; assembly: GCA_016271365.2. Taxonomy (NCBI): domain Eukaryota; kingdom Metazoa; phylum Chordata; order Ceratodontiformes; family Ceratodontidae; genus Neoceratodus; species Neoceratodus forsteri. The sequence goes on along the minus strand of CM057455.1, from coordinate 1,803,656,068 downwards.
CACTGGTACCAGCACTGAGCCCTGTGGAACCTCACTTGTTACTGCCCTTGGGATGTTAAGGGACTAACCACCACTGGAGGGCATCCCACATCAGCTGGGTCACCGTGACTGGCTGGTTAAAGTGGCCCTTGTGCTCAGCCCATTGGCGAGCAAGCTCCCATTGCAGAGAGTGCATTCTCCACCAGGCCCAATGGACCTTGCTGGTGCATGCTGCCATGTATCCCAAGAGGTGCAGGAATTCCTGAACAGAGCACAACTGCCCAACCCGAAATAATCAGGCAAAGGAGGAGAAGGTCTCCACCTGGTCAGCTGGAAGCCAAGCCCTGGCTCTGCAAGAGTCGAGCTCTGCCCCGATGAAGTGAATCACCTGCAAGGGTAAGAGTTCTGACTTTGCCTCATTGACTAGGAGGCCAAGAGACATGCAGAACTGGAGGACCAGATCCCTGGATCACTCCACCTCCTCCCTGGAGGGACCTGCTATTAGCCAGTCATTCAGGCAGCGGTATACCTGGACCCCTTGGTGCTTCAGGTAGGCTGTCACACCACTGCAATGCATTTGGTGAAGACCCTGGGAGCTGAGGAGAGGCCAAAGGGCATGGCCTGGAACTCATAGAGGATCCCCTATGCACGGAACCTGAGGAACCAGTGGTGGGATGGATGGATTGGGAAGTGGAAGAATACGTCCTAAAGATCTAGAGAGCAAAACCACATGTTCTGCTCCAGAGATGGTATGATCTGAGACAAAGTGTCCATCCTGAAAGTGCATGACCGAAGAAACTTGTTCAGGTCATGCAGATCTAAGATGGGGCACCAGCCCCCCATCCATTTTGGCACCAGGAAGTACCTGGAGACAAACCCTGGGTGTACTGCAGGGTCTGAGGCAGGAGTCACTACCTCATTCTGGAGGAGTTGGGTAATGTCTTCCCAAGGGGCTGACAGCATGTCGACAGACACCATGTCCTCCAGTGGGGCACAGGCTTGGCAATGTGGGTAAGCCTCAAATTCCAGATGCAGACCCTGACCAACCACCTTGAGGACCAATCAGTCCATGGTAACAGTAAACCAGGTGGAAAGGAAGTGGTGGAGTCGGCCCCCCACAAGAGGACCCAGGATATTCAGGATGGGTATGAGGAGGCACACCCCCATCCCGTCACTGGGCAGGCTTGGGGTGGAGGACAGACTGGCTGAGGAACCAGTGAAACCTTGACCTCCTGATTTCTGGATGACTGAAGCAACTAACTTTGGTCAGGGATGCTAAGCCTGGGCCTGCTGCACAGGTGGGGGCTGGGGGCTGGGACAACTTGGCCACAGGAGCAGAGAGGGTCCAAAACGACTTCTTCTTTTGAGCCTTAGAGCCCTTGGGATCCCTCTAGGTGGAGGTCACAGAGTCCAACGTGGCACTGGACTTCTCAATGTGAATAAGGTGCCCTTCAACCCCTGGCCTGGACAAGCTGGTGCCAAGAAGGGGATAGCCACCAACTTGTGTTGGGTATCTGCCATGAAGATTGAGCTCCTCAGCCAAGCCCTGCAGTGCATGGCCACTGCAGCAGCCACAGACTGGGTACAGGAGTCACCAATGTCCATGGCCATCTGGAGCTGCTGCTTAGCCACTGCATGGCCCTGGTCCTAGACCTGCTTGGCCGTGGTCTGCAAGTCCACAGGGAGATGAGGAAGCACCTCATCAAGGGTGCCCAGGAGGGTGTGAGCAAAGTGGGGGCCATTAAAAGGGTCAAACTCACTTGAAGAAGGCCAAGGGAGGAGGCTGAATCGACCTTCTTGGCCATAGGATCCAATTTCTTGGATTCCTAGATGGGATGCTTATCTACGTCCCCGATATTGCCTGTACACTGAAAGACCAAGTTGGCCACCAGACTCTCGCCCGAGGGGTGTTGGGTGAAACCCAACAAAGAACCAGTAGGGACCGCATGCTTTTGGGCCATCCAGGCCAATGGTGTGGGACAGGATGCAGGGTGTTGCCAAAGCTCCAGAATGGGGCAAAGAATGGCCTTGGCAACTGGGAAGGCCTCCCCACAGGAGTCACCCTGGTCGATAGTCTTGGTCAGGGGGTATTTAGCCCTCTTCTGGATGGGCTCCATCTAAAGACCCGCAGACTCCGAAATTAAACAGAGCAGTCCCACGAAAGATATAAGACCATGCTCCATTAACAAGTCCTCTCGTGACTCAACATCCAACTCAGATGACTCATCAAATAAAGGGCAACTGCCTGAGTCTCTGCTAACCTTGCGGGATCTGTCTGGAGTCACGGTGACCAACAGCTGATGGGGAAGCCTGAAGCAGTGCTGGCATCCTTAGGAGGGGGGGCCCTCTTTTGGCTGTTTAGGTGGTGGCTCCACCAGATCCGTAGGGATGCCAAGGGAGGCCAAGCCGGGATATGCCGGGGCCTCGGTGGTGAGAGCCATATGTTTGTTGGGGTGGTGGCTGGAATCAGTTCAACCACTGTGAACATGAGCTGGTGCCACATATGCTCCTTGTAGTGCTGACCCATTTTGCGGTGAAACCTCTACTCATCTGAGGAGGAAGATGAGGAGGAGTAGCAGTGATGCCACTTGCCCAAATGTTGGGACCAGGAACGCCAATGCCAACATGGGCTGCTTGACTCGGGATTTCGGGATCGGGACCACAACCTTGACTGTCAGGGCCACTACCACCGGGTCTCAGAGGGAGCTGGCAAAAGCCAAGGATCCTCCTGGTTCACCTGTTCCTGAGGACGAGGAGGGAGTGGATCAGTATGCTGGTCCAACCTTCCCTGGGAGGTAACATGCAGTCCTAGAGAGGGAGATATCATCCTCATCTGGTGACAGTGGGTCGACCGGTTCGAGAAAAATCTTGACAGGTCAGTCAATGGGTGTCTCAACCAACTGGCCTGATGGGAGAACCATGGAGCCAGTGGCCAGGGCTGATGGATTGACCGTAGTGGAAACCTCCATAGAAGTGCAGGAATCTGAGGCCCTGAGAGTGCCCAGGATCCCACAATCGACGGAGAGACTTCTTTCTAGTCTCTTTTAGAGGATTTGGATTTAGTGTCCAGAGAGAAGCCCTGCCCAAAGGTGAAAAGGGACTGGCACAAATCCCAAAGTGCCTCTGAAAAGGTGGCGCCTAAAGGACATGACAGAAAGGCTGAAAAGCTGAAGAGGCATGTTCCACAGCCTGAGCCACAGCCACTTCAAATGCTGCAAGCTATTCAGTGGATCCCGCAACTATGGAGACTGCCTGACGGGTGTCTTTTGATTTAATAGGGAGAATCCTGTTCATCAGGGTGCCCCAGCAGAAGCAAAGCGTGCCAGTCTTCCAAAGTTGTAGGATGCAAGTTGTGACAAAAGCCACACACTTGTGGATCGTGTTCGTGGTCTAGACAGTAGATGCACATGGAGTGTGGGTCCATCCGGGACATCTTTTGCCCACGTGCACATTTTTTGAATCCCCGTGCCAACTTTGAGTCGTGCATCATGGATGAGGAGAAGGAGTCGCCTGAAGACAAAGAATTTTGCTAATTGCAAAAGTTTGAAGCAAAGGGCCTACTCAGCGTGGAGAGTGGTAAAGAGGGAACCTTCTTCTTCCAGTGGAAAGGAAGATCTGGCTTCACAGGGCAGTGCTGAGGAAGTTACCACACTGTTGGGTGGGAGGAACCAGCTTGAAAACCTTCCAGCAAACCTTAAAGGGGAAAGAACACTGCCAGAAGTGTGGATAGTACATCATATCCACGGTCCTGGAAGAAGGCTCTTTATCCTTTGATGATGGCATACAATAATATGTTTTTAAAATAAACAAAAAAACACCAGCAAAGTGATGGCAAGTTTTGGCATTGATTCTTGGCTGATCCAATGAGCCACTGACAGCAAGAGAAAGAACTGAGGAATGATGGGACCACTTACATTACATAGGTGGCATCGATGTACTTCAGTGTGGGCAGCCCCAGCTGACAAAAGTTTTTGAGTACTCCTGACATCAACAGCTTACAGTTCCACTGCAGTGTTTTAAGAGAGGGAGATGCCCTAAAAGAAGATTTTGCTTGATCAGACCAGAGAGGAGGACTAGTCTGCCTACAGAAGCCTGTTTGTAGGGTTGGGCCTAGTGGGAACTAGCCTCCGATAAATCCAGTACAACAGGGGGTCATCTGTATCCCAGCATAAGGACAGTAGGACAGTGAATGAAGCCAGGAAAATGTTGGCTATTGCCTGCTACATAAATGTACCTACATTTCGTCTGCAACAATTTTACAGAAAGAGGATCAGCAACCAGCTGCCACATCAAGTTCATCAGAATTTTCTGTCTCCTAGATTGTCACACCTGAGGTCAACTGTTCATCTCATCAACCAGCAAGTTCAGATGAGGACTGTGTTTATTTCATTTTAAGAAGGGACTTTTGCCTATCGAATTTTATTCTAAAAGCCATGGTTTATTTTGTAGTTAGTGCACTTTCTCCAGAGCCCAAGCCGCCCTCCGAATGATGGCCACCCCAGTCCGACTCCCCTATTTTTCCCCAGGACTTACCTTCACACAAATGCAGTGTGGCCCGGATATTTGACAGAGTGCAAGGCTACCAGGTAACCAGGGTCAGCAGCACCTCAGATTTCCACGTTTCTGCTTTTTCCTCCCCAAACAGGCAGCATGCAATACTACCCAGATGTCACCACACACGCTTCCATGCGTGGTGTGTTGGCAGCTACCACTCTCTTCCCCTATGCCAGAAGTCCCAGCCTGCTTCATCCACAGCCAACACTAGGGGTCAGGCAAGTGCCGGGCACTGAAAACCCTTCCTTCCTGGGAGAGGACAGCAGTCCTCTGGACACTCAGTCCTCTTTCTCTGAGGCCAATCCCAGACAACCCAAGTCCACATCAGAACCAGGGTTGCTGGTGTGGTACAAGGTGTGGCATTCAGTGCCTCAACCCTCAGCACCACTGGGCTGGCTCTTGAAAGTCATCATTTAAAGAGACTTCTGCTTAAAGGGACTCAAGCTCAGTCCCACAAAAAGTAGCACTTTGGAGAACCAATGTGAGGGTGCTAGATGTAGCCAAAGTTCACAGATAAGAAAAGACCAGCACTTACCCCATCCATTCATTAGACACAATCTGTTACTGTATGTGGCCTCTCATAAGATATGCATAGGTTCACAAACCCAAGAAACATAGAAAAATAGAAAGGTGACAGCAGAAGGAGACCAAAGGTCCATCAAGTCTGCCCATGAGATCCCGAGATCCTAGGAGATCCCAGGGCCTAGCTCATACTTTTCCATGTGGATTTAATTCTAGCATACTCTTAATCCCCTCCACTTTTGAATGCAGATACAATCCTAGCTCCTACCACATCTACAGGTAGTCTGTTCCATGGCTCAACTATTCTTTCCAAGAAATGGTGTTTCCTAAGATCCCTTTTGAAATTTCCACCCCTCAGTTTCCATCCATGCCCCCCTCATATTTGAGCTGGGAGCCCTGGTAAATATTTCAGAGTAGGACACAGCATTTAATCCACTCATGTACTTGAAGGTTTCAATCATAACCCCTCTTTTCTCCTTGTTTCCAGTGAGTACATGTTTAACGCCGCCAATCGCCCTTCGTACAGTAACCCCTGGAGCCCCTGTATCATTATGTTTGCTTGCACGCATGTTTGTTCACCTTTCTCTGAATGGTTTCTATCCTGTCCCCATCCTTTTTAAGGTGTGGTCTCCAGAACTGTACACAGTATTCTAGGTGGGGTTTCACCATGGATCTATACAATGGCAGTATCGCCTCCCTATGCCTACTGTCAAATCCTCTCCCTACACATCCCAGCAATTTGTTGGCCCTACTATATGCTGCATTGCATCGACTAGCTTGTTTTAGGGTGTCACTTATAATAACTCCTAGATTCCTTTCCTCTCGTGAGGCATTGAGTTTGACCCCGTTGAGCCAATGGGTTGTCCTTAGGTTACGTTTGCCTGTATGCATCACTTTACACTTCTTGATGTTGAATTTCAGCTGCCAGATACTAAACCATTTTTGAAACCTTTTCAGATCTTTTTGTAGGTTCTCAACTGCTTCGTTGCTGTCTACCCTACCCCCTAGCTTAG